>JACBWV010000730.1:12421884-12869384 GCA_013435795.1 Chlamydomonas sp. ICE-L
GAGGACACTCAAAATAATTCTCAACCGTAGAGAATTTTCAAAAACAAAATAACTGAAAAAATAGGTGTCTGCACATGAGGACACTCAAAATAACTCTCAAAATGTAGAGAATCTTTCACAAACAAACATACTGAAAATAGGTGTCTGCACATGAGGACACTCAAAATAACTCTCAAAATGTAGAGATCTTTCACAAACAAACATACTGAAAAATAGGTGTCTGCACATGAGGACACTCAAAATAACTCTCAAAATGTAGAGAATCTTTCAAAAAACAAACATACTGAACAAATAGGTGTCTGCACATGAGGACACTCAAAATAACTCTCAAAATGTAGAGAATCTTTCACAAACAAACATACTGAAAATAGGTGTCTGCACATGAGGACACTCAAAATAACTCTCAAATGTAGAGAATCTTCACAAACAAACATACTGAAAAATAGGTGTCTGCCACATGAGGACACTCAAAATAACTCTCAATTAAAAAAATCTAAAACATACTGAAAATAGGTGTCTGCACATGAGGACACTCAAAATAACTCTCAAAATGTAGAGAATCTTTAACAAACAAACATACTGAAAAATAGGTGTCTGCACATGAGGACACTCAAAATAATTCTCAAAACGTAGAGAATCTTTAACAAACAAACATACTGAAAAATAGGTGTCTGCACATGAGGACACTCAAAATAATTCTCAAAACGTAGAGAATCTTTAACAAACAAACATACTGAAAAATAGGTGTCTGCACATGAGGACACTCAAAATAACTCTCAAAATGTAGAGAATCTTTCACAAAACAACATACGAAAATAGGTGTCTGCACATGAGGACACTCAAAATAACTCTCAAATTGTAGAGAATCTTTAACAAACAAACATACTGAAAAATAGGTGTCTGCACATGAGGACACTCAAAATAACAAAATAACTCTCAAAATGTAGAGAATCTTTAACAAACAAACATACTGAAAAATAGGTGTCTGCACATGAGGACACTTCAAATAACTGTCAAAATGTAGAGAAGAAGATTCGTAAAGGACAGCAGCCTCGAGGGAGTTTACCCATCATCGTCTTTCTTACTACATGTTCGCGGACCCCCGGATGTTTTAACCGTTTAATTTATATTTTTTACAGTCGTTGAATTACATGAAATGTTAAAGCGCCTTGTTGCCGATGACAGAGTGATTAAACCAAAGCTTCATTGCGTCTGTCTCGACCCAAGATGATATGAGTTTTGAAGTGTCCATCGTTACGTCGTCGAATATCGTGACGATAGTCGTGTTACTTTTGTTGTTGTCTCTTTGATTAATATTATCAATATTGTAGTGTTGGTACGATGTGTTGACGCCAAAGATTATGGGCATTGGAAGCCCGCCTTGTTCGGAATTGATCCTGAAGCTAATGGAAAAGTCTTTCGCATTGGAGAGGACGAACATATCCGTTTCGAGAGTGTAGGTCAAAAGTGTGAACTTGACGTTACCTGTCTCAGTATCAAGGACCATGTGGAAAGCATCCATATTTTGGGCGATGGTGGTGTATAGGATGGTCGAGAAGTACCCGTTGTAGAGTATGAGGAAGCGGTCCAGTGGGATGCGTTGGGCGTACTCAAGTGATCGTTCCAAGAATGCTTTGCGGAAAGTAGGCTCATTGATCGACTCAACTTTCACAAACATGGGAGAAGGAGTAGAAACAATGAAAAAGCCTGGTACGGCCGCCATAGCGAATGACCTTTCCCCGTTAGACTCGTTAACGCCCAGAGATGCAAAGTTGATTTTTGTTGCTAGTGTGTACCGCTCAGTGTAGAGCGTCGAAAGGTTCGTCTTCATCTTGTTGAACACAATGATCACCTTGTCGATCGTCGAAATGTCCAGATTGGGGGCGCTGATTTTAACCCCTTTCGCCCGACACTCGCTAATCATGCGCTCGTGACGGAACACATACAGACAATACTCGTACCAAGGAATCACATGGGTCAACTTGCGGTATGCTTCCACGCTATCGCTTTGTCCCTTGTAAGAAATGGATATCAGGTCGCAAGTATCTTTATCTTTTTTCGAATCTTTCTTATCCGAATAGGACACTGATTTCTTGTTAACTTTATTGGTATTCTTATTACCACGCTTCTCCTTCTTTTTTTTATCGGAAGTGCCGCCTCCATGTTGGAACGATGATATTCCTGCGGAAACGTTCTCCAGGTAGGTTGCGGCCCTCTCCAGACACGTGCGAAAGTCTGTGAACGCCACAATCGCAAACAATGGGGCGTGGCGCGTGTTCGCGGATGTCACGAGTTTGTTCAGGTCATCGTACCGGACAAGGGCTAGCAACCACTGGTAGAAATAAACGAGATTCTGAACGTTTTCAGGATTCACGGACATTTTGATGAGGTGGTTTACGTGCGAAGGCGGATGTACTTACCATTGACTACTCCTATATTTTAATCGCATCTTCCACTCCAGGTACTGGGGGGAAATCGACATCAATCAATGATCCTCCCTGAGCATCTGGTGCTCCCCCCTGAGCATCTGGTGCTCCTCCAAAGGTGTTTGTTGAGTCATTGGGTGTCTCTGTTTGTTTATCGAGCCAAGTATCGCGTTGGTCCTGAATGCGTTCGATGAGTCCTGATTTCCTTGCATCGTACATCTCGGTACGCGTCTCCTGCTGCTTGTAGTAATTCTTCATCAACGTGTTCAGCTGGGTTTCGGAATACTCGCAATCGGTGATATCGTCGGGGTTAGGACTCCACGGGCACCAGCACCCGACCTCGGCGATGTACACGTTGAACTTGTTGTCGGTGCGGCTTATGACCTTGGCTCTGTTCTTCGCCTCGTCAAGACTTCCGTATACGCCTCGGATCTTGAAACCGCGGATACTCGTCTTCGACAAGTCCCCCGTCGTCTCCCGAAACTCCTGGTCAAGGGTGGACTCGCGAGATAGACGGTACGCATTCAACTCATCCTGCATACTACTTTCTGACCACATGTATGCATAGCGCTCACGGATCAAGCGGACGCTCTCTTCGAGAGAATCTTGACCCCCACCATGTAGGGTCGTGACGTTTGTCAGCATGATGTCCACGTCTTTGCACAAGTCACTCAGAAAGCGGCTTAGGACGAACGTCTCCTTCTGCACCAACACATCCTCTGGAGAAACGAACGAGATGCAAGCGAATCGTTGCCCACGGATACTCTCGTCCTGTTCCAAGTAGTCCTTATCTGTTGTGGATACTAAACCGCTTGATTCATTCACGACTTTCGATGATTCGGCCTTTGCCTGATCGGCCTTTGCCTGGTCGACCTTTGCCCTAGCCATTTGCACATTGGCAACTTGTGATGCAATATTGTTACTGCGGCGGTTTCGAGGAGGCATATTACTTTGTGTTACAGAATCAATTGGTAACCATACGTCCCGTTTCCTTATACAGTTGTTTTCAAAAAAGTTGAAACGCAAAAGTTGATGTTGATGTTCAAATATTTAAGATCCCAATGCGTCCACCTTGTCGCTCAATTCTTTGATGGCGTTCACTAGGATGGACACGACGTTGCCGTAAGCTACAGTGAGCATACCCGTCACAGGGTGCTCTTGCACGGCTTCAGGGAGAACCGCCTGCAGCTCCTGTGCAATAAGTCCGCACTGTCGCATACTGAGCACGCTGTCTGTGCGGTCGAACGTATAACCGGATATGCTCTTGACCTTCTCCAAAGCGTCCCCGATCACTTCGAGATTGGTCTTTACGCGCATGTCGGAGACTTGCGCGAGCTCGTAACGCGCGAAAATAGAAATGCCGTTGACTTGTGACTCTACATGCACGGGATACACAGGATCCCATGTCTCCCAGTCGGGACCCACAGTGACGTTGGACAATAGATGAATGGACTGGGTGGTGGAGATTCCACTGAGTATGTTGCTGGAAAAGTAAGCGTCCGCGATAGTACCAGGCATAGTGTAGTTGGAGTACTCTCCAACGCCAGCGGACGGCATGTAGATGTCGAATGATGTGCAATTCATTGTGTTTGTGCTTAAGTGCGTCGCTAGAATGTTACCGTTGACGTTGGCCACGTTAGAGTACAACTCCATGGTCGGAAGATGGTTCGACCAGTTGCCCATGAGGATACGACTAGAGGAGTCACTGGCAGCCATGATAATATCAGACTGGTTCGCATTCAAAAAAAAGTTTTCTCCAGGAATAGCCGATGCCTCTCGAATCGAAAATGCTGCCATGTTTGTTTAAATAAGTTTTACAATTTATTTTCACACGAACAGAACAACCAACACCTGATACTGATTTGGGGACACACTCAGACGGTTGAACGGTTTACCAAAGAGGCGACACGGAATATTTTCGAGAACTTCTTCAACTTGCTGCACCCCCCTACGTTTCCCAAAAGCAACGATCTGCAGTCTGGATGATTGAATATAAGGTTAGTCCCACTTTATTTGAGAACAACTGTCGGTGTTGAGTCGTCGTTCTACAAACGCAATGATGACATCATCATTGTGCAAATGCACGAAGCAGGAACGTTCGGTACGCTCCTGCAAATGAATCCCCAAGCATCCGCGTCGCACACATCCTCTGACCCAACTTCACCGAGACTCACACCACCACCGTTCCCCCCCCCTCCTCGACACGAGTGACAATGCTGCACACACGATACGGTAGATGGAGACCGTCTACGCAACACAAAGTACATGTGGTTGCTACGATGAGAACGTTGAAGACGCAAGCAAAAGCGAGATGCTGTCTTTATCAACAAGTAGTCGTTGTTGGTAGAAACAACAACGCCACGCACGTCCACCGCCAAGCTGACGCCTCGGCAAGAACTGTACTCGTACATGAGGTTAGTCAGGAACCTTCCAAAAACAGTGTTGTACTTCGACTCATCATCGCCACAAGGAACCACCACCGCAAGATCAGGAGACACCAAAGATACAACTTTGGGTTTTTCAGGGTACATCCGCTTGCTAGTTGCATTGGACTTTGACTTTGACTTGGAATGAGAACGATTCAGAGTCGTTTGGCCCGTATCGAAGCGACGGGGGTACAACACACTCATACTCAGCCACTTGCGCACGTATTCGAACTCCGCCGGCACAGGGGGGGTGAACTCGTCAATGACTATCGGGGACATCCCGTCGCCGTGAACTTCAAAGAGCCGCCATGGGACGTATATCCCCCTTGCGGCAGTATCATCTCCATCTCCATCTCCGCGGGTGACCTTGGCCGACCATGGCATTCGAAGACTACCGTTTCGGTACACGCTCGTGTCCATGGTGGCTCTGTCGCGTGGCGCGAGATTAAGCATCCATTCGTTGGCCAAGCGCGCGGCCTCCTTGTCGTCGACATACAGGTCCGACCATATGATGTGGAACCCCATCTTGCCACCATGACGTTCCAGGCGGCGCAACACGCACACGGTCGTGCATAGAGGAGATCCGGAGCTTATAACCGATAGCATTCTCTCCAGAAGCGCCTCGTCGTCAGCAACCGTCTCTGAGTCGAGTGTTTTGATGTCGAGGTCGGCGAACATGCGGTACTCTAGGCGCCCGGTGCGTTCGACGAAAAACAGCTCCTTCGACGGGCTACCAGAGACAACCACCGACGCGTAGAGGTCCAAGAACGCGTTAGTCTTTGCACGAGGGATGAAAAAACGTCCACCCGTAAGCAACGTGTGCGTGCAGGGTCCTCCCCTCGCCGAGAAGGCGTCAGAAAACACGAACCATTCCGATAGCGCTCGGCAAGCATGGCCAGTGCGTTCTGGATGCGTTATACACTTTGAGGACATACTGAATAGTATCAAGAAGGCTTCTCTCCCCCCCCGCATCAATAAGGTGATCCCCGTATTCTTTACACTACGGTCAACAGTTCGATTTCGGATATGTTCTCGAACAGGAAGTCTCGGATGAACTGGTGCGCGATCGGCACCTGGGCCATGTTGTTCGCTCCAGTGATGATGACACTGCCTGTGCGACAAACAATGATGGTGACGTCCTTTGAGGGAGCTCCGCATGGAGGAGCGCAATGATAGACGATCTTGACACCTGCGCTGTTGTCCTGCCCATAATGGCAACGCAGACCGACGTGTCTCCTGGCTACCACCGAGAGACGAGAGCATTTTATGAAGAAGGGTACTTTGAAATCGCTGTTGATCATGATGATGGAGAAGCGGGACACTATGTCATCCTCGGAGGTGAACAAGCATTTGACAGGCGTGACGATCGATTCAGCCGCCGAGCAGAGCTCAATTGAACGGACGATGGAACAGATGACGACAGGACCCAACGCGGGATCCCGAAGTCCTGCGATATGCACTCGCCCGTTCGTGAACACCTTGATGGACACGTGGTGCAACAATGACAGGGTGGGATCAAAAAGCCACTGGACGATGGTGATCTGGTTGCGGAGCACTTCTGCCTTGCCCTTCTTTCCATTCACGCGCGAGCGACGCTTTGGGTGCACGCCTCTTTGCACACAGGCCCCAAATGAATCCTTGTACTTGATCATCTGGAATGTCAAATGAGCAGGTTCCGTAGAGAGATGAAGGTTCTCGTACAATGCTTTGAAATTCACAGACAGCCCCTCGCCCAACAAACCCTGTGCTGTGATAGTCGACACACGAAGGTTCTCGCTCGTAGGCGGCATAGACTTAGTTCTTCCCAATGGCCAAGAAGATTCTGGTCGAACCACACCAGCCGCAAGGGCGGTTACAATAGCGGTTGAGGTAGCCATCTATGACACGTACGTACTCCACTTCCACTGATACCTGGGGGGCGGTGTCAAAACCCTACCCTAATTAGAAAATTAGAAACCTTATATAATAGTGACGCAGAAGCGCATCCTATCCCTTCTATTTTACTGATTTCTTTATGCTTGTTTTGTAACTGCGAACATGAACCCGGTTTCCAAATTGCAATCGTTTCGGGATCGGATTAACGATCGTCGAAACGACCATCACCAACAACAACCACAGTCGTTCGTCAAGAAGTTCAAGTTCGGCGTGGCACATCATACTCCAAATCGTTCCACCAATCATGGGAAGATTAACGGAAATCTCATTGCGTCATCATCTAAGAGTGAGGCCCCGAGCTATGTAGCTGCACAGAATGAGAGGCTTCAACGCACCAATGAATCGCCCCATAATGTAGAACCCGCACTGGAGGTGCTTGAGCAGCTAGTGAATGAGGCGAGTCCCGGTGAGGCGGCGGGTCCTACTAAGAAGATGCATGATGACATGTCGGTGAAGCATGAGGTGGCGGGTCCTACTAAGACGATGCATGATGACGTGTCAGTGGAGCATGAGGCGGCGGGTCCTACTAAGACGATGCATGATGACATGTCGGTGAAGCATGAGGTGGCGGGTCCTACTAAGACGATGCATGATGACGTGTCAGTGGAGCATGAGGCGGCGGGTCCTACTAAGACGATGCATGATGACATGTCAGTGGAGCATGAGGTGGCGGGTTCTACTAAGACAATGCATGATGACGTGTCAGTGGAGCATGAGGCGGCGGGTCCTACTAAGACGATGCATGATGACATGTCGGTGGAGCATGATGCGTGTTCTTCGTCTACCGATACTTGCAACTTCGTCATGACCGTACGTGACATCCCGCCGACGGAGTGGATGGAGGAGAATGTTGTGGATTACATTACGAATTTCAGGAAAGAGTACGACGAAGTTATACACGATGCCAATAAAATCGGGCAGCACATTGGGAACATCGTCATGATGGTCCAGTTGTCAAATCGGTTGTGCATTACAGTATCGGACGAGGAGTCTTTCTTGAAATTCAGCATGGACACGGTGGGTTCCATCCCTACGATGTGTGATAAGAAGTTCAACGGCGGTCACCAGATACAAGTGAGGAAGCCTCTACCCTTCCTCCCACCACCACCCCCTGTCAAGACTCCAAAGAGAGTGAAGACCGCTAATACTCCAACTAAGGTGAAGAAGGTCAAGAAATCGACCTGGAGTATCAAGTTGTTCTCCAACGGCATGACGCACGTGACCGGACTGTGCACTGCTGACGAGTGCATTGCCGTCATGTACTACATATGGGGAATCTCGCAGTACCTTGCTGAGGATGCGAACCATGGTATTGTCAAGATCAAGGGGGTGAACATAGAATGGGCGTTCCTGCTTCCCAACGGATTTCCAATCTTACGATCACTTTTTGGGGGTCTTTTGATGCTTTCCAAATGCAATCTTACGATAAAAATCGTAAGATTGTAGTCAATTTTGACAAAATATGCTTGAAATGAGCTTGAAAGACGGAGAAACGTACAGATTGCGAATGTTACAACGTTGAAATGCCATATTTTGTAACAAAAGGTGTTAACATCAATTCGTGTCTTACAATTATAATTGTAAGAAATAAAGGGAAAGCAAACGGTTATAAGTCGGCAGGCAGAATTCAGCTTTTACATCTTACAATAAAAATCGTAAGTATAATTCATTAGTAAAAAACGGCTATGTGTCAAACATCTTACTCCTCCTCCTCCCCCCCCCTCCTCGTCCTCCTCTTCCTCCTCCTTCTCCTCCTCCATGTCCCCATCCCCATCTTCCTCCTCCTCCATCTCCTCCTCCTCAGCAATGTCTGCATTGTCTCCATCCGATTGCACAGCCTCTGCCCTGGTGTCCTTCTCAATGGATTGACAAGCTAGGAGCATGCTTGTGTGGTACTTTCTCTGGATCTTCATACCCTTGGTGGGTTCGCAGCTAAATTGAAATGCGTCAATGGGAATATCGCCCGTCCATGTTGCTTTTCTCCTAACCCCCACGGTAATAGGCACAAGCTTGTGGTCCATCCAATCTTCTGGCCAAGTTGGGTATTGTGTTTCAGTGTACACCAACTTCTGAGCCCCAGAGTACAAGGGCTTTAAATACACACATTCCACTTCTCCATTCACTGGTAGTGATTTGACCTCCACCACGTCCCATCCTCTCAATCCGCTAGAGTCATCCATTTGTACCTTGACCACAGCGACATGACCAACAACCAAATCAGTAGTGGGCTCGTAGGCTATTCTTCTATCCGGCTTCGTCCCTTGTGAAGAATATAAGTACAAGACATCCTCCTCCTCTGGCCTTTCCATATTAGTCTCCAAAGTGTGTGCGACCTTCATAGTCTTGGCAATCTCGTTACTTGCAGATAAAATGTCTGACACATCCATGGACAAGTCATCCAATGCTGCTATCAAGCGCTTGGCCATTGATTTCTCAGACTGTGTCAGAACACGACTGGTTGCTGACAACTCCGATGGGAAGTCGACAAAATGTTGGTCTTTCGGGTACTCCCCAGTCACAGCATCATCTGGTTGAGTGCTCCAATAACTCTTCTCAACGTTGAAGAAATCAGTCCACCACTTATTGCTGGCTTCCCAAGTTTCACGAAGCTTCTCGGCAATATGTTTGAAGGACTGGGCATGGGATGGGCCATCGGCTGCTGGTTCATCCATCGGCTGCTGGTCATCGGCTGCTGGTTCTAGAAGGTCCTCCGCTGCGTGTCGTACACGGACATCAGCTACGGGTCCTGCACGGTCGTCACCGGCGGTTTGTACAGGACCATCGGCCATGTGGCCTGCAAGGACGTCACCTCCGGGCTTCTCGTTATGAATAGTCTTCCAGACAGCCGCCCAGTTTGCCTCGATATTCTCGAGCTCTTCAATCTTGATCTTGGGGGCTTCCTTAAATACTGTTCTGGTGTCCACCAGTGGGAAGCCTTGGAAGACGTAAATAGGTTCAGCGTCATTGTCCCACTGTCCTCTCCAAGATCCTGACTCGTCATACTCCTTGTAATAGACCCCTGCAATTGTTGGTGTGCAAACATGTATTGTATATTAGTGAATCATTTAGGACACCCATATTCCTCCCGACTATACTCGGGAGCATCCCTTGGATAATACATCCTAGGTCCTAGGTACAACTTCCTTTGTATCATTTAATTTATATTGAAGACTGTACATGTAAATCAATGAGGACATGGTGACTACAGCTAGCTTCTGCGTACGCTGTGGTGTCCTTAATCTCACGTCCCTAGAGTATTTATATTTCTTGGATGTAACAATTTCAATTTCAATTTCAATGAGGACATGGCACACCCATATTCCTCCTGAGCATAATCGGGAGCATTGTGCAGACAGTACATACACGCACGGTAGCATTTAATTTGTAAATATCAGTATATCAAGTATTCTTACCGACTCTCCCGTTGGGACCTTTCGTTATCTTGAATGCGTGTAAACGGCGATTAACTCCTTTGACGGTGCTAGTGCCATGACCGAACAACTTGTAAACGTTGTCTAGGAGGACAGCGGAGAAGTCCCCTATAGAGGTCACGACGTCTTGCCTTGTGTAAGGGCCCATTTTCTTGAATAAGTTACCAACAATGCCCATCAGATGGTCCAGGGTGTACACTTCCATGTTCTTTAACCCTTGCGAGATCACAGAGTACTTTTGGTCAAGATTGCTATGTGTGTGTCCGGGAGGGAGGAAATGGACGTACACTTCCTCAAACCAGTTCATCTCAACCAACAAGGACAAGTATGCGAACATGAAAGCGTTCTTGTTGTCCTTTGCCGCGTTGTCCATTTGCAAGAAGCAATACGGTGGAAGCTGCCCCTCTTCTTCAAGGACCCGGTTGAAGAAATGTTGGAAGCATGATATAGTCAGATTGATGGACTGCGAGTAGAATGGCAAAGCCCAATAACCAATGAAGCCTCTTCCCTGGGAGAATAATCCTGAGTTAACATAGAAGGAAACATGAAGTCAGAATATTAGCATGAGAATATTATCATCAGTTGACTTACTTTTTGTTAAGTAATCATTTCAAGTTTTAAATACTGTGTATGCTCCCGATTATGCTCGGGAGGACATGTCCTACTGCGCTGTATTTGTACTCACCCATGATGCGTGTCTTTAGAAGTTCACCTCCTGCGGTCTTCTTTGTATGTGAGAAGTGGCGTGACTGAGGAAGATTAGTCTTCTTGTTGTCCATTGCATCAGCGGATGCGTGCAAGAAGAGCTTCGGATACTGTTCAGACAGTTTTTCACGGATGTCATACCTACGCCGACCAATGGAAATCTGATTACGGTGCACAGCCTGACTCTGACGAAGTTCATCAACTGCTGGCTGAAACGTAGTGGTCAGGAGTCTGGCTCGGTACTTGACGCAGTCGTCGCACTTGGCAAAAGGCTGCCAAGTCTTTATCTTCACGTTCCACCAATGTGCATGCCATAGTTTACGCAAACTGCTGTATAATGTTCTGGGAGGAACCATGCCGTTCTTCTTCATGTCCCTAAAGACAGCTTGCTTGCTTGGAAATATGCCGCAATGTAAAAAAATCAAAGGGCGCATGACCTTAGATTTTTTCCTTCCTCTAGATCCTGGAGCATATGAAGTCTGGTGCGGCATTGACTCCCCAAACTCATCTACGAGAGATTTCATCGCAGCGTTGAAATTGTCCCTCAACACTGCGGGTGCACTCCTCTTCCTCCTCACCTTCACAGCAGGTTCAAACCTAGACAGGGTCCAATGGAACGAGGTTAGGTCGCTTATTGTTATGGATGCTCCCGATTATAATCGGGAGGGTAGAATGGATCATTATACGGTTGCCTGATGTATTGGGTTGTCCCGAGCATAATCGGGAGGAAGCAAAGTGCACTGTAACCACATGAGAATTCGGGATAACTTACTCTCTGTTGTTTTTGATCTGACCACTTATCGCTAGCCATGCATTTGAACCGATTACGGATGCAGCCTGATAAAATGACTTGCAAACGTCAACGCCCAATATCCTGAACGAGCAAAAGAATCGTTAAGTTCGAGTCATAATACATTTCAAAAATCTTTAGGCGCATCAGGCGCATCAGGCGCTTCAGGCGCAAGATCAAATTATTGACAACCTACCTTTGTGAGTAACGGTTCTACACGGATGTAACAATTTCAAATTTCAAATTACAACCTACCTTGTCGACACACTCCTTGTCCCTGTCTTGCGATCCCGCTTGCTTGCCAGTGCATTCAATTCGATGTAGCATCGACGTTGCCTTTCGGCAGGTTCGAGCTCGGCGAATTCATTTCGTCGTTCGCGAATTACATCCTGTGGGAGTACCAAGTGACATGTGTTCTTGCACTTACAGGTAATAAGCTTGTCGAATTGATTCACGGTATCAGAGTTGGTAACTATGTCGCTCTCTTCGGCTGGCACGGTTTCGATCGCATCGTCGCCACTGGAATTCTCGAAATCTAGTTGTCGACGTCGAGGTACCGGCAACATAGGCTCAACCCAGTGGTGTATGCCCAATCCAATTCCTGGGGAAGGGGTAGCGTCCATTTTGCCCCTTCCCCTCAAAGAAACTAAGCCTGCCAAGATGATAAGAAGGAATCGACAGTGGGCCTGCCGTCGGGTGAGTGATCGCGGAACCCGGGACCAGCCAAATGTACCGGGGTCGATCTGTACCGCTACCAGCAGACTAGACCGGGACCAGCAACTTCCGACTATACTCGGGAGCTTTGACATAGACCGGGCCTAGCAAACTGAAAGGGCTAATACTGTAAGAATCAATTCGGGAACACAAGACTGTATTTTGCAGTACGTGAATAACTAGAGGCTATAGTTCGACGCTGTCCAAGGTCCTATCAGTTTGCTTGCTATGTCGGTATTATGCCGCCGAAGGACCCTGACGAGGTGAATTCTTTTAAGAGACCCCTTCTTCCTAACTTCCAACCTACGCAAACCGATTCACGTCGTAAACAAACGCGGAGAGACATTTTCTCCAACTTCGTAACAACCCATTCAAGGGTTGTTCCCGGGAAAATACCTAAGCAGCAACCTGTGCAACCTAAACCTTTACGCTCTGGTGCTGTAGCTACCCAGCCTGCGCAACCTCGACGACCAGCTGCAGTGCCTGCGCAACCTCGACAACCAGCTGCAGTGCCTGCGAAACCTCGACTGTTGCAACCTAGGACTCTGTCCTTCAATACAGTTGAGAGCTTTGCGAACAGTAGCATGTCCCCTCCAAAAGGTGGTGGTGTCACAAGCAAGTCTAAACAAGTCCGTGCAGCAGAAAACTTACCTGAGGAACGTACACCAGGAGCTGATGCGGTAACACGTGAAGGGGTAAGAGAGGGGCCACCACAACAACCACCTATTGGTTGGGTTGAAGGACCTCACAACCCTGATGGACCCCTTGGATTTACCGAGATCGCCAGAGATGAAAGTGATGCAGACTCCAAATTGTATTGGGCACCATATGTCACCTTCACCTACGTGGGTAATAAAGAGGATCGATTAGGCGTGCACAAGATAGGTATCGTCGCATGGGACAGTGAACGAGATGCGCTTCTTCGCAAGGGTAGGAAGTCCCCCTATCAGCTCTGCATAGACGACTTGATGGACTATGGCGGAAGGACAGAACAAGATGGAAAGCAAATCTTTATTCCGTGCCCGGCTATAGTCAAGTAAGTTCAGATGGGTGTTGCTTATGAATTTGGACTGCATGTATTCTGAGTACATGTTTTCTGTATCATTCTCTTGTTGGGTTTGTCAATGCTCCCGATTATGATCGGGAGGACTGTGCGTATTCCGAGTACATGTTTTCTGTATCATTCGCGCGTTGGGTTTGTCAATGCTCCCGATTATGATCGGGAGGACTGTGTGTATTCCGAGTACATGTTTTCTGTATCATTCTCTCGTTGGGTTTGTCAATGCTCCCGATTATGATCGGGAGGACTGTGTGTATGCCGAGTACATGTTTTCTGTATCATTCGCTCGTTGGGTTTGTCAATGCTCCCGATTATGATCGGGAGGACTGCATGTATTCTGAGTACATGTTTTCTGTATCATTCTCTCGTTGGGTTTGTCAATGCTCCCGATTATGATCGGGAGGACTGTGCGTATTCCGAGTACATGTTTTTTGAATCATTCTCTTGTTGGGTTTGTCAATGCTCCCGATTATGATCGGGAGGACTGTGCGTATTCCGAGTACATGTTTTTTGAATCATTCGCTCGTTTGGTTTGTCAATGCTCCCGATTATGATCGGGAGGACTGTGTGTATTCCGAGTTCATGTTTTCTGTATCATTCGCGCGTTGGGTTTGTCAATGCTCCCGATTATGTTCGGGAGGACTGTGTGTATGCCGAGTACATGTTTTCTGTATCATTCTCTCGTTGGGTTTGTCAATGCTCCCGATTATGATCGGGAGGACTGTGTGTATGCCGAGTACATGTTTTCTGTATCATTCTCTCGTTGGGTTTGTCAATGCTCCCGATTATGATCGGGACGACTGTGTGTATTCCGAGTACATGTTTTCAGTATCATTCGCGCGTTGTGTTTGTCAATGCTCCCGATTATGATCGGGAGGACTCTGTGTATGCCGAGTACATGTTTTCTGTATCATTCGCGCGTTGGGTTTGTCAATGCTCCCGATTATGATCGGGAGGACTGTGTGTATGCCGAGTACATGTTTTCTGTATCATTCTCTCGTTGGGTTTGTCAATGCTCCCGACTACGATCGGGAGGACTGTGTGTATGCCGAGTACATGTTTTTTGAATCATTCTCTTGTTGGGTTTGTCAATGCTCCCGATTATGATCGGGAGGACTGTGCGTATTCCGAGTACATGTATTTTGAATCATTCGCTCGTTTGGTTTGTCAATGCTCCCGATTATGATCGGGAGGACTGTGTGTATTCCGAGTTCATGTTTTCTGTATCATTCGCGCGTTGGGTTTGTCAATGCTCCCGATTATGATCGGGAGGACTGTGTGTATGCCGAGTACATGTTTTCTGTATCATTCTCTCGTTGGGTTTGTCAATGCTCCCGATTATGATCGGGAGGACTGTGTGTATGCCGAGTACATGTTTTCTGTATCATTCGCTCGTTGGGTTTGTCAATGCTCCCGATTATGATCGGGAGGACTGTGTGTATTCCGAGTACATGTTTTTTGAATCATTCTCTTGTTGGGTTTGTCAATGCTCCCGATTATGATCGGGAGGACTGTGTGTATTCCGAGTACATGTATTTTGAATCATTCGCTCGTTTGGTTTGTCAATGCTCCCGATTATGATCGGGAGGACTGTGTGTATTCCGAGTTCATGTTTTCTGTATCATTCGCGCGTTGGGTTTGTCAATGCTCCCGATTATGATCGGGAGGACTGTGTGTATGCCGAGTACATGTTTTCTGTATCATTCTCTCGTTGGGTTTGTCAATGCTCCCGATTATGATCGGGAGGACTGTGTGTATGCCGAGTACATGTTTTCTGTATCATTCGCTCGTTGGGTTTGTCAATGCTCCCGATTATGATCGGGAGGACTGTGTGTATGCCGAGTACATGTTTTCAGTATCATTCGCGCGTTGGGTTTGTCAATGCTCCCGATTATGATCGGGAGGACTGTGTGTATGCCGAGTACATGTTTTCTGTATCATTCGCGCGTTGGGTTTGTCAATGCTCCCGATTATGATCGGGAGGACTGTGTGTATGCCAAGTACATGTTTTCTGTATCATTCTCTCGTTGGGTTTGTCAATGCTCCCGATTATGATCGGGAGGACTGTGTGTATGCCGAGTACATGTTTTCTGTATCATTCGCTCGTTGGGTTTGTCAATGCTCCCGATTATGATCGGGAGGACTGTGTGTATGCCGAGTACATGTTTTCAGTATCATTCGCGCGTTGGGTTTGTCAATGCTCCCGATTATGATCGGGAGGACTGTGTGTATGCCGAGTACATGTTTTCTGTATCATTCGCGCGTTGGGTTTGTCAATGCTCCCGATTATGATCGGGAGGACTGTGTGTATGCCGAGTACATGTTTTCTGTATCATTCTCTCTTTGGGTTTGTCAATGCTCCCGACTACGATCGGGAGGACTGTGGGTTTTTCTCTACATAATCTGAATCATTTGCTCTACCAACCTATTTGTCTTACGCAGCGTCCACGATGACGGTACCGTGGAAGTAAAAGTCAACGCGGGCGAGCAGGTTTTGGGATGCGGTGTCATGGACGAATGGACCAAGGCGCGCCAAGAGCCAATGAACATTGAAGTCGTTGCTGGTGGACCAGCCTTCAATGTTACGGCTGCGCACTCTCACTGGTTGAGGTTTCGCGGCGAATGCAGGCCAATGTGTGGAGCTGATGCTTTCTGGTCGACACTCACCCTTGCGGGATCCAAGCCAGCCCAGATGAAGTTACTAGCGTTCGGAGGCCCATGTCTGGAGCCCTATCAAGCATACCAGTTCACATTCTCGCTCTACTCATGGTGGTATAAAATGCGCGGACCTTCTGTTAGCGTCGGCAAGGGCGGATTTATCGCCGACAAAGACCTGGTGGAAAGTAAGGCGTGGGTTGAGACATGCGAAGGAAAGCTCGGGAACGATTTCAAGGACTTTGGTCCTGGCGACAGGAGGTCACCTCGATCTTTACAAAAAGAGCCTTCACCTGACGCCGGTAAGAGAGCAATCGAACGGACTGTACTGGTGCACCACGGCTCAGGTCGAATTTTCAAATCTGACAGGTACATTTTGAATATTACGTACGCTGTGAGATGTACACCGTTCGAAACAACCATTGTGTCCTGACCGCAACTGCCGCTTTCAAATTCGATAGGATATTGCGTAACTTCCGCACTCTTTCCATTTCCTTCAGGCTCCGCGAAGAAGGCAGGAAGGAAGCGACGAGGTCAGCCCACTACAATCAACGAAGAGGGCAGATCGCCGACAACTTTGTAAGTTCATCGTATTCAAATTGTTATCTCCTTTCGCAATCAATCACTCGTTCAGCGTGAATGAACCATTGCAGTCAAGTCTATTCCCTGCATCGTAGTCATGTCGATCGCATCAACTTACACACGCGCGTCACTGATTTTGAATACCGTCCTCCTTGGGCGTTCCGGTTATAGTCGGGAGGACTTCGGTCCTCCTTGGGCGTTTTGTTGTTATCTCCTTTCGCAATCGATCACTCGTTTGCGTGAATGAACCACATTGCAGTCAAGTCTGTTCCCTGCATCGTAGTCATGTCGATCGCATCAACTTAAACACGCGCGTCACTGATTTTGAATACGGTCCTCCTTGGGCGTTCCGATTATAGTCGGGAGGACATCGGATGTTCAATGTTCAATCTTCCGCAATCTTATCAAATCAACTAAGTCAATGCTCCCGATTATAGTCGGGAGGACACTGGATGTTCAATGCTCAAACTTCCGCAATCTTTCACTTATCAAGTATGTCAATGCTCCCGAGTATAATCGGCAGGACTCTGGATGTTCAATGCTCAATCTGCAGCAATAATTTACCAATCAACTATGTCAATGCTCCCGAGTATAATCGGCAGGACACTGGATGTTCAATCTTCAACCTTCCGCAATAATTTACCAATTAACTATGTCAAAGCTCCCGAGTATAGTCGGGAGGACATCGGATGTCCAATGTTCAATCTTCCGCAATCTTATCTAATCAACTAAGTCAATGCTCCCGATTATAGTCGGGAGGACACTGGATGTTCAATGCTCAAACTTCCGCAATCATTCACTAATCAAGTATGTCAATGCTCCCGAGTATAATCGGCCGGACTCTGGATGTTCAATGCTCAATCTGCCGCAATAATTTACCAATCAACTATGTCAATGCTCCCGAGTATAATCGGCAGGACACTGGATGTTCAATCTTCAACCTTCCGCAATAATTTACCAATCAAATATGTCAAAGCTCCCGAGTATAGTCCGGAGGACATCGGATGTTCAATGTTCAATCTTCCGCAATCTTATCAAATCAACTAAGTCAATGCTCCCGATTATAGTCGGGAGGACAATGGATGTTCAATGCTCAAACTTCCGCAATCTTTCACTAATCAAGTATGTCAATGCTCCCGAGTATAATCGGCAGGACTCTGGATGTTCAATGCTCAATCTGCAGCAATAATTTACCAATCAACTATGTCAATGCTCCCGAGTATAATCGGCAGGACACTGGATGTTCAATCTTCAACCTTCCGCAATAATTTACCAATCAAATATGTCAAAGCTCCCGACCATAGTCGGGAGGACATCGGATGTTCCATGTTCAATCTTCCGCAATCTTTTCTAATCAACTAAGTCAATGCTCCCGATTATAGTCGGGAGGACACTGGATGTTCAATGCTCAAACTTCCGCAATCATTCACTAATCAAGTATGTCAATGCTCCCGAGTATAATCGGCAGGACACTGGATGTTCAATGCTCAAACTTCAGCAATCATTCACTAATCAAGTATGTAAATGCTCCCGAGTATAATCGGCAGTACACTGGATGTTCAATCTTCAATCTTCAGCAATAATTTACCAATCAACTATGTCAAAGCTCCCGAGTATAGTCCGGAGGACATCGGATGATCAATGTTCAATCTTCCGCAATCTTTTTCTAATCAACTTAGTCAATGTTCCCGATTATAGTCGGGAGGACACTGGATGTTCAATGCTCAAACTACTGCAATCATTCACTAATCAAGTATGTCAATGCTCCCGAGTATAATCGGCAGGACACTGGATGTTCAATGCTCAAACTTCCGCAATCATTCACTAATCAAGTATGTCAATGCTCCCGAGTATAATCGGCAGGACACTGGATGTCCAATCTTCAATCTTCCGCAATAATTTACCAATCAACTATGTCAAAGCTCCCGAGTATAGTCGGGAGGACATCGGATGTTCAATGTTCAATCTTCCTCAATCTTTTCTAATCAACTAAGTCAATGCTCCCGATTATAGTCGGGAGGACACTAGATGTTCAATGCTCAAACTACCGCAATCACTCACTAATCAAGTATGTCAATGCTCCCGAGTATAATCGGCAGGACACTTGATGTCCAATCTTCAATCTGCCGCAATAATTTACCAATCAACTATGTCTATGCTCCCGAGTATAATCGGCAGGACACTGGATATTCAATGTTTAATATTCCGCAATCTTTCTGTAATCAACTATGTCAATGCTCCCGACCATAGTCGGGAGACACTGGATGTTCAATGTTCTGACCCCTCACTAAGTCAGATATGTTTTATCAATCCCTTCAGGTTTGCTGATCCCAAGAAGAACCCTGCTGGACACGAGGGCAAAGGCAAGCGTGCTGCGTCGCAGGCTGCAGACAATGCACCAGCCGCAAAGAAACAAACTCCTGTACCCGAACACAAGATTCATTCCTTGGAGGAGGATTCAGACTTGAACTCAAGAAGTTCTGTCGACACTGTGCCCGGGCCATCTGACGACGATGATGCACCCAAAACCGCTCCTAAGAAAAGAGGTCGCGGTCAGCCTGGTTCTCAGAAGAAGACTATGTGGAAAGCGAAGAGATCACCGGCAGGAGAGAAGAAAGGGGACAGCATTGGAAACATCGAAGGTGATTTGGCTAAGGCTAAGGCTTTCCTGACCGACAAGCATTTTGGTGGAGAGCATTCATTGGACTGCACGAAGTTCCTCCCTCCAAAGCTACCTGTCAGAATCCGTGTGTTGGACCCTGTTCGAGTCGATCAACTCCTCGCCAATTTTTTGAAAACCACAATGGCCACTGGGAAGGTATTGTTCATGGACATCAGCAAGGACCTGAAGAAT
The DNA here is from genome assembly GCA_013435795.1 of Chlamydomonas sp. ICE-L. Lineage (NCBI taxonomy): Eukaryota > Viridiplantae > Chlorophyta > Chlorophyceae > Chlamydomonadales > Chlamydomonadaceae > Chlamydomonas > Chlamydomonas sp. ICE-L. Next base: position 12,441,463 of record JACBWV010000730.1, read on the forward strand.
GTATCTCCAGGTTGGGCTAATATTGATCCAAGCAGGCTGGAACAGACGTTCAACAACATCTCCAATGTGAAAGGGGAGTTTGGCGAGCCATGGATCATCGGAGGGTACCACAGCTCCCAAGCCTTCATCAAGTGGGCAGCAGACCGCCCTGGTGAAATTCCTCTGCGCAATTGCTTCGTGTACCGGTTGTCAGAGGTGGAGGGTGCCACGTACGACGAGAAGCTTCAGAACGCTCGCCTCCTTTCCCTTTTGGACAACACAAGCGGCCAGTCGACTGAGGGGTACGACGCTCAGCCATTTTTGGTTTCTACCTTCCTGTGGCGTGAATTGTACCTTCAGGCAGGCTGTCCCGCTCGGACTGAGAAGGGGCATCAGTCAGACCAGTACAACAACTTCAAAACTCTGTGTGTCACCGGGGACGAGAAGTTGACGAAGTCTGTTGCTAGCCAGGGGGGTGCCACCGTGCCACGCTTCAAAGTCGTGAGCTTGGACGAAGAGTCCTACAAGAAGGCTTTCCTGATCATGTCCTCCATGGACGACCGGGAGAAGATCGGCGCCGACCACCTTGTTGAGCGCCTACAGAACGTGGAGCCTCCGCCTCCGCCAAACGATGAGGAGGAAGAGGAGGGGGACGACGAGGAAGCTGCACCTGGATCCCATGGGAAAAGGGCTAAGGGAAAGGCTAAGGACAAGATGAGGTCGGTCCTCGTTGAGGACATGAAGGAAACTATGAAGCTGCCACCTGGAGAGCTGAAGTTCTTCCTGAAGTCCGTGACCGACGACTTGTATGTCCACGAGTATGAAGCTTTCAAGATCAAGGACGAAGTGGACAATGTCGCGTTCACTACCGCGGTAGGTTCATGTTGTATATTAAGTTATTTTCAGACATGATCGGGATGATTGTGATGAAGTACGGTGGTGTGCCATTTTTCGTTATTGACAGCGATTCACTTCTCGCATTGGACGATGCTTCCGAGTATGATCGGGAGGACTGTGGGTGTGCCATGTCTCGTTATTGACATAAATTCACTTCTCGCTTTGGACGATGCTGCCGAGTATGATCGGGAAGACTGTGCGTGTGCCATATCTAGTTATTGACGGCGAATCCCTTCTTGCATTGGATGATGCTGCCGATTATGATCGGGAGATGCTTCCTAGTATGATCGTTATCATGACAAGAAAACTCTTTTATTCGCAGACGTTTGCATCGGCATACAAGGCTTCGTTGGTTCATTACAAGACAGAAGTGTCAGCGGGCTTCGTCATCTACATCATCGACAGGCTTCTCAAGCAACACAATGTCTCGCCTGTGTCCTTTCGTGACGACTTGAAGTTACGCTTCAATTCTGGTTCGCCGCTTGACCTTGAGGCAAAGGGCTTCACGCACATGCACGCCTTCTTGGGCAATAACGCGGAACCCGCCGTTACCAACAAACCCCTTCCGCTGGTTGGCATCGCCTTCAGCAGCAAGGCAGCTTCTGAAATCTTGATCGGGGGCATTCGATCCGATGCTTCGATTCCCGCACATCAGGTCTTCTCCGGGTGGCTGAGGGACTATACCGCCCAGAGAAGGGATTGGTATGGTATACCACCTAGGGATGAAGTTTTGATGCCCAAGCTAACCATCACCGAGGTCACGCAAGTGGGAGGTCTGCTGAGTTTCGCGACAGACAAGGAAGCGCTAAACCAGCTTCTCGACAGGTGGTTTTCTGTGATCAGGACAAGGGTCCAGCAAAAAAACCAGGCACAGATTATCAGTACCCTGGCCGCTAGCATTGACGACATGAAGTTGCTAGTTCAGCCTGACCAGGAGTACCCAATGGCGACAGACGGCCTCCAACAACCAATCTGTGATGATATGTCCAAGTTCCTCGAGGCCTGCCGTGAACTGCTTTTCGCACACCCCATTCCGCCTCGCAGTATCCATCTCGATGCGTTGAACACCATCAGGGGAGTCGTGGGTTTCCTCGTCATGGACTTAACAAGGCGGAGGAAAGATGGAGCAGCAGGGATTCCGATGTTGAACCTGACAGAGGAGGTCTTGTTGTCATTGGCAGTAAAGTACGGTGATTTGCCAGTGTGGAAAAGGGGAGAGCCTTCCGAACGCTTTTTCCGTCTCTACGATGGTGGACAGATGTATCCACACCTGATGTCGGCAGCTACAGCAGTGTTCATGGACGCTGACCACCAGATTGGAGCCGGTCGGGTCCAGCTAGAGACGGCAACAGTCAGCGCGCACCTTTACAACATGAAGGCGAAAACATTCCAGTGTGATGAAATCCGTAAGGTGCGTAGATGTTTAAAATGATAGACTACAAGTTGAAAAGTTGACGCTCCCGATCATAATCGGGAGGATGATGTGTTAAGCATGTCTTTTCACCACTTCAAAATCCATTACACATAATCCTTCCGATCACAGTCGGGAGCATCACGTTGTTCAACTTGTCTTCCAACCCATAATCTAACTGACTTGTACATATTTCGTTTACTCTTGCAGGTGCCTGGCAAACTGATCGACTTGGTGATCATCGACCCCTGTCTCACTGGCGATGAAAAGGGACCGTTGTGGCTCGTCGATGAAGACTCTTGGAGTTCGACTGATGTGATCGACATGCTGCGGAACTTAGCAGGCCAGAATCGGAAGTTTGCCTCAGTGTGCCATGTGGTCGTGTACACCAACCAAGAGGAAGGCAGCAGGTTCCTTGTGGCTTTCAGAGAAGCTGGCGTGGCTGACATTCGCCTTACCCACATTACACGCATGGGGCCAGACTTCAAGACACATTCCACCAGCATCGCCATCTCTGGGATCTTGCATCAAGGTGCGGGACAAGCGGGCCCGTCCTCGAAAGCTTCCATTTCTTCTTCTGGTCTTGCCGCTGCCATCACGGTCTTCCTACCGCCTATTGACGCACAGAAAAGTGCCATTGGACGCCCCGACATTAGCGGCTGCTCGATGAGTCCCAAACAAGTTGGATACCGCAGGAGAAGTGTCGCCGAATTCCGTCACTTTGTGCGGGAGCTTAGCTCCGTTGGCAACTATGTGATGTGCATGCAAGCTGGCGATGCCTCGGGCATGCTAGCGGCTTTGCTAGAGAGGAGGAACGCCATTGGCTTGGACTGTATCACTCAGAAGCTTGGGGCTGCTGCATGGCGTTTGAACATGTTTGCAAAAACGGAGCAGGCTATTCTATCACGTCTCGAAGCCTGTACTGATGCAGATGATGAAACAAGGGTGAGGACGGCGGTACTGGTTCAGGAAGACATTGACGCAGAGTTTCGCGACAACCCTGCTGAGCCCAGTGAGGAAATGATGCAAAAGCTAGAGACGTGTCTCCAGACATATCGCGAGAAGAAAGCCGCAGATTGGCCTGAGGACGAGTTCGAGGCCTGCAAGGAGAAGGTTCTGGAAAGCTGCATCAGTGCAGGAACAGTAAAAGGGCTGATGAGGACCAAGAAGTTAGATTTAGCCCCTCGTTGGGTTGCGTGCCAACTTGTTCCCAGAGCAAGACGAGTCAGTTAGCACATGATCTGTCAGCACTAAGTGCAGAAGTTAGCACCAATGGACTTGTTGGCAGCAGTTCAACATTAGCATTGTGCACAAGTTTCACGAGTGTACTTGTTTGCACCATCCAACACACATTTTGAGTGATTTCAGGATTCTAGGATGGCAGGTTGCAGATTTCAGGATTTAATTTTGTGTTATGTACATAATGAGCTTATGAGGTATGAAATTATGAATAATAAGTCCTGAGTTAGGAGTTATTAGTTCTGACTTGTATAAGGTACATATAAGTTCTGAGTTGTGAGTTATAAATTATGAGGTACACATAAGTACAGATTTCGGAGTCGTAAGTACTAAGTTGTAATTTTGAACTGTTGAGTTGTGAGTTGTGAGATAAATAATTATGAGCAATGCGTTCAAGACTTTGTAAACAGCTTTCACCTTCCTCTTGACTGTCCTCTACAATTGATTTTGTATTCCAATACTTTCTCTCTCTCCAAACGAGCAAATCAATGTTACAATTGAAATTGAAGGGAATAGTCTCTTTCTCAGGAATACAACAAAACAATCTTACAAAATAAATTGTAAGATATTTTCGTAAAAGCCACCAAAAAAGCAAAATCAATTAATTTGCGAAAACGATCTTACGAAATTTACGATTCTAAGGCGATCGTTTTCAACACTGGATCCGTGAACGTGAACGGGAAGAACCTGAGGGCCGTCATGTGCTTTGCAAAGGCGACCGTTGATTTCATCCTAGACAACAAGCTAATCGGAAAAGGGCTCACTCGTTCCCCCTCCTCGTCTGCTCACGCCACTGAGAAGATCGGACGGTGAACATCTCCCCAAGAGGCATTCGCCCGGAGCCAAAATTACCCTTCATTTTACCCTGGCTCTGGCAATTATTCTGCATAGGACCACCATGGGTTTGTCCAGAAACACAAGGAAGGTTGTACAATAGCCCACTGTCCTTGCGAGGGTCATACATTTCCTGACGTGAGGATCTGTTGCACATATAATCTCCCTGGGAATCGTACATACAAAAGCTCTCTTTCTTGGTACTTAGACGTGACATTCGTGTGCGTTGTGTGTGTGTACATTTGTATAACAATTAAATCTTTCAAATAAGTCTTTTTTCCACCACCTTCAGCGATGCTGTCATGGCTCGAATTGTCAAGGGGGTGTACTCATTGTGGATTGATGGGTGAATGCCATACGTGACATCAATGTCGCTCTCATTACGCAATGCATGCAAATGTCGAGTCACAAAGTTTGCAAGTGCAACTCTGCAGTCCTTTATTGGATATGAAGTGTAACAAAAATGAATGTTGCCGTCTATATGCATATTCTCCATGTTGACGTAGTCGTCGGTCAAAGTCATGTCGCTCCAGAATTCTTGGACTGAAGCGTCCCACTTTTTGCCCACACCCATCATGTCGACCATTCCCCTAACCCACTTCATCATCCTGGTACGCCCGACGGAGATGGCGCTAGCCTTTTCTATGTACCCGTTCAAGTCATACTCCCCTATAAAAGATTGGTACATGTTGAAACGGTCCCTATCCACACGCTCTATCACAAAAACGTGACCAGGGAAGTAATATTCTTCAAGGTCCTTGTTGTTATCATTCGCTGCATTATTTTTCTTCTTACTGTACTGCGTCATAAGTACATAAAACATGCAATGATCGTCCGAAGAGGTAAACATAGCGTCGTAAAAACTAGATACCACTTTGCGCGAACTATCACGGTCTTGCTCACTCAATCTCTTGGACTTCACATGGTTGCAATTGTTCAGTGTATCCTGAACACGCGCAACAAGCAGATGTGTCATCATCAAAGCAGTGCAATAACAACGAGTGAGTTGCAATGGGAGCTCAATGTTGATCTTAGTAAGGTCTACCGCAATAGCTTGCAATATCGCAGGCAAATGGTCGCGAATCACGTAGCCCGTGTCACACATTCCTTGTTCTCAAATATACATGGAAACATTATAATCGAACCTTGCTTTTTGGCAACGTGACGGCTCTCTACTTAATTTTGAACCCGCAGAAGGATTCCCACGCAGTCTCGGAAACCGTTGGGGACAACATATTGCTCTCCACGTGCGTAGCGAAAGCAGGGATCGCCGAGATGAGAGGCGCATGCTTCTCTTTCATGAGCGCCAAGAACTTTCCGTGATCGTCAGCGGGACCCGGGAGAGAACAGAAACGCAGTTGCAGAGGCAAGTGACTCATCAACGTGCCCGCGAGACAAGCGAACGTGTTCGTTGTCGAGGGGGTCGTACGCCAGTGCAACGACTTACTGTGTAACACACAGCTTTGAAGATCTCGGTACATCGGCAAATTGTACTTGTCGGGGTGATCGTACAATGTGACGTAGCCCGGCGTGTCACCGAGCACGTCGAATCCTTCGAGGAGCGCGCCTACCCATCCCTCTCGATGCGCGTAGTCGTCCTCGAGCAAGTATACGACATCGTTCGGTAATACTCGACACTCCTTCACGTGCCTCTCGATCAAAGCGAACAAGTTGCGCAACGCCGAGGCGTCGTCCCCCCCACGCGCGACCGATGTGGACACCTTGCCTTTGTCATACCCTTCATGATCCTTCAAGATGTCAGAAACGAAGTGCGATGCAAGCGATCCAGTTGTGTCGTCGTACGCGATCACGAAAGATGCAACGCGAGCGTCGCGACTCACGTCACGAAGGAGTGATGCGAATATGCCGCGACGGTCGAAATAGTCCGGGCGCCTCTTGTGCACAGAGCTGGGTGAGCATGAGCAGTGACGCTGGTACACGTGAACAACACGTCGGAGGCCCACATCTGCATATTTCACATCATCAATAGCAACGGGAGATGATGGTATGTCAAGATGGAGATGATGTGGCGTGTTTGATTTAATCTCGAATGGAGGCTTGAGTGTCGTTGTCGTGGTGAGTGCGATACCGTGCACAAAGTCTGTGCCAGGCCACTTACCGGTCCGTTCAACTTCGTCGAACGCATTGTTTATATCGGCCACCCAGTCACGATCTACGGAGTGTCCCCAGTTTCTCACCTTTCCGAGCAGGCCATCGCGCAGACCACCGATACTAGAAAATGCGTTGGACGTACGCACCCACGAGTAATGCCAAAACATGGCCTGTCCGTTACAAGATGAGAGTGTTGATGGAAGAGGACCACCTTTGATCCCGTCCGAAAGCACGTTGTGACGCACTACCACCCCCCCCCCACTAGACCGTATGACATCCGCGATGCCATCGCGCTCCCTCTTGTGCGTCAGTGCGCGGGGCGATCCTAGCACATTCGAATGCACCAAAACAATAGAGTCCTGGAGCAGCATAGAGACCAGACACGGGTGCATGAACGCCCAATAGTTCCCCATCTTGTACATCACATTGGACCCGTCATGTTCGATCTTATCGCGATGGGTGCTCGACCATGCTCGCAAGACGTCGCCGTCGGGAACCTCGTCCGCGTCCAAGAGGAATGCCCAAAAAGGCCGGTACCCCGTGTAAGAGCGCGCCTCGTGGAAAGCCGTCTGCCTAGCCAGGTTATGCAATACGTACGGGTTCAGGAGGTCGGCGTCGGACACAGGGTACTTTACAGTAAGCACAGACTTCCCGCTGGAGGCACCCACACGCGCACACACTTTTGCAATGTAGGAGAGCTCCTCAACAGACTCAAGCTGTCCAGAATACAAACGCTCCCCAATGCTTACCACTACAAAATCGCTGTATTTGACCGCATTCACCAACAAGGACTCGATGTACTCACGCTCCTGGCTGCAGTACGAAACGATCGTGCACCACAAGGAGCGGTCGAAATCTTCTCCGGGCAAGGTTGACATTCTCTCTAATTACTTTTTATTAATTATTGCAAATTCCTTACATTGTATTTTTGGGGGTCCCAGAAGAGAAGAGTGTAAAGACTGAATCACTCAATAAAATGAGTATTGCAATATGAATAATCAAGGCGGTTACCCAGTGGACCAATCTTCTAGGGAGGAGGCTTCTCCATTGTTCCTGAATGATATATGGACGGTATACTTCCACAACCCTCAAGACCATGACTGGACGTACGATAGCTACGTCCGGTTGGGGAACATAAGCACCGCCGAGGAGGTCCTCGCGTACATCGACATCATGCGTGAGGACGTACAGAACGGCATGTTCTTTGTGATGCGCGAACACGTGTTCCCGTGTTGGGACGATCCACTCAACATCGGCGGAACCACGGTGTCGATGAAAATCCTGAAGGACGGCGTGACCCAGGATTGGGAGGACATCATGTGTAGTGTGCTAGGCGAGACGTTTTTGAAGGACGCGTCGCTAGCGAACTCAGTCAACGGCATATCCATCAGCCCCAAGCGATCATTCTGTATCATAAAGATCTGGATGCGACAACCAGGACTGCTCACTACCATTTCGGACGCGACCATCCCTGCCACGTACACAGGAGACCTACACTGCTCTGCAAACGCAGACAACATCAAAAACAACAATGCAAGAGAAACGCAATGCAGCTCTACAGTCGGCGGAGAAGTAAAATGAAACATACGGAGTCTGCAGGATGGAGAGACGTGATCTAAAAAAGAACCACGCTATTCTCTTACACGAAGCGGTTTCATTTTAGTATTCCGTTGACTGTATCTAGCGAGTCGTTCCGGAGTCTCTAAATTCTGAGTAGAAATTTCAAAAAATCCGCCGGGAGGCAGGATCTTGTCCCAAGGATAAAAAACGACGGAATCGTGTATGAGTGTAAAGACACAAAGTCATACAAAAAACTGAAATGCAAAAGTACACCCCTGTAAGTGCACAAATGCACAAGTACACCCCTGTAAGTGGCGTCGCATACGACAATGATATCTTTACCTTCAGCAACAGCCAAGGGACTACTAGTTCAGCAGGGGACGAAATCGATATTAAGCATTGCGACACAGCTGAAGATATTTCTATGAATGACCCGAACGTCTACTCCGAATGTCTCACTATCACGGTGAAGCAACAGCAGGAGACGATATCTGCACTCTACTCCGAGAACACGTTGTTACAATGTCGCATACTCACCCTAGAGTCGGAAATCTCGACGTTCCACGCGAAACAAGAGCAACAACAACAACTCTCGAACCAGCTTCAAGCGGCTGTGCTGATGCAAGACGCTGTACCGCACCATACCAGACACAATGGAGAAGGAAACACTGTCAGGGGGGAAGACGACTCAATGATGCTGGCGTCTGTAGAGGCGGGCGACATAGAACTCTTCTGCACAATCATCCGGTCGTCGTCGTCCTCCATGGACAATACGGAGAAGGACGTCATCGGTCGCATAGGAGGGGTGGCATTACTGCTAGCATGCCAGAATGGTCACTTCAAGATCGCAGAGTTCTTGCTAGATAAAGGCGTCAGCGCACACGTCGATCGAGACAGCCCTCTTCAATGGGCGGCACAAAATGGCGACGTCGAGCTCGCTAAGCTGCTACTCAAATATGGAGCCGATCCCAAGGTGTTAAATAACTGCCCGCTGCGAATCGCATTGCGGATGGGGCACGTTGACATGGTGAATCTGCTCAATTCTTGGATGTTATAACTGAGTTCATTACCTGGTTCTTGAGCATTGAAAACTTCTTCCTGATAGCGGCTGCTTCGTCCTCCATATTCTCAACAAAACCCTCCTTTGATGCTACTAGAATCACACCTTGGGTCTTCAGGAAGTCTTCCATACCCTCTACAGTGCGCTCTCCGGAGAACTTCTTCACATCTCCAGCTTTATCGAGCAGTATCGTGGGGAATCCGGTTGCATGATTGAGGTACTTCTTAGCAGCGGGGTCGCCGCGTTCGTACTTGCGCATGGTCAAGCCCCCCCCATGACCCTTACCGTGCTTGGTTTTCATTTCTTCCCACACCGGCATAAATCGCTCGCACCATCCGCACCCGTCCATATGGAGGTAGACAAGTGTTGCGGCGATCGGCTTCTTCTTAATGGGATCCTTGATAGCGCCACTGGACGCCTTTGTGCCACTATCCTCCTTCCCCTCAAATCCCTCTTCATTGCTGCTCTCCACCACGTATTCCATGGCGTCTCGCTGGGTCCTGACCATGGACATAAGCACTAAGAGGAAGAGGATGGCTGCGATGGAGATCATGACAAACATAATGATACGCTGCCCATCTCCATTGGAACAAGAAGAGGGTGAAGATGGGGCGGCGCTGGAGTATGAGGATCGGAGTCGAGACGCTTTGGGAGGCATCTGTTTACAGTTTTTGTTTTATTAAATATACTGTATGATATTTTTAAAATACAGGGGCATCTTCAGGTTGTTGTAATTTCTTGATCCGGATATCCAAAATTGTAAGAAATTTTCTTGAATGCATCATGGCAACAATGGGCGTTGGAAGACCGCAACGACATCCTCCGGCACCCCCTTTACGTTTCTAAGGTCATACCACTTGTGGGTCGCGAGACCACTCGCGGTAGCGATTGCATCCATCTCGGACACGAGAGACGGAATATCCTGGTGGGCGGATCCGACAATCACGGACTCTATCACGAAGAGCCCCCCAGGTTTCAGATACGGAGCGAACGCTTGCAGCGCACCCACCTTGGACGCAGAGGTGGTGTGCACGATTAGGTCAAATTGCAGGTCCAATTGCCGCGCGAACTCGTTCGAAGATCCCTCGCCATGCACATACGTTATCATGGAGTTGTCGGGACTCTCTTCGATAGGCGGGTCGGTAGGCCCCACACTGCCGACTACCGCGGCATCCGGGAAGAACGAGGACAATGCATTTGCGAACGCCCCCGCCTGCTGCACGCCGATTTCGAGAATCGCTTCAAGGGAGTCGTTCTCTCGAAAAGGGTCAAATAGGAAAGCGTACAGGGGGGCGTAGGCGTGAACCGAGCTTTTAAGTGACTTGTGAGATCGCATCGCCTCTTCGAAAGTCGCGTAAAAACTCGGCGGTAAGGATTGTTGGTATGATGCTTCACTTTGTGGATCAAAAACAACACTTCTCTTCCGCTCTACGTCTTTGAAGAAGTTTGCCACCTGGTAGTTTTCGTAGTATACGGATTCTCCTCCCTCGCTCGCACTAGAGTGCTTGCTTGGGAAGTCGTTGTAGAGCAGTGCTTCCCACGACCAATCCACAATGGCCCTATCAAGGTTAGAGTTCATGGTGGGATTCATGTTCAATCTCTTGCGTAGTACAGCAGACTCGGGGTCGGGATCGTCGGCGACTTGATTGAACTCTTCAGGGTCAACTGGGTTTCGCCCAAGCACGTCTCTGAACGCCCTAAGAGCAAGAAGGCGACGGAGGAATACGTCGTAGTACTCTATCTTATGTCCGCACAAAACCCCGAGCTCTATGTACTTCTGGCACTCGGTGTGATTGCGACGCACTTCCTCGATGCTCTGTTCTTCGTTGATGTCGCGGATGTTGACGATATACGGGAATGTTCGAAGGACGCGGACTGCGCTCTCGACCTTGCGACGGAAACCGGTCTCGTGGAAGTGAAGGAGTCCTAGGAAATGGGAACGCACCTTGCATCCCGTTTTCACTGTGGCCTGGTGGCACCACATCTTCATGTAAAGGAACTCCGAAGCGCGCACGATGAGTTTGTCCCAGTTCTGGTTCTTGAACCGCGTAATGTTGGTCGTAGGGCGCGGGTACATGCCTCGGGATAGGTCGTAGGTATCGTCATTTGGGTCGACAGAGGATCCCAGAACGGACCCGTAGTTGACGATGGAGACGTCTTCCGGGAGAGACTCCAGGTACGCGCGAACGTCGATCGGCCTCAGTCTGAAGAGGGGGTCGTTTGAGGACCTCATGCTGAACACGAACTCGTCGGTCTCTAGAGGGAGGATCCACTCGCACGAAGGTGCGACCTCTCGCATGTGCTCGCTCATGAACACATTGGCAGAGCTGAAGTCTCGCTTATCAAGCTTGATCTGGACACCGCGGGTTGAAGAGTACCACTCGTACACATCCAGAACAGACTGGCACGTGCTCCCGTTGTCTACCACGATCACGTTTTCGTACCCGAACAACTCGCCGTAGTACGTGATAAAGTCCTCTATCAAGAAGCTTTCATCTTTAGTGAGAAGCACAACCTTGGCGAGAGACTTGGTCTCAAGAGACTTGTTATAGCCGACTTTGTCGAAGACGTTTGATGTTGCGTTGTTGTGGGGCTGCATTGTGATTGTGATACACACATTACTAAGATTTTGGAACAATTAAATGAGGTGTTTTTGAACGAACTTTTTTATTTACAGAAACTCAGCTTCCCTGGGAAATATCGCAATAGAATGTCAATAGCAAGAGGAAGCACACCAACACAATAATCCCAATGATCGCAATAAATTGCATTGCTTGTTCGTGTTGGTTGTTTTGCGTACTGATACAAAAAAACACAGATGTTTTAAACAATTGTGTACAGAGTGTTCCAAAATTAGTTGAGGACAAATGTATAATGTAATTTTAAAACGCGACATGTCAAGACCATCCCTTGTGGATGACGAAGAACATACAAAAAACATTCATACAGGAAACGTGTGCATCATCGCATCTTACCCATTTCTTCTTTCGGTCGGATCAACGCATTTCATGTCAACCCGAAAACAACTTGTAAAATGGACACCTCCTGAATGCATGAATATACCGGTGTCAAAGGATCACCTGCAGGTTTGGTACTCGGATAGCGACGTGATAATGATCACACGAACGAGTCCGGGAAGTCTCAAGCGTGTGTACGCGGACGCGAGCGCGTTGTTCTGTTGCGCAGATTGATTTGATTTGTCAAAAAAAGGTGTAAAGGAATAAGAGTTTATGTTTATTGAGTCGTAAACGAACATCGGTTTGATCACAAGATTTGTACGATATCGAATTTCACAATGGCCATTTCTGCATGTATCATCTGGCGTAAACGCATGGACGAGTACGGATACTACATGAGCAGTGTCATGCGTCTGGATATGCTGACGGAACCTGCGGCCACCCGAGGATTGAGGCCATCCGACTTTTTCGATGAGAAGTTCAAGGTCAAGTGGATCCGCAGAACGGAGATCCAGATGCGAACAGTGTTCAAACGCATTGTGTGTGTTATCCGAGGACTGCAGCGTCAAGGCTTCTTCGCCGCACCCCCGATCGCCAACCCGTGCGCCTGGCTCACCAAGGGTATCTCGGACTTTGATGACGACGAGTTTGAGACCCCACGCAACATGAAAGACATGGAGGACTTCGAATCGAACATCCCACCATACAACGAAAAGAACATCGTGACACCCATTCGCCCACCCGTGAAGATGCCGCCGCCACCCCCCCCCAAAGAAGAACTCGGCGGTCTTTCAAAAGAAGAACTCGGAGGTCGTCCCAGAGAAGAACGACGACGCGGTGGTCCCAGAGAAGAACGACGACACGGTGGTCGTGAACAAGTACGAACACGATGATGACAGCATGTCCCATCATTCTTCCAAGTATTCGTGCATCGATGTTGGAATGAGTACAAGCGCAGTTACATCCGCTCATGTTGGAGACGATAACAAACTGTTGCAGGAGATGAAGACAATCACGTCTTTGTTGCGCGCCATCGTGCTCAAGATGTAGAGTGTCTGTCGCCTGATGATACGATGGCAACATTTGAAATCAAAGTAATCGCCTGCGATAAATATCTGCGGTGGAGCATGCGGTTTAATGAGTGCGACGAATATGCACGTAAAAACGTACAAGAGAAGTGCGACAACATTAATCCGCTTTGCAAAATGAAACCGCTTCGTGTACGGCACATTTTACTGTTCCGCCGACTGTAGTGGAAGTGTGGCCATACACAATGAGACGTCTCATTCCGTCGAGTGTACAGTTTCCATTACTTGAATAGCATGGTGTATGGGATAGCTGTTGTCACAACTGCAATGGACATCATCATGTTCCGATATGCCTTTGAAACCGCAATCCCTCGTGTAGGGTACTCGAAGAACCTCTTTTTCATCATGATTTTAGCAATGACAAACCCTAAAACTGTAAATATGAGCGTTTGCATGCCGAATTCGATGATCATGTCGGAGATGAAGACGCTGTCAATGACAAACGTGTTTGATGGCTTGGCGTATGTGTACATGACAATCACCAGTGCTACAAGAATGATGACCTGGATGATAATGTCGAGTACCAAGAAAATGAGGAGGAAGCTGACTAAACTTGCCTCTGGGTGTTTCAAAGGCACATCGTCTAGGGCATCTGGGTCGTTCAATGTGTTCACATGCACCTTGCGCATGTAGTGCTCTGCAAATATGTATTCAGTGACGTACAATATCAAAAGCTGTGTTATTGTTCGTATAAGCTTGATCATGTAAATGATGTGAACCTGACTGATGGATGCACGATTCGCCAGTATTGTCAAGAATCCTTTGGACGAAAGACGCGTCGACCCACGTTTGCTATTCAAAGCAGCGCGACCAGCTTCGTCATCGTCCTCGTCCACAACATTGACGCTCACGTAATTGTCCAATATGCGTTCCACAATACGATGAAAGTCAGAAAAATCTTCCAAGATATTTGAGTAAAGTCCAATCGTAGGGTAAGAAATCGTTATCAAATTCTTGCGAACTTCTTTCAGAGATCGCAGAAGTCTCTTACGAGCGACCGATAAGTTGCCACGAACTTTATTGATCTCCTTCTCACGTTGGGTCTTCAACAATTTCGAAAACGCTTCACCACCACCTGTTTGAAGAATATACGGACCACTCCCTTTTTGACCCGGTTTGAATAGTCGTCCAAAAAAACTCCCTGTTTTAGGGTTTTTTTCGCCTTCTTTTGGTGTTTTATCTTGTTCTTTTGGTGTTTTATCTTTTTCTTCATCTGTTTTAGTTTTTTTTTTCACTCCATCGTCTCCATCGTCTCCATCGTCTCCATCGACTTCATCTTTTTCTTTTGGTGTTTTATCTTTTTCTTCATCTGTTTTTTTTTTTTTTTTTCACTCCATCGGCTCCATCGGATCCATCGTCTCCATCGACTTCATCTCCTTCAGCGGCTTCATCTCCTTCAGCGGCTTTAGGGGCTTCAGGGGCTTCAGGGGCTTCAGGGGCTTCAGGGGCTTCAGCGGCTTCAGGGGCTCCAGAGGCTCCAGAGGCTCCAGAGAATCCAGCGGATCCAGCGGATCCAGCGAATCCAGCGAATCCTGCGGATCCAGCGGATCCATCGGATCCAGAGGCTTCAGGGGCTCCAACGAATTTAGCGTCTACAGCGGCTCCACCTCTGTCTTTAAAGATCCCACTTACAATGGAGCTTAATTCGAATCCATTTGTTGTTGTAGTAACTTCGGGACCTCCTGTATGTTGTGCATTTTGAGAAGACAGTACCTCTTGTTCTATCAAAAGTACCTTATTGACAAGTTCCTTCACAATACGTTCTTTTCCACCTTCGACTACAATAGTGTTGTTGGACATATCATAAGACCACGGAATGAAGGTTTTGTCATCCTTGCCTCCACTGATGTTCTCGAAACGTCGAAGGTTGATAATCATGTTGTACACCTGATCAAATTTGTCTTGGTTTACTGTGTATTTCTTCAATCCTTCAAAAATATCCAAAGGTGTATCGACAAAAGGCCGCAACGTTTTTGCAATTTCGAGACAAATGATATTGGGATCGCTGATATTCATAGCATTTACTCTATCTCTGATATCATCGTCAGTCAGCTTGAGGTTATGAATTAGCGGAATCACTGTATACCCAAATGTTTTGGTTACACTTAATATGCGGTCTATATTACTGGATACGCTCGTGATAGACTTGGTTAGTTCGAGCAGAGAATGGTAATGAAATTTGTACTTGATTTCATTAAATCGATCTGACCTTTCGTGTTCAGGGAGTGTCTTAAAATCCTCTACTGACATGGCAAGGGCTTTGAACGTCTCGGAAGAAAAAGCATGGTGGGGGAATGCATGCAAAGATATTTGTTCTCCACCAAGCAAGTATGATATGTCTGACTCAAGTTGAGTTCGTTGCAATCGCAGGTTATCATACAACACAGACGATGCCAGCGTAGATTGGTATTGTTTGAATACACCATCATATCTCTGAATTTTCAAGTCACCTTTATCAATAACGAAAGCGATCAAATCCTCGTCCGTATTGATTGTAGTCCAATCAATGCTACTGACGAGGTCTATTGAATGTTTTAGTGTGTCGAATTTGTCTATGAAATGTCCTAGGAATACGATGATACTGCTGATTGTGTCTTCGATTATATTTTGATCGCCGTTGTCAGTTGCCGCCCGCAACCGGTATAACATCAGTCGTCGCAGCACCCGGAACCAAATATAGTTTACAAAGTACCCCAACTCATGTGTCCCCATGTCACGCAAGAAGGTTGTCCAAGCATCAAAGGTTCCTTCAGATATCGGAATTGAGAACTTCGCCTCATTCAAGATGGACGAAACACTTTCAATACTCTTGTCCGTTATACCTGTATCCCTATACAGAGCACGAGAAGCAATACGTCCCAATATATCATTAGGTGAGTATGAATCCAACTCGCGCTTAAAACGCAATATCATTACAGGGTCGATCTTATCAACAACAAACGGTTCGATGTTGTTAACACCACCACTCGATGACGGGTGTTGCTGACTTTGTCGATTCTGAAGATCGGAATGATCATCGTTAGAGGTAGATGTAGAAGCATCAGTCGTGTTCGAAAAAACAGCTTCGCCAGGGCCAAGTCTAGGGTCACCTCCAGGTTCAGTGACAACGGAATGGTCAAACAAAGTTCTGGTAGCGCCACCATCTTCTCCAGTGCCAGAAGGGACAGTGTCAACATCCGATCCGGACCCTTCTGGCACTGGAGATGATGTTCTGGTAGCGTCACCATCTTCTCCAGTGCCATAAGGGACAGTGTCAACATCCGATCCGGACCCTTCTGGCACTGGAGATGATGTTCTGGTAGCGCCACCATCTTCTCCAGTGCCATAAGGGACAGTGTCAACATCCTATCCGGACCCTTCTGGCACTGGAGATGATGTTGTCGCTGTCCCTTCTGGCACTGGAGATGATGGTGGCGCTGTTGCTGCCCCCGGATCGGATGTTGTCGCTGTCCCTTCTGGCACTGGAGATGATGGTGGCGCTGTTGCTGGCCCTGGAGCTCCTTCTCTTCTCTTTCTGCGTTGGTTACTCATGTCCCTGATGGAAAAATGCCTGAACACGATACTGTACCATGTAACACATTTTTTCAAACGAAAGCGACGATAACAATGGTTGCACGCTTCAATGCATACAAAAAAAAGTTTCGTGTAAGTATTCAATCTGTACTCCGTAAATGATGATTTGTGAATTTGGCGGCAACGTGATTGCCCCTTTGGTTGTAGGAGCCATGACTGCGGTCTTGTACGCGCTCGTCACTACTAGCAATTCTATGGCAAAAGTGTCGAACACTAGGGATGCCATCAATCTTCAGCATAATACCGCCACTAGCCATTCGGGGTCGAACAACACTTATAACGTTAACGGTGGGACAAAAAACACGCGTTCGGGAAGAGCTTCAATAGTACTTAGTACTATTGCAATATTCATCCTTTCCGCGGGACTGACGTACGGGTTAATGGTGTATCGACAAAGAATCGGTGACGATGGATCTGCAGTAACATCTACGACACACCACGATATTGATGCCTATAATTTACCTAAACCTGTTGTTGACTCTACTATCTTTGAGGCTGCTGATGATCGAATTAGTTTTGTAGCCAATGATGGAGGTGGTTGTTGCAAGTCCGTTCTTGATGAAATGATGAAGTTCGCGGATACGAGTGGGTCGGTTCCTTTCTAAGAACATTTGTCTCAAAAAAATATGGAACATGACAGTACGATGTACGCAGTGTCATGATTACCAAAGCATTCGATACAAAGACGGGGTCAACAATCATTTCTATCATATTCGGTCTAGGGTTGGCTGCACTGTTCAGACAAAGTTGCAAGGGGGACCGTTGTATCGTGATAAAATCACCGAACGTTCAGGAGGTTGAGAAGAACATATACCGTTACAACCAGCACTGCTACCGGTACAATGCTAACATAGTTCCGTGTGACACAAAGAATTCGAGCGCGAGTCAATGAAATATTCAATGCATCGGGGCAACCGCTGATATACCGACGACACGACACCACATTGAGATGTGACCTGACCGTATCATTTACAGTCCACGTCTCGGTTCACAGCGCACATTTGATACACGACAGTGCATTACTTTGTGGAACTTGACGTTCTTCACAATCTTCAGTCTTCTTGTATTGGCGCGTTCAAATTATCAAAATATTTTAGTTACCTATTATTGTAGAGGTTGGTTTCACTTCACGTTGTTTTGCACTGCATGTGAAAACAACCTTTGCAGTTTCAGTAGCTTAATTGGTTAAGAGCCACTGGTCTTATGAGCCATGGAGGTTGCGGGTTCGAGTCCCGCCTGAAATATTTACTTCCACGGAGAGTCTTCCTGGAACATATTCTTAAACTTCGCCGTGAGAGCTGGGTCTTGCTTGCTCAATTGCTCTTCGTACAATGTCCTTGGGAGGAATCTATACTCTACCCTGACGTTCTTGTTCATTTCTAAGAACTTCTCTTCGTAAATTCCGTGGATGATGAGCGCCATTCCCACGAATAATGTGAGAACTACGAATACCTTCATGTTCATGTATTGAAACCCGAAAAGAATCGCGAAACGATAGCCACACACCATCAAGGAGGTGCGCGCGATCTCAGGAACGTCAAAAACACCGACGTTGGACCCATTTAATCAATGTTTTGTCTGAGACAAGACACACACACAATTGAGGGGAATTAAGTATAAAAAATACAATGAACTATTGTTCATTAAAAGAACACTTCACAAACACTTATTCACAGGTTTTATCATGTCATCAAGGAAATTCTTATGTCAAGGGTATGGATGCAACGCTCAATTATCGAATGCTAGTAGCTTGAGGGTTGGTGGTGGAAAACCACAGACAACAAAGACTGTCGTGCGTCAAAAAATGTTATTGGATGTTATCAACTCCATCAGTTAAACAACAGTAGAGAATGTGACAATACTTTACATGTATTTTGATTGTGCACTGGTAGATGGAAAGATTATGTTGTCGATTCACACAGATCCAGATTATAACGATACACTGAAAAAATGTTGTGTGCACCCAGTATATTAGTTGTGAATGCAATCTTCAATGGTTGTCGCCACCAAGAAAAGCTGCCTATGGTAAGACTTGCGAGTACCTTAATGCCCCCCTACCCCTACCAAGTACCTTAATGGCCTATTCCCCTGGGTACATTTTTTCTATATCAATTAAAACTTGAATATCTTGTTATTCATGCTCATATCGAGGACATTGTCTAATAAATGTTTCTGTTTCCAAAAGTTTTTCACTAAATGTTGGCATTACAGCAAACATTTATTACAGAATAAGAAATATCACGTCACAAAAAATACAATTACTTCTATCTTCGTATTTTATACAAATGTATCTAACATTAGTGTGCCACCCGAACTTGAAAAAGAAGACGCATATATTAAATCTGTGATCGATATATTGGTTCTCGTTTCAAAAAAATACCAGTATTTGGGAATCGAGATTATTGATGTTTTAACGATAATTATAGTCGTTGGGATAATAAGAAATTTTAAAACTACTTAAGTTTTTGCGCACATGTTCGTTTGTGTAAGGATACACCACGCGAAGAACTGAAAAAGCGCCCACACCCCTCACAAACATGTCCCTCGTTCACATGAACTTCTGCAGACATGGGAGATTCATTCGCGCCAATATCGTCGTCGTCCATCTCCCTGCACACGTCGGTTAGGTTTGAGAACAGCTCACGCAACTCATCATCTGCCTTCGACGTAAGATTGAGTGCCGCTGCGAGGTGTGTAGTACGCACGTTGTGCACAAAAGATCGAATACGACCGACATGCTCTACCATTTGCGATAGCTTTGCAAACACCACTTGTCGTTTGATTTTGTTGCGATCTTCAACGTCTGAAATACTATTCGTGGATGAATCTTTGTTTTGTTCATATTGCGCCACCGTCATGAAAACATGAAGGACTCCTTTGAGCCACACCAAATCCTCATCCTTGCAATCAGTGAATCCTGCGAAAATAATCGGTATTGATACGCCTCCCCGCCCCGGCATCATCACGAGTTTGAGAGGCCCCTTGTCAGGGATGTTCTCTGATCGACAACTCACGAACACACCCCCTATGAAAGCGCGACCATTTCGCTCTGATATGTTAGCCACATCAGACTCAAAACGCTCTACGTCCGAACGTGTGACAACACCTTTAATGGGCGTTCCTGCTTCCCAACGGATTTCCAATCTTACGATCACTTTTTGGGGGTCTTTTGATGCTTTCCAAATGCAATCTTACGATAAAAATCGTAAGATTGTAGTCAATTTTGACAAAATATGCTTGAAATGAGCTTGAAAGACGGAGAAACGAACATATTGCGAATGTTACAACGTTGAAATGCCATATTTTGTAACAAAAGGTGTTAACATCAATTCGTGTCTTACAATTATAATTGTAAGAAATAAAGGGAAAGCGGACGGTTATAAGTCGGCAGGCAGAATTCAGCTTTTACATCTTACAATAAAAATCGTAAGTATAATTCATTAGTAAAAAACGGCTATGTGTCAAACATCTTACTCCTCCTCCTCCCCCCCCTCCTCGTCCTCCTCTTCCTCCTCCTTCTCCTCCTCCATGTCCCCATCCCCATCTTCCTCCTCCTCCATCTCCTCCTCCTCAGCAATGTCTGCATTGTCTCCATCCGATTGCACAGCCTCTGACCTGGTGTCCTTCTCAATGGATTGACAAGCTAGGAGCATGCTTGTGTGGTACTTTCTCTGGATCTTCATACCCTTGGTGGGTTCGCAGCTAAATTGAAATGCGTCAATGGGAATATCGCCCGTCCATGTTGCTTTTCTCCTAACCCCCACGGTAATAGGCACAAGCTTGTGGTCCATCCAATCTTCTGGCCAAGTTGGGTATTGTGTTTCAGTGTACACCAACTTCTGAGCCCCAGAGTACAAGGGCTTTAAATACACACATTCCACTTCTCCATTCACTGGTAGTGATTTGACCTCCACCACGTCCCATCCTCTCAATCCGCTAGAGTCATCCATTTGTACCTTGACCACAGCGACATGACCAACAACCAAATCAGTAGTGGGCTCGTAGGCTATTCTTCTATCCGGCTTCGTCCCTTGTGAAGAATATAAGTACAAGACATCCTCCTCCTCTGGCCTTTCCATATTAGTCTCCAAAGTGTGTGCGACCTTCATAGTCTTGGCAATCTCGTTACTTGCAGGTAAAATGTCTGACACATCCATGGACAAGTCATCCAATGCTGCTATCAAGCGCTTGGCCATTGATTTCTCAGACTGTGTCAGAACACGACTGGTTGCTGACAACTCCGATGGGAAGTCGACAAAATGTTGGTCTTTCGGGTACTCCCCAGTCACAGCATCATCTGGTTGAGTGCTCCAATAACTCTTCTCAACGTTGAAGAAATCAGTCCACCACTTATTGCTGGTTTCCCAAGTTTCACGAAGCTTCTCGGCAATATGTTTGAAGGACTGGGCATGGGATGGGCCATCGGCTGCTGGTTCATCCATCGGCTGCTGGTCATCGGCTGCTGGTTCTAGAAGGTCCTCCGCTGCGTGTCGTACACGGACATCAGCTACGGGTCCTGCACGGTCGTCACCGGCGGTTTGTACAGGACCATCGGCCATGTGGCCTGCAAGGACGTCACCTCCGGGCTTCTCGTTATGAATAGTCTTCCAGACAGCCGCCCAGTTTGCCTCGATATTCTCGAGCTCTTCAATCTTGATCTTGGGGGCTTCCTTAAATACTGTTCTGGTGTCCACCAGTGGGAAGCCTTGGAGGACGTAAATAGGTTCAGCGTCATTGTCCCACTGTCCTCTCCAAGATCCTGACTCGTCATACTCCTTGTAATAGACCCCTGCAATTGTTGGTGTGCAAACATGTATTGTATATTAGTGAATCATTTAGGACACCCATATTCCTCCCGACTATACTCGGGAGCATCCCTTGGATAATACATCCTAGGTCCTAGGTACAACTTCCTTTGTATCATTTAATTTATATTGAAGACTGTACATGTAAATCAATGAGGACATGGTGACTACAGCTAGCTTCTGCGTACGCTGTGGTGTCCTTAATCTCACGTCCCTAGAGTATTTATATTTCTTGGATGTAACAATTTCAATTTCAATCTCAATGAGGACATGGCACACCCATATTCCTCCCGAGCATAATCGGGAGCATTGTGCAGACAGTACATGCACGCACGGTAGCATTTAATTTGTAAATATCAGTATATCAAGTATTCTTACCGACTCTCCCGTTGGGACCTTTCGTTATCTTGAATGCGTGTAAACGGCGATTATCTCCTTTGACGGTGCTAGTGCCATGACCGAACAACTTGTAAACGTTGTCTAGGAGGACAGCGGAGAAGTCCCCTATAGAGGTCACGACGTCTTGCCTTGTGTAAGGGCCCATTTTCTTGAATAAGTTACCAACAATGCCCATCAGATGGTCCAGGGTGTACACTTCCATGTTCTTTAACCCTTGCGAGATCACAGAGTACTTTTGGTCAAGATTGCTATGTGTGTGTCCGGGAGGGAGGAAATGGACGTACACTTCCTCAAACCAGTTGATCTCAACCAACAAGGACAAGTATGCGAACATGAAAGCGTTCTTGTTGTCCTTTGCCGCGTTGTCCATTTGCAAGAAGCAATACGGTGGAAGCTGCCCCTCTTCTTCAAGGACCCGGTTGAAGAAATGTTGGAAGCATGATATAGTCAGATTGATGGACTGCGAGTAGAATGGCAAAGCCCAATAACCAATGAAGCCTCTTCCCTGGGAGAATAATCCTGAGTTAACATAGAAGGAAACATGAAGTCAGAATATTAGCATGAGAATATTATCATCAGTTGACTTACTTTTTGTTAAGTAATCATTTCAAGTTTTAAATACTGTGTATGCTCCCGATTATGCTCGGGAGGACATGTCCTACATGCGCTGTATTTGTACTCACCCATGATGCGTGTCTTTAGAAGTTCACCTCCTGCGGTCTTCTTTGTATGTGAGAAGTGGCGTGACTGAGGAAGATTAGTCTTCTTGTTGTCCATTGCATCAGCGGATGCGTGCAAGAAGAGCTTCGGATACTGTTCAGACAGTTTTTCACGGATGTCATACCTACGCCGACCAATGGAAATCTGATTACGGTGCACAGCCTGACTCTGACGAAGGTCATCAACTGCTGGCTGAAACGTAGTGGTCAGGAGTCTGGCTCGGTACTTGACGCAGTCGTCGCACTTGGCAAAAGGCTGCCAAGTCTTTATCTTCACGTTCCACCAATGTGCATGCCATAGTTTACGCAAACTGCTGTATAATGTTCTGGGAGGAACCATGCCGTTCTTCTTCATGTCCCTAAAGACAGCTTGCTTGCTTGGAAATATGCCGCAATGTAAAAAAATCAAAGGGCGCATGACCTTAGATTTTTTCCTTCCTCTAGATCCTGGAGCATATGAAGTCTGGTGCGGCATTGACTCCCCAAACTCATCTACGAGAGATTTCATCGCAGCGTTGAAATTGTCCCTCAACACTGCGGGTGCACTCCTCTTCCTCCTCACCTTCACAGCAGGTTCAAACCTAGACAGGGTCCAATGGAACGAGGTTAGGTCGCTTATTGTTATGGATGCTCCCGATTATAATCGGGAGGGTAGAATGGATCATTATACGGTTGCCTGATGTATTGGGTTGTCCCGAGCATAATCGGGAGGAAGCAAAGTGCACTGTAACCACATGAGAATTCGGGATAACTTACTCTCTGTTGTTTTTGATCTGACCACTTATCGCTAGCCATGCATTTGAACCGATTACGGATGCAGCCTGATAAAATGACTTGCAAACGTCAACGCCCAATATCCTGAACGAGCAAAAGAATCGTTAAGTTCGAGTCATAATACATTTCAAAAATCTTTAGGCGCATCAGGCGCATCAGGCGCTTCAGGCGCAAGATCAAATTATTGACAACCTACCTTTGTGAGTAACGGTTCTACACGGATGTAACAATTTCAAATTTCAAATTACAACCTACCTTGTCGACACACTCCTTGTCCCTGTCTTGCGATCCCGCTTGCTTGCCAGTGCATTCAATTCGATGTAGCATCGACGTTGCCTTTCGGCAGGTTCGAGCTCGGCGAATTCATTTCGTCGTTCGCGAATTACATCCTGTGGGAGTACCAAGTGACATGTGTTCTTGCACTTACAGGTAATAAGCTTGTCGAATTGATTCACGGTATCAGAGTTGGTAACTATGTCGCTCTCTTCGGCTGGCACGGTTTCGATCGCATCGTCGCCACTGGAATTCTCGAAATCTAGTTGTCGACGTCGAGGTACCGGCAACATAGGCTCAACCCAGTGGTGTATGCCCAATCCAATTCCTGGGGAAGGGGTAGCGTCCATTTTGCCCCTTCCCCTCAAAGAAACTAAGCCTGCCAAGATGATAAGAAGGAATCGACAGTGGGCCTGCCGTCGGGTGAGTGATCGCGGAACCCGGGACCAGCCAAATGTACCGGGGTCGATCTGTACCGCTACCAGCAGACTAGACCGGGACCAGCAACTTCCGACTATACTCGGGAGCTTTGACATAGACCGGGCCTAGCAAACTGCAAGGGCTAATACTGTAAGAATCAATTCGGGAACACAAGACTGTATTTTGCAGTACGTGAATAACTAGAGGCCATAGTTCGACGCTGTCCAAGGTCCTATCAGTTTGCTTGCTATGTCGGTATTATGCCGCCGAAGGACCCTGACGAGGTGAATTCTTTTAAGAGACCCCTTCTTCCTAACTTCCAACCTACGCAAACCGATTCACGTCGTAAACAAACGCGGAGAGACATTTTCTCCAACTTCGTAACAACCCATTCAAGGGTTGTTCCCGGGAAAATACCTAAGCAGCAACCTGTGCAACCTAAACCTTTACGCTCTGGTGCTGTAGCTACCCAGCCTGCGCAACCTCGACGACCAGCTGCAGTGCCTGCGCAACCTCGACAACCAGCTGCAGTGCCTGCGAAACCTCGACTGTTGCAACCTAGGACTCTGTCCTTCAATACAGTTGAGAGCTTTGCGAACAGTAGCATGTCCCCTCCAAAAGGTGGTGGTGTCACAAGCAAGTCTAAACAAGTCCGTGCAGCAGAAAACTTACCTGAGGAACGTACACCAGGAGCTGATGCGGTAACACGTGAAGGGGTAAGAGAGGGGCCACCACAACAACCACCTATTGGTTGGGTTGAAGGACCTCACAACCCTGATGGACCCCTTGGATTTACCGAGATCGCCAGAGATGAAAGTGATGCAGACTCCAAATTGTATTGGGCACCATATGTCACCTTCACCTACGTGGGTAATGAAGAGGATCGATTAGGCGTGCACAAGATAGGTATCGTCGCATGGGACAGTGAACGAGATGCGCTTCTTCGCAAGGGTAGGAAGTCCCCCTATCAGCTCTGCATAGACGACTTGATGGACTATGGCGGAAGGACAGAACAAGATGGAAAGCAAATCTTTATTCCGTGCCCGGCTATAGTCAAGTAAGTTCAGATGGGTGTTGCTTATGAATTTGGACTGCATGTATTCTGAGTACATGTTTTCTGTATCATTCTCTTGTTGGGTTTGTCAAAGCTCCCGATTATGATCGGGAGGACTGTGCGTATTCCGAGTACATGTTTTTTGAATCATTCGCTCGTTTGGTTTGTCAATGCTCCCGATTATGATCGGGAGGACTGTGTGTATTCCGAGTTCATGTTTTCTGTATCATTCGCGCGTTGGGTTTGTCAATGCTCCCGATTATGATCGGGAGGACTGTGTGTATGCCGAGTACATGTTTTCTGTATCATTCTCTCGTTGGGTTTGTCAATGCTCCCGATTATGATCGGGAGGACTGTGTGTATGCCGAGTACATGTTTTCTGTATCATTCGCTCGTTGGGTTTGTCAATGCTCCCGATTATGATCGGGAGGACTGCATGTATTCTGAGTACATGTTTTCTGTATCATTCTCTTGTTGGGTTTGTCAATTGCTCCCGATTATGATCGGGAGGACTGTGCGTATTCCGAGTACATGTTTTTTGAATCATTCTCTTGTTGGTTTGTCAATGCTCCCGATTATGATCGGGAGGACTGTGCGTATTCCGAGTACATGTTTTTTGAATCATTCGCTCGTTTGGTTTGTCAATGCTCCCGATTATGATCGGAGGACTGTGTGTATTCCGAGTTCATGTTTTCTGTATCATTCGCTCGTTGGGTTTGTCAATGCTCCCGATTATGATCGGGAGGACTGTGTGTATGCCGAGTACATGTTTTCTGTATCATTCTCTCGTTGGGTTTGTCAATGCTCCCGATTATGATCGGGAGGACTGTGTGTATGCCGAGTACATGTTTTCTGTATCATTCGCTCGTTGGGTTTGTCAATGCTCCCGATTATGATCGGGAGGACTGTGTGTATTCCGAGTACATGTTTTCAGTATCATTCGCGCGTTGGGTTTGTCAATGCTCCCGATTATGATCGGGAGGACTGTGTGTATGCCGAGTACATGTTTTCTGTATCATTCTCTCGTTGGGTTTGTCAATGCTCCCGACTACGATCGGGAGGACTGTGTGTATGCCGAGTACATGTTTTCTGTATCATTCTCTCGTTGGGTTTGTCAATGCTCCCGACTACGATCGGGAGGACTGTGTGTATGCCGAGTACATGTTTTCTGTATCATTCTCTCGTTGGGTTTGTCAATGCTCCCGACTACGATCGGGAGGACTGTGTGTATGCCGAGTACATGTTTTCTGTATCATTCCCGCGTTGGGTTTGTCAATGCTCCCGATTATGATCGGGAGGACTGTGTGTATTCCGAGTACATGTTTTCTGTATCATTCTCTCGTTGGGTTTGTCAATGCTCCCGACTACGATCGGGAGGACTGTGGGTTTTTCTCTACATAATCTGAATCATTTGCTCTACCAACCTATTTGTCTTACGCAGCGTCCACGATGACGGTACCGTGGAAGTAAAAGTCAACGCGGGCGAGCAGGTTTTGGGATGCGGTGTCATGGACGAATGGACCAAGGCGCGCCAAGAGCCAATGAACATTGAAGTCGTTGCTGGTGGACCAGCCTTCAATGTTACGGCTACGCACTCTCACTGGTTGAGGTTTCGCGGCGAATGCAGGCCAATGTGTGGAGCTGATGCTTTCTGGTCGACACTCACCCTTGCGGGATCCAAGCCAGCCCAGATGAAGTTACTAGCGTTCGGAGGCCCATGTCTGGAGCCCTATCAAGCATACCAGTTCACATTCTCGCTCTACTCATGGTGGTATAAAATGCGCGGACCTTCTGTTAGCGTCGGCAAGGGCGGATTTATCGCCGACAAAGACCTGGTGGAAAGTAAGGCGTGGGTTGAGACATGCGAAGGAAAGCTCGGGAACGATTTCAAGGACTTTGGTCCTGGCGACAGGAGGTCACCTCGATCTTTACAAAAAGAGCCTTCACCTGACGCCGGTAAGAGAGCAATCGAACGGACTGTACTGGTGCACCACGGCTCAGGTCGAATTTTCAAATCTGACAGGTACATTTTGAATATTACGTACGCTGTGAGATGTACACCGTTCGAAACAACCATTGTGTCCTGACCGCAACTGCCGCTTTCAAATTCGATAGGATATTGCGTAACTTCCGCACTCTTTCCATTTCCTTCAGGCTCCGCGAAGAAGGCAGGAAGGAAGCGACGAGGTCAGCCCACTACAATCAACGAAGAGGGCAGATCGCCGACAACTTTGTAAGTTCATCGTATTCAAATGTTATCTCCTTTCGCAATCAATCACTCGTTCAGCGTGAATGAACCATTGCAGTCAAGTCTATTCCCTGCATCGTAGTCATGTCGATCGCATCAACTTACACACGCGCGTCACTGATTTTGAATACCGTCCTCCTTGGGCGTTCCGGTTATAGTCGGGAGGACTTCGGTCCTCCTTGGGCGTTTTGTTGTTATCTCCTTTCGCAATCGATCACTCGTTTGCGTGAATGAACCATTGCAGTCAAGTCTGTTCCCTGCATCGTAGTCATGTCGATCGCATCAACTTAAACACGCGCGTCACTGATTTTGAATACGGTCCTCCTTGGGCGTTCCGATTATAGTCGGGAGGACATCGGATGTTCAATGTTCAATCTTCCGCAATCTTATCAAATCAACTAAGTCAATGCTCCCGATTATAGTCGGGAGGACACTGGATGTTCAATGCTCAAACTTCCGCAATCTTTCACTTATCAAGTATGTCAATGCTCCCGAGTATAATCGGCAGGACTCTGGATGTTCAATGCTCAATCTGCAGCAATAATTTACCAATCAACTATGTCAATGCTCCCGAGTATAATCGGCAGGACACTGGATGTTCAATCTTCAACCTTCCGCAATAATTTACCAATCAACTATGTCAAAGCTCCCGAGTATAGTCGGGAGGACATCGGATGTCCAATGTTCAATCTTCCGCAATCTTATCTAATCAACTAAGTCAATGCTCCCGATTATAGTCGGGAGGACACTGGATGTTCAATGCTCAAACTTCCGCAATCATTCACTAATCAAGTATGTCAATGCTCCCGAGTATAATCGGCCGGACTCTGGGTGTTCAATGCTCAATCTGCCGCAATAATTTACCAATCAACTATGTCAATGCTCCCGAGTATAATCGGCAGGACACTGGATGTTCAATCTTCAACCTTCCGCAATAATTTACCAATCAACTATGTCAAAGCTCCCGAGTATAGTCCGGAGGACATCGGATGTTCAATGTTCAATCTTCCGCAATCTTATCAAATCAACTAAGTCAATGCTCCCGATTATAGTCGGGAGGACACTGGATGTTCAATGCTCAAACTTCCGCAATCTTCACTAATCAAGTATGTCAATGCTCCCGAGTATAATCGGCAGGACTCTGGATGTTCAATGCTCAATCTGCAGCAATAATTTACCAATCAACTATGTCAATGCTCCCGAGTATAATCGGCAGGACACTGGATGTTCAATCTTCAACCTTCCGCAATAATTTACCAATCAAATATGTCAAAGCTCCCGAGTATAGTCGGGAGGACATCGGATGTTCCATGTTCAATCTTCCGCAATCTTTTCTAATCAACTAAGTCAATGCTCCCGATTATAGTCGGGAGGACACTGGATGTTCAATGCTCAAACTTCCGCAATCATTCACTAATCAAGTATGTCAATGCTCCCGAGTATAATCGGCAGGACACTGGATGTTCAATGCTCAAACTTCAGCAATCATTCACTAATCAAGTATGTAAATGCTCCCGAGTATAATCGGCAGGACACTGGATGTTCAATCTTCAATCTTCAGCAATAATTTACCAATCAACTATGTCAAAGCTCCCGAGTATAGTCCGGAGGACATCGGATGTTCCATGTTCAATCTTCCGCAATCTTTTTCTAATCAACTAAGTCAATGCTCCCGATTATAGTCGGGAGGACACTAGATGTTCAATGCTCAAACTACCGCAATCATTCACTAATCAAGTATGTCAACTCTCCCGAGTATAATCGGCAGGACACTGGATGTTCAATGCTCAAACTTCCGCAATCATTCACTAATCAAGTAGAGGACGAGTTCGAGGCCTGCAAGGAGAAGGTTCTGGAAAGCTGCATCAGTGCTGGAACAGTAAAAGGGCAGATGAGGACCAAGAAGTTAGATTTAGCCCTCGTTGGGTTGCGTGCCAACTTGTTCCCAGAGCAAGACGAGTCAGTTAGCACATGATCTGTCAGCACTAAGTGCAGAAGTTAGCACCAATGGACTTGTTGGCAGCAGTTCAACATTAGCATTGTGCACAAGTTTCACGAGTGTACTTGTTTGCACCATCCAACACACATTTTGAGTGATTTCAGGATTCTAGGATGGCAGGTTGCAGATTTCAGGATTTAAATTTGTGTTATGTACATAATGAGCTTATGAGGTATGAAATTATGAATAATAAGTCCTGAGTTAGGAGTTATTAGTTCTGACTTGTATAAGGTACATATAAGTTCTGAGTTGTGAGTTATAAATTATGAGGTACACATAAGTACAGATTTCGGAGTCGTAAGTACTAAGTTGTAATTTTGAACTGTTGAGTTGTGAGTTGTGAGATAAATAATTATGAGCAATGCGTTCAAGACTTTGTAAACAGCTTTCACCTTCCTCTTGACTGTCCTCTACAATTGATTTTGTATTCCAATACTTTCTCTCTCTCCAAACGAGCAAATCAATGTTACAATTGAAATTGAAGGGAATAGTCTCTTTCTCAGGAATACAACAAAACAATCTTACAAAATAAATTGTAAGATATTTTCGTAAAAGCCACCAAAAAAGCAAAATCAATTAATTTGCGAAAACGATCTTACAATATTTATCGTAAGATTTCAGTAAAATAAAAAATCCGTTCGGAAGCAGGAACGCCCATTCTTCCTGGGGGGAGGCTGTTGCACAGGCTCATCGTCGTCCGCAGAATCAAAGTCCGGACCAGAGTCGACATCCATGAGTTTAGGATGATTGATGCACGGACAATGGTGGTGCTGTAGGGATGGTCCGGATCTGGTCCGCTGGGGGTCGAGCATGCAGAGCTGGTCCGGGCAACTGAAATGCGGCAGGGTTGGGCATATGAGTGCTCATCTTGAGAATCTTGTCCATGCAAAACTCAGCGATCCTGTTACGCTCAGCCGCGTCAATCGTGGACTGAGGGGTCGCAACGAATGGGATGACACCACGATCCCTGCGAGCGATTTCCTCTTGGAAAAGCTTGGGCTGAGCTAGCAAGGCTGCATAGTCAACCGCCTGCTTGCGGACAACCCTATCAGAGTCCTTGCCAGCTTGCTCGGACCGGACCAAGTCCTGCTCGAGACGTGCAATATCATCCTTGAGCCCCGAGACCTCTGAAGAAAAAGAGGGAACAAGGGGGTAAGTACGGGGCGGAGTAGCGAATTGTAACTTACGGGAAACGGAAGAGGGCGACAAGCTAGTCCGATGCACGGGAAGGGCAGCTGTGATTGAATCATGAGTAACGACAGGTTCGATCAATGCATGCAACTGTGGCTTACCCGTGCAGAAAGCAGCCAGCTTTGTCTCATGCTGCGTCAGGGTCAACTCATTGGTTGAGATGATACCGCGCAAGTACAAAATGGACCGCTGATGGTCCTCAATGGAGGACTCAGTCAATTGCTTAGCCGCATTGAGGTCGACCTCAAGCCTAGCAATGTCTGCCAAGATGTCACGACGATGGGACAGATCCATCTCACAGCTCTCTCGGAATTCTCCCATTAATAATGCCTTGACGCAATTGACGTGCATCAATTCGCGAGAGACGGTGTACAACTTTGACTTGAGGTCGCGGATGCGAACCAAGCGACGCTCAGGGCAGGGATCCTCCTCCTCGTCCTCAGTCCCGGGGCATAGCACAGCCGGAATAGAGAGATGTCGGTGACCAGTGACCGGATCAATAGG
Source organism: Chlamydomonas sp. ICE-L (assembly GCA_013435795.1). NCBI lineage: Eukaryota > Viridiplantae > Chlorophyta > Chlorophyceae > Chlamydomonadales > Chlamydomonadaceae > Chlamydomonas > Chlamydomonas sp. ICE-L. The sequence goes on from JACBWV010000730.1 coordinate 12,472,559, forward strand.
GGCCCTGCGCAGCTTAGAGAGTAATCTCTCGAACTCGTCTTTAGTAGGCCCCTCGAATTCCACTGCAAGGTCAGCGCGGCCAGGGACCTGGGCCTGGGGGAATAACTCCAGCATATCATCCAGGGATACCTTCGGACCAGGGACACCCGCGAAGGTGGGTCCGCTCGGACCACCGACGGTGGGCCCAGGAATCACAACGTTTTTGTGGATGAACAGCGGGTCACCAGGATCGCACGCTGGGTTGGACCCGATGAGGGGCATAAACCCAGGAGGTGCGTCCGGAATATCGTTCACAACAGTGAATACATTGCCAGTGAGCTCATTTTGGATTTGGAACCCGTGCATGCCGTCAGCCAAATTTCGGACCACGGATGAGGACGCGCCCTGGGCTGGACGGTTGCGTGACTCGCTGTGGTCCATCTCGGATAAGGTGACGACAGAGTCGGACACCGAGGAACCAGGCAGGGCAATCGCAGATGCCAGAACCGCCATGCGGGCAGGCGGACCAAAAGGAGGTACGACCCCAACGAGTGCAGCCCTGGAAGGGACCTCGCCCTCCATGCGTGGGGGATGCTCGATGGTTGGCGATGCATCCTGAACACCAGCCATGGGCGTATCCACGATGGGGGTCACATCAGTGATAACGCCAATAGGAGGGACGGCTGCCACCTCCATTGCCGCGGGAACGTCCGGAGGAAGGACAGGGGCGAGGCCAGGATGCACAACTGGCGCGGCTGGTGGGTCCACCAATTCGGCATTTGCCAGAGATGCTGGACGGCTACTTTTTGCTGCCATACCGCAGACTATAATCTAAGTAATAGGATGGACGAAAGTAAGGAGAGCGAATTAAGAACGGAAGAGAAAATTCGGAAACGGAAATCGTGGAGTTGCGCAATGGAAAGCGAGAATCGCTGGAAGCACGACTAGCTCCGTAACCAGTGTGACAGCTCAGAAGCAACGGCGGAAGGGTAGTGCACACGAGAAGAGATAATAGCTAGTTTGACAGGAGCTTAGCATAAGGTTCGGAGGTCTAGCTAGTAGCTATAGGATACTACGTCACTTAGTATGGTTAGTTGTTAAGTATGATAAGGGATGTAGGATGTTCTCGAAGGCTCGTCAATAGGTATAATGATGATGGCCGTGAAGAGAGCAATCCGGTATTGTAAGGCAGCCGGCAGGCGTGCTTGTGAGAGAGGCAGTACATGAGAAAGTACTGTCTCTTCGTGCGTACGTTGTTACTTAGACCAAAGGTATGACTGTACCTAAAGGTCTAAGAACGGTCAGAGCCTGTGAAGGAGTCTGTACCGTTATACACGTCCTGTCCTTTTGGTCATAGCTTCTAACGATATATTCCCGAGCATCTCCCTCGCGGATTGATCAATAGTGCAGCATCGGCTCCATTGGCCACCTCGGCTGTACTTGCTTTAATTAGGGTGCTTCGCGAGCCTGTCCTGCAGCTCTCACGGTTTGCTGCATTAATTATTCGTGCTGTCCACCTGCTATCTTGCTCATCCTGTCGCGCATTTCGATTCGTCGGTGTACTTCCTTGCTTGCCCTGTGGTCCGTGCCTTTGCAGTGCTAATATCCCTAATCGTATTCTGGACGAACGCGTCATTCACAGTTACGTTTGAGGCATTATCAGCTCGTTACGCTCGCAAATTTTACTCGTCCCTGTGGCAGGTGATATTTTGGCATCTTAGAGTTGCGAGTAATACCCCCTCTCTAGCCCACCACTCATCCCTGTCCAGCCTACTGACTTGTGCTGTTGCCTGTGCAGAATGGCCTCCCACAAAATTTACCTAAGCACCGACGCCGCTGATGCTGCCGCTGCCGCGGCCGCTGCGGAGCAGCCTACGATGTCAGTGGTTGCGGGCGCAGACACTGCGCCCGCCACCACACAGACACTGCGCCCGCCACGGAGTTCAATGCGACGCAGGACGAGTCCGCCTCTGTCGACGCGCGGCCCTCTGTTTCAGTGGGCACGCTGCAACCTCTGGTTGCGGGCTTCACGGTTCTGGCGGCACTCTCGGGTGCGCCGATCGCGATCCCACCTCTGGCGCTGGCGCTGGCGCTGGCGCTGGCCGCTGGCGCTGGCAACGAACGCTGGCCGTTGAACGCTGGCCGCTGGACGCTGGACGCTGAACGCTGGCGCTGGACGCTGGCGTTGCCCCTCCGACGCCGCTGCTGTGCAGCCTCCGACTTCGCTGTCGCTGTCGCGTGTCGCCTACGACGTCGCAATCCCGAGAGAATTGCGTCGTCCGGCACTAAGCTTGACACTGAGCTCACGGCGACGCGGGATGGTTCTGCCTCCGTCGGAGAGCGGCCTTCCATTTCCGTCGGCACGCTGCGACCTCTGGTTGCGAGCTTGGCCGGTCTGAGTGGCTGCATCCTCGGGTGCGCCAACCACCACGCCCGACGCCGACGCCGACGACGCAGCCCACGCATCCTCCCAATTTGAGGGAGGCATGTCGTCGCTCAAATGTCTCTCAAACGTCGCTCAAATGTCGCTCAAATGTCGTCGGCCGACAGGACCAAGGAGCCCCCGACGTATGAGAATGATTTCTCAACAAGCGACGGGCTCATACAGCCCGATTGACTCTGCCGGCGGGCCGCGTGCCCTTTTCTGACAACCTCAGCACACGTTGCTACACGTGTCGCCCAATCAGGCACAGCACTCAGAAGTGTCCGACGCGTGTCCGACGACCTGGCCATATTCCGAGCGACAGTGTCATCCACTTGACAGGTCAGCCAGGTCTAGCCGCGCCAGGTCTAGCCGCGCCAGGTCTAGCCGCGCCAAGTCTAGCCGCGCCAGGTCTAGCTGCGCCAGGTCTAGCCGCGCCAGGTCTAGCCGCGCCAGGCCGCGCCAGGCCAGCCAGGTCTAGCCGCGCCAGGTCTAGCCGCGCCAGGTCATGGCCCGCCACTGCCGCGCAATTTTGCCAGGTCATGGCCCGCCCTAGCCGCGCAATTCCACGCAAATGCTCCTCAGCATTTTGCGACCCGATGGCACGCCATATCACACGATAGAGGAACCGACTGTTGTGCCGATGCAGTCACCTGCGGCGAACATCCATAACGATCAAGTCCGACCGCGGGGGGTTAAATACCACGCCACACACGGATACTCCTGACCGACCACCTCCCCACGCTACAGAGGACCGACGACACGTTTCGGAATTCGCAAAGCGGATCTCCGATGTTCCACAGAGTGTGACTCCTTGACGAGAATAGGGTGGACAGGGGCACACGCGCAAGAGCCGCGACGATGGATCATGGCGTAAGACGCTGTCCTCGACGTCCGGTTAGCATAATACCCTATTTCTCATATGTATTTAGCGGTCCTCTACGCATCCCCTTGGACGAATCGTGGGCCTCGAGCATCACGATTGAGGTAGGATAGTATCGTGACGTGGGTCGAGACGCTATTAACGCTCAACATACATCGGAATTCTCCCCACGTGTACCATCCCACGTGTTCGACATATTTCGTTATGAGATATTTCGGAAATTGTTTCGGAAACGCACGTCGCTCTTACCCGACTACACAAAGTGGCATGCGCCAGCATACTCGCTCCCTGCAGGATTACTTCCATTAAATCAAGCCGGAGTTTCGCAAGGTCCCCGACCTGACGACCCTCAAGCGACTGAATTTCTTCGCATGGGCTTGTCAGACGCTCTCCGTGCTCTTACGCCCGTTAGAAACGGGAACGTTGTTTAGCACGATGGAATATTGGTTCCACTACCTGCAGTAGGGCGAGGCGAGACAGACCGCCGTCGCAACCGGCAATTCCTTCACGGACCAAAGCGACAGTTAGGAGAAAGGGGGATGAATAATCAAAGATCATGTTACCCCCCCTCCGACTTCGATTCTTTCTCTTCGCCGCGCATGAACCATCCACACTGTCGAAGAGTTACACTCTAGTCGACAATGAGCCCCAAGCTGAAGGAGGTCGGAGAGTTGCACTCTCATCCGACAATTGCCCATGCTTTCGGCCAACAGTAGTAGTTCCCCGGCTGGCCCTTTTGGGAGACAGAACACAGGCCGAGGGGGTAGACGACGTAACCCTAAAATCTTTGGCACGGGTCGGAGCGACACGTTCATACCGCGGTCTTCCCTATCAGAAGGCCGACATGTGGTTGAAACCGGTAACGTTCTCCATTGTGAGCAGTCGGACGAGGCGAGACGAAGCACCAGAGCAATACTTGACGGGTATTACAAAAAAATGCTCTACGGCTGCGACGGGGTCTACCCGTGCAGTCGAGATACAATTATTGGCGCATTGAGCGCCCCCTCTGATTCTTTTCTTTTTCATAGCTGATCCATGGAGTACCTCGACAGAAATTCTGATCGGTGCTCCATCAAGGGCGCTAAAGTAATAGCGCTCATACAAACGAGTAGCCCATTGATGCGCTCGAGTAGTCGCATGCCAGGCGGCCCTATGTTAGGGATGCAACACAGGCTGATGAGGTCGAACAACCTGCGGATGCCAATACGATTACACGTCGGGTCCTTCTCCCTAGACTACACGACATTTTCGTCCAACGAGGCACGGGGTCGCTGCAGACATATTCCCATCAGTCCCGCAAAGTACCAGATCTCACTGTCCGCGAGCGATATAATATTTCGCCGGGACTTATTGATGACCTCCGACCCATATATTTGACGGTTGGAAAATGGGTGCATTGTTCGATTCGGTGGTCGACGTATTCCACTATCTGCAGCTGGATATGTCCCGCAATACGCAGCAGCATCGACGGGCAACAGAGCGGGGGCTACACGTACACAAGTCAACGACTCGATCCCAGCGATCGGCAGACACTTGGTACCTTTCTTCCGACACAGCCATTTATGCTTTGCTGGCGTTACGATCTAAAGACGAGACCGACAGTACCGGATTCTCGTCCGACAAAAAAAGCCAAAAGTTGGACGCACGCCACGAGTAGCCCATTGATGCGCTCGAGTAGTCGCATTCTGGCTGGCCCCTTCGGGGAATATCACAGGCCGAGAAGGTAGAGAGGGCCACGACGTACGCAGCAGAGCGCAGCCCTGCAAGCAGAGTAGATCGCCAGGGTCGCAGGTCCTTCGCTTGCACGGTGCTGATCACGCTCTCAACGACGCGACCAAGGCAGTATACTTTGGCCCCGCACCTGAGGAGGGCATCCCCAGATCCGGTTGAAACCCGTCAATACTTAAACTGGTGGCCGGAGGCATTGGATCCCAAAGTTCGCGAGAAACAAATCGCTGCCAGACGGTCAACGAAGTGCATCCGTCGCAATCACGCACAACGAAATCCGAACGCTTTCCCCGTGCTCACTACGCGAGCCATTCGGGTATTCGAAGTCAACTCCGCGACAGCCCCGATATGCTTTTCAACGCCCGATCTGGTGCGAAGCAATTGCTCACATTGGCAGATACGGGCGCGCCGGGTTGCCTTATGGAAAGGCGCAAGGCTGCTGATCTCGGTTTCCACATCTACCCTTGGGAACACGAACGCGACGGATTCACTTGCGCTAACAATGGGATTATCAAAATCGTGGCATGGGCAGAATCGCTCCTCATGCCCGACCTATTATCGGAATCACACGTCGCTCTCACCTGACTACACGAAAGTGGCTTGCGCCAAAATACTCGAACCGTGCAGAATTATTACCAAGCCATCAAGTCGGAATTTCGCAAAGTCCCTGATCTCACCGATCGCGAGAAGTTAAACTTCTTTCGCACAGGACTCTCCGACGATCTCCGCGCCGGAGCGCACTCTGGGCGCGAGTCGGGCACGATATTCGAGACGATGGAGGACTTGTTCCGCTATCTGCAATTGGACGAGGCGAGAAAAGTCGTCGCTGCTCGTGGCAAGTCCTTGACGGACAAGCGCGATCGCCATCAGAGGGGAGGTTCCGTTAATCATAAGTCGAAGTCTCCGTTCAAGAGGCCCGCGAATACTAGTTACCCGGGTAAGGACTTTACATTCAATCGCGTCCAATTTACCACCCCCCCCCCTTCGAGTCTGACACTGATTCTTTCTCTTCGCAAGGCCTAAAGACCACCGACGACGGCGGGGAGATGAACTCTCGCCCTGCCAAGAGCCCCAAACGGGAGGCCAACGGTAGTCGCAACCCGGCCGCTGGCCGAGGAGGTGGAGGACGTAGTGCGACGCAACCTACGCACACCGCCGATCTCAGTGGATCGCCAAAGTCGCAGGTCCTCAGTTTGCAAGGTGCTGCTCGCACGCTCGAGAACGACCACGCTCCCTATCCACATCCAACGATATGTTGGCAAAGCGTTTGTCCAAGTCGTCGACAAACTTCCTGGAGGATTAGATTTGATCCTCGGATCCGACTGGATGCGCGACAAAAGGGCCGTCCTCGACTACGATCGCATGACAATGTCGCTCAAACGGTACGGCTGCTGTTTAACCCCTATTAACAGGCAGCTGGACGAATCGGCTCATTCCTTCTTCACCATGGCGCTAACGGGCAAGTCAACCGATGACCCAGCCATTACGGGTCGCGAAGCAGCAAAGCTTCTAAAGGCTGGCGCTAACCACGTCTTGTTCAACGTCCGCGCATCGCGAGCGGACTTACCGGCGTCAAATGTCACAGCCGATGAAAGAGCGATATTGCTCACGAAATTATTGCCGTCCGACGGACCGTTACCTGGTCCGCCAGTGGCTAGCATGGATTTCGACAATTGGATCCACAACAACATCCTTGACCACGACGATACAACGCTCATCTCGGCCAGCGATCTGCGCGCCCTCCTATGGAAATATCGCAAAGTCTTCAACAATTTGCCGATGGGGACTCCTTACCATCGCGTCATACATCACGTCTAGTTATTACCAAATACGCATATCGGACGAGGACGCGCCGAAGACTGCGTTCACTACCCCGATGGGTCACTTCGAATTTATAGTCCTTGGAATGGGATTGGCGACAAATAAGAAATGCTAGCGATCGTCCACGCGTTGACTGATAGCAGTGCTACCTCGACGGTTCCCACATGACGTTGGTCACCGACCACAATCCGCTCACGTACTTCGTAGCAAAGCGGTCCTTTCGCGACGCATGGGTCGATGGCATGAGGACCTTGCACCCTTTAGCTATACTGTGAATATCGCGCTGGTCGCAATGATATGGCTGACCCGGTCAGTCACAACCCCAACCTCTCCGCCCCCGCCACCAGCTGTTGGTGTTCTCTCTCTTGGTCAGCGAATGCCGTCCTCGATCGAAGAAGCAACGCCCTGTTGCGGTCGGTCCCACAGTCATTGATATCCTACCCCGCCCTCCAACGGTCCTGCCCGCACCTTCGGTTCCGGTCAAGGACACGCGACGACGCAAACGCCCAATGCCCTTGGCGTCGACTCCCTCCTCTTTCTCCATCACGGATCGAATTTTGGCTGGAAACAAAACGGACCCACACTTCACGCCGGGCTGCAAGCGCCTCCGTGATACATTTTCCAAACACGGGTACTGGTTCAAGGACAACAAGTACGGCCGCGAATTTTTATGTGTCCCACTTGACGCGGCACTTCGCCTGGATATTATCCGCGAAGCTCACGATCCGGTTTACATGGGCCATTGCGGTCGCACCAAATAGTTGGAACTGGTCACACGCACTTTTACTTGGGCCAAAGTCCGGCAGATGTGACTGCCTTCGTCTAGCAGTGCCATAAGTGCCAAACGAACAAACCCGGAAACACATAGCCGAACGGTACCATGGTTCCCGTGGAAATTCCAGACAAATTCTGGGAGTGCGCCTCCACGGACCTTATTACGGCGCTTCCGCCAACATCGTCGGGCCATGATGCCATCGCTGTGTTTGTCGACAAGCTGTCCAAAATGGTTCATGTCGAACCTTGTCATACGACGATTAACGCAGAGGAATTCGCTTCCCTATACCTCGATCGTGTCATCCGATATCATGGTATCCCGAAGAAACTCCTCAGTGATCGCGACGCGCGATTCACATGTCATTTCGGCGTGGCTCTCCATCGTTTGATGGGCACGCGACTAGCGTTTTCGACAGCGTTCCATCCACAAACTGACGGTCCGACAGAACGCATGAACCGAGTCATCGAGGACATGATTCGCCACTACGTGGGGCCATACCATGACGATTGGGATAAATCTTTGGCATTGGTGGAGTTTGCGATCAACAATTCCTACCATGAGTCCATTCAGAACACCCCCTTTCGGGCGTACCTTGGCTACGACCCTACGACGCCGCTCAAGGCAGAAATCGAATCGAAATGTCCGGCTGCCAATGATTGGTGGGCTGATCACATTGAACGTCAAGATCAATGCAAGGCATGCATGCAAGCCGCTCAGGAACGGCAGAAAGCCCATTACGATAAACGACGAACGGAGGTTTTCTACAACCTTGGTGATAAAGTTCTCTTGTCCACCCGCAATATGAAGTTCAAAGCAACGGGTAAACCAAAATGTACACCTCGTTTTGTTGGTCCTTATACGATTACTAATGCATTGGTCCACGCGACGAGCAGACGGGAGTCGTCCGGCAAGTCACGGCGTGCCGCTTAGCCTTGCCTAAGATGATGCGCATCCACCCCGTGTTTCACGTGGGTTTGATCAAGCATTGGCGCTCCGATGGCGTTGTCCATGATTGGACAACCGCTCGAGTTCGACTCCGACGGCGCTCCGATTTGGAATATCCAATGCATCATACGCGAAAAGTCGCGTGTCATCGGCACATCCAGCAAACGACGTCTTTAATACTTGTTCCGATGGCAAGACTTCGGAATTGAGCAAGACACTTGGGAACTCGCCAAGGCGGTCAAGAAAAGTGCCCCTCGCGTCGTCGATGCATGGAAATCACGTGTTACGCCCGTTATGTCCCGACGTACGTCGAAAAAACGGGCCCATCACCCACCCATCGCACTCGACGCATACGACACGGCGGTCAGATTGCTTTATTTATAAAGCTATCTTTCTCGGAGTACTCAAAAGGGATGTTAAATGGTTCTCTCCGAAACCAACTTGCTTCATCAAGTATATTTTGAGCGCGGCACATACGACAACGACTGGTATTCACATCCCACCTTTATTACGATCAGATGCGGGGTCCGCATCTCTTCTGGAGGGGGGGGAGTGTAACGGTACAGAACCCTTCACGGGTACTCTAGCCGTCCAGCAAGGCATACGGGTACACCTAACCCGTAAGCCACGTGACGAACGCACATGATACAGTACCATACCCATGTACTGCCTCATCTCTCACAACGCACACGTTGCGCACATAAACACGAGCTACTCGGAACGAACCCTTCTACTCCTACCACGAAGACGTTCTTTCCAAGCTACTCGACATCTTCTACTTAGGTAACCATCTACTTGTTCTGCTAGTTCACTCATATCAACATACACGTAAACTCACATCACGCATCACGTTCCCTAGCCTAACCCCTCAAGCTGCCAAGGAGCATCCTGAGCTGTTACAGCATGTGGTGAGCCTTTTGGGCCTTAGCGAGCATCCTAGAAAAAGCAGCTTTTGCACGATTGCTTGAGTCACCATCCACAAAGAGGGATCCTAGGTAGATAAAAGATAACTAGCCTTGTCAGGATATTGCGGTCTCTTGAACCTTAATCTGTCTGATTGTGAGCAACTGAAGGATGCCACAGCCTTGTCAGGGTGTGGCAATATGCATACCCTGGATCTGTCTTGGTGTATACAACTCCAGGACATCACAACCTTGTCAGCGTGTGGCAATCTGCATGATCTAAAGCTGCGAGGAAGTGGGAGACTTCCGGACATCTCAGTCTTGTCAGTGTTTGGCAATCTGCATACCCTGGATCTGTCATATTGTGAGCAACTCCAAGACACCGCAGCCTTGTCACGGTCTGTCAATCTGCAGACCTTGTGTCTGTCTATGTGTCAGCAACTGCTGTAGGACATCACAGGCTTGTCAAGGTATGGCAAGCTGCATACCCTGGATATGTCTTTCTGTTATCAACTGCAGGACATCAATGGCTTGTCAGGGTGTAGCAATCTGTGTAACCTGAACCTGCTTTAGTGTCAGCAACTGCAGGACTTCACAGACTTGTTAGGGTGTGGCAATCTGCGTACCCTAGATCTGTCTAGGTGTAAACAACTCCAGGAAATCACAGCCTTGTTAGGGTGTGGCAGTCTCTGCAACCTGAAGTTGTCTTAGTGTGAGAGAATCTAGGACATCACGGCCTTGTCAAGTTGTGGCAATCTGCGTAACTTGGATCTGTCTATTTGTAAACAACTGCCGGACATCACAGCCTTGTCAAGTTGTGGCAACCTGCATAACTTGGATCTGTCTGATTGTAACCAACTATAGGACATCACAGCCTTGTCATCTTGTGGCAATCTGCTTACCTTAAAAATGAATGCGTGTCAGCAACTGCATGACATTACAGCCTTGCCAGCGTGTGGCAATCTGCATACCTTGGAGCTGTCTTCTTGTCGGCAACTACAGGACGCCGCAGCCTTGTCAGAGTGTGGCAATCTGCATACCCTGGATCTGTCTTATTGTCAGCAACTCCAGGACATCACAGTCTTGTCAGCGTGTGGCAATCTGCATCACCTGAATCTGCGTGCATCTGGTTTTCCGAACATACTGGACATCGCAGCCTTGCCAGCATTTTGCCATTTGCGACGCTGAATCTGTTTCACTATTACTGGCTTCGTACTTCTCAGCCACGCGAGCATGTCGCCATGTGCAACACTGAATCTGTTCCAATGTCACTTGCTTCAAACCTCGCAGCCTTACCACCAGCGTTTTTATTTCAGATTTATATATGCCATGTTGGGTAGCAATAAGATTGTTATCGGCCCCATACGAGGCCTCAACCTCGGTACGGCACCCGTATTGCCGGCAGGATTGTTACCAGCCCCCTATGAAGCCTCAACCTCGGTACGGCACCCGTACTGCCGGCAGGATTGTTAGTGGCCCCCTATAAAGCCTCAACCTCGGTGCGGCACCCGTACTGCCAGCAGGATTGTTAGTGGCCCCCTATGAAGCCTCAACCTCGGTACGGCACCCATAAGTCCTTCACACCCTCAGGTGTGGCCACGAGTGCCTCACATGGCTGTAGTGCTGTTGCAGCCTCCTTCATCAAGTGAAGGAGACTGCAACAGCACCACAGCCATGTGAGGCACTAGTGGCCAAATCTGAGGGTGTGAAGGAGGCTGCAACAGCACCACAGCCATGCGAGGCACTGGTGGCCACATCTGAGAATGTGAAAAAGGCTGCAACAACACCACAGCCATGTGAGGCACTAGTGGCCACATCTGAGGGTGTGAAGGAGACTGCAACAGCACCACAGCCATGTGAGGCACTAGTGGCCACATCTGAGGGTGTGAAGGAGGCTGCAACAGCACCACAGCCATGTGAGGCACTAGTGGCCACATCTGAGGGTGTAAAGGAGGCTGCAACAGCACCACAGCCATGTGAGGCACTAGTGGCCACATCTGAGGGTGTGAAGGAGGCTGCAACAACACCACAGCCATGTGAGGCACTAGTGGCCACATCTGAGGGTGTGAAGGAGGCTGCAACAGCACCACAGCCATGTGAGGCACTAGTGGCCACATCTGAGGGTGTGAAGGAGGCTGCAACAGCACCACAGCCAAGTGAGGCACTAGTGGCCACATCTGAGGGTGTGAAGGAGGCTGCAACAACACCACAGCCATGTGAGGCACTAGTGGCCACATCTGAGGGTGTGAAGGAGACTGCAACAGCACCACAGCCATGTGAGGCACTAGTGGCCACATCTGAGGGTGTGAAGGAGGCTGCAACAGCACAACAGCTATTGGAGGCACTGGTGGCCACATCTGAGGGTATAAAGGAGGCTGCAACAGCACCACAGCCATGTGAGGCACTGGTGGCCACGTCTGAGGGTGTGAAGGAGGCTGCAACAACACCATAGCCCTATGAGGCATTAGCATGATTTTTGCAGGCCCCCAATTTTTATATATATATATATATATATATATATATATATATATATATATATATATATATATATATATATATATATATATATATATATATTGGTAGACGGCGAGCTGCCTAGAGTTGGCTGCAAAACGTGTAAGAATTCAAATGCATTTTTTAGCTCACAACTAGGTCAATCCACGACATTTTGGAGCTCGAGAATCTTCCTAGCCAGAAGTGTGAAGAGAAGCTAGTTGCAATGTGTTTTTATGGTGTAACGCATGGATACAAAGTTGCCTATATGTGCATGTTGTTGTAGTCTAGGGGTAGGCTTAAGGGACCTACCCAACCGTGATAGGAGAAGCTAAAACGAACAAGCACTATTGAACAGAACCCCAAACAATCGTTTAACCGTCGGGGGCCTTGAGTTTGTGCTATGGTGAAAAAACAATTATACAATTTAATTCCTACCTCCCAGCAGAGCCCCACGGGTATTCGGATTGATTTGTTTATTGCTAGGTTCTTGAACTTGCCCTTGGTTACCGGTACATGGCTCCAGCCTTGAAGTCTAGGGCTCCAATTGAAGGCTGCTCGCCGCATTAACACAATCAATTCAAGTCAAAGCATTTGTATCAAAATATATTTGACTATTTGGTCCAATAGCTTCAATCCTTGATAAAAGAAGGCAACTTCTCACGACCTTTCACATCTGGGTTGCACATCAAATAATGTAAAGAAATCATTTTGTCCCAATATTAGTAAATCGGGTCACAGGCTGTCATAGGTCATGATGACGCCCAGTAGGGCGTGGTATTAAGGGAGCCCTGTAACGATAGGGAACGGTCTGCTACTTCTCCTGGACAAAGCTACCATGGCGGTTGATAGCGACTGCAAACACTAAAGCGCACCCGTAGAGATTCGAACCCCGCACCTTCATCGATTCAACGAGCTCTACCATTGAGCCATTCGTCGAAACGGGATATCCAGTTACATGTTATTGCAAGGTTCTCCGCCTGAATCCGTAGCTTGATTTATCAGAGAACAGTACATGGGGTGGTCCGGGGTGGTCAAATTAAAATCAAACACTTCAGCAAAATATAAAATGTTAGGTACCCCCAAGCAGGGCAGGACAAAAGCAATTTTATGTTTACCCCAGGCCGCCCCACTGCCCCAGGGGTGCATTTTGTGACACCGCAATTATTTTTACAGATTTCCACATTTGGTTGTCACAACCACAATCTGGTTGAAGGCACCAAATACCCCATAAGATCACGAATTGTTGCGCACGAATTGTTGGCGGAAATAGAGATGGCGGCCCAAAGGGCCTATAAATCTATAATCAGTGCTGTGCATGAAGGTTGGCGGATTTTACAGATTTGGGGGGCTCCATAAATTGGCTCACATTACCGATGGTGGATTTTTTTTTTACATTTTTTCATTTCAAACCTGATTCAAGTGTGACAGATATCAGACAAGGCCAGTGACTGCAATCAGCTCGGCAGCTAATCCTTCAGGGGTCTTCAGAGCAAATGCTGCAGCCTCGTTAGCTGTCATCTTAACTAGTGCAGTCTCGTCGAGCCGAGGGAAATAGGACGAGATGAAAGGCTGTCTAGGGCGCTGTTTCAGGATAGGGAGAGCAGCAGAGAGGGGACGAAGAAGGGAAGGGGCACCAATAGGTAGAGAGACAGAGGGAGAAGCCAATCCAGGTTACATCATCAAAAATATCAACACCATCAAAAATGTAAGCATTTTAATCAAAAACACAGTCAACAGTTCAACTGTATCAACTCAGTTGCTACTTGTTGATGGACCATACAGGATGCGAGTGCCTTCTGTACATCTTGCAAGTGCCTCCTGTCATGCTTGGGCGAGTCCCTTTAGCCTATTTGGTCTACCCCTGGACTGTAACAACTAAAAACAACATACACGTGCCTAGGTGAAGAGGTTGAAGATGTTTGGGAAGAGGGGTAAGATGAGGAGGATGAGGTGGAAGTGGAAGTGGAACTTGTTGAAGTCAGCAGGGAGGAGTTTTGAGATTAGGGTGGAGGGGACGGAGAAGGTGGAGCCAGCGGTAAATGTTTTTGCAGGCCTCATGTGAATTGCTTTATCATTTGTTTGACACTAGGTCCAGGTCCGAGTTGTCTCTTTTTGCGGAAGGAAGAGTGGGCAGGGCACCTGTATATATTTACATTTAAGTCCTAGTCCACGTTTAACCCTACTATTGGTTGATGTAAACCCTAAACTCTGTAACAAGCAAGAAGGCACCGCAGCGTGCATGTGTCCCGCACGATATGAAATGCAAGTGCTGGATGTCCCGCACGGTTTGAAATGTGAGTGCTGGATGTCCCGCACGGTTTGAAATGTGAGTGCTGGATGTCCCGCACGGTTTGAAATGTGATGCTGTATGTCCCGCATGGTTTGAAATGTGAGTGCTGTATGTCCCGCACGGTTTGAAATGTGATGCTGGATGTCCCGCACGGTTTGAAATGTGAGTGCTGGATGTCCCGCACGGTTTGAAATGTGAGTGCTGGATGCTTCGCACGGTTTGAAAGTCATGTGCTGGACATCCAGCAGGGCTTGGAGGGGCGAGTGCTGGTGTCCAGCAGATCTCCATCAAGGCTTGAATTACTGTTATAGTCTCAGTGGTCACGAACTCAGATCCCCTGCCGGTTAAACGTTTGTTTGGGAGTCAGCTTATCAATGATTTTTCTTTGTAAGCCCTTCCTATCACGGTTTGGCAAGTCCCTTTAGCCTATTTGGCCAACCCCTGGACTGTAACATACATACATACATACAGTGGTACAGGACAGGTGTCCTGTACCACTGTGTGCTGCAACATATACCCTGCATGTAACCAGGTTCAAGGTCTGTCATAAGGGCTCCTGTTTTTCACGAGAACATGCCGAGCTAGCTGTTAGCTACAGCATGGACCAAACCAAGAAATATCAAGCCCACAGATGTATCTGATCACAATACGAGGAAGATCAATCATCTAACATGCGGCACACATTCCCTATCTGCTGCATTTGCATCATAATTCATAAGCAGTACAAGGTCCTTATCTGCTGCATTTGCATCATGAGCGGTACAAGTTCCCTATCTGCTGCAGTTGCATCATATGCGGTAGTAAGAATTCAAATGATCTTCAATGATTGAATTGATGAGTATTATTAGCGGATCTCCTGGAAAAAGTAAGCTGGGTTACCAGATCCTCTAATAATCTGGAAACGAATAGAGCCATCACTTCTGGATGTCAGACAAGTCCCACAGCCTGGTCACCATTCTGACACCATTCCGTCACCATTCTGGATGTCAGACAAGTCCCACGGCCTGGTCACCATTCTGTCACCATTCTGTCACCATTCTGTCACCATTCTGTCACCATTCTGGATGCCAGACAAGTCCCACAGCCTGGCTGTGGCATCCTGGCTGACCGTGGCTAGCTGGCGGCCATCCAGGCTGAACGCAACACTAGAGACGCCATACGCATGTCCCTGCAGGGTGGCCAGGAGGTTAGGCACCTGGCCAGCACCCAGGTCCCACACCTTCGCGGTCTTGTCTGAACTACCTGTAACCAGCCACTGGCCGTCCGGGCTGAACGCCACACAGACAACAACACCAGAATGACCCTCCAGGGTAGCCAGTGTCTGACCGCTAGCTCGGTCCCATACCTTTGTCGTCCTGTCCCCACTTGCTGTGGCCAAGCGCTCACCCTCTGGGCTGAACACAATGCTGTGGATCTCACGAGAGTGTCCCTCCAGGGTTACCTTGGTCTGGCCACTTGCTAGATCCCATATCCTGGCCGTCATGTCCCAACTGCTTGTGGCCAGCTGTTTGCCGTCTGGGCTAAACACAACCTTGGTGACCTTACCGGCATGCCCCTCTAAAGTGGCCGCCGTCTGCCCGCTACCCAGATCCCATATCCTCGCTGCTGCGTCCCAACTGCCTGTTGCCAGCTGCTTGCTGTCTGGACTGAACGCCACACTCTGGACCCTGTCAGCATGCCCTAGGGTCGCCTGCACTTGGCTGCTGGCCAGGTCCCACACAATGGCCGTCTTGTCATCACTGCAGGTCGCCATCCACTGCCCGTCTGGGCTGAGGGCGAGGCTGAGGAGCCTGTTCCTGGTAGCATGTCCCTGCAGGGTGGCCTGGGACTGGCTGGCAGTCAGGTCCCACAGCATAGTCATGTTATCGAAGCTGCCTGCGGCCTGCTGCTTCCCATGCGGGCTAAATGCCACTGAGGAGATGGAATCAGAATGCCCCAGCAGGATGGCCAGCGTCTGGCCACTAGCCAGGTCCCACAGCCTGGCCGTCTCATCCCAGCTGCCAGTGGCAAGCTGCAGGCCATCGGGGCTGAAGGCAATGCTTGACACCTCAGCCGTATGCCCCTCCAGGAGGGTCAGTGTCAGCCCACTAGCCAGGTCCCACAGCCTGGCCGTCTCGTCCCAACTCGCTGTGGCTAGGCGATGGCCGTCCGGGCTAAACGCAACACCAAGGACCTCGCCAGAATGCCCCCGCAAGCTTGTCACCAGCGCTGGATCATCACTAGCAATTTCCCACAGCCTGGCTGTCTTGTCGAAACTGCCTGTGGCCAAGCCCTGCCCATCTGGGCTGAACGCAACACTAGTGACCGGCCCTGAATGTCCCTGCAGGGTAGCCACTGTCTGCCCGCTAGCCAGGTCCCATACCCTGGCGGTCTCGTCATCACTGCCTGTGGCCAGCTGCTTCCCATCCGGGCTGAAGGTGATGCAGGCAAGCGGACCCGCATGTCCCTGCAGGATGGCCAGTGTCTGGCCACTAGCCAGGTCCCACAGCCTAGCTGTCAGGTCATCACTGCCTGTGGCCAGCTGCCTCCCATCTGGGCTGAACACCACACTGGTCACCATCTCAGAGTGCCCCGCCAGTGTAGCCAGGGTCAGGCCGCTAGCAAGGTCCCATACCCTGGCTGTTTCATCCAAGCTGCTTGTGGCCAGCTGCTTGCCATCTGGGCTGAACGCCACGCTGGTCACACCACCAGAGTGCCCCTGCCAGGCACACGAGTTGTTCTAGCTTCAGTAAACAAGATGTGGCATGGGTTCTAAGTTGTTCCTTTCAATTCCCTCTCAGCCTTTTTGGCTGTCCCAGGACTGCAATACAGACAAACAAGTTGTTCCTACCTCAGAACAATCATTCTGCCATGGGTACAAGAATAATACACCCTTGTGCACCATCTCACACTTGTGCACCATCTCACACTTGTGCACCATCTCACACTTGTGCACCATCTCACACTTATGCACCTTCTCACAATTGTGCACCATCTCACACTTATGCACCTTCTCACACTTATGCACCATCTCGCACTTATGCACCTTCTCATACTAGTGCACCATCTCGCACTTATGCACCTTCTCACACTTGTGCACCATCTCACACTTGTGCACCTTCTCACACTTGTGCACCATCTCACACTTATGCACCATGTCACACCTACCGATAGCACAGATGATAGAGAAGACCAATCCGCGTGACCACCAAACTGCTGGTAAGCTGAAACCGCATGAGGAAGTCGTGACAAGGCCTCAGCATACTTCAAGCTCTTGATGGGGCATTGGGCGTAGGTCACCATCTCCATCATGTCCGGCTCCTCCTCAAAGAAGTTCAAACAACGCCTGGGGCACGCAGCACCGTTTACAGTGCATTGAAAGCGTGGGGGTGCGGGCAGGGGTTAGGGTGTTGATAGGATGGGTTAACAGGTGACGGAATGGGCATATAGGTGAAAGGATGTGTTGGTAGAGGAGGGCATGGGGTAGTAGCACACATGTATGAGAGGCCCAAAGCAGGTATGTTTGTTTCATGGGCTGCTGGTCTGTAGCCAGTTAAAACACTTGAGTGGTGGATGGTGAAGACCTGATAACTACAGTGAGATTCAACTACCGGGATGCATGAATTTACAAGAACTGGCTCGCTCGGAATACTCTCACCTGAGCCATCGATACGACTCATCTGCGTAGGGAGAGCGGACCTCCATGTTACCCAGGGCCTTTACAATGCGCCCTCCATGCCCTGCCTTGATGAGCACCTTCAGCAGCTCCCAGTGTGCTAGGGCGGCATCCAGTAGGGGGCTGCTGGACTGGGCGTGGGCCTGGCACAGGTGGAGGAACACATACTGGGACGCGTAGATTGACAGGGGTGGCAGTGGAGGCGGCCTGCTAGCAGCAGCTGGCTGGGGGCCCAAGATGGGGCGCATGAGGTGGGCAGCCAGCTTGGCATGGCCTTGGGAGACTGCATCGTGCATGGAGTGCCTTGGGTTGGTCTGCTTGCCTACTAGCAGCCAGTTGCTCAGGGACTTGTGGGACATGAAGATGTGGTGTTCAGCCTCGTAGAAGAGGCAGCCCCAGCCAGGCAGAGCCTTCAGAAGGCAAGCCAGGCCCATCTCATGCAGCAAGGTGTGCGGCAGAGGCTCCTGGGCTGCCATGATCACTTGCAAGAGGGGTCGGTAGGGAGAGGGAGCACCCCCTGGGCCTGCACTCTGGCAGCAGGTGTCAAAGACGAGCTCGTACAAGGAGTGCATGGCGCTCAGATCGGTGGCGGAGGAGGATGGGGGGACACGATGGGACAGCTGACACTCCTCGACCACCGTGTCGTATAACATGACTTGCTCAGGTGGAGGGAATATCTG
This sequence comes from Chlamydomonas sp. ICE-L, assembly GCA_013435795.1. Lineage (NCBI taxonomy): Eukaryota > Viridiplantae > Chlorophyta > Chlorophyceae > Chlamydomonadales > Chlamydomonadaceae > Chlamydomonas > Chlamydomonas sp. ICE-L. The sequence goes on from JACBWV010000730.1 coordinate 12,491,135, forward strand.
CTTCTATGGCGGAAGGATCAGCTTCTTCTGAGCTGCCGAGGTAGAAGGATCAGGTGTTTTTGTGGTTTCATAGGTAGAGGGGTCCATGGTCGTTGAGGTGGAAGGACCCTCTGCTTCTAGAGCTGCTGAGGTGGGGGGATCATCTGCTTCTATGATTGCTGAGGTGGAGGGTTCATCCACTTCTATGATCGCTGAGGTGGAGGGATCATCCACTTCTACTGCTACTGGGGTGGAAGGATTAGCTGCTTCTGTTACTGATGGGGTGGGGGGATCAGCCTCATCCATCACCAGGGTTGCGGTCAGTGTCAGAAGTCAAACTAAGGTGGATGGAAAGACAGACAGACAGAAATAGGAAAGGAAGGGAAACGCCAACAGGTGAAGGGACTGAAGGAAATAAAGAAGAGGCACCAAAGCAGCAAGGGCTAGGGAGCACACCAGACGGAGATGCTTTGGGTATCTGCCGGGGTTCCGTTGAAAGGTCCGTTGAGAATCCGTTGGAGTTGGGACAGCGTAGCTGGCCACTTAACCCTTTAAAAGGGGCTGTTGGCCGTAGCTGTCGCCAGCCTGCAGGGATTCGGAGAAGCAAGCTTCGCGATCGAGGATTCGCGCGCTCCAGTGTTCGCGTTATCAATAAAGCGCAAGCTGACATTCTTGATTCCAGTGCCATTTAACTTTTCGCCCAATCGCCCCCGCCGAAGCATGTGATATCAAACGATGCAATTTGCATGCACAGTCGGTACACATACTACCTTGCACCCGTCTAAATTCAGAAGCGACGCATGCATGCGATCTTCTTTTCCTTCACTTTACCTTCTCTCTCGGTCACCCTAATAGATATCCCTCAATCCTTCAATCGCTTCTTCAGCTTACCCTCTGTTGATGCTCTTTCACTTCGCGATAATCCAGTACCTTGACTATCTCTCACGACCATCCTCTCATCGATCCAACATCATCCTTCCATACTCCATTTACCATTTTCATCCGCTCGCACAACTCCTCTTCAACCTACTGACCCTTGGTCCGACCACCGCAGGGCCCCTACCAGGGCACCCAACATTTTCACGCTTCGACGTGCGGGGCACACGCTGGCGCTGGACGGTCAAGGTCCGCTTTAATTATTTAATAACTCCTCCTCCAAGTTACCAGATCTGACTAAACTGCGCTACGTGCGCGAATCGTAACATCGAAGTCAAGAGACGTTCGGAGACGAAAGACGTTCGGAGATAGAAACACGGCGGCACTTAGCGTATCAGTGTCGTGATATCTTGCCTCTTTTCGACAGCTTTTGGGGCGACCTCAATATGGCAGTTTGACTGTTTGAGACCTCTACGACTTGCTGAACAGCTCAAGTTCGGCCATCCGTCCCATCTTGCACAACTCTTTACCTGCTGAACCTGTTGGTCAGTTTGCATCGCCTCCCCACGCATTCTTATCTGTATCCTGTCCACGGCCTACCTGGTCGCCCAAGTACCGTACTCAATGAGCGATTAGCCAGCCACTGATTGTAGTCCCAATGTTTCAACACTACTGGGTTGCTGATTCTGTCAGCTTCCAGATGCAATACGTTGCTATCAGTTTGGTTGCATAGCAGGCCAGGGGAGCTGCCTAGAAGCTGCTGCTGATAGCTGAAAAGAAAAACTATGTTCTGAACCTAATCATGAGTAGGGACCGGGGCATATCATATTTTGTTGGCCAAAGGCGAGTATGATATCATATGCTGTCATACAAATTGCATCATATGATATTGTATATACATGGTAACTTAAGCCTAGTCAGACTGCCGGCATCATATGATGACATCATATCATATATGATATCATACTGCCATTCCCAAATCATGAGCCACTATATACAGTCAGACCACCCAGGCCCCCCTACCATTCCCAAATATGAGCCACTGTATACAGTCAGACCACCCAGGCCCCCCTGCCATTCCCAAATCATGAGCCACTATATACACATTCAGACCACCCAGGCCCCCCTACCAATTCCAGCTCCTTCCATAGTAAATAAATTTAATTTACCAGATTTACACCGGATTTTACTGAAGTTTTCTTTGTTCCTTACTTACATTGTTGGGCCTGAACCGACCATTTCCATTGTGTCCGCTTTGCCCTTAAGTTTTGCCCTTGAGTTGACGCAGCTCCAGCACATACACATGTGGGGGAGGCAGAGGGGGGGGGGGATGCACGCCAGACACCTGTGGGGGAGGCAGAGGGGGGGGGAGGCACGCCAGACACAGTGTTTCAAAAGTACAGATAACTATGCTGTCATGTCCATGCTGTCATGTCCATGCTAATTTGCCCTTAAACCCTCCCAGGCATGAATACTCCTTCTAACAAGTACTCCTACCCGAGGCTGAACCATTGGCTAAAGGGGTGAGCAACTGAGTAAGTGAGCATGGGTTGTGGGATAAGCTCCACTATTCCTTCGCATCTGGCTGATGCCAAGGTTGGAGCTGATGCAGTACTGCCTGACTCGGTTGGAGCTGATGCAGTACAGCCTGGCTCGGCTGGAGCTGATGCGGTACTGCCCGACTCGTTTGGAGCTGATGCATTACAGCCTGCCTCGGTTGGAGCTGATGCGGTACTGCCTGACTCTGCCCCAACCCCTGGATCTCAGGGCATCAATAAGGGCTGTGATGCAGGCTCAGCCAACCATGCGGTGCAGGAGCAGAAGGTACGACACTGCTAATTTGAGGGGGGGTAGGCACCCTTAGCCCATATCTCCCGTTTCGACGATTGGCTCAATGGTTGAGTGTTCGCTGAAATCAGGCAGAAGGTGCAGGGTTTCGAATCCCTACGGGTGCGCCTTAGTTAGTTAGCGTGTTCGCGGTCGCTGTCAACCGCCATGGTAGCACTGTCCAGGTAAAGAAGCAGCCCATTCTCTACCGCTGTCAGACAGGGCTACCCTCATCCCACGACACCAGGCGTTATCATTACTTTAGGCACCCTTGGGCTTTGAAGGCTGCATTGTGGGTTGGAGGAGTGCCACAGGTATGCAGAAAATGGCTTGGCTTGAAAGGGTGCATTGTGGGTTGGAGGAGTGCCACAGGCATGCAGAAAATGGCTTGGCTTGAAAGGGTGCACTATGGGTTGGAGGAGTGCCACAGGTATGCAGAAATGGCTTGGCTTGAAAGGGTGCATTGTGGGTTGGAGGAGTGCCACAGGTATGCAGAAAATGGCTTGGCTTGAAAGGGTGCATTGTGGGTTGGAGGAGTGCCACAGGTATGCAGAAATGGCTTGGCTTGAAAGGGTGCATTGTGGGTTGGAGGAGTGCCACAGGCATGCAGAAAATGGCTTGGCTTGAAAGGGTGCATTGTGGGTTGGAGGAGTGCCACAGGTATGCAGAAATGGCTTGGCTTGAAAGGGTGCATTGTGGGTTGGAGGAGTGCCACAGGTATGCAGAAAATGGCTTGGCTTGAAAGGGTGCATTGTGGGTTGGAGGAGTGCCACAGGTATGCAGAAATGGCTTGGCTTGAAAGGGTGCATTGTGGGTTGGAGGAGTGCCACAGGTATGCAGAAAATGACTTGGCTTGAAAGGGTGCATGATGGGTTGGAGGAGTGCCACAGGTATGCAGAAAATGGCTTGGCTTGAAAGGGTGCAATATGGGTTGGAGGAGTGCCACAGGTATGCAGAAAATGACTTGGCTTGAAAGGGTGCATGATGGGTTGGAGGAGTGCCACAGGTATGCAGAAAATGGCTTGGCTTGAAAGGGTGCATTGTGGGTTGGAGGAGTGCCACAGGTATGCAGAAAATGACTTGGCTTGAAAGGGTGCATTGTGGGTTGGAGGAGTGCCACAGGTATGCAGAAAATGATTTGGCTTGAAAGGGTGCATGATGGGTTGGAGGAGTGCCACAGGTATGCAGAAAAGGGCGCCAAAGACCTCCCAAATTCGCAGTGTGAGTCAGCTAGTCAAGGAGAATTATTTCTGTCTCTAGGTGAGGGTATGACGTGACCCAGCTTGGGCCAGTCCACTGTTTTCTTTTCAGATACTAGTTGCAGCTTCTAGACAGCTCCCTGAGCTGGCCACTGGACTAAGCCTCAAAATCCAGCAGCGCAAGAAATCTGATTACTTCAGCTTCAAGGTGCACTAGGTTGCTTTAGGTTCGGCTGATTAGCCAGCCAGGGGAGCTGCCAAGAAGGTGCTGGTCGTAGCCAAAAATAAAAACAGTGGGCCAGTCCTTTTTAGTGGAGACACAATGTACGTCTTGTCTCTCTCATATTCTGTTCGGTAATGGCCGAGGGGGGGGGCAAGAATAAAGTTGTCAGACCCATATATCTAGGGAACGGCAACTACTATTAGTGTTTGAAAGACTAATATTAACTTATCTTATTATAGTGTCACAATAATATTAGTTTTTCAAATACATTCAAAATTCTGGTGAGACGGCTCGTCCGACTAATATGATTTAATATTATATAATATATTTTATATATTATCTGTATATTATATTATATTATATTATGTATTCACTAATATTATATAACATAGCCGACCCCCACATATATCGCCCCCCCATGGGTGTATCGACATAATTTCAACGGTATCGACATGTGCTCGCAGTTCTCTATCCATATCGAAGATGTGGTGCGCCATCTTTTTCCTTGCCCCCCCCCCCCCCCCCCCCCCCCCCCCCCCCCCCCGGTAATGGCTGGTCAATGTCCTCTCATGTCAAGCCATGCCCTGCCATCATACTCGATTGTCATCTGTAACAGATTACAATTAAGTATGATGGCGCAGTATAGCTTATCACCTCACCCTACCTCCTGCAAGCACTTTAATGTGAAAGGCGTAACCCATCATCACCACTGTTGGTTTTATTTTTGGCTACCAGCACCAGCTTCTAGGCAGCTCCCTGAGACTACCACTGGGCCAAACCCAAAGATTCCAGTTCCACTGGATGGCTGACGATATGAGCTTCCAGGTGCCTCGGTTGCTCAAGGTTTGGATGAAGAGAGATCCCAGGGAGCTGCCTAGAATCTGCTGCTCGTAGCAGAAAATAAACACTGTGATCATCCCCCTCCTTGATTGGTGGTTGGCCCCAGTACAAGCAGACTGGCTGGCCCCCTCAACCTCATGCCTCATAATAAGGAATTCTATTTATTAATGTATTTATTTATTGTATTTATTTTATTCACCCTCCTCCGTGTTGCCTGTATGTGTAGGATGCCTTACCCCCGTCTCTCCCCGCCACGATCTGTAAAGGCATCACACTTCGAGGTCTGCGATGCCTGCGAGTCAAAATCTTAAAGGAGCTTGTTGAGACCTCATACTTTCCTGGGGCAAACAACTTGTACCAGCTGCCGTCTCGTAGGTGAATTCCAGTTAATAAGTACATAAACAGTACGCCTTATTACGAGGCGTGAGGTTGAGGGGGCCAGTCCGTTTGCTTGCAATGGGGCTAACCACCAGGTTGCACTAGGGCCAAACTCCAGTTCATCATCATCATCATCATCATCGAGATCGTAATCATCATCATCGAGATCATCATCGGCAGCATCATCATTGAGATCATCAGCATCATCATCAGCAGCAGCAGCAGCACAAACATCATCATCAAGGTCATCGAGATCATCAATAGCAGCAGCAGCACAAACATCATCGTCGAGATCATCAGCATCAGCAGCAGCAGCAGCAGTACAAACATCAGCATCGAGATCATCATCAGCATCATCGTCATCATCATCATTTGTGAACTTGAACTTGAACTTGGTTAGCATTTTTGAACTTGAATTGAACTTGAACTTGGTTAGAATTTTTGAACTTAAACTTGAACTTGGTTGGCATTTTGCCTCCACTTGATTCGTTCAGTCAAATGTTACAGACTAGCTAGAAGCTGCTACATACCCTGTCCAGTTGAAGATGTATTAGGTTCAGCACTTATTTTGTTTTGACTTCACAGTGCTTTACACCTTACCAACGAAAGCTTTGTTGCAGGCTTGTTGTCGAGTGGGTGCGCAACGTTAACGTGACTGGCCGCAAGAGGCTGGCAGAAGTGGGGAGCATAATCAAGCAAGAAGACATTGGCCACCCCACCTACTTCATCAGCCATGGATGGAACACCTCATTGGGTAAGCTGTTCGACACGATTGAGGGCTATCTCAGTAATGCCTCAGAAGAGACGTGTGTATGGCTGGACTTCGTGGCCGTGAACCAACACAAGGGTACACCAGAGTTTGCCTCTGACATATCCTGCTTCGTGGACATCATCAGGCAATGCGGCGGGGGCACTATCGTCATTGTGGACATGTCTGAACCCCGATTGGACCCGTCCCACCAGGCTTGGTGCCTGTACGAGTGGGACTGCACCCTGCACCACCACGGCCCTAATGGCCTGCACATGCAGGTAGGGGAAAGGTAGCCCCCACATCAGTTAGCCCCCACTTAGACCCTAAACCCAAACCCTGAACCCACCTAGACCCTAAACCCTAAAAACACCTAAACCCTAAACCTTTGAATCAAAACCTAAACTACTAAACCCTAAACCCCCAAAACGTAAGTGGGGTCTAACTTAAGTGGGGCTACCTTCCCCCAACCGCTAATGCAGGGGCTGTCCACTGATGACCGAGTGACCATGGTGAGTCGGATCAATGTAGATGAGGCGGAGTCTGAAATGCCGGAGGACAAGATCATGATTCTGGATAAGATCCGTGCACACCACGGCTCTACTGAGTTGTTCAACATTGCCCTCCAGACCCAACTCATGCTCAGGCCCCTCAGCTACAGAGTCGACAGGATGCAGCTTAGCATGCGTAGCAAGGGTACCAGGTGGCGGATGGACCGTGTGGAGGCCTGGTACAGACAGGGTGGCTCTCGTGCACTGTGCATCATGGCTAAGGCAGGGACGGGTAAATCTACTATGGCTGACTACATCTGTGAAAGCATCTTGGGCATTCCGAGGGAGGTGGATAGCAATGGTTCCAACGCGTCTGGCCACCAGGCAGCTTCCGGGCAGCTGCTTCACCCACCAAACGCTGCCCACTTCATGAAATATAGCGACAGACGGCGATTAGATCCAGTGGCTTTCATCAAAAGCTTGGCGTTTCAGCTTGCTTTGAGGTAAGAATGAAGATAATGAACGCTTTACACATTGACGTGTGGTTCAGGGACTTTTTTCCAGTTCAGAAAGTGCTTTTTGTGTTTAAAAGCTTTAAAAGCTTTACGGGTTTAGGCCTTCTCCAGGGACAGCGTCATAACAGCTTTTTATAGCTTTGGGGGCCATTTAGGGTCACAAAGGGTTTGGGGTTCTTTATAGCAGCAATTGGGGCCCAAACAGGGTCAAGAGTAGCAAAAACAATATATAATGGGGGGGGGGGGGGGGGGGGGGGGGGGGGGGGGGAATCTCTGGTGTGGTTGGTCCCAGTGAAAGCAAACAGGCTGGCCCCCCTAACCCCAAGCTTCGTAGTTAGGCTTGCTATTTATTTATTTACACATTGAAGTGTGTGCAGCCTCTGTTTTAAGATTATAAATGCCTGGCAGCTCAGTAGGCGGCACAACTAGCAGTGTTTTTTATTTGTGCGACCGGTCGCATATTGTGTCGCGCGGTCGCCACCCCGTGCGACCCTCAGGTGTGCGGAACTCGGGCAAAATGGGCCCTTGGTCGCCACGATTGCGACCGCAGGTCAGTGATTTGTGCCTGGCAGCTCAGTAGGTGGCACAACTACTCCTCAGTGATTTTTATTTCCGCTATATAAAGCGATCGCTAGTTTTGACCCCGTTTTAGCAAAATTATCGATCAATGGCCCTAAAAAGCTACAAAAGCTATAGAAAGCATTAAAACGCTGTCCCTGGAGGAGGCCTAAACCATCAAGCTAGAAGAAACCCACTTTAAGATTTGAAAAAAAAATCACTGCAACTAGTCCTCTTATCTGATGGGTCCTCTAACCTGATGAGTCTTCTCTCACTTCCAACATCTCTCTGTGACGTTTCATATCCATACCCTTCTTCTTGTAAGGCTGTTGAAGATGGTGGTGGTGTCGTTGATGATGTTGTTGGTGTTGGTGGTGCGACGATATGAACAGACACTCTTTATCTGGGCCAGTTAGTGGACACTGTTTCTTTTTGGCGGAGCCCCCTCTTCAAGGGGGCGGGAGCCCCCATGTTTACCCATTTGTCCGTCTGTCCGACCGAAAAACTTGAAGCCCGGCACGTCAGCCAACGGTCGCGTAACTAACTCGCTTCGGTCAGCTCCATTGTTGCCACCTTTAAATCCGTTGCCAACACACTCCGCCAATTTTCCGCGTCGCTTGCGACGCTGCATAGGACTTGTTTGGACTATGCGTAGCAGCTTCTTGGCAGCTCCATTCACGGTTTCAACCACCTTGGGCCAAACCTGAAGCTAGGTAGCATGTCGACAGCAGGCAGGACAGGCATTCCAAGGCAGCGTAAATCTGTGGGCTTGACTGGGTTGCTAGCTAATGGAGCTGGGTGGAAGCTGCTACGCATAGCCCACAAACGAAACAGTGTCACTGGATGTGTCTCCAGGTAAGAGTGTTGCGACTGTTTAAAAGGTAATGATAACGCCTGGTGGGGCGTGGTGTTAAGGGAATCCGTCGTACGCGGGCAGAGAGCGGTCTTCTACCTCAACTGGACAAGCTACCATCGCGGTTGGCAACGACCTGCAACGCCAAGAGCGACCGAAGGGGAAATTAAACCCCCGACTCTTCGTCCTCTGAGTGATTCGGTCTACCACTAGACCAATGCATATCACTGAAAGGGGCTTGCGACTGTTTATAAGACAGGGGAGAAGTAGAAGCTACATCATTGTTTACATTGACATTTCAATTATTTAGCCTCAACGTTGGCTAAGAAGGGCAGTACAGGGTCCTGCCCCCTAGCAGTACATGCGCACCTAGTCGTGCTCCAACAAAGAGGATGAGACCAGGGTACTACAGCGCGATTCCGCGCACGCGTTTTGAGCGCCACTGTGCCTTTTGCGCAGTTTTTCAACCCCCTGTGGGCGCAGCGCGCATTTTTTGCGCTTTTTGCACTAAAAAGCGCTGACCCATTTGATGTTTGTGCGCTTTAAGCGCTGACCAATTTGACATGTAGTACCCTGGTTGAGACAACCCAATTGGGGCCATAACTGTAGCAGGATAGCCTGGTACTAGTATATATCTGTAGTATATGTAGGCTTCGATGATTAGGGCAAACTGCGGCCCAAATTAGCCCTAATAGGGCTAATAGGTACATTATCCCTAATAGTTAACAACTAATTTAGCCAAACTAAGCCAAAACACCCCAGAAAATTCGCCATGTGTTCAGGAGAGTGTTGTTATGCAATCAATTGACTATGGTGGCGATTGGGTATGATCTGACCATCATGAATTCATGATGAAGTAGCTATTGGGTATGATTTGACCATCATGTATTCATGATGAAGTAGCTATTGGGTATGATCTGACCATCATGAATTCATGATGAAGTAGCTCATAACTGCAGATGGGAATGGATATCGCCACATCATAACATGTATGGTGGGTGGGGTCTGGGTGGGTGGTGTTTGGGGTGGGGGAGGTCGGGGGTGGGTGGGTGGGTGGGGTCGGGGGTGGATGTGTGGGTAGTTGTGGGTGGGGGGGTAAGGCATGGGTGGGTGGGGTTTGGGGTGGGGGGGAGTAAACAAAATCGAGCTCTGTCTGTATGGTATAGTATTACCCAGCATCAATCAGACGGTCCGCGGTTCGAGCCCTGGCCAGGTTCACAAATTTCAGACTTGCCACCTTGGAAGAGGTAGAGACCTTCTCTTTGTGCTGTTGTGCAGAAGTCCAAACTCAGACGCAGTTGCATTCTGAGAAACCAAATAAACCCAACATAGCAGCCATTATCCAGGATGTATGGTACATGCAAATGGGGGGGGTCCTTCAATCTCACGTCCTGTGGCAGCTCGTACTACTTTTCAATTATGCATGCCTGGTTTGATGGCTTCACAGCCCCTTCACCAACCCAACTCAACTCAACACAACCCAACTCATCAATTTTAGGGTTCACAGCCCCTTGACTCCTTTGGTATATATGATCTGAGTATATTTCCTGGCTCCTGTATGTTATTAAAGGTTTCTGTATGTTCTTACAGGCTATTTCAGGTTGTTTCAGGCTATTTCAGGCTATAACTAGCGCTATTAGCGCTAAGATCCTACCCCACCCCACCCTTCGAACCCTAGGTATATGTACCCAAGATTGGGTATCATGACATCTCGAGTCGCCTTTTCGATATGCCCATTGGTCTAGCGATCCTCTACAATCTTATCATCTTCCATGAATGAAACATACCCGAATGAAAAAAAATCTCAGTTTTTTTTTGAAGAAGTGATGACCCCAATTAAAATGTCCGACTGTTTGTCGGTCCGTCACAAAACAACATTTTCAGGTTTCATAAAATAGAAAAAAAAATTAACATTCTATATCTTGTAACAATTATAAGACTTATTTATACCTGACAGATTTTCACGACAGCACATATGAGCATCGCAATTGAAGAAGAGGAGCTAAGGTCTGTGCTTTTTGGGCTAGAAGCTACAATTATCTTATCCTCTTCCTTCAATACATTGTAAGCGAATGGACCGTGTACATCCTGAATTTGGGACCATGGGCCCGCTGGAGGAACCTTTGGGGGTTCTGTTGAAGGCTTGGATGATTCCAGAATGATAAGAACCTCCGACGGTTCCTCTAACGGGCCCTTGGTCCTGATCCAGGATGTGCACGGTCCATCTTTTTATAGGCATGCCCTGTAGCTTGCAAGGGTCCCTTAAATATAAGCCCCCCTTGACTTCGTCAAGCCGTGGGCACAGTTGGAGTCCATTAGGGCACGAGGAACAAGTCCTATGCAGCGTTGCAAGCGACGCGTAACATTGGCGGAGAGTGTTGGCAACGGAAAGACAAGTGGCTACGATGAAGCTGACCGAAGCCAGTTCTATATGCGATAGTTGGCTGGCGTGTCAGGCTTCGTCTCGGTCGTCGGTAGGACGGACAATGGGATGAATCTGGGGGCTCTGGCCCACCAGAAGGGCTCCGCCAAAAATGTGTTCATCATAAAAAGATACAAAGGGCCTAAAGCATATGAGGAAAGTACTATATCAAACATAATGATGCACCTATCAAGGAGCTTAATATGGTATAAATGTGCCCCCTGACACCTACTTGCTGATCCCTACTTCCAGCCCATTAAACACAGTCACAGCCGCACTCTCACACACCCAAAATAACATGTGCCTTCTGTTCCCGAGATCGCCTAAATTGAATTATAAGCTGCCTAAGGACGTGAAGGCCATTGAAGGACTACAAGACGGGGAAGCCGCCTTTAATCTGTTGCTGAAGCCACTGTTTGAAGAGCCTGATGAACCCACACTCACGCGTGCCTTGCTGCCTTCTGTTCCCCAGATCACGTGAAATGAATTCCAAGCTTCCTAAGGACGTGAAGGCCATTGAAGGACTGCAAGATGGAGAAGCCGCCTTTAATCTGTTGCTGAAGCCACTGTTTGAAGAGCCCAATGAGGAAGGCACACAGGAGAAGAGCGCACATGAGCTAGGCATCAGTGGGCACAGCACACATGAACGAGGCACACAAGAGGTCGTGATTCTCGTTGATGCTCTGGATGAGGGTGACCCCCCAGAGCAAATGCAGCAGCTGGAGCAAGACAGTGCAGATGCCAGTAGCACGGCCCAAAAGGTGTCTGTGAAGGCGTGTGCCAACCAAGTGTTGAGTGTTATCATACGATTCCTCCCTCTGCTGCCAAAACACGTGCGCTTCATCTTCACGAGTCGTCCAGACGCGGTCTGCGGTGGCATTCATAGAGTACTAGAGAGGACATTTCCTTCGTCAGTCACCTTCATCGACAACCCAGGTAAGCTGATAGAGGCTGGACACAACTAGGATGTTCGATATGGGGCGTACTAATTTTGTAGTTATGACTTTGCTGACCACTTCTTGAGTAGATATGGAATTGCGACAAGAATAGCGGCTCCACCAGCAAGTACCCCTAATTTAGTGGGTGGAGCCAGGGTACTACTTCTTGCCAAATTGGTCAGCGCTTAAAGCGCACAAACGTCCAATTGGTCAGCGCTTTTTAGTGCAAAAAGCGCAAAAACTGCGCGCTGCGCCCACAGGGTGCTGAAAAACTGCACGAAACGCGCAGAGGGGCTCAAAAAAGCAGCGCGGTACCTCGCTACCGCGCGCGCTTAGTAGTACCCCGGGTGGATCCCTTTGACCAGCAAGCACCCCTAATTTAGTGGGCAGAGCCTTTGCCAGTACCCAGGTAAGCTGATAGAGTCAGGACAGGTCCTGGTGGCATTCATACAGTCCTGGAGAGGACATTTCCTTCTTCAGTCAATATCATCGACAACCCAGGTAAGCTGGCAGTGGCAGGACAGGTTCCAGTGGCATTCGTACATTCTTAGAGAGGAAATTTCCTTCTTCAGCCACCTTCATCGACAACCCAGGTAAGCTGGCAGGGGCAGGACAGGTTCTGGTGGCATCCATACATTGCTAGGTATGACATTTCCTTCTTCAGTCACCTTCGTCAACAACCCAGGTAGGCTGATGAATCCTGATTCCTTTGAAGGATGGAAATACCGTATAAATGTTATTTTAAATGCGATACGAATTGCACACATAAATGATCATCCCATGTGGGATGGGGATTTAATTATAATTGTATAAATAAACTATCACTGTCGCTGTAGCACAAACTCAGGGCCCCCGTTGGTATCATACTATCGCTCTATCTCGTCGATTGTTTTGCTGGTGGAAGAGTTTTAACCTTTAACCACATACACACACATACAAACACACAAACACATAACCACATACACACACATACACAAATAACCACATAACCACACACGCTAATCGAAGAGTTCTCCAATGTAACGAGCTCCAAGTGGTCTCATGTTTACTAATGAATTATTCCAGAGTTTTTGGAGGAGGTCATTTTGTTCACCAAACACACTACCATGCGGAATGAGCTTGCGTTGTACGAATTCAGAACAAACAATCATATATGCACCCCTTACACCATAGAAATAGAACCGGACGTTGTAACATGCCATAGCGTGCCTACTTTTGTGCAGAAGTGGCAACGCCATTCAAACTGACTCCTCGGTGTCGCTGCTTTGTGTCGGGAGACTCACCTGGGGTGAAAGGCAAGAGCAGTTGGCTTGGGACCAAACTAGCCAGGCCTGGGTCGCTGGTTTGTGTCGGGAGACTCACCTGGGGTGAAAATCCCTCACAACTTAAAAAAAAAACATAAAGGTACGGTATAGCACGTTAAGGCACGTTAGATTCGATTTGACTTCCTGCAGGACTCGTTAAGGTTTCCAACCCCTCTACGCCCCCCGGACCCCTCTTAAAGAAGGGAGACTTCGCCAGCACCAAGCTCTTTGAGCTCCTCAGACCGTGCTACCGCACCGTCCCAGAGTGAGTCTTGGGTCGCTACTTGTGGCTACCAAAATTGCCTAAAGATTTATGAAAAAGGCACTGGCCTCGACTCCACCCCTGGATTTGCATTGTGTCGCGATATGACAAATAACAATTACCTAGCCGCTGGATCTAGATTCTTGCCTCGTGCAAGTTACACTTATTTAGATTAATTATTGAATTACATTTTCACTGTAGCACGAACTCAGGGCCCCAGTCGGTAAAATGATTGTTTGGGGTTCAGTTTATCAGTGCTATTTTGTTATAGCCCCTCCTGTCTGATTAAGGTTGGTAGCCGGGGGGGGGGGGGGGGGGGGGGCAAGAATAAAGTTGGCTGGCCCCATGTTCGAAAGCTGTTATTTTCACCCTTGGATCCCCCCCCCCCACCCCCCTTTGAGACATCATATCTGGACACCCAGACAGTACTACATAGTGGAAGTCCATGAGCATCATCTCGTCAAGGCTTTTACAACCATTTAAGCAAAATAACAAAATATCAAGTTAAACACAAGTTATTCAGTTGTTTGTCAGTTTTACAACTACAGCGTCTCGAACCCTTGGATTAGATCACCCTGGTATGACAAGAACTCAAAGCACTATGTACCTATGTATGGATCTCTATATCACTCTATCCAAGGCTCAACCTATCTTCGTTGGTAGACATTGTTGATTGATTTACTTATACTTCCCAAAAAGGCACCTATTTGGAAAACCCGTGGACTTTAACAACAATCTCTACCTCCCGTCGACAACCCAGGTCTCTGTCTCTCTTGCTCTCGCTCTGTCTCCCCCTCTCCTGACACCTGCACACCCGCACCACCTCCCATCGACAACCCAGGACTCTCTCTCTCTCTCTCTCTCTCTGTCTCTTTCTCTCTCTTTCTGGTTAACGGTGTTACACAATTTAATTGCGGTCCAGCCACACAGTAATAAAGAAACACCAAAATATCATTAGGAATAAGTCATCTAGTCGACCCTATTATTGAGAAAGTACATTAAGCCAATTAACTAAGATCTAGTGAAGGGGGGGTGGGGCGGGGGGGGTCCCTCAGTAACAAAAAAACTCATTCCATCTCAAAAGATTGAAACAAATTCCAAAGGCACAGTTCTAGCCCACAAAAGAATCTAAATATCTAAGCGTATAAAAAAAACAATCTAGGCAAATTAAGCCAGAAGGTGTTAGTTTCTATAATGATCATTCTATGTGTCCATGTCTAAGGCGTCTTAGATGTCCGCCCTCCAGCTTGTCCTGTCTTGGGCCAGTAGGTACCAATTTGGAGACATGTTGGTGGCTTGGAGATCATCTCTAAGAGTTGAAGGGTCTCTCTCTCTCTCTCTCTCACTCTCTCTCTGTCTCTCTCTCTCTCTCCCCTCTCCTGACACCTGCACACCCACACCACCTCCCGTCTACAACCCAGGTCTCTTTCACTCTCTCTCTCTCTCTCTCTCTCTCTCCCCCCTCCCGACACCTGCACACCCGCACCACCTCCGTCTACAACCCATGTGAGCTGATTGAAGCAGATGATCCCTCCAGCTCAGTATCCGGCAAGGTCATGTTATACGACACGGTGGTCAAGGAGTGTCAGCTGTCCCATCGTGTCCCCCCATCCTCCTCCGCCACCGATCTGAGTGCCATGCACTCCTTGTACGAGCTCGTCTTTGACACCTGCTGCCAGAGTGCAGGCCCAGGGGGTGCTCCCTCTCCCTACCTCCCCCTCTTGCAAGTGATCATGGCAGCCCAGGAGCCTCTGCCTCACGCCTTGCTGCATGAGATGGGCCTGGCTTGCCATCTGAAGGATCTGCCTGGCTGGGGCTGCCTCTTCTACGAGGCTGAACACCACATCTTCATGTCCCACAAGTCCCTGAGCAACTGGCTGCTAGTAGGCAAGCAGACCAACCCAAGGCACTCTATGCACGATGCAGTCTCCCTAGGCCATGCCAAGCTGGCTGCCCACCTCATGCGCCCCATCTTGGGCCCGCAGCCAGCTGCTGCTAGCAGGCCGCCTCCACTGCCACCCCTGTCAATCTACGCGTCCCAGTATGTGTTCCTCCACCTGTGCCAGGACCACGCCCAGTCCAGCAGCCCCCTACTGGATGCCGCCCTAGAACACTGGGAGCTGCTGAAGGTGCTCATCAAGGGAGGGGATGGAGGGCGTGTTGTCAAGGCCCTGGGTGACATGCAGATCCGCTCTCCCTACGCAGATGAGTCGTATCGATGGCTCAGGTGAGAGTATTCAGAGCGAGCCAGTTCCTGTCAATTCATGCATCATGGGGGTTGAATCTCATTGCAGTCATCAGGTCTTCATCATCCACCACACAAGTGCTTTAACTGGCTACAGACCTGCAGCCCATGAAACAAATGTACCTGCTTCGGGCCTCTCATACATGTGTGCTACTACCCCATGCCCTCCTCTACCAACCCATCCTATCACCTATTTACCCATTCTGTCACCTGTCAACCCATCCTATCAACATCGTAACCCCTGCCCGCACCCCCACACTTCAAACGGCGCTGCGTGCCCCAGGCGTTGCTTGAACTTCTTTGAGGAGGAGCCGGACATGATGGAGATGGTGACCTACGCCCAATGCCCCATCAAGAACTTGAAGTATGCTGAGGCCTTGTCACGACTTTCTAATGCGGTTCCAGCTTACCAGCAGTTTGGTGGTCGTGCGGATTGGTCTTCCCTATCATCTGTGCTATCGGTAGGTGTGACATGGTGCACAAGTGTGAGATGGTGCACAAGTGCGAGAAGGTGCACAAGTTTGAGATGGTGCACAAGTGCGAGATTGTGCATAAGTGTGAGAAGGTGCACAAGGGTGTACTATTCTTGTACCCCTGGTAGAATGATTGTACTGAGGTAGGAACAACTTGTGTGTCTGTGTTGCAGTCCTTGGGCAGCCAAAAAGGCTGAGAGGGAATTGAAAGGAACAACTTAGAACCCATGCCACATATGTTTTACTAAAGCTAGAACAACTCGTGTGCCTGGCAGGGGCACTCTGGTGGTGTGACCAGCGTGGCTTTCAGCCCAGATGGCAAGCAGCTGGCCACAAGCAGCTCTGATAAAACAGCCAGGGTATGGGACCTTGCTAGCGGCCTGACCCTGGCTACACTGGCGGGGCACTCTGAGATGGTGACCAGTGTGGTGTTCAGCCCAGATGGGAGGCAGCTGGCCACAGGCAGTGATGACCTGACAGCTAGGCTGTGGGACCTGGCTAGTGGCCAGACACTGGCCATCCTGCAGGGACATGCGGGTCCGCTTGCCTGCATCACCTTCAGCCCGGATGGGAAGCAGCTGGCCACAGGCAGTGATGACGACACCGCCAGGGTATGGGACCTGGCTAGCGGGCAGACAGTGGCTACCCTGCAGGGACATGCGGGGGCGGTCACTAGTGTTGCGTTCAGCCCAGATGGGCAGCGCTTGGCCACAGGCAGTTTCGACAAGACAGCCAGGCTGTGGGACCTTGCTAGTGATGATCCAGCGCTGGTGACAAGCTTGCGGGGGCATTCTGGCGAGGTCCATGGTGTTGCGTTTAGCCCGGACGGCCATCGCCTGGCCACAGCGAGTTGGGACGAGACGGCCAGGCTGTGGGACCTGGCTAGTGGGCTGACATTGACCCTCCTGGAGGGGCATACGGCTGAGGTGTCAAGCATTGCCTTCAGCCCCGATGGCCTGCAGCTTGCCACTGGCAGCTGGGATGAGACGGCCAGGCTGTGGGACCTGGCTAGTGGCCAGACGCTGGCCATCCTGCTGGGGCATTCTGATTCCATCTCCTCAGTGGCATTTAGCCCGCATGGGATGCAGCTGGCCGCAGGCAGCTTCGATAACATGACTATGCTGTGGGACCTGACTGCCAGCCAGTCCCAGGCCACCCTGCAGGGACATTCTGGCAGCGTGATCAGTGTTGTGTTCAGCCCTGACGGCCAGAGGCTGGCCACGGGCAGCTACGACGGCAAGGCCAAGGTCTGGGACCTAGGCAGTGGTTCATTGCTGGCTACCCTGCAGGGTCATGCTACCAGGAACAGGCTCCTCAGCCTCGCCCTCAGCCCAGACGGGCAGTGGATGCGACCTGCAGTGATGACAAGACGGCCATTGTGTGGGACCTGGCCAGCAGCCAAGTGCAGGCGACCCTGGGGCATGCTGACAGGGTCCAGAGTGTGGCGTTCAGTCCAGACAGCAAGCAGCTGGCAACAGGCAGTTGGGACGCAGCAGCCAGGATATGGGATCTGGCTAGCGGGCAGACGGCGGCCACTTTAGAGGGGCATGCCGGTAAGGTCACCAAGGTTGTGTTTAGCCCAGACGGCAAACAGCTGGCCACAAGCAGTTGGGACATGACGGCCAGGATATGGGATCTAGCAAGTGGCCAGACCAAGGTAACCCTGGAGGGACACTCTCGTGAGATCCACAGCATTGTGTTCAGCCCAGAGGGTGAGCGCTTGGCCACAGCAAGTGGGGACAGGACGGCAAAGGTATGGGACCGAGCTAGCGGTCAGACACTGGCTACCCTGGAGGGTCATTCTGGTGTTGTTGTCTGTGTGGCGTTCAGCCCGGACGGCCAGTGGCTGGTTACAGGTAGTTCAGACAAGACCGCGAAGGTGTGGGACCTGGGTGCTGGCCAGGTGCCTAACCTCCTGGCCACCCTGCAGGGACATGCGTATGGCGTCTCTAGTGTTGCGTTCAGCCTGGATGGCCGCCAGCTAGCCACGGGCAGCCAGGATGCCACAGCCAGGCTGTGGGACTTGTCTGACATCCAGAATGGTGACAGAGTGGTGACAGAATGGTGACCAGGCTGTGGGACTTGTCTGGCATCCAGAATGGTGACAGAATGATGACAGAATGGTGACCAGGCTGTGGGACTTGTCTGGCATCCAGAATGGTGACAGAATGATGACAGAATGGTGACCAGGCTGTGGGACTTGTCTGGCATCCAGAAGGGTGACAGAATGATGACAGAATGATGACCAGGCTGTGGGACTTGTCAGACATTCAGAAGTGATGACTCCGTTGGTTTCCAGATTATTTGAGGATCTGTTAACCCTGCTTACTTTTTTTCCAGGAGATCCCTGGAGATCGTCTAATAATCCTCTTCAATTCAAACATTGGAGATAGTTTGAATTCTTACTACCACTTATGATTAGGGGCGGCTATGAATAAATAATATTAGTGAATAAATAATATTATATAATAGTTGGACAAGCCGTCTCGACAGAAATTCGAATTTATTTGAGCAACTAATATTATTGTGACATTATAATAATATTAGTTCATATTAGTTTTTTAAACACTAATATTAGTTGCCGTTCCCTATATATGATGCAAATGCAGCAAAAAGGGAGATACATGCATCCTGTGTCTATCACCCATCCCTATTACTTATGCATCCTGTGTCTATCACCCGTCCCTATTATACTTATGCATCCTGTGTCTATCCCCCGTCCCTATTACACTTATGCATCCTGTGTCTATCCCCCGCCCCTATTATACTTATGCATCCTGTGTCTATCACCCGTCCCTATTACACTTATGCATCCTGTGTCTATCACCCGTCCCTATTACACTTATGCATCTTGTGTCTATCACCCGTCCCTATTACACTTATGCATCCTGTGTCTATCACCCGTCCCTATTACACTTATGCATCCTGTGTCTATCACCCGTCCCTATTACACTTATGCATCTTGTGTCTATCACCCGTCCCTATTACACTTATGCATCCTGTGTCTATCACCCGTCCCTATTACACTTATGCATCCTGTGTCTACCACCCGTCCCTATTACACTTATGCATCCTGTGTCTATCACCCGTCCCTATTACACTTATGCATCCTGTGTCTATCACCCGTCCCTATTACACTTATGCATCCTGTGTCTATCACCCGTCCCTATTACACTTATGCATCCTGTGTCTATCACCCGTCCCTATTACACTCATGCATCCTGTGCCTATCACCCGTCCCTATTACACTTATGCATCTTGTGTCTATCACCCGTCCCTATTACACTTATGCATCCTGTGTCTATCACCCGTCCCTATTACACTTATGCATCCTGTGTCTATCACCCGTCCCTATTACACTTATGCATCCTGTGTCTATCACCCGTCCCTATTACACGTATGCATCCTGTGTCTATCACCCGTCCCTATTACACTTATGCATCCTGTGTCTATCACCCGTCCCTATTACACTTATGCATCCTGTGTCTATCACCCGTCCCTATTACACTTATGCATCCTGGATGTTTATTTTCTTACTACGGAGCTATGTATTATACTGCTCCACATTCGGCCATGGTCCTAGCCTACAATCCAGAAGCGAGTTCGCCAGGCTTTTCTGAAGTGCTAAAGTATGCACCCCTGTGTCTATAACCCGTCCTTATTATACTTAACTTACATCATATTTATCATTAATGTATATTTAGGGCTGTCCAGGACTATATCTGGCGATATATGTATCGTCCGATATATCATGATATATCACGATAACAAGAACTGGCATTGAATGATATTACAATATTTCCAGTTATCGTACGATATGTAGTGAACTCATATCGTACTGATATCGTACTGAAACAAACAGAAAAATATACACTGTGTGAAATATGTATTTCAGCTCGGTCTTCTGATCTACACCCTATCTTTTAGGGGCTGCGCGTTCGATGACGGCCGTCAAGCACCGCTTTCTGCTCACACCTTTTTTCTTGCTTGCAGATGCTCTCGAGGGCAGCACGCACCATGGTAGCATAAATGAGAGTGGTGGGCGTGATTTTCCTATTTCATGCCATGCACTGTCGGTGCTATAGGATGGGTGCTACAGGTGGAAGTGCAGTTTGAGGCTTCAAGTGGAAGTGTAGTTTGGTCAAGTGGTATGATTAGCAGATTTGCAGTGCCATCAAATGTGGGGGGGTATGGGTAGTGGTGGTGGTATGTGGGTAGGGGTGGTACAGTATTAAATTATATAGTTTACCTCGATCTGGTATACCTGATAGTGTGGTTTAAAAGTGTATACAAACAGATAAATTATTAAATATTAAGTACCAATTACAAAATATAAATAAAATCTGTATTGTGATATCGTACGATAAACCGGTATTGTGATATCATACAATATATCATACGATAGTAGAGCACGATATTATCGCCTTTCTAACTTCGCCAGGCTTGGTTCATTTGACTTGATTTTTTCTATGAACATTTGAAAGGTTTTCCTGTAATATCCCCTTGATCTCTATGTAATGTACTGATTTCCAAAGAGAGGAGAGGACGATACGATAATTGAAAATACCGCACGAGATTGACAGCCCTAGTAATATGCATATATTTATAACTTCCTCCCACTAAGTGAAGGTGGAAACTGATAGATAGAAACGACCCATTGTACCTTGGAAGGATCGGGTGTCATACTGTCATCTCTATGATTTTGGAACCGTTTAAGATGAACACCATGTGTTCTTCGAAGGTACTGACGAAGCCTTACCAAACTCGAGAACAAAGCACCAGAAACTGATTTCCCAATCTGAGTCAACTAACACAAATTAAAAATACATTATCTGCTGCGCAATCCAGAAGTGGAAGGTCGAGCAAATATTCCTTTGTTATCCATGAATGTATGAAAATATTGGATCAAGTATTTTTTATGTAAATAATTAAATTTTGAATTTATTTTTGTATCGTTCAAGAAATGAAAGAAAGACAATTAAAATGTTATTAAAATGATTTGTTCGCGTTACATTTGTTCCTGGAAATTTTATTTGTACTACCGATTGCTGGCTAAAGCTACGTAACCAAGTTCAAGTTCAAGTTAAGAGGGTATAGAAAGAATGAGTCTCTTTCAAATAGCCGTTTAAAATACGTTTAAAGAGACTCGTTTACAGAGACTTTAAAATGCTTTGAATGAGACTCTAATTAACCTCGAGCTAAGAGGAATGCCATGCAACACTTTCCACGATGCAAATCACGAACGCAGTACTCGTGTAAGAAAATCACGAATGCAGTAACAACATTGAGTTCATACCCAAGGCGAACCTCCTGTGTAGGTCTAGAAAAGAAGTGCCCTACAGTTACAAGCATTAAAATCACGTTTATTAAAGTAAATGGAAAGGAATAAGTCGAATTAAAATAACACAACATTTAATACAATTCAATTCAATTAATTAAAATACATTGAATTAAGGACTCGAATCATTTCATTCGGGACGCGCCTCCAGGCGCCCTTCATATCCCAGGCAAACCTTCTGTGTAGGTCCAGAAAACAGTGCCCTACCTACCAAGCCTTTACTTGTTACGTATCCTTTTTTTACTGCCGAAGACGGCGAGCGGCCAAATTGCTGTCTGAGGATATGTAACCAAGTTCATGTCAAGTGCCCTAATTATCTACCCCCCGTACCTACCCGTCATCTATCCCAACTGTCTATGTTTCTTTCGCCTATTTTGTACTGGGCGTAATTAATGGTAATTAATTGTACTGACGAAGACGGCGAGCAGCCAACTTGCTGGCAGGAGCTTTGTAATTAAGTTAAAGTCAAGTGACCTACCTACCTAGCTACCCGTCATCTATTCCAACTGTCTATGTTGCTTTCATCTATTTTGTACTGGGCGTAATTAATGGTTGTTAATGCTATGCCGAAGACGGCGAGCAACCAAATTGCTGTCTGAGGCTATGCAACCAACTTCAAGTCAAGTGTCCTACCTACCTAGCTACTCTTCATCTATTCCAACTGTCTCTGTTGCTTTCGTCAATTTTGTACAGGGCGTAATTAATGGTAATTTATTTTACTGCCGAAAACGGCGAGCAGGAGCTCTGTAACCAAGTTCAAGTACTGGGCGTAAATTAATTGACCTAATTAAATTATCATCCCAGCTGAGATGATGATTGAATTATATTGTGGAATTAAATTATCACTGTAGCACGATCTCAGGGCCCCCGTCGATTAAATGATTATTTGGGGTTCAGTTTATCTGTGCTTTTTCTTTTTAAGCCCTTCCCATACGGTTGGGCAAGTCCCTTTAGCCTATTTGGCCTACTCCTGGACTGTAACATACAAACAATAGTGCTTGATATTAGGCTGGCGCCGGCACTGTCAGGCTGGCACCTGGACTGTAACATACAAACAATAGTGCTTGATATAAGGCTGGCGCCGGCACTATCAGGCTGGCACCTGGACTGTAACATACAAACAATAGTGATTGATATTAGGGGCTCCGTCGTATCACTATGATTTTCTGGGGACCAGGGTTGTTCTGGACACTGCGTCCTCCGCCGCTAATGCAACGTCGATGAGTCTGTTGCGTCGCAGTATGCAACGTGGGGAGGATCCGTTGACCAGAAAGAAGGGTCCGTTGTGACGTAGGACGCAGGCTATACAATTGGTCGCGTCTCGGGCAGCAGAGCCGGGGTTCCTCTTGAAGTACCCTGCCGGGGACTAAATCTTTTAGTTGTTGTAAATGCCCCCTTCCGGATAATCTAGAATCAGCTATACGATTTGAGGATGGGCAAGTCCCTCAAGCTTACTTGACTACCTAACTGCTGGACTGTAACGTACATACATACTGGGAAAACATCAGCATGTAGTCGTGTGCAACAGGAAATATTGAGCTATGGCCTATGGCTGTATGGTACAGTATTACCCAGCATCAATCAAAGTTCGAGACCTGGTCATGTTCACACATTTCAGACCTGCCGCCTTGGAAGAGGTAGGGACCTTCCCTCTTGAGATGTCGTGCGGTAGTCCAAGCTCAGGCGCAGTTGCGGTCTGCAAAACCAAATGAACCCAAATGAACCCGGTGTCAGGCGCAGTTGCGGTCTGCAAAACCAAATGAACCCGGTGTCAGGCGCAGTTGCGGTCTGCGAATCCAAACGAACCCGGTGTCAGGCGCAGTTGCGGTCTGCAAAAACAAATGAACCCGGTGTCAGGCGCAGTTGCAGTCTGCGAAACCAAATGAACCCGGTGTCAGGCGCAGTTGCGGTCTGCGAATCCAAACGAACCCGGTGTTAGGCGCAGTTGCGGTCTGCAAAACCAAATGGACCCGGTGTCAGGCGCAGTTGCAGTCTGCGAAACCAAATGAACCCAACAACATCTACGGTATGTACGGTACATGCAAACGGGAGAGTTCTTTAAATCTCACGTCCTGTGGCAGCTCGTACTAATTTCCATTTTTTACAACAGGAAATTCGGGGAAGTCCCTTTCACCTAATTGACCTCCCCTGGACTGTAACAACATACTAAATACTAAACACATACTAAATACTGTATACATAATGAAAAAACTGCAACAGCTACAAAAGGGAATTGGATAATTAATAAAATTTGATTCATATCGAGATTCATATCATTAATAATATCAATTAACAACTGCAACAGGGAATTAGACACCGCCAAAAATTGAGCCTCATCTAGCAGGTAGCTCGGAGACGTGGCTAAAAGCTACCTTGTGTGTGTGTGTGTGTGTGTGTGTGTGTGTGTGTGTGTGGGGGGGGGGGGGGGGCTCAGCTAGCAGGTAGCTCAGAGACCTGGCTAGAAGCTACCTTGTGTAGCCCAAGAATGAATCATAGTAGGCAGCCCTAGTGGGCATTCTAGCTACCGTTAGCCTCAAGTCCATTCAACTTCCCAAGCCAAGCCAAGTCAGCTAGCATCAACACTGTCCAGGTCAGGTCCAAGCTCAGCCATTCTGGCTACCGTTAACCTCAAGTCCTTTCAACTTCCAAATAATTACCTTCACCCCTGAAGCACTTTTTTCTCTTCCCGGTGATCTGTTGCCATTCTGCCACCGAATGGCCACGCATTGGTCTTGCTAAATAGGCAGCAATGGCCCCCCAAACACCCAGGGCTCAGCGCTTAGCGCTCCACGGTGTTCGGGGGGCAGCGGATCGCACTGGAGTAACACCGAGTCACTCTATTTACGACGAGACGCATAATACACCCAGTGCCCTTTAGTCCTTGTAGCCTATGTGGCTACCCATGGACTGTAACAACATAAATAGGCTGGCGGATGGCCCCAGTACAAGCAAACGGGCTGGCCCTCTCAATCTCACGCCTCGTAACAAGGCATACTATTAATTTATATATAACAACACAAATACAACAGGAAATTTGATAGCCTCAAAATCTTTGAGCCTCAGCCAGCAGGCAGCTCAGGGATCTGGCTAGAAGCTACCTTGCGTAGCCCTAGAATGAATCATTGTCAATGACCTAGACACATTGAGAGACTCGGTGCGACTCCAGTGCGACACACTGCCCCCCGAACCCATGGAGCGCATTTCTGAATAGTAAAGTCTTTTTAATCATCCCTCCTGGTCATTAGTCTATCATTCATGATGAGTGTTCAAGGTTGGGAAAGATTCTTGAGGTACCGCTTGACTATACCATACATACGTGCCCATGCGGGTAGGCGGGTTGACAGTCATAAAGTAGTGATAACGCCTGGTGGGGCGTGGTTTTAAGGGAACCCGTCGTACGCGGGCAGAGAACGGTCTGGGTTGACTGTACCACACATACGTGCCGATGTGGGTAGGGGGGGTGACTGTACCATACGTACGTGACCATGCGGGTGGGCGGGTTCACTGTACCATATATACGTGCCTATGTGGGTAGGGGGGGTGACTGTACCATACGTACGTGACCATGCGGGTGGGCGGGTTCACTGTACCATATACACGTGCCCATGCGGTTAGGCTGGTCCTTTTAAATTGGCGGGCGGTATGGGCAATCAAACACTGACAATGTCAGGCAGGGGTTTCGGCACTAGCAGGCTGACACCGGCACTGTCAGGCTGGCGCCGGCACTATCAGGCTGGCACCCGCACTGTCAGGCTGGCGCCGGCACTGTCAGGCTGGCACCGGCACTGTTAGGCTGGCACCGGCACTGGCACTGTCAGGCTGGCACCGGCACCGGCACTGACAGGCTGGCACCGGCACCGGCACTGTCAGGCTGGCACCGGCACCGGCACTGTCAGGCTGGCACTGGCACCGGCACTGTCAGGCTGGCACCGGCACCGGCACTGTCAGGCTGGCACTGGCACCGGCACTGTCAGGCTGGCACAGGGACTGTCAGGCTGGCGCCGGCACTGTCAGGCTGGCACTGGCACCGGCACTGTCAGGCTGGCACTGGCACCGGCACTGTCAGGCTGGCACCGGCATCGACACTGCCAGGCTGGCGCCGGCACCGGCACTGTCAGGCTGGCACCGGCACTGTCAGGCAGGGGTGCCGGCACTAGTAGGCTGAATAGGCAACTGAACGTGCAGCTGCACTTGTATTGCCTCCTGCTGCCGGTGATACTGCTCAGCAAAGCGATCCAGCGTGCCCTTGATCAGATGCACCTCCTCTGCAGCTGCCTTGTGCAACCCAGCACCACCCTGAGGCGACATCGACACTGTCCCTTGCCCTGACCCTTGCCCAGGTTCCTGCCCAGACCCTTGCCCTGAACCCTGCCCTGACCCTTGCCCTGACCCTTGCCCAGATTCTTGCCCAGTCCCTACCCCTGAACCTTGCCCAGACCCTTGCCCTGACCCTTGCCCAGTCCCTACCCCTGAACCTTGCCCAGACCCTTGCCCTGACTCTTGCCCAGACCCGTGCCCAGATTCTTTCCCAGACCCTTGCCCAGTCCCTAGCCCAGACCCCTGCCCAGATTCTTGCCCAGATCCTTGCCCAGACCCTTGCCCTGACCCTTGCTCAGTCCCTACCCCTGAACCTTGCCCAGACCCTACCCCTGAACCTTGCCCAGACCCCTGCCCAGATCCTTGCCCTTGCCCAGTCTCCCCCAGGTCTTCAGTGCTCGCCTCATAAATATGCGCTGGAGGGGGAAAAGTCAAGACCCTCTTAAAGTTGTTCCGATTGCTGCCTCCATGTCCAGGCCCTGCCGATTGCGATGTGCTGGGGACGGGCTGGGCGGCTTGAGAGGTCCCATTTTTGATCGTGCTGGGAACGGGCTGAGAAGCGTGAGAGCTTCCATCCCTGAAGCTATCAGCGGGGTCAGCGGCCATGGTGCTGGAAACCTGTGTGGGGAGGGGGAGGGGCGTGTGTGTGTGTGTGCGTGTGTGTGGGGGGTATGGTGCTAGCCACCTGTGCAGGGAGTGGGAGGTGTGTGTTTGTGTTTGTGTGTGTGTGTGTGTAGGGGGAGGGGGGGGGGGGGGGGGGGGCGGGAGGGGGGGGGGGGGGGGGGGGATGCAATTATGTGTTGGCTCTCACATCTCTTTAGACCCATACAGATCTGTGAAAGGTAAAGAAGACAGTTTGAGGCCCCTCTCTTTATCCCTCACCGATATGGAGCGGCAATATGATATCATTTGATATCATGTCATTGTATGAAATCATATGATGTCGGCAGTCTGGCCAGGCTAAAGTTACCATTTGTATACAATATCATATGATGCAATTTGAATGATAGCATATGATATCATACTCGCCTTTGCCCAACATCATATGATATGCCGGTCCCTTCTCATGATAAGATTCTGAACATAGTTGTACTTTTCAGCTATCAGCAGCAGCTTCTAGGCAGCTCTTCTGGCCTTCTATGCAGCCGAACCGATAGCAACATATTGCATCTGGAAGCTGACAGAATCAGCTACCCAGTAGTGTTGAAACATTGGGACTACAATCAGTGGCTGGCTCAGGGAGCTGCCTAGAAGCTGCTGCTCATAGAGAAAAGAAAAGCTATGGTTCAGAATCCTCGGCTCCTTTGCTTTGGTGGTATGGTGGGGTACCACCCCAGAATGCGATCATGTTAGTGTGTGTGCAGGCAAATGTTTATAGAGTAGCAACGTATTGCATCAGGAATCTGCCGATACCTGCAGCTTTCCACGACCATGAACACATGACTACTTCCAGCACCCATCGCGGTGCCGAACTCATATTACCCATCCCCCCCCCCCCCCCCCCCTCTGCCCCACACCTATTTCCAACTTTCCCTTCCTCCGACAGAATCAGCTATCCAGTAGTGTTGAAAAATTGGGACCACAATCAGTGGCTGGCTCAGGGAGCTGCCTAGAAGCATCATATGATATGTCGGTCCCTTTCGGAGGTTGGCCCCAGTGCGAAAAAAAGCCTTATTACGAGGCGTGCGGTCGAGGGGGCCAGCCTGTTTGCTTGCACTGAGAACAACCACCGATACACTGGTATAGTCTATGAAATGATGCATAGTAGAGACGGCTTGTTTACCATGCAGCAGCTCCTTTCGGTGATATACATTGGTCTAGTAGTAGACAAGATCGCTTGAGGATGAAGAGTCGGGGGTTCAATCCCCCCTTCGGTCGCCCTTGGCGTTGCAGGTCGACCGCGATGGTAGCTTGTCCAGTTGAGGTAGAAGACCGCTCCCTACCCGCGTACGATGGGCTCCCTTAACACCACGCCCCACTAGGCGTTATCATTACCATTCAGCCCCCTTTCTTTTAGGTCCCTTTCGGTGGTCGGCCCCAGTGAAAGGAAACGGGCAGGCCCACTCAACCTCACGCCTCGTGATAAGGCGGAATATGCATTTTTTGTTATTTATACCTGTCCCTACTCTGTATTTGTATTTATTTATACCAGTCCCTTCTCTGTATTTATTTATACCAGTCCCTACTCAGTATTTTATTTTTATACTGGTCCCTGCTCAGTATGGTTAGTTATTTATACCGGTCCCTACTCTGTAACTTTAGTTATTTATACCAGTCCCTACTCTGTATTTTTAGTTATTTATACCGGTCCCTACTCTGTATTTTTAGTTATTTTTACCGGTCCCTACTCTGTATTTTTAGTTATTTATACCGGTCCCTACTCCGTATTTTTAGTTATTTATACCGGTCCCTACTCTGTATTTTTAGTTATTTATACCGGTCCCTGCTGTATTTATTTATTTATACCGGTCCCTGCTCAGTATTTTATTTTTATACCGGTTCCTACTCAGTATTTATTTATTTATACCGGTCCCTGCTCAGTATTTTTAGTTATTTATACCGGTCCCTACTCTGTATTTATTTATACCGGTCTCTACTCTGTATTAACTTTTTATACCAGTCCCGGGATTGAGCTCATGGGCACCACCACCACCACCACCACCACCCCATGTTGCCGTGCAATGTAGGGATTGAGCTGATGTAGTCAGAAATGTCGGTCCCTACTCACCAGGGCACTACTTATTGCCAAATTGGTCAGCGCTCAAAGCGCACGATCTAATTGGTCAGTGCTTTTTAGTGCAAAAAGCGCAAAAACTGCGCACTGCGCCCACAGGGAGTCGAAAAACTGTGCGAAACGCGCTGAGGTGCTTAAAAAGGCAGCGCTGCACCGCGCTGCCGGGCGCGCCTAGTAGTACCCTGCTACTCTCTCAAGCCCCTTTCAGTGATATACATTGGTCTAGTGTTAGATCAGATCACTTGAGGATGAAGAGTCGGGGGTTCGACTCCCCCTTCGGTCGCTCTTAGCGTTGCAGGTCGTTGTCAACAGCGATGGTAGCTTGTCCAGTTGAGGTAGGAGACCGCTCCCCACCCGTGTACGACGGGCTATCTTAACACCACGCCCCACCAGGCGTTATCATTACCCTGCTACTCACTGGTGGTGCAGCCCTGGAAGTCCCATCCCTGTTGCTGCCAGCTAGGTCAGTGGTCACAGTGCCGGAAGCAGGGGGGGTAGCATGACAGCTGAAGTCTCTGTTGCTGCCAGCTAGGTCAGTGGCCATGGTGCTGGCGACAGGGGGGGTAGCATGGGAGTCTTTGATGCTGTCAGCTGGGTCAGCGGCCATAGTGCTGGCGATAGGGGGGGCGGCTTTTGAGCATCCAACCTGGAAGCTGCTAGCGAGGTTAGCAGTCATGGTGCTGGCCATAGCTGGCGAAGTGGATTCGGGAATGCCCCCCTTGGCGATGATTCCCATTTGTTCTCCATTCATTTGCTCTCCTTTCATCATTTCCTGGTACAAGTGAACAAATAAATAAATAAATACATAAATAGTAAGCCATTTTGCAAGGCGTGTTGTTGAGGGGGCCAGCCTGTTTGCTTGCACTGGGGCCAACCACCAAGGTATAGGTGCACAGTGCTGGTGGCCCATCTAGTGGGAAGTAGTACGATACATAGGAGGAGTGACATTTTCAATGTTGTATGACCAGCTTTTTGAATTGTTAGCAATGTATGAGTGTGTGCATGTAACAGTCCAGGGGTAGCCACTTTGGCTAAAGGGACTTACTCAACCTCAAACGATTAAGGTCAACTCATTCATGCAATGTCCCCACCTTCACCTCCCCACCCCACCACCCCACATCCACTTACTCACCTGCATGACTCAGTACAAGGTCAGATCAGTCATGCACTGTCCCCACCTTCACCTCCCCACCCCACCCCACCACCCCACATTCACATCCACTAACTCACCTGCATGACTCAGGTCAAGGTCAACTCAGTCACCCTCACCCTCACCTTCCCACCCCACCTCAACTAACTCACCTACACACCCCACCCCACATCCACTAATTCACCTGCATGACTCAGGTCAAGGTCACCTCAGTACTGCTCTGTCCCCACCCTCGCCTCCCAACCCCACCTTCCCACATCCACATCCACACACTCACCAGCATGACCCAGGACAAAGTCTACTCAGTCGTGCACTGCCCCCACCCTCGCCCAAGGGCGCCTACTCTTTTGTAGGAGTGGCCACACCATTCGAACTGAATCCTTGGAGCCGCTGGTTTGTGCCGGAAGACCCACCTCCTGGGGTAAAATTCTCTATAACAAGTTCTATGCAGCGCCGCCTGTGACGCTAAAAAATGGCGGAGAGTGATCGCGAGGGAGCGACAGGTGGCAACGGAAGCGAGTTAGTTACGAGGCCGTTGGCTGACGTGTCGGGCTTCATCACGGTCAGATGGATGGATGGATGAATGGATGGATGGTCGGACGGACAAATGGGTAACACTGGATGATTAACTAAGTAGCTAATCAACCTGGCCCAAAGAAATATGAAATAAAAAACGCTGCTCATTGCTTGCTATGTGCTGCTGATCTCAGATTTGATCTCACCTGCATGAGGGCTCCGTTCAGGTGCTTACTGTTAGCTATGTGCTGCTGATCTCAGATCTGATCTCACCTGCATGAGGGCTCCATTCAGGTGCTCACTGTTACCTATGTGCTGCTGATCTCAGATCTGATCTCACCTGCATGAGGGCTCCGTTCAGGTGCTCACTGTTAGCTAGGTGCTGCTGATCTCAGATCTGATCTCACCTGCATGAGGGCCCCGTTCAGGTGCTCACTGTTACCTATGCGCTGCTGATCTCAGATCTGATCTCACCTGCATGAGGGCCCTGTTCAGGTGCTCACTGTTAGCTATGTGCTGCTGATCTCAGATTTGATCTCACCTGCATGAGGGCTCTGTTCAGGTGCTCACTGTTAGCTAGGTGCTGCTGATCTCAGATCTGATCTCACCTGCATGAGGGCCCCGTTCAGGTGCTCACTGTTAGCTAGGTGCTGCTGATCAGCCACATGGGCTCTCATCGCAAAGTTGGCCAAGTGAACGCTGTAGTCTCTTGCATGGTCCTCTCGGTCCAAGTAGGAAGCCTCCTGTTATATGAGAGATGGTGGTGTAGGGGTCAGGGGGTGGGAAGGGGGGCTAGGAAGTGGTGGTGGGATGTGTTGGTGGGAAGTGGTGGTGGGATGGGGCAGGGGGGGGGGGCAAGGGCAGGGGGCCGTGGTATTGGCCAAGTGAACGCTGTAGCCTCTTGCATGGTCCTCTCGGTCCAAGTAAGAGGCCTCCTGTTCTATGAGAGATGGTGGTGTAGGGGTCAGGGGGTGGAAAGGGAAAATAGGAAGCGGTGGTGGGAAGGGGCAGGGGAAGGGGGCGGAGGCGTTGGCCAAGCAAACGCTACAGTCTCTTGCATGGTCCTCGGTAAGGGGTCAGTGGGTGGTGTAGGGGTCAGTTGGTGGTGGTCAGGGATCAGGGGTCAGTGGGTGGTGTAGGGGTCAGTTGTTAGTGGTCAGGGGTCAGTGGGTGGTGCAGGGGTCAGTTGTTGGTGGTCAGGGGTCAGTGGGTGGTGTAGCGGTCAGTTGTTGGTGGTCAGGGGTCAGGGGTCAGTGGGTGGTGCAGGGGTCAGTTGTTAGTGGTCAGGGGTCAGTGGGTGGTGCAGGGGTCAGTTGTTGGTGGTCAGGGGTCAGTGGGTGGTGTAGCGGTCAGTTGTTGGTGGTCAGGGGTCAGAGGGTGGTGTAGGGGTCAGTGGGTGGTGGTCAGGGGGCAGTGGGTGGTATATGGGTTAAGGGGTGGGGTCCACGGCGAAAGTCCCCCTCCCTTGGTCCAGATATTCCCACCGGTACGTGCTATAAATTATATGATACATGAATCAACAGATATACTCTAGAATCTCATCTACATGTAAGTAGGGACCGGCATATCATATGATGTGGACCAAAGGATATCATATGATATCATACAAACTGCATCATATGACATTGTATATAAATTTTGCCTAGTACGACTGCCGGCATCATATGTAGGGAGAGGCAAAAGACCGATAGGTCTATATAGATATAATGTCTATATAGACCTATATAGGTCTATCCCCGCGAAGCCGATAGATCTATCGATTTTCCTTGTCCGACGCCCCCCCTCGACCAGATAGGTCTATATCAGTATGATTCGTGCGTACACACACCGTCTGAGCTTCCTTCCTCTTGCGATTCGCTTTCGTATTATTCGCTTTCGTATCACTGAATGAAGCCGGCAAACAGCCTACTGAATACTGACGGCTTACAGAAGTATAAGAGGGAGCTAAAGCTGCCTTCAGCCGTCTTGACGATTCTCCAGAAGTTACCAGTGACTTCCGCATGGAAAAATAACTTTGATGCGCGAATTGCCGAAGATAGAGCTTGCCATTTGTTTTGTCGTGCTTGTGACATTGGCGCCAGCCCTAACAACATTAGCCGACGAAGAGTGCGTTGTGGAACTGGACTTGGACGTCCTGGACTAGGACAGCCCTTCTTAGAACACTAGACAGAAAAGACCACTTGGGGTCGCAAAAGTTGGGCTGATAACGGCTGAGTAAAGCAGCGTGATGCATTCGAGAAGGACTTTGCGAACTTCTTGTACACTACGCAGACACCCTTCAAGAGGATCAACAACACATGCTGCTCCTAAATGATAGGGCTTGAGGGATTCAGGGCGACAGCACAATGTGCCCATGATGATGAATTGATGATATATTCAAGCTTGGATTGTGACATGGTTTTCAGCCAACTCTAGGCTGTCCACCGTCTTTAAATTCCAGCCCCCCCCCCCCCCCCCCCCCCGTGCGATACCCACGGATACCAAGGATCACACTGTGACCGAGTAAAAGTAAACAAATTAGACAGTTAAAAGACTCTTAAAAAACATTATGGAATGCTGATGGTGATGAACTGATGATTGTGTTGATGGGAGTAGGGGGGTGCTGGGCCTGGGTTGGTTTGGAGGCTATGTAGTTGGGTTAAGTGCGCGACCGCGCCAGTAACAAACGATTTTTGATTTTTGATTTTTTTTTGAAGGTGCAGGGCACCCTGAAATGCAGCACAGGACCAGGAGGAGCCCAGGCCTGAAAATGTTCAGTCATGCCGATCGATTTTTTCTGAGAACAGGGCTGTAATCGCATGTATCATGGCGATATTTAAAGTTACTTTTCAGGTCATTCTGAGCACCTCATTTAGGGGGGGGGGGGGGGGGGGGGGGAGGGGGGTCAGCACTCATTTTGTTTTTTGCTAACTTTTTACTCAGACCTCCAAATGGCTTTTTGAGACCACCCATAAGTAGGCCTTGGTAAGGGTAGTCTATTGGCACCACTTTGGACCTCGTGCAATAAGTATTTACCCCCCCCCCCCCCCCCCAAACCCTAGCCCAGCCCAGAGTATGAGTGGGTGAATGTGTGGGTATGTGTGGGTGAATGGCTGGGTATGTGTTGATAATATGGGTGGGTGAATGGGAAAGTAATATGGGTAGTCTATTGGCACCTGATTTTTGACTATCAAACAATCCTTATGTAGGAATTCCGAGGATGCCATTATGTGCGCCATACTTCACCCCCCCAGAATCCATATTAACGTTTTTCAAGAGGTTATTTATATTGAAGGGGGGGGGGGGGGGGGGGGGGGGGAGGGGTCAGCCCTCCCCAGGATGTTTAGGCATGGTGTGACCTATCTTTGTATTTTTCTCCTCCCAGGGACATGTCAAAAATACAAGATTTTTCAGAGGCCTCCTTGGTGTACTGATAGGGCAGATATACGCCTATATTGCCCTATATAGACCTATATAGATATATCAGCTGGGCCCACATAGACCTATTTGCCGCTCCCTAATCATATGATATGATATTTCCGTTCCCTATATAAAAGGTCCTCTTGTTCATCTCACCAGGAAGACAATGTAATGGCTGTGCAGGATCATCTTATCCAAGGCGGGAGTGCCCCTTCCCCGGTGCGGGTACTCTCGGCGGTACGTGCTTCCATTGGTGATGGCGGCAGCTGGCTTCTGACTCCCGCTCTCCAAGGCATTCTGGGAGACAGGGATACAGGAGGAACGTGGACGAGATCAGGAAGGTGGTGGTGGTGGTGGTGGTGTGTGTGTGGTGGTGGTGTGTGTTTGGTTGAGTGTGTTTGGATGTGGTAGACATAGATACTGGAGGACGGTGGACGAGATCAGGAATGTGTTTGTGTGTGGTGGTGGTGGTGTGTGTTTGTGTGTGTGTTTGGTTGTGTGTGTTTAGTTGTGTGTGTTTGGGTGTGGTAGACAGATATACTGGAGGTAGGTGGGCGAGATCAGAAGAAGGAGAGTGTGTGTGGTGGTGGTGGTGGCGGTGTGTGTGTTTGGATGTGGTAGACAGGGGAACGAGAGGTGGGTGGACGAGATCAGGAAGGTAGTGGTGTGTGTGAGGGGGGGGTGGTCTGTGTGGTGATGTGTGTGTTTATGTGTGTGTGTGTGTTGTGAGGGTGGTGTGTGTGTGTGGTGTGTGTGGTGTGTGTGTGGTGTGTGTGTGTGTGTGTGTGTGTGTGTGGGGGGGGGGGGGGGGGGGGGGGGGGGGGGGGGGGGCAGGGGGTAACATGGCTCAACCAATTTTAAGCCGTGCTGAGGAGACTGTAGGCTTGGCCATCAAACTAAGATCTAGTAGGCGAGTCCATCCAAAATCCACTTCAAATCAAATTTATAATAAGGTATCTTTCTGTCCTGATCTCTTCCACCTCCCTCCTGTATCCCTCTCCTTCTTCTGATCTCTTCCAACTTTCCCTCTCTTCTTCTTCTGATCTCCTCCTCCATGAGAGGACGAGATCAAAAGAAGGAGAGAGATAAAGGTGGACGAGATGAGGACGGAGAGAGGGACAGGGTGGAAGTGACCAGAAAAGGGAGAGGGAAAGGTGGAAGTGATGAGAAAAAGGAGAGAGGGAAAGGTGGAAGTGATGAGAAAAAGGAGAGAGGGAAAAGTGGAAGAGATGAGGAAGGAGAGAGGGAAAGGTGGAAGAGATGAGGAGGGAGAGAGGGACAGGGTGGAAGTGATGAGGAGAAGGAGAGAGGGAAAGGTGGACGAGATGAGGAAGGAGAGAGAGACAGGGTGGAAGTGATGAGGAAGGAGAGAGGGAAAAGTGGAACTACCACTGCCTGCAATTGGTTCAGCCGACTGACCAATACAGTTATTATCCTCTGGAATGCACCGCTTGTACTACTCTCACGAGTGCACCAGGCCCCCCTTATCCGCCACTACCCCACTGCCCACCACCACCTTCAAGACCACGCCAATTAACACTGCCTGCTATTGATTCAGCCGGCTGACCCACACAGTTCTTCTGCTCTGGGATGTAGCCCTTGTACTACTCTCACGAGGGCACCAGGCCCCCCCTTACCCGCCACTACCCCACTGCCCACCACCACCTTAAAGACCACGCCACTTAACACTGCCTGCAATTGATTCAGCCGGCTGACCCACACAGTTCTTCTGCTCTGGGATGTAGCTCTTGTACTACTCTCACGAGTGCACCAGGCCCTCCCTTACCAGCCACTACCCCACTGCCCACCACCACCTTCAAGACCACGCCACCTACCACAGCCTGCAATTGGTTCAGCCTGGTGACCCACACAGGTCTTCTGCAGTTCTGCTCTGGGATTCATCGCTTGCACTACTCTCAATAGGGCACCAGGCTCCCCCTTACCAGCCACTACACCACTGCCCACCACCACCTTCCAGACCACAGCCAATTTACCACTACTTGAAATTTTGTTCTGCAAACTGACCCATTGGGATGCACCGTTAATACTACTCTCACTAGGGCACCAGGCCCCCCCTTACCAGCTACTACCCCACTGCCCACCACCACCTTCCAGACCACGACACTTACCACTGCCTGCAATTTGTTCAGCCGGGTGACCCACACACTAAGGTCGGGCAAGCGTGAGACCTGACTCATGGGCACCACTCCCTGACGCATGTGCGCCAGGGTACTACTTCTTGCCAAATCGGCCAGCGCTTAAAGCGAACAAACGTCTAATTGGTCAGCGCTGTATAGTGGAAAAAACGCAAAAACTGCGCGCTGCGCCCACAGGGGGTTGGAAAAACTGCGCGAAATTCGCAGAGGGGCTCAAAAAGGCAGCGCGGCACCGCGCTGCCGCGCGCGCTTAGTAGCACCCTGATGTGCGCCATCTTCACACAGTTATTCAACCCTCGGATGCACCGCTTGCAATTCTCTCACGCCACTAACCCACTGCCCACCACCACCTTCAAGATCGCCCCACTTACCACTGCCTGCAATTGGTTCAGCCGGGTTACCCACACACTAAGGTCTGGCAAGCGTGAGACCTGACTCATGGGCACCACTCCATGACCCATGTGCGCCATCTTTACACAGTTCTTCTGGTCTGGGATGTACCGCTTGTACTGCTTCCGCAGGGGCACCAGGTAGGCGTCCTTGATAGAAGGTTCTGTCACGAAATCAAAAGTGATCAATTCGAAGTCGTCGTCCACGAACACGCAGCCAAGTTTGCTGTCTGTGCGCAGGGATGCCCAGCCCCGGGACGAGACGCCGAGGCGGATGCCCTATTGAGGGTGGGGGTGGGGGTGGGTTTGAGGGTGGGTTGGGTTGGGGTCGGGTTGGTTGCACACACAACCTAGATTGCTTTCTGTGCACAGGGATTCCCAGCCCCGGGACGAGACGCCGAGGCGAATTCCCTGTTGGGGGTGAGGGTGAGGGCGGGTTTGGGTTTGAGGTTGGGTTGGGTTGGCTGCACACACAACCTAGATTGCCGTCTGTGCGCAATGATGCCCAGCCCCGGGACGAGCTGCTGAGGCTAATGCCCTGTTGGGTTTGGGTTTGGGTTTGAGGTTGGGTTTGGGTTTGGTTTGGTTTGAGGCTTGGTTTCGTCTGGAGGTTGGTTTGCTATGGGCAGGGTTGGAGAGAAGTTGAAACCCTTCAGTTTTGATATGACTAGGTAAGAAATGTAACATATAATAATATATTACGCATACGAATATAAATGTTGATGTTGCGCTTTGCAACAAAATAAGAGCCTTTAAGAGGCTTTGGTGGAGGTTTGGGTGGCTGCGGGTGGAAGGGGGAGTGGGTGTGGGTGAGGGTGGTCGACAGCCACAAGGACAGCGTACTAGTATGTAACATAAAATAACTCATAGCTAAAAAAAATGATATCTCCATCATTGCCGCAGTCAAAAAACGCCCTAAGTTGGTACAAGATTGTGGTACAGAGCCGTACAGGCCCCAAAATGCTCGGAATCGAATTCCGTCTGGCCCACCTTTCGCGCATTTGTGTCAGCCGCGCCGGGAGTATAAAAAAAAGATAGGCCACACCACGCCTAGAAAACATGGGGAGGCTGACCCCTCCCCCCCCCCCCCCCCCCCCTAAATAGAAATGACCCCTTTTTGGAAAACTTAGATGTGGATTCTGGGGGTTTACAGTATGGCGCATATAATGGCATCCTCGGAATTCCCACATAGGGATTGTGTGATAGTCAAAACCCACCCATATTATCAACCCATATCCTCTCATACTCTGGGCTGGGTTTGGGTTTGGGATTAAGGGGGGGGGGGGGGGGGGGGGGGGGGGGGGTGGGGGGGGGGGGGTTAAATACTTATTGCATGAGGTCCAAAGTGGTGCCAATAGACTACCCTTACCCAAGGCCTACTCATAGGTGGTCTCAGAATTTCATTTGGAGGTCTGAGTAAAAAGTTAGCAAAAAACCAAATGAGGGCTGACCCCCCCACCCCCCCTAAATGAGGTGCTCAGAATGACCTGAAAAGTCACTTTTAATATCGCCTAGTTACATGCCATTACAGCCTCGTTCTTAGAAAGAATCGATCGGCCTGACTGAAAATTCTGTGGCCTTGACACCTCCTGGCCACGCGCACATGTATTTCCGGTTCGCATTCGCATGCGGTCGCGGTCGCGAGCAGCCTTGTACGGAAGGCCGGTGGCAGTACATCAGATGTGCGATAAATTGTGGTACAAATCCAGATCGCGCCAGACACGAGGCCGCGCAAGCTATTCCGAATCATGTTACCACGGGATGAAAGGCTTATCAAACCCCTACCACAAGGTCGGAGGCTGCGCTTCAGCCTTGGCCTCGGAATTTACTGAGATAGCAGTACAACTCGACAATTCACCTGATCACCTCCCAATACCACCTCCCAACTTGAGATTTCACCCCCCTTTCCCAAATCAAAAACTAACTTCAGATGTGGATGTTTGAAACAAAGTTGTTTTTTGAATCTATTTTGAAAACAAATTTGAATTTTGAAATTTCAAATTTCAAAATAATAGAGTTAGTCTTCGTGCTACGAAGCAAAGGTTAGACCCCAAATGAAATATTTCAGCTTGTGCAGCTTTGTACCACACTTAGGGCACCCACAATATGTAAATAATAAGTATTTTTGGGGTCCATATTCACCCGCACTGCCCATGTACTGCCATCCGAAGCCTAATGTAACAATTTCTTATGAGGAAAGATGTGCACAATAGGGCTACCTACTTTTATTTTACGAAAACTTGTTTTTGATAGCGATAGGCTCCGTTCCACTTCTATGTAATTCCGTATATCTATGTATATATATATCCATGATATAATATATATATATATATTATATATTATTATGTATATATATGTATGTATTTATGTAGCCCCATAGTGAAAACAATCACATGATATGCTTTGCATGCTTCCCACAACCTGAGAGAACCCAACTCTGAGTATTTATATGTTGAACTGATGTGGTTAGGTAACTTATTAGCAAAAAAAGGTTTTCTCCGGACTTGAGGTAATAGGTGAAAAACATCCGTACCACTCAGGGTCGGATTTAGGCAATCATGGAGATAATAATAAAATAAAAAATATATAAAAAATTATCATAAGATAAGAATATATAGCATATAATACATAACATAAAAAAATGTCACACCTGTTGTTGGAGTGGGTGTGGGTGGTCGACAGCCATACGGGCAGCGTACTAGTATGTAACATAAAATAACACGTACCTGAAAACTAAAATAAAATAAATGATAATAATAAAAATAATAAGAACATATAGCTTATAACACATAACATAAAATAATATATGTCACACCTGTGCATAGAGCTCCCACAGCAGCATCCCCGAAGGAGTGGGCAAGATCTCAATGGTCCCCCACAACTGGTCGTCTTTCCATTTGACGTCTAGCACCTGGAGGGCGGTTTTGATTTGTTTTGTTTGTGATGCTGCTGTGAAAACATTTGATTTTATTTGATTTGCATTGTGATGCTGCTGTGGACCAGATAAATGGTTCATCACAACTGGTCGTCTTTCCATTGGCCTCGAACACCTGGAAGGCAGGTTTGATTTGTTTTGTTCTGCTGCTGTGCAAAGATTTGATTTGTTTTGTTTTTTGCTGCTGCTGTGCGAACATTTGATTTTATTTGTTTTGTGATGCTGCTGTGGGAGGCACTTCCCTCTCCCTCCCTCTCTCCCCTTCTCCTCTCCCTCCTTCAAAGAATCTTCCTCTCCCTCCCTCCCTTTCCCTCTCTCCCTCCCTCTCCCATCCTCAAGGGCACACCTCTCTCCCCCTCCCCCTTTCTTCCTGAAAAACCCTCCCCCCCCCCCCCCCCCCCCACACACACAACACCACTCTCTCCTCCAGCCCTCTTCCCTTCTTCTCATTCCCTCTCCCCCCTCCCTCCGCCCCCCTCCTCTCCCTCAAGCAATCTCCTCCCTTTCCCTCCCCCTCCCCTCTCCCCATCATCAGGCTCCTCCATCCCGCCGCCCCCTCGCCTCCCTCCCCATCCTCCCTTTCCCTCTCCGCCCTCCGCTTGCCCTCACTCCCCTGTCTCGCTCCTTATTCTCTCCTCTTCCCCCCCCTTGGCCCCTCCCGCCCCCCTCTCCCGCCCCTCCCTTCTCTCCCATCCTCCCCTTTCCGCTCTCGCCCCCCTCTCCCTCTCCCTCCTCCCCTGTCCCTACCCTCCATTTCCCTCTCTCCTCCCTCCCCCCGCCAACGCCCCTGTCACCCTTCCTCTCTGCCCTCCCTTTCCCTCTCTCCCTCCCTCTCTCCCTCACTCCCTCTCTCCCCTTCTCCCCTGTCCATCCGCTCAGAGGCTCTCCTCCCTCCCTCTCCCTTCCTCTCTCCCCCCCCTCCTGCCTGCCCTTCTCCTCAGGCTTCTCCTCCCTCCCTCTCCCTCAATCCCCCCCCCCCCCCCCCCCTCCTTCCTTCTCCCTCCCTCCCTAGCCCCCCCCCCCCCCCCCCCCCCCCCCCCCAACACGCACACACCCTCCATCCCTCCCTCCTTCCCTTTCCCTCCCTAGCTTCCCTCCTCTCCCTACCCCCCTGTCCCTCCATCAAGGCTCCCCCTTCCTCCCCCCCCCCCCTTCCCCCCTCCTTTCCTCTTACTCCCTCCCTCCTTAACTCTCCTGCACCTCCTTCTCCCTCCCTCAAGGCACCTCCATCAAGGCTCTCCTTCCTTCAAGGACATGGACGCTAGCATCCCTTAAGGCTTTAACCCACCTGGTGGCTAGTGTTGGGTAAGTTGAGGCTCTTGAAATAGCGGCTTGAGTAGTTAGGATGATCAAGCTCTCCCAGGGCAGTCCCCTTAAGGATGTGCTCATGTTTGAACTTAGTCACCTCACGCTTCAAGATGTGCTGCACAGGAAGGGGTAGTATAAGTTTGGCTTGGCTTGGCTTGGCTTGGTTTGGTTTAAGAACTTGGTCAACTCACACTTCAAGATGTGCTGCACAGGAAGGGGTAGTATATGTTTGGCTTGGCTTGGCTTGGTTTGGTTTAAGAAATTAGTCACCGCACGCTTCAAGATGTGCTGCACAGGAAGGGGTGGCATAAGTTTGGCTTGGCTTGGCTTGGTTTAAGAACTTAGTCACCTCAGACTCCAAGATGTCCCACACAGGAAGGGGTGGTATAAGATTAATTGTTACTTAATTATATACACCTGCAGGCCTCTGACCGTCCAAATTATCTTTACAGTTATGTTAAGTATGTACACCTGAAGGCACCTGACAGTGCAAGTTCTATTAAAAACCATATTTAAAAACCATATTAATATATTTAAAAATAAAATATTTAAAAACCAGATTTAAATAAAATATTTAAAAACCAAATTAAAAAAGTATATACACCTGAAGGCGCTTGACTGTGCGAATGATATTAAAAAACATATTTAAAGTATATACGCCTTCAGGCGTCTGACCCTGCTAATTATTTTAGAATTATATTAAAAACTGTATACGTCTTCAGGCGCCTAACTGTACAAATTAGATTGAAAATAATATTAAAAACTGTATACGTCTTCAGGTGTCTAACTGTACAAATTGGATTAAAAAATATAAAAGCCATCAGGCGTCTAACTGTACAAATTATATTAAACAATATGTACGTCTTCAGGCATCTTACTGTGCAAATTATATTAAAACATATGTGCGTCTTCAGGCGTCTAACTGTACAAATTTTATTAAACAACATGTACGGTGTTTAACTGTACAAATTAGATTACCAAACATGATATACACCTTCAGGCGTCTAACTGTTTAAATGATATTAAACATGATAGACACCCTCAGACGACTAATTGTACAAATAATATTCAACATGATATACACCTTCAGGCGGCTAACTGTACAAATTATATCAAACATGATATACACCTTCAGGCGCCTAACTGCACAAATTAGATAAAAATGAAACTAGTCAGACATGCCTCCCTAAATCCCATGGGCTGCGGGCTCCGCACTTCGCGCTCCGCCAGGTTCAGGCAGGGCTTTTTTTCAAATCTGAAAGTTTATTTTTAGCATTATGGTTTTAGGCCTCCTCCAGGGACAGCGTTTTAGTGCTTGTTCTAGTTTTTGGCAGAGCCCCCTCTCCAAGGGGACAGGAGCCCCATGTTTACCCATTTGTCTGTTTGACTGGGGGGAAAAAGAGGTAGCCCGACACGTCAGCCAACGGTCGCGTAACTAACTCGCTTCGGTCAGCTCTATCATTGCCACCTTTCGTTCTGTTGCCAACACACTCTGCCAATTTTCTGCGTCGCTTGTTGTGTAGCTTTAATAGCCTTTTATATCTTTTAGGGCCATTCAGGGGGCAGCGCTTCGCTGTGGGGTCGCACTGAGTCGCTCAATTTACGACGCATCGTACGAAGAAAATAAATATTCTCCCGAGCACTGGGGCTCATACCTCCGGGCCCTGTGGCTGGCTCAGGGATCTGCCTAGAAGCTGCTGATCATAGCTGAAAAGACAAGTCCTATGCAGCGTCGCCAGCGACGCAGAAAATTGGCGGAGTGTGTTGGCAACGGAATGAAAGGTGGCAACGATGGAGCTGACTGAAGCGAGTTAGTTACGCGACCGTTGGCTGACGTGTTAGGTGTCAAGTTTTTTTCCGGTCAGACAAACGGACAAATGGGTAACCCTGGGGGCTCACGCCCCCTTGAAGAGGGGGCTCCGCCAAAAACCACGTTTGGGAACACCTTCGAATCTGCATGGTAAATTAGTAAGGAACAGGCAGGGGGGGGGGCAGAAAGACAGATTTTGGACCGCACCTTCGATATGGTATCCGATTCAGATGAGAGTTGGAATTGTGGACGTTTCACAAAAAGAGGGGGGAAATAAAGTTGGCTAAAAGTTTTTTTACCCCCCCCCCCCCCCCCTCCTAAAACCCAATTACCTCACCCTCGCCCCCTAAAATGGGGGTCATTCGAAAGATCTTTTAAAGCCCATTTCAGCTATGCTCTTACATCTTTCATGGGGTTACCCAAACGTGATTTATCGCAAAGTTAAGATTTGGGCCGCTTTGGTTGAAAACAAAATTGGACCCCTCTAACTTTTGTACAACTTTATTTTTGGCTCAATTTTTTTTTATATGGTTTGAGGATAGGCTCTATCCAAAGCAAAGGTGCGG
Organism: Chlamydomonas sp. ICE-L; assembly: GCA_013435795.1. Taxonomy (NCBI): domain Eukaryota; kingdom Viridiplantae; phylum Chlorophyta; class Chlorophyceae; order Chlamydomonadales; family Chlamydomonadaceae; genus Chlamydomonas; species Chlamydomonas sp. ICE-L. Next base: position 12,533,884 of record JACBWV010000730.1, read on the forward strand.
TACGGCACCTTTTTTCTGCCCCCCCCCCCCTCGGGAACAGGTTACTACATGATGCGCGCTACTGGGCGGTAGCGCGCAAGATTTTGGAGCCCGACTGCGAGATTGACGCAATCATAAAAAACTCAGGGCGCAGCGCGCAGATTTTCGTTTTTAGTTGCATTAAAAGCACAACCTTGAAGGAGGCAGTTGGATCAAAAGCGTAACCCAAAAGGAGGCAGTTGCGTCAAAAGCGCAACCCAAAATGTAGTACCTTGGTAAGGCATCTACTCTGCAGACAGTAGCAAAGTAGCAAGGAAGTCAGCCCGCAGTTAAGTTAGAACCCAGTAACGTAACACCTAGTCCCTGAACCCTAGACCCTAAACCTTCAACTCAAAACCTCAACCACTGAACCCTAAACCCATTTGAAAAGGAGTACCTTAGCTGGGGGCTAGCTTAAATGGGGGCTAACTTCCCCAGGGCCGCAAAAACAGCCGATTACCCACTTCTGATTTGACCTGCACAAGCTCTTAATCTGTATAATCTGCATTTGGCTTCCTGATTTCAATGGATATTGCACGGGGGGACTTGGAATTTAAAGATAGTGAGCAGCCCAGAGTTGACTGAATCTCCATGTACCCTAACCAAAATTCAAAATTGAATCGAATCAAAAATTAAAATCAAAAATGTAATCTCCTCGTACCGTAACCAAATTGAATTGAATCAAAAATTGAATCTTTATGTACCGTAACCAAATTGAATTGAATTTATTTAAAAATTGAATCTCCATGTACCATAACCAAATTCAAAATTGAATTGAATTGAACCAAAAATTGAATCTCCATGTACCGGAACCAAATTAAAAAATGAATTGAATTTAATCGAATCAAAATTTTGAAACCCAAAATTGAATCTCTATGTAACCAAATCAAATTGTGCCCCCTGAATTGAATTGAATTAAATTGAATTTAATTCATGAAAAATACTCTCAGGCCTACCTTCGGGTACACTCTTTTGTTGTTGTTCCGAGAATCTGAACGAGAGAAGATACCTGCACACATTTGAGTAGGCAGAACAATGCACGGTTAGCAGTGCAACGTTTAGCTGTGCAACGTGAACCAAAGTTTGAGTAGGCAGAACAAATTTGAGTAGGCAGAACAAAATGCACGGTTAGCAGTGCAACGGGTTAGCTGTGCAACGTGACCCAAAACAAAGACCTTGTTTCCTAAGTGCTCCCGGTGAAAAAAATTCCTAGTCGTCTTTCCTAGTCGTCTGCTGCCCATGGTGTACCTGCTACACCAAAAAGCAAAAGGCATTGCTGAAGGCATTATATAACTCCACGTTGTCCATAATTGAATTGAAGGGCAACGTGAACCTAACAAAGATGAGTGTGTCCTGAAGAGCTCCCGTTGACAACATCTTTCCTAGTCGTCTGCTGCCCATGGTGTACCTGCTACGCCAAAAAACAATAGGCATTGCTGAAGGCATTATATAACTCCACGTTGTCCATAATTGAATTGAAGGGCAACGTGAATCCTACAAAGATGAGTGTTGATGAAGAGCTCTGCAGGGCTCTTCTTGACAACATCTTTCCTAGTCGTCTGCTGCCCATGGTGTACCGGCCCCGCCAAAAAACGTAGGCAATATATAACTCCACTCCACGCTGAAGCCAATATATAACTCCACTCTGTCCATAATTGAATGGAAGGGCTACGTGAACCTAACAAAGATGAGTGTGTCCTGAAGAGCTCTTGTTGACAACATCTTTCCTAGTCGTTTGCTGCCCATGGTGTACCGGCCCCGCCAAAAAACGTAGGCATTGCTGAAGGCATTATATAACTCCACTCTGTCCACACTTGCATTGAAGGGCAATGTGAGCCTAACAAAGATGATTGTTTCCTGAAGAGCTCCCGTAGACAACATATTTCCAAGTCGTCTGCTGGTGTACCGGCTAGCTGCCTGCATACGAGCACAAACTTGGACGACTAACACAAACATGGCGCACACAATCAAAACATTGGACTTGCAATTGGAAACATGGCTCAAAAGGTCATCACAAACACAGACATGGCTCACACGTGCAAAAAAATAAACTTGAACTCAGTTACATGGCTCTAGCCTTCAGTCAACTGACCATGGTCAATGAGACGGCCAGCTCTCAGAGCAGTGAACTTGTAATGAAAGATGCATATATATATATAGTGCCTGTGCCTGTGTCCTCGTTTGGGCACCCCCATGCAACATAATCACCCGGGCCCAGACTCCCACAAGGCAACTGACCATGGGCAACTAGGCGGCCATAGCTCAGAGTAATGGACTTATACTGAAGGATGCACATATAGAGAGATGTGCATCCTTCAGATGCGTATATATATATATATATATATATATATATATATATATATATATATATTTACTGCCTGTTCCAGTGTCCTCTTTTGGGCACCCCGATGCAACATAATCGGACGGACCTAGAATCCCACAAGGCAACTGACCATGGGCAATGAAGTGGCCACCGCTCTGAGCAGTGGACTTATAATAAAGGATGCATACATAGAGATAGTATGTTTGTGCAAGTGTCCAGTTTTGCTCAGACCCATACAACATGATCACACAAACCCAAACTCCCACAAGGCAACTGAGGTAATGGATTGACGGATAAGGATGCATATATAGAGAGAGAGTATGCCTGTGCCAGTGCCCTTTTTTGGGCAGCCCCATGCAACATGATCACACGGACCCACCAAACCCATCACACGGACCCACCAAACCCAACGGACCCACCAAACCCATCACACAGACCCACCAAACCCATCACACGGACCCACCAAACCCAACGGACCCACAAAACCCATCACAAACCCACCAAACCCAACGGACCCACCAAACCCATCACACGGACCCACCAAACCCAACGTCCCCAACCAACACATCACATAACGGACCTTACCAAACCCAACGACCCCCAAACCATCACACTGACCCAACCGAACCCAACTGACCCCCCCAACTCATCACAACGGACCCACCTGAAACCATTAATGTAACCACAAACTCATACACTACCCCCCAAACCAACAACCCACCAAACCCATCACACGGACCCACCAAACCCAACGGACCCACCAAACCCATCACACGGACCCACCAAACCCAACGGACCCACCAAACCCATCACACGGACCCACCAAACCCATCACACGGACCCACCAATCCAACGGACCCACCAAACCCAACGGACCCACCAAACCCATCACACGGACCCACCAAACCCATCACACGGACCCACCAAACCCAACGGACCCACCAAATCCATCACACGGACCCACCAAACCCAACCGGCCTCCACCAATACCCCATCACCACACGACCCACCAACCCACGGACCACCAAACCCTCACATGGCATTAGGTGTAACTGGACTCTAGGAAAGTGTGAAGTAAGCCAGTCCTTACGCATACTTTACGAGCCCGAGGTACCTTTATGATACCAACGTCCTTATAAGTGTCATTGTGACATATCTTGGAAGTTAAGATTCATCTATTTTTATTTATTTAGATAAACTATGCCTTTGCCTGTGTCCTCTTTTGGGCACCCCCATGCAACATAATCACACGGGCCCAGACTCCCACAAGGCAACTGACCATGCACAATTAGGCGGCCACCGTTCAGAGCAGTGGACTTATTATGAAGGATACATATACAGGTATATAGAGTGTGCCTGTGCCATTGTCCTTTTTGGGCATCCCCATTCAATATGATCACACGGACCCACCAAACCCATCACATGGACCCACCAAACCCAACACACGGACTTAGACTCCCACAAGGCAACTGACCATGGACAATTAGGCGGCCACAGTTCAGAGCAATGGACTTCTCATACAAAGTCTTCAGCTGTGGGGGAGAGGGCACATTTTGTGTTTAGGTTGGTTGGGCTACGTTGTGGTGTCTTATGTTGTGCAGGAGGCCACTTTTCAGAGCAGTGAACGTCTCATACACAGTCTTCAGCTGTGGGGGAAAGGGCATATTTTGTGTTTAGGTTGGTTTGGCTATGTTAAGTTATCTTACTTTGTGCAGGTGGGCACTGTTCAGAGCAATGGACGTCTCATACAAAGTCTTCAGGTGTGGAGAAGAGGACAGATGTTGTGTTTAGGTTCGTTTGGCTATGCTAAGTTGTCTTAAGTTGTGCATGTGGCTACTTTTAAGAGCAATGGACGTCTCACAGAAAGTCTCCAGCTGCAGGGAAAGAGAGGGCACAAACTTTGTGTTTAGCGTATTAGGTTGGTTGATCTACTGCCCTTAGGTGCATTCAGTTATGCGATGCCGGACCAACATGCAGAAATCTACTTCTCCGATATCATCCCACATTTCATTCGAAAAGAGACTCAACTTTACGCCCCCCTGTTCCTTATCGACGTTAATACAAAACGTAGCTGTGGGCTGGGAGAGGGCCACCTTAAGATTGATGTTAGGTTGGTTGCGCTACGTTTAGGTGTCTCATGTTGTGCATGTGGCCACTTTTAAGAGCAATGGGTGTCTCATAGAAAGTCTTCAGCTATGGGGGAGAGGGCACAAATTGTATTTAGGTTGGTTAGGGTACGTTAAGCTGGCTTAATTTGTGCATGAGGCCACTTTTAAGAGCGATGGATGTCTCATACAAATGTATACAGGTGTGGGGGAGAGGGCACAAACTCTGTGTTCAGTCAAGCATGTAATAAATAAATAGTGCGCCTTGTTACGTGGCATGAGGTTGCATGAGCCAGCCCTTTTGCTGGCACTGGGGCCAAGCACGTGTGCATGAATATTTGTGTTTTGCGGAATGAGGCAAGTATTTTTTCTCGCGAGTTGTGCATGCTGAAACGTGTTTAGTCATGCATGTTTTATGCGTTTAGTCACGCATGTTCAAACGCGTTTAGTCACGCATGCTGAAACGTGTTTAGTCATGCATGTTTTATGCGTTTAGTCACGCATGTTCAAACGCGTTTAGTCACGCATGCTGAAACGTGTTTAGTCATGCATGTTATATGCGTTTAGTCACGCATGTTCAAACACGTTTAGTCACGCCTCAGTTGAAACGCTTGCACGCTTGGGCGTGTTTAGATGCGGATGTTTTATTCATTTGTATTTTGATATTTTCGTGTTATGATATTTTGATGTTAAGATGTTTTGATCAATCCTGTATATTGGAGTTCAGTCATGCATATTTAGTACTTTTCAGTCGCGCGTATATTCATGGTTTGTCGTGCTTAGTCATGCAAGATTAGTCATTTTCAGCCACACGTCTATTCATGGTTTGTCGTGGTTAGTCATGCAAGATTAGTCATTTTCAGTCACGCGTCTATTCATGGTTTGTCGTGGTTAGTCGTGCATGCTTAGTCATTTTCAGTCACGCGTCTATTCATGGTTTGTCGTGGTTAGTCATGCATGCTTAGTCCTTTTCAGTCACGCGTTTATTCATGGTTTGTCGTGCTTAGTCATGCATGTTTAGAACCTTTATATCACGGATTTATTCATGGTTTGTTGTGCTTAGTCATGCATGATTATTCATTTTCAGTCACGTCTTTATTCATGGTTTGCCGTGCTTAGTCATGCATGTTTAGTACATTTTTGTCACTCATTCATCCATTGTTCGTCGTAATTAGTCATTCATGCTGAGTACTTTTCAGTCACGCCTTTATTCATGGTTTGTCATGGTTTGTCATGCATGCTTAGTACTTTTCAGTCACGCCTTTATTCATGGTTTGTCATGGTTTGTCATGCATGCTTAGTACTTTTCAGTCACGCCTTTATTCATGGTTTGTCATGGTTTGTCATGCATGCTTAGTACTTTTCAGTCACGCCTCTATTCATGGTTTGTCATGGTTTGTCATGCATGCTTAGTACTTTTCAGTCACGCCTTTTTTCATGGTTTGTCATGGTTTGTCATGCATGCTTAGTACTTTTCAGTCACGCCTTTATTCATGGTTTGTCATGGTTTGTCATGCATGCTTAGTACTTTTCATTTACGCGTCTATTCATGGTTTGTCATGGTTTGTCATGCATGCTTAGTACTTTTCAGTCACGCCTTTATTCATGGTTTGTCATGGTTTGTCATGCATGCTTAGTACTTTTCATCACGCCTTATTCATGGTTGTCATGGTTGTCATGCATGCTTAGTACTTATCAGTCACGCCTTTATTCATGGTTTGTCATGGTTTGTCATGCATGCTTAGTACTTTTCAGTCACGCCTTTATTCATGGTTTGTCATGGTTTGTCATGCATGCTTAGTACTTTTCATTTACGCGTCTATTCATGGTTTGTCATGGTTTGTCATGCATGCTTAGTACTTTTCATTTACGCGTCTATTCATGGTTTGTAATGCATGCTTAGTGCTTCTCAGTCATGCGTTATTCATTGTTTGTCGTGCTTAGTCATGCATGTTCAGTACCTTTATGTCACGCATATATTCATGGTTTCTTGTGGTTAGTCATGCATGATTAGTCATTTTCAGTCACGCATCTATTCATGGTTTGTCGTGATAAGGTATGGTATGGTATTTGGTATAGCATGGAGCAGTGCTGTGTTGTGTGGTGTGGTGCAGTATCATGAGATGCGGTGTGGTTTGGTGTGGTGTGATGCAGTATTGTGTTGTGTGGTGTGGTGTGGTGTACTGAGACATTGTGTAGTATCTCGTGGAGAGGTGTGAAGAGTGAGCTTTGGTGTATAGGGTGGTGTATGGGGTGGAATATTGTGTAGTGTTTGTTGTGGTGTGGTCTGTGATGTGTGAGGCATGGTGTGGCGCGCTGTACGGTGTGGTGTGGTGTGGTGTGGTGTGGTGTGGTGTGGTGTGGTGTGGTGTGAGATGCATGATGCAAGGTGTGGTATAAGGTGTGCTGCTGTGTGTGGGGCGACGTGCGCTGTATAGTGCATCCCAAGGGTTATATTCCAAAGCTTGGGTGAGGCAGCATGTCCTCAGTGAGTTTTCGTTTCAGTGGCCACTCTTTGGGGTAGTCTAATGGTGGGTCTGGAGATCTGGATGTCAACCAGGTCTAGGGCTCCTTACCTCAGCCCGGCAAAGATCCAAATATTGCTCAGGCACTAGTCCACCGCTGAAGCAGGATGGAAAGCAGCCGGGCATGTTGTGGTAAGCCTATCAGGCCAAGGCAAGCCTGCGCGCTGCTGCCTGGCAAGTGCCGGATTGCTGGTGAGCAGAAATCAGACAGGCGCGCTGCGCTCGCCCATCCCGCTGGTTACCACGCGGTGGCTTTTAATTTATGAGTCGGAACTATGAGGCAAGAAGGACGAGGAAGAGGGAGGGTAATCCCTCCAGGCCTTCCCACTCGTGATGGGGCAAGAAAAATGTAGCCTGTGCGGACTTGCAAGTTGAAGCCCGGTGATGTAGCGAAAACGAGGCAGAAGTTCAGAGGTTGAGGGTCAGAGGAGTGCGCTAGTGCCTGGTGGGAAACAGCTAGCTAAACAAGGCAACAGAAAGGTCGCAGAATTGCAGGCAGTGCTTTATTAGGCGCAGTGGAACTCTGCAGCATTTCGCCGAGCCAGGGGTAGCGCCTGCGAGCCAGGGGAAGCGCCTGCGCTGCTGTTGTTTTGGGGAGTTCAAGGACCGCCATGAGCCATCGTTGGCGTGGCTTGGTTGGGCTTGGTTGGCTTGTCGGTTACAACCAGGGTTCACCGCCCTGACGCCACGCGCCACCCTGGTGCCCTGACGCGTCAGCTGACGGTGATGCAGCCCACGCCCACGCCACGTCCCCTGCGCCACGTCGGTCTGAAACCGACTCCCCTCCACCTGACACTGATAAAGCCCATGCTGATTGGGTGCCAATGGTGCTCGTGCCAGGTCTAATACAACAGTTCCGTTCTCTTGCTCGTGGATTTGTCTCACCCCAGATTCTGCCCTAGGTACATAACGACCCATAGATCTGGTTACTACCTAAGATTCCCCGACAGCCCCGCTCCTTCTCACCCGTCTGCCGTGGCCTACACCGGGTGTTCATCGTCTGCACGATCTTCTCACGTTAGACCCAGAAGGCAAAGAACCGTAAGTTCGACATCCTTACCCCCCTCCTGTCTACATGAGTTGGGAGGACGAGCTCGCGCTGTCAACAAATACATGTGTACATGCGAGGGTTGGGGTTTGGGCAGATGTTTTCTCTTGCACTATGGGAGGGGGTGCAGAAAGTTATTTTTCAGACCACACCTATGCAAGTTGTAATTCTGACCCTCAAAGACCCACCCACCCTCTCTTGCCTCGAGAATGTACGCTACAGTCCAAGGGCAGCCCCCCGCTAGGCTGAAGGGACTCGCCCAACCTCAAATAATCAAACATATTAGCCACATGTACAATTAGCCATGTATGTATGTATGTATGTATGTATGTATGTATGTATGTATGTTACAGTCCAGGGATAGGCCAAATAATCTTATGGGACTTGCCCAACCATGACAGGAAGGGCTTGACAAGAAAAAACATAAAAAAACATACACATCGCCATACATACTTCCAATCATGCGTTGCATTCGGTTATTTCGATGAATAGACATTCTAAATCATTGTGGACAATCAGGAGGGGCTGTACATGCAGGTAATTCATGGCTTCATATCCAATACAAGCCATCGCTTTTATTTTCAGCTACGAGCAGCAGCTTCTAGGCAGCTCCCCTGACTGGCTAGCCAGCCAATCCGGATGCAATCTAGTGCAACTTGTAGCAGACACAACCAGATTTCCTTTTCTGTTAACATCTTGGGACTTGGCCTTGTGGCTGGTTCAGAGAGCTGCCTAGAAGCTGCTGCTCAAAGCTGAAATTAAAGACTCCATGCTCATGCTTACTTTTCCGGGTCTAGAGGACAGGGACCAGCTGGGTGGCAGCACCTTGCCTGCTAGTTCTGTCTCGCAGATGTTTTCCAGCTGCAATCAGCAGCTTCTAGGCAGCTCCCCTGCTAGTTCTGCCTGCTAGCCTTATGTATTGAATTGTTTGCATACCTGGCCACGTCATTAAGCTGTATACACATAAGTGATCACATTATTCTGTACACAAGAGTCTGGTGTAAAGTTTTTATAAAACCCATGTTTACTCTGCCCGCAGACAGTAAGCAACCTGAAGGCTGATAGACCATGTAGACAAGCTAGCCAAACCAATTGGTCCCATACACTGCTTAGAGAACTGCTGACTGTACTTCTTGTTTCCAGCTTTCTGTAGGTCAAGTTGTGCTACGCAAGCCTGATTTTAAATTCAAACTGAAATCAAATTCAAACTGATTTCGAGTCCGAACTGATTTCAAATGTGCTATGCAAGCCTGATTTCAATTTCAAACTGATTTTGAATGTGCTACGCAAGCCTGATTTCAGGATTGTAGTGCAGCACGGTATAGTGCGGAGCGCAAAGCGCAGAGCCGGGTGGGGGGGTGGGGGGGGAGCAGTGCGTCGCACTGGGTTCGCACCAAGTCACTAAATTTGCGACGCGTCGTATAACAACAGAAGGTTATGTCTTACCCCACCCCACCCCACCCCACCCGCCTCCCTTCCCTTCGCCCCTGCCCTCCCCCCCGACCCCTCCCTCCCCCCAACACACCTCCCCTGGACCGCCACTCACGGACTCACGCGCCGACGCCCACACCCACACTCACTCACACATCTACAAACACAAACGAAAACGCAAATACAAACTGAAACACAAACACGAAAACACCCATCACCCACACACGCTAGCACCCAAACACAGCCCCTGGACTCCAACACGTTCCACACAATACAAGCTGCCATCCTGATGACACTATCGCACGCACACACAGAAACACTTACACCACACACACACACACGCACACAGGCACCACACGTAAACATGGGCACAAATGCCTCCCGCACACACACACAGACACACACACAGACACACACACACGCACACAATGGAATTACACGCACACAAATGTCACACACACACGCACGGACAAAAGCATCACACACACACAATTGCATCACACACACGCACACGCACACAAACAAACACAAAGTCAATACTTAAATACCCAACACCTTCCTCTGTCCCTCTCCTAGAACAGGCATGGATTCAATCGTGGATAATTCAAGCGAAACTGGGTTTGGGTTAGAGAACCTGCCCTGGGGTGTGTTCAGCAAGAAGGGGTCCCACGAGGCTCGTTGTGGCGTGGCCCTAGGTGACCATGTGGTGGATGTGCGTGCGCTGTGTGAGGCTGGATTTCTTGATGGCTCTGAGTTAGCTCGCTCAGACTGCTTTACCAAGGTGAGCGGAGTGTAAAAGCCAGCAGCCTCGTTGTGGCGTGGCCCTAGGTGACCATGTGGTGGATGTGCGTGCGCTGTGTGAGGCTGGGTTTCTTGATGGCTCTGAGCTATCACGCTCAGACTGCTTTACCCTTTAGGTGGGAAGAAGGTGTTAACAATGACAACTAGCTAGGGTTGTCTCGTACGATATCGCACAATATCGTTATTGCACGATAATGGTGTAGATCGATAAATTATTGTTGTTATTAATAATAGTATCAGATTTTTTTTTATTATCATCATCATCATCATTATTATTATTATTATTATTATTATTATTATTATTGTTATTATTATTATTATTATTATTGTACGATAACAATTTATATCAATATATCGTCCCATAGATCACACAAGAACACAAGATTGTTATTGTATGGTACAATGCACGATAACGATGTATATCAAGGTATTGTACTATGTATCACACAATATTGTACTCTGCCTGTTACAGCAGTCTCTGATGGGTACAACTCTGGGAAGGACAAGTACAAGTACAATTGGGAAGTACAACTGAGAAGTACAAGTACACCCCCTGTTACCAATATAGGCTGGTTGGAAAACATGATCTAAGATAGGGGCTGGGGTAAGTCTCGTACTTGTGGTATTTGTGTTTACTACACCCCCTGTCCCCTCGTACCTCCTCTTCCCTGATAATCACCTAAACCAACAACACCCATACCACCAACACCACAACCCAATCCCCCCCTTACACCTTCTCTTCTCTTAACACCACCACCACCACCCCTAACACTACAACCAACACACCCTCTACCCCAAGGCCCACCATCTCTTCTTCCCTTTGTGACACCACCACCACCATCACCACTACCTGCACCCCTAACACTACCCCCCCCCCCCAATCTACGCCTAATACCTCCTCTTCCCGTAACACCACCACCACCACCCCTAACACTACCACCAACACACCCTAGACCCCAGGGCCCACCATCTCCTCTTCCCTTCATCACACAACCTCCTCTTCCCTTCGTTAAACCACCACCAACACTGCCACCGCCACCACAACCACCACCTGCACCCCTAACACTACCCCCCCCCCCCCCCCCCCAATCTACCCCTAACACCCACTCTTCCCTTCGCCTCCAGGGTGAACTGAACGGCTTCATGGACACTACCTCTAACACAACCGAAATCATCACCACCGCCGCCATTACCCCCTACCCCCCCACACCCCACCCCACACCCCACCCACCCCACACACACCTATCACTATCACCGCCACCTCCTCTACCCCTAATACCCCCTGCCAGGGTGAACTGAACAGCTTCATGGCCTTGGGTCAACTAGCATGGAGGCCCGCCAGGTCCTTCAGCGCATACTCAGTCGAAAGGATGGGCCCTTTGTGACACCACCAACACCACCACCAACACTGCCAGGGTGAACTGAACGGCTTCATGGCCTTGGGTCAACCAGCATGGAGGGAGGCCCGCCAGGTCCTTCAGCGCATACTCAGTCGGAAGGAGGGGGCCTTTCTGACATCACCATCACTACCAACAACAACAACACCAACAACAACACCAACAACACTGCCAGGGTGAACTGAACGGCTTTATAGCCTTGGGTCAACCAGCATGGAGGGAGGCCCGCCAGGTCCTTCAGCGCATACTCAGTCGGAAGGAGGGGGCCTTTGTGACATCACCATCACTACCACCAATAACAACACCAACAACACCAACAACACCAACAACAACACCAACAACACTGCCAGGGTGAACTGAACGGCTTCATGGCCTTGGGTCAACCAGCATGGAGGGAGGCCCGCCAGGTCCTTCAGCGCATACTCAGTCGGAAGGAGGGGGCCTTTGTGACATCACCATCACTACCAACAACAACAACACCAACAACAACAACAACAACAACACCACCAACACTGCCAGGGTGAACTGAACGGCTTCATGGCCTTGGGTCAACCAGCATAGAGGGAGGCCCGCCAGGTCCTTCAGCGCATACTCAGTCGGAAGGAGGGGGCCTTTGTGACATCACCATCACTACCACCAACAACAACACCAACAACAACACCAACACCAACAACACCAACACTGCCAGGGTGAACTGAACGGCTTCATGGCCTTGGGGCAGCCAGCATGGAGGGAGGCCCGCCATGTCCTTCAGCGCATACTCAGTCGAAAGGAGGGGGCCCTAAGAGACAACACCGCCCTCATGCAAGCTGCCGTCTTGGATGCCTCGTCTGTCGATATGCTTCTGCCTTGCAGGGTTGGGGACTATACCGACTTCTACGCCTCCAAGCAGCATGCAAGCAATGTTGGCAGCATGTTCCGTCCAAATGATAGCCCGCTAATGCCAAACTGGTGCGTACATGTGTGTCGGTGTTTGTCTGTGTGTGTCTATGTGTGTCACATGTTTGTGTGTATGTGCATGCAAGCAAGCAGCATGCAAGCAATGTTGGCAGCATGTTCCGTCCAAATGATAGCCCGCTAATGCCAAACTGGTGCGTACATGTGTGTCGGTGGGTGTGTCGGTGTTTGACTGTATGTGTGTGTTTATCTGTGTGTGTCACATGTTTGTGTGTATGTGCATGCAAGCAAGCAGCACGCAAGCAATGTTGGCAGCATGTTTTGTCCCAATTATAGACCGCTCATGCCAAGCTGGTGTGTATATGTGTGTGTGTCTGTCTGTCTGTCTGTTTGTGTCTGTCTGTGTCTGTCTGTGTATGTGTGTGCGTGTGTGTTTGAGTGCATGATGTTGCTTTCAGGGTATGTCTGTTGAAGTCATAAGTTTTCTAACTTGTCTTCCTTCAAGTTGCATGCAAGCAATGTTGGCGGTGTCTTTTGTCCAATTGATAGCGCTCTAATGCCAAAATGGTGCGCACATGTTTGTGTGTCTGTTTGCAAGCAACCAAGCAGCACGCAAGCAAGCAGCATGTAAACAACGTTGGCAGCATGTTTCGACCCAATGATAGACCGCTCATGCCAAACTGGCACGCATGTGTGTGTACGTGTGTGTGTGTGTCTGTGTGTGTGTCTATCTGTCTGTCTGTGTCTGTCTGTCAGTCTGTGTGTGTGTGTGTGTTTGAGTGCATGATGTTGCCTTCAGGGTATGTCTGTTGAAGTCATAAGTTTTATTACTTGTCTTCCTTCAAGCTGCATGCAAGCAATGTTGGCGGTGTCTTTTGTCCAATTGATAGCGCTCTAATGCCAAAATGGTGCGCACATGTTTGTGTGTCTGTTTGCAAGCAACCAAACAGCACGCAAGTAAGCAGCATGTAAAACAATGTTGGCAGCATGTTTTGTCCAAATGATAGCGGGTCATGTCAACCTGGTGCATACATGTGTGTGTCTGTGTGTGTGTGTCTGTCTGTGTTTGTGTCTGTGTGTCTGTGTGTGTGTGTGTCTGGCTGGCTGGCTGGCTGGCAGTCTGTCTGTCTGTGTACGTGTGTGTTTGAGTGCATGATGTTGCTTTCAGGGTATGTCTGTTGAAGTCATAAGTTTTCTAACTTGTCTTCCTTCAAGTTGCATGCAAGCAATGTTGGCAGTGTCTTGTGTCCAATTGATAGCGCTCTAATGCCAAAATGGTGTGCACATGTTTGGGTGTCTGTTTGCAAGCAACCAAGCAGCACGCAAGCAAGCAGCATGTAAACAATGTTGGCAGCATGTTTCGACCCAATGATAGACCGCTCATGCCAAACTGGCGCGCATGTGTGTGTGCGTGTGTGTGTGTGTGTGTCTGTCTGTGTGTCTATCTGTCTGTCTGTGTCTGTCTGTCAGTCTGTGTGTGTATGTGTGTGTGTGTGTGTTTGAGTGCATGATGTTGCCTTCAGGGTATGTCTGTTGAAGTCATAAGTTTTATAACTTGTCTTCCTTCAAGCTGCATGCAAGCAATGTTGGCGGTGTCTTATGTCCAATTGATAGCGCTCTAATGCCAAAATGGTGCGCACATGTTTGTGTGTCTGTTTGCAAGCAACCAAACAGCACGCAAGTAAGCAGCATGTAAAACAATGTTGGCAGCATGTTTTGTCCAAATGATAGCGGGTCATGTCAACCTGGTGCATACATGTGTGTGTCTGTGTGTGTGTGTCTGTCTTTGTTTGTGTCTGTGTGTCTGTGTGTGTGTCTGGCTGGCAGTCTGTCTGTCTGTGTACGTGTGTGTTTGAGTGCATGATGTTGCTTTCAGGGTATGTCTGTTGAAGTCAGAAGTTTTCTCGTTCATCCAAATGATAGCGGGTCATGTCAACCTGGTGCGTACATGTGTGTGCCTGTGTGTGTGCCTGTTTGTGTGTCTGTGTTTGTCTGGGTGTGTGTTTGTGTCTGTGTGTCTGTGTGTGTGTGTCTGTGTGTGACTGTGTTTTTCTATGTGTGTGACTGTGTTTGTCTGTGTGTGTGTCTGTGTGTGTCTGTGTTTCTGCGTGTGTGCCTGTGTGTGACTGTGCCTATGTGTGTCTGTGTGTCACTGTGTTTGTGTGTGTGTGTGTCTGTGTGTGTGCCTGTGTGTGTGTCTGTGTGTGTGTGTCTGTGTTTGTCTGTGTGTGTGTGCCTGTGTGTGTGTCTGTGTTTGTCTGAGTGTGTGTTTGTGTCTGTGTGTGCCTGTGTGTGTGTCTGTGTGTGACTGTGTTTGTCTGTGTGTGTGACTGTGTCTGTGTGTGTCTGTGTTTGACTGTGTTTTTATATGTGTGTGTGACTGTGTGTGTCTGCGTGTGTGTCTGTGTGTGTCTGTGTTTCTTAGTGTGTGTCTGTGTGTCTGCGTGTGTTTCTGTGTGTGACTGTGTTTGTCTGTGTGTGTGACTGTGTCTGTGTGTGTCTGTGTTTGACTGTGTTTTTCTATGTGTGTGTGACTGTGTGTGTCTGCGTGTGTGCCTGTGTGTGTCTGTGTTTCTTAGTGTGTGTCTGTGTGTCTGCGTGTGTTTCTGTGTGTGGCTGTGTGTGTGACTGTGTTTGTCTGTGTGTGACTGTGTTTGTCTGTGTGTGTGTGCCTATGCGTGACTGTGTGTGTGTGTCTGTCTGTGTTTGTTTGTGTGTGTTTGTGTGTGTGTGTGTGTGTCGGTGTGTGTGTGTCGGTGTCGGTGTCCTATGCTGCCCCCCCACCCCCCCAGGCCCCGATGTCTGTGTGAGCGTGTGTGTGTGTCGGTGTCGGTGCTCTGTGCTGCTCCCTGACCCTGAAAACCCTGAAAAGTAGCTACTGGTCCTGGCCTACATAAATCTGAAATCAAAAACACTGGCTGGATTGAATGTATCAGGTTGCATCTGCCAGTGGGATACCATGGCCGCTCTTCGTCGATTGTTGTGTCAGGCACCAATGTCCATCGCCCAAGGTACGAATATGCTTCTTTCTTTTTCTTTTTTCTTTCTTTTTCCGCCCTCTATTCCCCTCTTTCCCTTTCACCCCCCCCCTCCCCAACCCCCCTCTTCCCTTTCCACCCCGCACCCCATCCCCCTTTCTTTCCCTTTCACCCCCCACCCCAACCTCCATCTTTCCCTTTCGCCCCCCACCCCACCCTTCCCCTTTCCTTTTGCTTACCCCTCCCCCTCCTCTTTGCCCCATGGGATGATAATTTCTTTATTTCCCTATTGAACAACGTGCATATCCGTACATCTACGTCCGTGCTACAGTGATAATTGTACTGCATATACAGGGGACAAATCATGCCATCTGGAGCGTCACAACCTGAATACCGCAGCAACCCGAAAATGAATATGTCATTTACTCTCTCCCTGTAACACCACCCCACTCTGCCCCCCTCCCCGCACCCCACCCACTCTGGCCCCCTCCCCTCACCCCACCCCTCCCCGCACCCCACCCCACCCTGCACCCCACCCCACTCTTCCTCTTTCCCTGCCTGTCTTTCCCTCACCGCGCCCCCACCCCTACAGTAGACATAAATTCAACCAACCCCGTAACTGCATGTACAGAGGACAAATCATGCTAGCTGGAGCGTCACAACCCATATTCTCCGCATGCAAGGCTCTCGACTATGAACTAGAAATGGTGGGTCGAGATTTGAGTCTCATGGTAGCGGAAGGTTTGGGCAAAACCTGGGGGAAACAGCTCTGCTAGCTAGCTTCATTATCATGCTAGCAGGAGCGTCCTTTCCTACGTTCTCCCCATGAAAGTCTGTTGAAAGTCTGTTGAATGGCTGTTGAATGGCTGTTGAAAGTCTGTTGAATGGCAGTTGAATGGCTGTTGAAAGGCTGTTGATAGTCTGTTGAAAGTCTGTTGAAAGGCTGTTGAAAGGCTGTTGAATGGTTGTTGAAAGGCTGTTGAAAGGCTGTTGATTGGCTGTTGAAAGTATGATGAAATTCTGCTGAATGGCTGCTGAAAGGCTGTTGAAAGGCTCCCTGTGAAAGGCTCTTGACTATGCACTATAAATAGTGGGTTGGTGTTTGGGTTGGTGTGGGGTTGTGTTGGTTTTTTTTCCAGAAACTTTTGAATACCTGTCATGTCACTAGCTAGCTCCTTATAATTAAATTATCACTGTAACACGAACTCAGGGCCCCCATAGGTAAAACAATTGTTTGGGGCTTAGTTGATCAGTGCTTTTCCCGTTTTAGCCCCTCCTGCTACAAAGGGCAGCTAAGCCCTGGCTCAGCCTCTGTTTTGTTTTTACCACTCGCACCCTGTGTATTGTGTGCGCATGCGTGTCTCATTGGCCCTGGCAACGCACTTGGTGAACCTCTACCGATAGAAAAGGCAGCTCAGCCTCTGTTTAGTTTTCTAACTCCCACCCTGTGTATTGTGTGTGCATGCTTGTCTCATTGGCCCTGGCAACGCACCTAGTGAGCCGATTCCTATGGACAAGGCAGCCCAGCCTCTGTTTAGTTTTCTAACTTCCACTCCACCTGTGTGTTGTGTGTGCAGGCTTGTCTCATTGGCCCTGGCAACACACTTGGTGAGCCTATCCCGATAGAAAAGGCAGCGGAGCACATCTTTGGCCTCGTGGTCATGAATGACTGGAGTGCGCGGGATATCCAGAAATGGGAGGGTGTGCCATTAGGGCCATTCCTGGCAAAAAATTGGGTGAGTGCATAACTGTGCAATTTCTAATTGCTCTGGATTTTTCAAGGTTGGTCAAGTATGGTAAGGCTATAAACTACCCCCGGACTGAAACGACCCTAGTGACACTTCAAGAAGTGGGGGCTATGAGGGTGCAGGCTCCTTACATCCACAAATGGGATTGCGTTCCATTGGGGGCGTTCCTGGCTGAGGATTGGGTGAGTGCATGAGTTTGAGACACTTCAAGAAGTGGGGGCTGTGAGGGTGCAGGCTCCTTCATTCCATGAATGGGAGGGGTGGGCGTGCCTTTGGGGCATTCCTGGCTAAGAATTGGGTAAATGCAGAATTGTCTTTTCTAGAATTGCTCTGGATGTTTCAAGGTTGGGCAAGTTCCGTATGCCTATTCGGCTACCCCTGGACTGAAACATACACACAAGAACAAATTGCTCACGGCATACAATCAGGCAGGTCTGTCTAACACGAATGCTTTTGGGCGGAGCTCCCCTGTTGTCTGCCTGTCTGTTGGCACGTAACCCTGGACCTTACTGGCCCCTGGCCCTGGCGTAAACCCTGGCTTCAGTCCGCTGCACTCCATTCCGGTGCCACCTGTCGCTGCGATAGCCAACACTCTACGCCAATTTTACAAATCGCGGCTAGGAAATTTTCAGTACTTTTTCTCTTAAACCCCTCCTGTCACGGTTGGGCAAGTCCCCTCAGTATATGGGCCTTACCCCTCCAAACTCATCTCTAAGCTGCACAGAGAATCTATCGCCTCCTGCACCAGCATTCTTGCCACACGTCGCATGAAGGAGTCCCTCCCGCCTGGAGGATGACACTTACTATGTCTGCCATGGTGACTTTCCCCAGCTACGGCGTACGGGAGGGTCCCCTTAACACCACGCCCCTCCAGGCGTTTTTTTTTTTTTTGCCTTACCCGCGGATGGTAACAACATGCAACGAGCAGGTACACTCTGTCTTGGCGATAGGTTGCACTCACACTGCTTGGTCACTGTGCTCACTGTCCCACCCTTCGACATTCAACGTCCAGGTGGCTTGGCTTGATGATAGGTTGCACTTCCACTGCTTGCTCGCTGTGCTCACTGTCCCACCCTTCGACATTCAACGTCCAGGTGGCTTGGCTTGATGATAGGTTGCACTTACACTGCTTGCTCGCTGTGCTCACTGTCCCACCCTTTGACATTCAACGTCCAGGTGGCTTGGCTTGATGATAGGTTGCACTTCCACTGCTTGCTCGCTGTGCTCACTGTCCCACCCTTCGACATTCAACGTCCAGGTGGCTTGGCTTGATGATAGGTTGCACTTACACAGCTTGCTCGCTGTGCTCACTGTCCTGACCTTTGACATTCAACGTACAGGTGGCTTGGCTTGATGATAGGTTGCACTTCCACTGCTTGCTCACTGTGCTCACTGCTCAACCCTTTGAAATTCAACATATAAGAGGGAATGCTTATAGTTCAGTTTATACTTTTTTGGCGGAGCCCCCTCTTCAAGGGGGCGGGAGCCCCCAGGGTTACCCATTTGTCCGTCTGTCCGACCGCCCCCCCCCCCCCCCCCCCCCCCCCCCCCTACATACAAAGCCAATGGTATCGTAACTAACTCGCTTCCGCTGCCACCTGTCGCTCCGTCGCGAACACTCTGCCATTTTTTAGCGGCGCATGCGACGCTGCATAGAACTTGGCCTTCCAACAAACTGTTTTGGCGATATCTGGCTAGGTAGGTACCAGGGTAATTCAAAGCGCGCCCTTTTGCGCTTTTGAGCGCTGACTTTTTGATCCCCTATGCGCTTTAAGCGCAGTTTTTTGCAACCCCCTGTGGGTGCAGCAAGCATTTTTTGCGTTTTTTGCACTACAAAGCACAGTTTTTTTGTTTTCAAGTGCGCTAAAGCGCTGGCCAATTTGGCCATTTGAAGTACCCTGGTAGGTACGTACCAATCCCTGTTCCTCACGCACACCGTCCCTCAATTCATTGCATCCAAAATCGTGTGTATGCCAAAGCTATATAGCTCAAACCTGCGCCCCTACAGGCGGCAGTTTTTTGCTCCCGGCCACATACTTTAACACAAGTCAACAACGACACACGAGCCCCCGGGCGGGCCTCCAGGGGACCCACCAGGGCACCCTCCACTATAAACTTTGTCTTCCAATAAGCTGTTTTGGGGATATCTGGCTATCCCCTAACCCTATGAGGTAACTGATATATATTGACATAACAGGCCTCTCCCAAGCTAACATGAGCCAATTTGGCCCTTTTCACACCAAAAGTCAAATATTGCTGCTCGCTGCATGGCTGTATGTGGTGGTGGTGGTGGAGTGGGGGCTGCATGTAACAAACACGTGTTGATGGTTTTGTGTAGGAGCTAGGGCGAAGACATGCACAAAAACGTTCTCATACACCAGTTATAACTGATACACAAACTTATACACCAATTTATCTCATAACTTGCTCAGGCTACTCCAATTTATCTCATAACTTGCTCAGGCTACACCAATTTATCTCATAACTTTCTCAGGCTACACCAATTTATCTCATTACTTGCTCAGGCTACACCAATTTATCTCATAACTTGCTCAGGCTACACCAATTTATCTCATAACTTGCTCAGGCTACACCAATTTATCTCATTACTTGCTCAGGCTACACCAATTTATCTCATAACTTGCTCAGGCTACACCAATTTATCTCATTACTTGCTCAGGCTACACCAATTTATCTCATTACTTGCTCAGGCTACACCAATTTATCTCATAACTTGCTCAGGCTACACCAATTAATCTCATAACTTGCTCAGGCTACACCAATTAATCTCATAACTTGCTCAGGCTACACAAATTTCCCCTTGGGTGGTCACACTCGATGCTCTGGCCCCCTATGCCTGCGAGGCCCCCCCTCAAGACCCAACCGTGTTGCCCTATCTGGATGAGGAGCCCAATCTCCGCAAGTCATCCACCTGGGACATCAATCTCGCAGTTGACATCATTCCAGAGGGGATGGCAAGGGGCGGCAGGGCAGCTACCTCCAACTTGAAGTACATGTGAGTTGTGTGGGAGGGTGTGCAGGTCCATCCTGCCTAATTGGCTACTCCTGGAGTGTAAAATACATTTGAATAGGGAGGGCAGCTACCTACCTACTTGAAGTGCATGTGAGTTGTGTTCGAGGGTGGCCAAGTCATCAAGAAGGGACATCAACCATGCTGTTGACATTGTTCCAGGAGGGATGGCACGGGATGGCACGGGGAGGCCGGGCAGCTACCTCCAACTTGAAGCAAATGTGAGGTGTGTTCGAGGGTAGGACAGTTATCAGCATGATGAAATGGGACATGATCTTGCTGTTGACACTTTTCTAGAAGGGATGGCACAGGGCAGCAGGGCAGCTACCTCCAACTTGAAGCAAATGTGAGGGTGTTTGTTCTAGAAGGGATGGCACAGGGCAGCAGGGCAGCTACCTCCAACTTGAAGCAAATGTGAGGTGTGCTCGAGGGTAGGACAGTTATCAGCATGATGAAATAGGACATAATCTTGCAGTTGACATTGTTCTAGAAGGGATGGCACAGGGCAGCAGGGCAGCTACCTCCAACTTGAAGCAAATGTGAGGTTTGTTCGAGGGTAGGACAGTTATCAGCATGATGAAATAGGACATAATCTTGCAGTTGACATTGTTCTAGAAGGGATGGCACAGGGCAGCAGGGCAGCTACCTCCAACATGAAGCAAATGTGAGGTTTGTTCGAGGGTAGGACAGTTATCAGCATGGTTAAATGGGACATCACCTTTCTGTTGACATTGTTCTACAAGGGATGGCACAGGGCGGCAGGGCAGCTACCTCCAACCATGAAGTCCAGGTGAGGTGTGTTCGAGGGTGGGGCCAGTTATCGACAAGGTGGCACAGTATATAACCTTGCTGTTGACATCATTTCAGGGGGGGTGGCACGGGCAAGGCAGCTACCTCCAACCTGGAGTACAAGTTTGTATATACGAGCACCTTAGGCGCATACCTGCTTTATATATGTTCGTTTCATTGCCTTGCCCTGCTTGCAAAAACATGAGCTAGTTAAGAGGGCATTGCTACTTGGGCTGTACAGGGTTCCTGCCCCTGGCAGTACACATACACCTAGTTGTGCTCCAACACCTTGCCCTGTTTGCAAGAAAAAATGAAAACTGTTTCGCCTTGCCACGGGACTTGAGTTTGATAGAACCTTCCCGCTCGCTTGCACTGGGGAGGGTTGCTGTCAGTTTACTGTCAGGGTTACTGTCAGGGTTTCTGTCAGTTAGTCAGTTACTGTCAGTTTACTGTCAGGGCCAGGGTTACTGTCAGCTTAGTCAGTTGCTGTCAGTTTACTGTCAGTTTTGCTTTGGCTGACCACTACCGCGCCTGAGCTCCGAGTACTGCATGAAAGCACTAAGGGGAGCTCGCGGCCTCTTTCAAGGCGGCACGTTCAAAATCGTGAACCTAGCAACAAGTTCGAACCCCCAACCTGTCAGTCAAAGCTGGTACTACCGTACCAACCAAGCCTGAGCTGTTTACCTGCATACCCTGCTTACAAAATATGTTTCATCTCCACAGTGCGTTGCCACTGCGTTGCCATTTCGTCTTTGCATGGTGACGCATGAACCCCCCCCTGAAACTCCCAGGCTCCGCGCTTTGCGCTCCGCCATGCAATATCTACGTAACAATCCTGGAATCTGGCTTGAGTAGCCCAACTAGCTGCGCAACCTGGCCTACATAAATCTGAAATATAAAGCACTGCTTGTTGCATTGCCTTTCCCTGCTTGCAACATAGTATCCAAATGTATGTATTTTTCATTGCTCACCGCGTTTGTCCTGCCTAATCGAATGTTTGTTACAGTCCAGGGGTAGCCAAATACGCTGAAGGGACTTGCCAAACCCATGTACCCTCAGGTACTGGAGCTCCCCCTAGATGGTACAGCCCACCACTCCTCACATCAGCCAAGCCACCATTTTCATTATGCTGATAATTTTGAACATTACCATAACTGCCCTCCGGAATGGATGGTACATCCAACTCCTAAATTCTCTTGCATTAGCTTCCTAACCAACCCATGTTCCTTCAGGCACTGGAGCTTCCCTCAGATGGTTGCCCACCACACCTTTGATCTGGTCCCTTGAACTACCCGTATATATATGTGTTTAACAGTCCAGGGGTATCCAAATAGGCTAAAAAACTTGCCCAACCAACCCACCGCCCAACCCATGTTCAGCTTTTCTCTTTTCAGCTATAGGCAGCTTCTAGGCAGCTCCCCTGACAGGCTATTCAGCCAAAGCTGGCGCAACCTAGTTTGTCTAGAAGCTGACAGAATCCACTGCCCAGAACTGTCAAAATCTTGGGGCTTAGCCTAGTGGCTGGCTCAGGAAGCTACCTAAAAGCTGCTGCTCGTAGCTGAAAAGAAAAACTGTGCCCTCGTTCCTTCAGGTACTGGAGCTTCCCTCAGATGGTCGCCCACCACACCATTGGCGGTTGCAACTTATGCCCCGGGGACATGCTCGGCTCAGGGACCATTAGTGGGGATGGGGCCCGAGAGCGAGGCTGCTTGCTTGAAGCCACATGGGCGGGTATGGATCCGCTGAGTATGGAGAGTGTACCTATGTCGGAGGGAGGCCCCCCTACTGCCCTGGACTCCTCTGACTTCGAGCGCACCTACCTGGAGGATGGCGACACGGTGGCCATGAGTGGAACGTGCACAGCTGAGGGCGGCAACATTAGTTTTGGGAAGTGTGTAGGGAAAGTGCTCCCAAGCCGATGAATAGATAAATAAATAGTACGTCTTATTATGAGGCGTGAGATGGGTGGGGCCAGCCCGTTTGCTTTCACTGGGGGCAACCACCACCAAGCCAATGATTCATGTGTTGGACACTTCAATATGTGCTGCACAGGAAGGGGTAGTATAAGTTTGGCTTGGCTTGGTTTGGTTTGGTTTGGTTTGGCTTTGTTTGCTTTCACTGGGGGCAACCACCACCAAGCCAATGATTCATGTGTTGGAGCTGGTTGGAAGTTGGAGCTGGTGGGAGGTTGGAGGTAATTGGAGGTTGGAAATTCCCTTGCCTCCCATGGCTATGTCCCTCTTATCACAGTTGGAGGTGGTTGGATGTTGGAGCTGGTTGGAGCTGGTTGGAGGTTGGAGACCCCCTTACCGCCTATGGCTATGCCCCTCCTGCCACGGTTGGGCAAGTCCATTAAGCCTATTTGGCCTACCCCTGGACTGTGACAACATACCTGATACAACATACATGACAACACTCAGCCTGTATATGGTGTATGGATGTACTGTACTGTACTGTACTGTACTGTACTGTATGTGCGCTACAGTACAGGTTTAACCACCTAGATACTTGCTTGAGGCCACGTGGGCAGGTAGGGTTCTGCTGAGTATGATGGGTGTGCCGATGTCTAGTGAGTTTTTTAATTGAGGGAATTATCACCCAAGGAGGTCTGTGCTGGGCTGTTCAAAAAGCAAATGAGTCTCACAGGTCGCTTCCTGTGGTGTAGTGTTTAGCACTCAAGACTTTGAAATTTCGTCAGGGCTGTTCAAAACGTTACGTTTCATGTTGGAGTGGCCGTTCCGTTGGAATCATAGATTTTGGCGCATTAAACGTAGGTTTTCCTTTGTAAACGTAGATTCTGATTTATGAAATTAGTTACGTTTCAAACCGTAGGTGATGAGGTACCCTGGAACATCCCTTACCAGGCGGGAACTATTAAAGAAGACATCTTCGACTCTTCAGTGTATTATATTGTCAGCTAGTTATAGTTGCCGTGTTTTTGTCTAATCCTGATGTAGTCAGGACTAGTGGACCTGTATTGGTGTTAAAACGACCAGCCTATGAAACTGTCCCAACAGTAACCTGCACCTGTTCAGGTTGTTAAACAGGTATTCGGGGTATTAAGCACCTGTTCAACAAATACATGTGTTAACAATGATGTACATGAACAGGTGTTGAGCACCCTGAACACCTGTTTAACAACCTGAACAGGGTGCACGCTGTCGTAGGGTGTGAGCCTGTGAACTCCAGCGACAGTACAATCCTGTGGTTATCTGAAGGTCAAACTAAAGGAGAAGGAATATTGTTGCAGGTTTTTTCAGCCAATCCTGGGCTGTTCTGCTGCTCACCGTCTTCCAGTTGTTTGTATCTCCATGGAACTAGGGAGCGCATTAGCACAGTATCACACTCTGAATCTAATTAAATTTAATTGTTACATGTGCTTTCAGCCAACTCTTGGCTACTTCCACCGGCTTCCAATTCCAAGCTACCAGTGCGATACCCTCTGTAACCATGGAGGATACGAAGCGGGTTCGAACTCGTGACAGGAATGAGGAGACCATGTATATACTAGGAGGTTGGAGGTGGTTGGAGATTCTCGTGACTGGAATGTGGAGACCATTTATAAGCTAAGCGTCTGAATTCCGAAGGTCAGAGAAGCGCCAGACCTCTCAGTCAGACCTGTTCCGAGCTGGAAGTTCCGAATCGAAGACAAGAAACCACTGTTGTAGTGCGTACTGCTTTTAGGGAACCAGCGCGCAGTGAGCAGAATTCGTGTCCAACAGCTGTTACACTGTGCTACTGCAACGGGCCAAATCGCTCTCTCCTCAGTTTACACAATGTCAGCGAGTGAGTCCGCGTTACGAACACCCAGCCCGTGCTGCTGACTGTTCTTGTTTGTACGCACAGCCACCTCTGATGTTGAAATGACGCTTCGACGCTTCCCTCCCCTTCAACTCGCAGCTTCCATAGGTAGAATCGGCAAGCTGGCCACCAACAGCTCCGCCCTATTCGTCTGCGACGTTCAGGACCGCTTCAGGCCCGTTATCCACCATTTCCCATCCGTCGTTGACACAGCCAGGCGCATGGTCAGTATATTAGTCCTTCAGGGCTGGATTCAGAGTTAGGTGCATGCACTTCATCCCCTGCTGAGCCTATATTTTGAGTAGGCCCCTGCAGAGAGGGGTCTTGCAAAGCTGTCACAGCAGTCCTCATGGTGCCACCCATATCTCTTACTCATAATTACCATGACCGCCTCCATCACCACCACCACCATCGCCGTCACTATCACCATCATCGCAAACCCAGTTTGATACTTGACCATCATAGCATGAGAACAAAAAAAAGCATTCAAGTACCCTCTTCAATGCCATGTCACACTCTTTCCCCC
The DNA here is from genome assembly GCA_013435795.1 of Chlamydomonas sp. ICE-L. NCBI lineage: Eukaryota > Viridiplantae > Chlorophyta > Chlorophyceae > Chlamydomonadales > Chlamydomonadaceae > Chlamydomonas > Chlamydomonas sp. ICE-L. Next base: position 12,559,302 of record JACBWV010000730.1, read on the forward strand.
TCGATCCTGCTCGCTCATACAATCCAACTCCCTTATACGCTCCATCTCCCTCATACACGCATGCACTCATACTCTCCAAACTGCATACACTCAAGCTCAAGCTCCCTCGTAAACTTCTCCCTCCCTGCTCACTCGCACACTCCAACTCGCATCATGCACCCCCTGCTAAATCATGCGGTCACACGCCCCACCATGTACAGATCCAAGCCTCCACCACTCTGGGCCTTCCCATCATTGTAACCGAGCAGTACCCTAAGGCTTTGGGTGTCACATGCAGTGAGCTGACTGAGGTATGTTCGTTGTGGGGAAGGAACAAGTCCAAGGCGCGTCACAAGTGACACAGAAAATTGGGGTAGAGTAACGGGACAGGCTGAAGCCAGGGTTAACAACTTCTTTAGGGCCAGGGTTGCAAATAAACAAACAGAAAATGGTTAACCCTGGGGGCTCCCGCCCCCCTGAGGGGAGGGGCTTCACCAAAAATGAGTAATGTATTACACGAGGATGTCCCTGTCAAATTCGGCGAGCAGCCTTATAGGCTGTCGTCATGCAACCAATTCAAAGTTTTGGGGAAGAGATGAAACATTTCCGTTTACAGCATCGTATGATTGTATAAATGAGGTTCGGCAAAAAATAAGGATGTGCGCAAGAGCAGATGCAGCTCAATGTCATACAACGGCGTCATGCCATCTGTAGAAATGTAGTCCACCAACAGCAAACCTCCCTGGAAGAGTCGAGCGGGAGGCAAGCCCCTTTCAGTGATGTACAATGGTCTAGTGGTAGACCAAATCGCTTGAGGATGAAGAGTCGGGGGTTCGACCCCCCCCTTCGGTCGCTCTTGGTGTTGCAGGTCGTCGTCAACCACGATGGTAGCTTGTCCAGTTGAGGTAGGAGACCGCTCCCCACCCGCGTACGACAGGCTCCCTTAACACCACGCCCCACCAGGCGTTATCATCATTGAGCGGGAGACAGACAGGTTGTGGGTCATGCGAGGACGAGGTTGTCATGTCATACATTTGAAGCTCAATATACATCTACCTTAGGGATTTGCTATGATGTGTGAATGATTTTTCGTGAACATTCAGATACGGTATATAGGGCATGCAGCTCTATTTATATCATATATTACATTTGTATGATGGTTGAATGAGCTTTGGTATACATGCAGATGTATCGGGGGCATACATCTCTGCCTATCTTACATGGCATTTCGTATGATGCAATTTTGCATGTTTGACACTCCGGATATTCCCCAAGCCTTTTGTATGATGTTTGAATGAGTCTTGGTACACATGCAGATGTATCGCGGGCATACAACTCTATCTATCGTATATGTCCTTTTCTATAATGCAATGTTGCATGTTTGGAACTTCAGATATTCCCTAACCCTTGCTGAGCCGGAGCAGCAGTAGCAGCAGTAACAGCAGCAGTGAGGACGAGAGAGAAAAGAAAAATAGGAGCCTCGTTTGCCTGTCTGACTACATGCGGGGTTGATGAGTGGCTGTCCCCATTACACTCACGCTTGGGTGTCATATCCTTGAACAGCGTAGATAATATTCTCAGTGTTTTTCCTGTCAGATTTGTGTAAGCCGGGTAGAGTAGCTCCTTGTTCTTCTCAAGCCTGATTGGGTGTCATATCCATCAGAAGCGTGGAGAATATTCCCAGTGTTTTTCATCGTCATCTAAAGCGTGCTTCGTCATATAAACTTGCACATGCATCATCATGGGCTTGCATTTTATTACTTCCTGGTTCCAACCGTCACATGCAGGTGCTGCCTCCCACTGCCAAGACCTACCAGAAGACAATGTTCAGCGTGTGCATCATCATGAGCTTGCCTTTACCAGTTTGACAGGTTCTGGTTCCAACCGTCACATGCAGGTGCTGCCTCCCACTGCCAAGACCTACCAGAAGCCAATGATCACATGCGCATCATCATGGGCTTGCCTTTACCAGTTTGACAGGTTCTGGTTCCAAACATCACATGCAGGTTCTGCCTCCCACTGCCAAGACCTACCAGAAGCCAATGTTCACAAGCGCATCATCATGGGCTTGCCTTTACCAGTTTGACAGGTTCTAGTTCCAAACATCACATGCAGGTTCTGCCTCCCACTGCCAAGACCTACCAGAAGACAATGTTCAGCATGATGATTCCTGAAGTAGAGGAGCAGCTCAAGCAGATGCCGGAGGTGAAGCAGATCCTGCTGCTAGGTATCGAGACTCACGTCTGCGTACAGCAGACAGCTCTGGATCTTTTGGAAAAAGGGTGCGCATAACCTGCAGTTTTTTGCCCCCAGTTTATACGTAGTGGGGCAAGGTTTTTGACACACCCGGAGCTGCAGTCAGAAATACGGAGGGAAGCGGTCAAAACGACAACGAGGTCGGGTCCCAGTACGAAAAAAGCGACTACATCTACGCTGCGCGGCAAAGATAATTTAAAAATAATTGCACATTTCGGTTATCGAAGAATTTCATTTTTCTGTAGGGCAGTTGCTTGGGCTACTCAAGCATGCTTTCAGGATTGTTGCATAGCCATTGCATGGCAGAGCGCGAAGCGCAGAGCCCGGGGTTTTTTGGGGGGTTCCTGCATTGCCATGCAATTATGGTAAGGCGATGCAGTGGCAACGTGTCGTAAAAAATGAAAGAATGATCGTATCACTAGCCCTAGACTGGCCACAAGTTCTTAACAAAACTTATTTTTTTAAATGGTTTATGGCTGTGTTGAGAACCATGTGGGGCATCTGCAGAAACTGCATGTCTGGTTTTAATCAACAAGATCTACCTTTGGTACCCTGGCCTGGGGGCTACCCCGGGGATATTCGCCCTCTCACCCTACACAGTCTGCAAATTACTGACCATCTGTTCCTTCCACCTGCCCACCTCTTCACCCATTGCCCACCTGTTCCTCCCACCCATTGCCTACCTGTTCCTGCCCTCTGCCCACCTCTTCACCTGCCCACCTGCCCACTTGAGCACCTCTTGACCACCTGTTCCTCCCACAGCTTTGAAGTACATGTGCTGGTGGATGGAGTGAGCAGCCAGCGTGCACACGATCGCGCTGTTGGCATCCAACGCATGGCCCAGTCAGGTGCTTTCCTCACCACCTCGGAGTCAGTTATGTTTCAGCTGGTTCAGAATGCCAAGCACAAGGTGTGGACTGGCAGGGGGGGGGGGGGGGGGGGGGGGGGGGGGGGCAGGATGGCAGGGGGGGGGGGGGGGGGGGGGGTACTTGTAGGGAAGGAGGATCCTTTGGCGGTGGTGGATGGTTGGGTGTGCAGGAAGGAGAATGGGGGAAACATGGGGTGTGTTTGTGTGTGTGTGTGTGGTGGGGGGGGGGGTGGGGGTGGGGGGGGGTCCTTTGGGCCCTGGAGGGTGCAGGGATGAATGAGAGAAGCTGGGAGAAAGGTAAGGGTGAAACCTCGCTGTGAGGGTGGGTGTGTGGGAAGCAAGTGCATTTGTAAAACCGAGTGCGCATATGAGCTACCCACTCAGAGACTGTATTGATTAATTTCTGTTTTTGTTATGCATTTGCAAGCTGCGGGCGCATTTGGAGTCCAGCGGGGCATCAGGACACATGTTATCATCATCCTTATCATCAAATGAGCTATCATAAGCTATCATCATCATCATCATCATCATCATCATCATATGAGCTATCATAAGCTACCATCATCATCATCATTATCATCATATGAGCTATCATAAGCAATCATCATCATCATCATCATCATATGAGCTATCATAAGCAATCATCATCATCATCATCATCGTAGGAGCTATCATAAGCTATCAACATCATCGTAGGAGCTTTCATAAGATATCATCATCATCATCATCATCATCATCATATGAGCAACCCGCTGTATCTAAATGTGTCTGTCTTTGTGTGCATTTGCAAGCGAGTGTTAATATGAGCAATCCACTGTATTTCCCCCCTGCTCAGGACTTCAAGGCTATCAGTGCCCTAGTGAAGGAGCCTAGGGCTGAGCCCATTCCCTTCATGCCAAGCTTGTAACAGTGGTGCTCTTCACTTGTTGGAACAGTGCTTCGGGGTTGTTCAGGACGCTGCCTCCTGCGTCGCAGACGCAGCGTCGAAAGGTCCGTTGCATCTCAGGACACAACGGAGGGAGGGTCCGTTGCATCGCAGACGCAGCTTAAGTGGGCTGGTTGCGTCGCAGGACGCAGGCTACGGGGCGGTTGTGGGTTGGTTGCGTATCAAGACGCAGGCTAAGCTGATTCGGTTGCATCGCAGGGTGCAGGCTATGGAATTGGTTGCAACTCAGGACGCAGGCTGTAAAATTGGTTGTGTCTCAGGATGCAGAGCTCAAGGGGGTCCTCCTGATCAATCCTGCAGTGGTTTGTTCCCTTCATGCCTTGCTTGTAACAGTGTTACAGTGGTTCTCTTGAGACGGACAAGCTTGTGGTAAAGATTCTTTAGCCTACTTAGTGACCCCATGGACTGCATGGTACACATACATACACACTGCACATCAAGTAATGTAGAGGAATCACGTGTTGAGCATCTGAACTCAGAACCAACTTGCTGGCCAAGCAACAGACCTTGCTCCTTAGCCTTACTCGAGGTTAAACTTTCTCACCTTAGTTGTTTTTATATTTATACTACGGTATTGCACATTATGCTTGAACTTTACGTTCGTTACATGGCTCAAGTATCTCAGGCTGCTCGCTGTCTCCGGCAGTAGCACCAACATAAAAAAATATTACTTGAACTTGAACTTGGTTACATAGCTTCAGCCAGCAATTTGGCTGCTCGCCGTCTGAGGCAGTAGACAAATTAATACCAGGAGAATGTAGACGTGAGCAGATCACTTTTTCTCCATTTTTCTTCGTCTTCTAAACCGGGAGTCTAAAAAAAGGGGGGGGGGGACACCTATCCCTAAACAACCTGAGGGGGGCTGCCCCCCACCCACACACACACACACACACATTTAATCGAAATACCCCCTTTTTGAAAAAGATATGGATTGAGGGGGTTTACAGTATGGCGCATAAAATGGCATCCTCGGAATTCCTACATAGAGATTGTCTGATAGTAAAAATCCAGTTTTTCAACCCCATTCACCCAACAACCCACCCACCCACCCAAGGGGTAGATACTTATTGCATAAGGTCCAAAGTGGTGCCAATGGACTGCTCTTGCCAAGGCCTACTCATGGGTGGTCTCAGAATGTCATTTGGAGGTCGGAGTAAAAAGTTAGAAAAAAACTGAGGAAGGCTGACCCCATTCACCCACCCACCCAAGTATAGATACTTATTGCATTCACCCACCCAAGGGGTAGATACTTATTGCACAAGGTCCAAAGTGGTGCCAATGGACTGCCCTTACCAAGGCCTACTCAAGGGTGGTCTCAGAATGTCATTTGGAGGTCTGAGTAAAAAGTTATAAAAAAAACTGAGGAGGGCTGACCCCCCCCCCCCCCCCCCCTCTAAATGAGGTGCTCAGAATGACCTGAAAAATGTCTCATAATATCGCAATGATACATGCAATTATAGCCCCATTATCAGAAAAAAGAAATCGGGAGAAGTCAATTTTTTTAGGCCTTGACACCTCCTGTCTAAACGATAAAAAAACTAATCATACCGTTAAAAATACTTGATCCAATCTCTTCATACATTCATGGTTGAACAGAGGAAGCTTCGGTCGAGCTTCAACTTCTGGATTGCAAATCAGGTAATGTTGAAGGATCATTTACCCTCAGGTTGGGAAAGGTGCTAATACTTTCTCCTTGAATCCAGTAAGGCTTCGTCAGAACATTCAAAGACCACATGGTGTTCATCTTTAACGGCTCCAGAATCACTTGGTGGCACACCAGGGTAATTCAAAGCGCGCGCTTTTGAGCGCTGACTTTTTGGCCCTCTCTGCGCCTTAAGCGCAGTTTTTTGCAAACCCCTGTGGGCGCAGCAAGCATTATTTTCGTTTTTTGCACTACAAAGCGCGGTTTTTTTGTTTTCAAGTGCGCTAAAGCGCTGGCCAATTTGGCCATTTGAAGTACCCTGTTTCCATCTATCAGTTTTAAGTACCGTAGGGCGAGGAAGTTATAAATATATACATATAACATATTACACAAACATCCATGCTCCAACCAAATGCAGCGTATGCATATTGCGGAGGCGACTACCGGTATCAGTTATCAATCTGACAGTACTACAATCAGGCTACTACATATGCCAGTAGCCCCTAGGGATATACTCCATCTTGAGTATTGAAGGTTGGGCATTTCCCTTTAGCCTAATTGGCTACCCCTGCACTGTAACATACACATTACTGTACATAACATTAAGATTGTCACAGGCGGGTCAGTGTTGACCTTAGACAAGCCCGAACCATAGCTCTTATTGATCAACATAATGCATTTTTATTGAGGTTTAGGAAATTAGGAACTACAAATGCATAGTTGCACACAATGATTGGTTAGCCAATGCAACCTCTCATGAGGTCACGATTCTCCTGATACGTGGTATAACCTGAGTGAAGAAGCAATCTCGCGAACATACGTGCAAACGTACAAACACAGGTCTGTCTGGAGATGGACGAAAAAGCACATGTGTACTACGAAGTCAGCGTACAGATTCGTACAGGCGCGGCAGTTGGATTACCCCAGTCAGTGATCATCGGGGCTCCAACAGATCAGCCTCGCCAGGGTAGGACTACGTCCAGCGGACAAACTCAGCCAGTCATCGATGGCTGGACCACGCCATCTCCCGCCGCTCGCCATCGCAGATCCCCCAAGCTCCCACCCTCCCTTTACTCTCCCCTAACCCCCTCTATAGGCTCTCGCACTCGTCTCGAAACATAGCATCACCGTTGATATCACCACCCCTGTGTCAGAACCAACAAAGCTCCTTCTGTCTCGCATCCAACTAACGTCGAGGGATCCATCACTTAGCCTGGTCGGCATTGTTTTAGGCGCGCACTACCAGCATGCAAGTGGCAGGTCTTCATCGTGGGTTAAGATTCGGGCCCAGCTCAAGCCGGTCGTGTGGTGCGAGACATACTGCTGGCCGGCCGTGCATGGCTAGAGCTGGAAAAGAGGGTGAGGCTGAATGCATGCTTAACCAGAGGTTGTGAGGGTGTGTGGTGAAGATTGTGAATATATGTAAGAGGGTGGTGGGTGGGTTGGGGGTGGAGGGGGCGGAGTAAGGGTCGAAGGGAGAAAGCAGTCATGCAGGAAAACAAACAAAGAAGAACACATCCCTGCAGCCACACAGCCACCCAGGCACACTGTCGCACCATCTTGAAAGTCTTGCAGCCCCACAACCCAAAACAGCTACATAGCCACACCGACACAGGTGCACTCATGCATACAGGCACACAACACAAAAGCACAACCCCTTGCAGCCAGGCAGCCAAATGTGTCCATACAGCCACCCAGGCACACTGTCGCACCATCTTGAGAATGATACAGCCCCACAAACCAAAACAGCTACATAGCCACACCGACACAGGTGCACTCATGCATACAGCCACACCACACACAAGCACAACCCCTTGCAGCCAGGCAGCCAAATGTGTCCATACAACCACCCAGGCACACTGTCACACCATCTTGAGAATGATACAGCCCCACAACCCAAAACAGCGACATAGCCACACCAGCACAGGAGCACTCATGCATACAGCCACACTACACACAAGCACAACCCCTTGCAGCCAGACAGCCAAATGTGTCCATACAGCCACCCAGGCACACTGTCACACCATCTTGAGAATGATACAGCCCCACAACCCAAAACAGCTACATTGCCACACCAGCACAGGAGCACTCATGCATACAGCCACACTACACACAAGCGCAACGCCTTGCAGCCAGGCAGCCGAAAGTGTCCATACAGCCACCCAGGCATACTGTCGCACCATCTTGAGAATGATACAGCCCCACAACCCAACACATCTACATTGCCACACCAGCACAGGAGCACTCATGCATACAGCCACACTACACACAAGCGCAACGCCTTTCAGCCAGGCAGCCAAAAGTGTCCATACAGCCACCCAGGCATATTGCCGCACCATTTTGAGAGCCAAACAGTCCCATATCCCAAAACAGCTACATAGGCACATTACACACATGCACAACGCCATTCAACCACGCAGCAATTAGTGGCCACACAGACACTGTCACACCATCTTTTTCTGTTTAGCCCTTCCTGATATCATGGTTGGGCCAGGTTGGCATCTATTCGGTTACTCCTGGACTGTACCTACACACATGCATGCGATGCAGGGTCATGCGATGCAGGGGCATGCGATGTGATGCAGGGGCATGCGATGCAGGGTCATGCGATGCGATGCAGGGGCATGCGATGCAGGGGCATGCGATGCGATGCAGGGTCATGCGATGCAGGGGCATGCAATGCAGGATCTCATCAAAACTCTTTCATACATTTTTTTCGTTTTAGCCCCTCCTGATATCATGGTTGGACAAGTCCCTATTTGGCAAACCCTGGACTGTAACAAACTACACATACAGAGCCGCTCAAGGTCTGCCAACAGCCCACAATGCTTAAATCTTGATTTCTTTCATTCAATGGTGCGAAACTAAATTCACCACCAGGTGATTTGAAATTCACCACCAGGTGTAATAGATTCATCCGAAAGCATAAGGCGCCTTCGTCCCAGGAATTCTTTCTTCAAATCAAAAAGAGGAAATCTTATTCCTTTTTTGTGCCTCCTCCCAGGACAGGATTACAATATTATTACAATATTATTACGATATTATTATTACGATATTACGATTTAGCGCTGATTCAGCTGATTCAGCTGATTCGCGGTCTGAATAGCGTTTTGGGTCTGAGAACTGGATCTCAAATCGGGTCTCGTATAACGATAATTTTGACCAAAACGGGGTCTCATGTTGCGAGTGTAATCTAGTACGGAAAAAACTCAGTTAGACCACCTATATGCTGCAAATCAGGGTACTACTAAGCGCGCGCGGCCACGCGGTACCGCGCTGCCTTTTTGAGCCCCTCTGAGCGTTTCGCGCAGTTTTTTCAACCCCGTGGGCGCAGCGCGCAGTTTTTGCGCTTTGTGCACTAAAAAGCGCTGACCAATTTGACGTTTGTGCGCTTTAAGCGCTGACCAATTTGGCAAGAAGTAGTACCCTGATGCAAATCTTATAATGTACATATTCAAGATGATGCATGTCCCTTGAGCCCAATTGGCTGCTCCCTGGACTGTAACATACATACAATGCTAACAATCCCACACTTAACTATTGCAGGAGGAGGGCTGCTAGGTGGCTTGTTCGGTAGAAAGAAGGCAGAAAGCAAGGAAGCACAGATAATAGCATTACAAGAGGCAGTACCAGAGGCAGTACCAGAGGCAGGAGCGCCCCCCCCTGTTCCTAAACAGGCATCTGTAGACACATATATGATGTACACGCCGTCAGATGCGAAGCCTGAGTTCCCACCTTTCCAAACTATCAAGAAAGGCCCTATCTATGACCTCAGGTATGGCTAGGGAAAGGCTAAATTAGTTCATATTAGCGAGTGAATAATATTAGTGAATGTTAGATAATATTAGACCGACGAGCCGTCTCACCAGATTTTGAATTTATTTGAAAAACTAATAGCCAACTGTCTCACAACTAATAGGTATGAGCGTATGGCACTGTCACGATGTCTGTTCTAGGATCCAAAATAAGTGATGGGCTGCATCTTATTCAGTAGAGAGAGAGAGAGAGAGAGAGAGAGAGAGAGAGAGAGAGAGAGAGTTTGTGTGGGAGCATACATGTGAGAGTGGATGTTCACAGGATTAGCAACTGACGCCGGCTCAGGTATGAGCGTATGGCACATCAGTTGGTTAACCTCAGTTTTTTGTTTCCTGCTTTATATACAGCGATTACTACTTTTGACCCCGTTTTGATCCAAATTATCGCTATAAAATAAAAATAAAAATAGTTGTTTGTTACCTTAAATTGCCCTAAAAAGCTTTAAAAATCACACAAACGCTGTCCCTGGAGGAGGCCTAAAACCACGAAGCTAGAAGGAGAAGAAATTTCAGATTTGAAAACAAAATCCCTTGTTGCCCATTAGTTGACACCTTGGTGGACCGACCAATAAAAAGGAAAAAAAAAGGAAATAAAGCTAGAAGGAGAAGAAGAAGAAGAAGAAGAAGAAGAAGAAGAAGAAGAAGAAAAACCAATGTGCTCCTGAACAGGCACCTGTAGATGCATACATGGTGGTCACACTGTCAGAAGCGAAGCCTGATTTTCCACCTTTCCACCTTTCCACCTTTCCAAACCATCAAGATAGGCCCTTCGGGTCGCCTACCCAAATCGCTACCACCAGGCCAACCTTGAAAAACACCAGATCCCTGATCGCTACCAGAAGACCCCCTTTCTGAAACGAAGCAAAAAGCTCTGAGGCCAGGCATGGTAGCATCATTTGGACCCATATCATGACTGCTACATCAACCGATTTCACTGGACGTGCCCCTAACGTGCTTTGATCACGATTCTGGTTGGATTTATGTACTCGGAGGATCGACGAAAAATTTCACCATACAGAATGGCACATCAAATTCTTTTTCTTTTTCTTTTCTTCTTTGTGCATGATGGTCATAAGTCCCCCTTGACTCCGTCAAGCCAAGGGCACATTTGAAGTCTAGTAGGGCACTAGGAAAAATGTAATCATCATCATAATCATCATCATTTGGACCCATATCATGATACAAAGATGGGGGGCATGCGGGCTTCTTGCCAACCTGGTCTCAAAAATGAAAATTGAAAATTTGAACATCCAAGAATGGTTACAATGACCTCTAAGGACGTGCCACGGTGGGATGAAGGGATCCGGATTGTAAATGTGCGGTGGTCGAGCCGACATCTAGATTCCAGTTACCGTGCCGGTCGACGACCCTCCGGAAGGGCCCAAGCGCACTCAAGGGGGTTCGAACCCCGCACCTGCTGCGATCTTTCTCCAGGGTTGCTCTGCCACTGAGCCATTCAGTTCGGATTGGTGATAACCTGGTCTCATATTTATTATCGTATTATCAGGTATTATAAATGATTATACATGATTAAATGATTATGATCCTTCATATAATTATTATAAATGATTATGATCCTTTATATAATTATTATAAATGATTATACATGATTAAATTAATGATCCTTTATATGATTATTATAGCCATTTTTAGTGTGACTGACTCTATCATCCATTTTAACTGTGACTGACTCTATCATCCATTTTGAGTGTGACTGAATCTATCATCCATTTTTAGTGTGACTGACACTATCATCCATTTTGAGTGTGACTGACTATATCATCCATTTTGAGTGTGACTGACACTATCATCCCAGGGATTTTTTCTGTAATACATTACAATCGTAATATTAGACCCCGTTTGGGCCAAAATTATCGTAATGAGACACACAAAAAAAACTGAAGTTGAGTAAAATTGACCAAAATTGAGTAAAATTGACTTTAATCGTATTAAGGATGCTGTCCTGGGAGGAGGCAAATACAAAAACGAAATAAGATTTGCTCTTTCAGATTTGAAAAATATCACTGTATCATCCACCTTGGCGCCAGGTTTTACGAGCTGTACCCCGTTGTGGAGATGGAGTACACACGTCGGGAAGAAGGCTATGCAGCTCTTGGCGGGTACATAGTAAGTTCACAATATATATACATATATATATATATATATATATATATATATATATATATATATATATATATATATAGAGAGAGAGAGAGAGAGAGAGAGAGAGAGAGAGAGAGAGAGAGAGAGAGAGAAAAAGAGAGAGAGAGAGAGAGAGAGAGAGAGACATTCTTTCCAGATGTTCATTGGAACTTGAACTAACTTGGTCTAACTTGAACAGTTCATTGGAACTTGAACTTAAAATAACTTAAACTAACGTGGGCTGACTTGAATAGTTCATTGGAAATTGAACTTCAGCTAACTTAAAACAGTTCTTTGGAACTTGAATTCAATTAACTTGATTAACTTGAACTGACTTGAATAGATCATTGGAACTTGGACTTGAATTAACTTGAACAGATCTTTGGAACTTGAATTAATTTGGATTAACTTGAACTGACTTGAATAGTTCATTGGAAATTGAACTTCAGGTAACTTGAACAGTTCTTTGGAACTTGAATTATCTTGAATTATCTTGAACTGACTTGAAGAGTTCATTGGGAATTAAACTTTAAATAACTTGAACTTACGTGGGCTGGCTTGAACAGTTCATTGGAACCATGAACTTGAACTAACTTAGCCTAACTTGGGCTGATTTGAACACTTCATTGGAACTTGAACTTGAATTAACTTGAACTGACTTGAATAGTTCATAGTAACTTGAACTGACAGAATCAAATAATCGTCTGTCTAAGTCCGATTGGATTGGATAGTAACATTGTTAGCGAACTCTGGGCTGCTCACCGTCTTCCAATGTCGATGCCCATGGTCGATACCAAGTCGATACCCTCGGAAACCAAGGAGCCAAATATGCAGATTTGACAGTTTATTTTATATTTTATTGAAGCTGCCTAATACTACAAGTACCGGCCAATTCCCCTGGGCGGTACTCCAAGTAACAGGTACCCACGGAAACCAAGGAGCCAAATATGCAGATTTGACAGTTTATAGCAAGGGTGGTTAGGTGGTCAGGGAGCCAACTATGCAGGGTGGTTAGGTGGTTAGGGAGCCAGCTATGCAAGGTGGTTAGGTGGTTTGGAAACCAGGGAGCCACCTATGCAGATTTGACAGTTTATAGCAATTCAGGGGATGATTTGGGAAGCACACTTTGTACTTGGTTCTCAGAATTTCAGGCCAATTATCGAGAATTCTCGCGAGAATTCTCAGATTTCCAGGCCAAATTCTTGATATCATGTACGAAGTCCGGGTTCTTGAGAAACCTTGAACCCAAATCATCCGCTGAATTGCTATAAAGGATAGTCCAGGTCAAGTCATAATAGAAGATAGCAAGTGTTTTGTTGCCAAACCCTCCTTTTAAGAAGGGGGGTAAATTGTAAGTGTTTTAATGCGAAGCTCTCCTTTTGAGAGGTGTAAATTGTAAGTGTTTTGTTGCAGAGTTCTCGTTTTGAGTGGAATAAATAGTAAGTGTTCTGTTGGGGGGGTAAGGCCTCCTTTTGCGGGGGGGTAACTAGGATTCTGATTCTATCTGGTAGGAGGAATAAAGCAGGGGTGTTACTTGATCTTGAACTTGGTTACATGGCTCGAGCCTTTAAGGCTGCTTGCCGTCTTAGGCAGAAGCATAATCAATTAAAAGCAAAGCATTCCTATCCCCAACTCCCCCACTACCCAACTCCTAAACTCCCCAACTACCCCACTACCCCACTCCTCTACACACCCACACACCCACTCCCCCACTCCCCAACTACCCCACTCCCCAACTCAACCACTTCCCAACTCCTCAACTCTCCCACTCCCCCACTCCCCCACTCCCCCACTTCCCAACTCCCCACTCCCCAACTCCCCCACTCCCCAACTCCCTCACTCCCCAACTCCCCCACTCCCCAACTCCCCCACACCCCCACTACCCCACTGCCCAACTCCCCCACTCCCCCACTACCCAACTCCCCAACCCCACCACTCCCCAACTCCCCCACTCCCCAACTCCCACGACCACTTGCAGGATGGCTCCAACTCAAGTGGCCAACCATTCTCGTACACCCAGCCTGTGGTCATGCGGTACGAGCCATCGGTAAGTGTCAATAAATAAATAAGTAAATCAATAGTGTGTCTTACTACGAGGCGTGAGGTTCAGAGGGCCAGCCCGTTTGCTTTCACTGGGGCCAATCATTCTCGTACACCCAGCCTGTGGTCATGTGGTACGAGCCAATCTGTAAGTAGAAGTACATGCATAGGTAGTACGCCTTACAACGAGGCGTGAGGTTGAGGGAGCCAGCCCGTTTCCTTTCACTGGGGCCAACCATTATTGTACACCCAGCTTGTGGTCATGCATTACGAGCCATCGGTAAATTTAAATAGATAAATAGTACGCCTAACTACGAGGCGTGAGGTTGAGTGGGCCAGCCCATTTGCTTTCACTGGGTCTAACCATTCTTTTACACCCAGCCTGTGGTCATTCGGTTTGAGCTATCGACAAGTTTAATATAAACTATATATACAGGTATATGTAACGGAAATGTATGCATGTTATAAAGGTTCCTGAGGTGCTCGTGTTGATGCCACCTTTCCCAAGTTGTACATGGGGGTGCCACACAGCCTGTGGTTATGAGGTTAGAGCCATGGGCAAGTTTATATTACATATATGCATTATATTGTATGTAACAAAGGTTCCTGACGTGCTTTTTTTTTTCCAAGTTGTAAAAGGACTTTCACCCCAGGAGGTGGGTCTCCCGACACAAACCAGCAACACGGAGGATTCAGTTCGAATGGTGTTGCCACTCCTACAATATGCAAAGTAGGCGCACTTAGGGTTGGTGAGAGATACCAACCCACGACCAAACGAACATTCACCACTACCCTAGTGGTGATGCGACTTTTCCAGGTTGTACGTGGGGCGCAACCCAGCCTGGTTATGGGGTTAAAGCCATGGGCAAGCGTATATTACATGTAAACATTTATATGTAATGTAAATGCAGCGGGGGGGGGGGGGGGGGGGGGGCAGAAAGACAGGTTTTGGACCGTATGTTCAATATGGTGTCCGATTCAGATGGGAGTTGGAATTGTGGAAGTTTCATGCAAAACGAGGGGGGAAATAAAGTTGAAAACAAGTTTTTTTACCCCTCCCCCCCCCCCCCCCTCCTAAAACCCGATTACCTCACCCTACCCCCCCTGAAATGGGGGTCATTCAAAAGATCTTTAAAAACCTATTCCAGTTATGCTCTTACATCTTTCATGGGGTTACCCAAACGTGATTTATCGCGAAGTTAAGATTTGGGCCGCTTTGGTTGAAAACAACTTTGGACCCCTCTAACTATGGTACAACTTAATTTTTGGCTCAAAAGAAAAAACTGTTGATTTTTATAGTTTCAGAATAAGCTCTATCCAAAGCGAAGATGCGGAACGGCAGCATTTTCCTTGCCCCCCCCCCTTGTGTACATGTATGTATGTTATAAAGGTTCCTGAGGTGCGTGTGTTGATGCGACCTTACCCAAGTTGTACACGTGGTGCCACCCCCATGGGGGGGCTAGGCTTTCGACTGTGGTGCAGGGGCTAGGCTTTCGGCTAGGGTTTCAGCTGTGGTGCAGCCCTGTTGATGCAACCTTCCCCAAGTTGTACACGTGGTGCCACCCCCATGGGGGGGCTAGGCTTTCGACTGTGGTGCAGGGGCTAGGCTTTCGGCTAGGGTTTCAGCTGTGGTGCAGCCCTGTTTGATGCACCTTCCCAAGTTGTACACGTGGTGCCACCCCCATGGGGGGGCTAGGCTTTCGACTGTGGTGCAGGGGCTAGGCTTTCGGCTAGGGTTTCAGCTGTGGGTGCAGCCCTGTTGATTGCAACCTTCCCCAAGTTGTACACGTGGTGCCACCCCCATGGGGGGGCTAGGCTTTCGACTGTGGTGCAGGGGCTAGGCTTTCGGCTAGGGGTTTCAGCTGTGGTGCAGCCCTGTTGATGCAACCTTCCCCAAGTTGTACACGTGGTGCCACCCCCATGGGGGGGGCTAGGCTTTCGACTGTGGTGCAGGGCTAGGCTTTCGGCTAGGGTTTCAGCTGTGGTGCAGCCCTGTTGATGCAACCTTCCCCAAGTTGTATACTGGTGCCACCCCCATGGGGGGCTAGGCTTTCGACTGTGGTGCAGGGGCTAGGCTTTCGGCTAGGGTTTCAGCTGTGGTGCAGCCCTGTTGATGCAACCTTCCCCAAGTTGTACACGTGGTGCCACCCCCATGGGGGGGGCTAGGCTTTCGACTGTGGTGCAGGGCTAGGCTTTCGGCTAGGGTTTCAGCTGTGGTGCAGCCCTGTTGATGCAACCTTCCCCAAGTTGTACACGTGGTGCCACCCCCATGGGGGGGCTAGGCTTTTGACTGTGGTGCAGGGGCTAGGCTTTCGGCTAGGGTTTCAGCTGTGGGTGCAGCCCCTGTTGATGCAACCTTCCCCAAGTTGTATACGTGGTGGCCACCACCCATGGGGGGGCTAGGCTTTCGACTGTGGTGGCAGGGGCTAGGCTTTCGGCTAGGGTTTCAGCTGTGGTGCAGCCCTGTTGATGCAACCTTCCCCAAGTTTTGTACAACGTGGTGCCACCCCCCATGGGGGGGCTAGGCTTTCGACTGTGGTGCAGGGGCTAGGCTTTTCGGCTAGGGTTTCAGCTGTGGTGCAGCCCTGTTGATGCAACCTTCCCCAAGTTGTACACGTGGTGCCACCCCCATGGGGGGGCTAGGCTTCGACTGTGGTGCAGGGGCTAGGCTTTCGGCTAGGGTTTCAGCTGTGGTGCAGCCCTGTTGATGCAACCTTCCCCAGTTGTACACGTGGTGCCACCCCCATGGGGGGGCTAGGCTTTCGACTGTGGTGCAGGGGCTAGGCTTTCGGCTAGGGTTTCAGCTGTGGTGCAGCCCTGTTGATGCAAACCTTCCCCAAGTTGTAATACGTGGTGCCACCCCATGGGGGGGCTAGGCTTTCGACTGTGGTGCAGGGGCTAGGCTTTCGGCTAGGGTTTCAGCTGTGGTGCAGCCCTGTTGATGCAACCTTCCCCAAGTTGTATACGTGTGCCACCCCCATGGGGGGGCTAGGCTTTCGACTGTGGTGCAGGGGCTATAGGGTAGGCTTTCGGCACTTAGGGTTTCAGGCTGTGGTGGCAGCCCTGTTGATGCAACCGTCCCCAAGTTGTACACAAGTGGTGCCACCTCCCAATGGGGGGGCTGAGGCTTATCGACTGTGGTGCAGGGGCTAGGCTTTCGGCTAGGGTTGAAGCGGTGGATGCAGGACCCTGTTGATGCAACCTTCCCAAGGTTGTACACGTGGTGGCCACCCCCCATGGGGGGGCTAGGCTTTCGACTGTGGTGTCAGGGCTAGGCTTTCGGCGTAGGGTTTCAGCTGTGGTGCAGCCCTGTTGATGCAACCTTCCCCAAGTTGTACACGTGGTGCCACCCCCATGGGGGGGCTAGGCTTTCGACTGTGGGTGCAGGGGCTAGGCTTTCGGCTAGGTTTTCAGCTGTGGTGCAGCCCTGTTGATGCAACCTTCCCCAAGTTGTACTACGTGGTGCCACCCCCATGGGGGGGCTAGGCTTTCGACTGTGGTGCAGGGGCTAGGCTTTCGGCTAGGGTTTCAGCTGTGGTGCAGCCCTGTTGATGCAACCTTCCCCAAGTTGTCCACGTGGTGCCACCCCCATGGGGGGCTAGGCTTTCGACTGTGGTGCGGGCTAGGCTTTTCGGCTAGGGTTTTTCAGCTGTGGTGCAGCCCTGTTGATGCAACCTTCCCCAAGTTGTATACGTGGTGCCACCCCCATGGGGGGGCTAGGCTTCGACTGTGGTGCAGGGGCTAGGCTTTCGGCTAGGGTTTCAGCTGTGGTGCAGCCCTGTTTGATGCAACCTTCCCAAGTTGTATACGTGGTGCCACCCCATGGGGGGGGCTAGGCTTCTGACATGTGGTGCAGGGCTAGGCTTTCGGCTAGGGTTTCAGCTGTGGTGGCAACGCCCTGTTTGATGCAACCTTCCCAGTGTACACGTGGTGCCACCCCCATGGGGGGCTAGGCTTTCGACTGTGGTGCAGGGGCTAGGCTTTCGGCTAGGTTTCAGCTGTGGTGCAGCCCTGTTGATGCAACCTTCCCCAAGTTGTACACGTGGTGCCACCCCCATGGGGGGGGCTAGGCTTTCGACTGTGGTGCAGGGGGCTAGGCTTTCGCTAGGTTTCAGCTGTGGTGCAGCCCTGTTGATGCAACCTTCCCCAAGTTGTACACGTGGTGCCACCCCATGGGGGGGCTAGGCTTTCGACTGTGGGTGCAGGGGCTAGGCTTTCGGCTAGGGTTTTCAGCTGTGGTGCAGCCCTGTTGATGCAACCTTCCCCAGTTTACACGTGGTGCCACCCCCATGGGGGGGCTAGGCTTTCGACTGTGGTGCAGGGGCTAGGCTTTCGGCTAGGGTTTCAGCTGTGGTGCAGCCCCTGTTGATGCAACCTTCCCCAAGTTGTACACGTGTGCCACCCCCATGGGGGGGCTAGGCTTTTCGACTGTGGTGCAGGGGCTAGGCTTTTCGGCTAGGGTTTCAGCTGTGGTGGCAGCCCTGTTGATGCAACCTTCCCCAAGTTGTACACGTGGTGCCACCAACCCTGGAGGGGGCTATGCTTTCGACTGTGGTGGCAGGGGCTAGGCTTTCGGCTAGGGTTTCAGCGGTGGTGCAGCCCTGTTGATGCAAACCTTCCCCAAGTTGTACACGTGGTGCCACCCCCATGGGGGGGCTAGGCTTTCGCTGTGGTGTAGCAGGGGCTAGGCTTTCGGCTAGGGGTTTCAGCTGTGGTGCAGCCCTGTTGATGCAACCTTCCCCAAGTTGTACACGTGGTGCCACCCCCATGGGGGGGCTAGGCTTTCGACTGTGGTGCAGGGGCTAGGCTTTCGGCTAGGGTTTCAGCTGTGGTGCAGCCCTGTTGATGCAAACCTTCCCCAAGTTGTACACGTGTGCCACCCCCATGGGGGGGGCTAGGCTTTCGACTGTGGTGCAGTGGGCTAGGCTTTCGGCTAGGGTTCAGCTGTGGTGCAGGCCCTGTTGATGCAACCTTCCCCAAGTTGTACACGTGGTGCCACCCCCATGGGGGGCTAGGCTTTCGACTGTGGTGCAGGGGCTAGGCTTTCGGCTAGGGTTTCAGCTGTGGTGCAGCCCTGTTGATGCAACCTTCCCCAAGTTGTACACGTGGTGCCACACCCATGGGGGGCTAGGCTTTCGACTGTGGGTGCAGGGCTAGGCTTTCGGCTAGGGTTTCAGCTGTGGTGCAGCCCTGTTGATGCAACCTTCCCAAGTTGTACACGTGGTGCCACCCCCATGGGGGGCTAGGCTTTCCGACTGTGGTGGCAGGGGCTAGGGTTTCGGCTAGGGTTTCAGCTGTGGTGCAGCCCTGTTGATGCAACCTTCCCCAAGTTGTACACTGTGGTGCCACCCCCATGGGGGGGCTAGGCTTTCGACTGTGGTGCAGGGGCTAGGCTTTCGGCTAGGGTTTCAAGCTGTGGTGCAGCCCCTGTTGATGCAACCTTCCCCAAGTTGTATAACGTGGTGCCACCCCCATGGGGGGGCTAGGCTTCGACTGTGGTGCAGGGGCTGCTAGGCTTTCGGCTAGGGTTTCAGTGTGGTGCAGCCCTGTTGATGCAACCTTCCCCAAGTTGTACACGTGGTGCACACCCCCATGGGGGGCTAGGCTTTCAACGTGGTGGTGCAGGGCTAGGCTTTCGGCTAGGGTTTCAGCTGTGGTGCAGCCCTGTTGATGCAACCTTCCCCAAGTTGTACACGTGGTGCCACCCCCATGGGGGGGCTAAGGCTTTCGACTGTGGTGCAGGGGCTAGGTTTCGGCTAGGGTTTCAGCTGTGGTGCAGCCCTGTTGATGCAACCTTCCCCAAGTTGTATACGTGGTGCCACCCCCATGGGGGGGCTAGGCTTTCGACTGTGGTGCAGGGGCTAGGGCTTTCGGCTAGGGTTTCAGCTGTGGTGCAGCCTGTTGATGCAACCTTCCCCAAGTTGTACACGTGGTTGCCACCCCATGGGGGGGCTAGGCTTTTCGACTGTGGTGCAGGGGCTAGGCTTTCGGCTAGGGTTTCAGCTGTGGTGCAGCCCTGTTGATGCAACCTTCCCCAAGTTGTACTACGTGGTGCACCCCATGGGGGGGCTAGGCTTTCGACTGTGGTGCAGGGGCTAGGCTTTCGGCTAGGGTTTCAGCTGTGGTGCAGCCCTGTTGATGCAACCTTCCCCAAGTTGTACACGTGGTGCCACCCCCATGGGGGGGCTAGGCTTTCGACTGTGGTGCAGGGGCTAGGCTTTCGGCTAGGGTTTCAGCTGTGGTGCAGCCCTGTTGATGCAACCTTCCCCAAGTTGTACTACGTGGTGCCACCCCCATGGGGGGGCTAGGCTTTCGACTGTGGTGCAGGGGCTAGGCTTTCGGCTAGGGTTTCAGCTGTGGTGCAGCCCTGTTGATGCAACCTTCCCCAAGTTGTACACGTGGTGCCACCCCCATGGGGGGGCTAGGCTTTCGACTGTGGTGCAGGGGCTAGGCTTTCGGCTAGGGTTTCAGCTGTGGTGCAGCCCTGTTGATGCAACCTTCCCCAAGTTGTACACGTGGTGCCACCCCCATGGGGGGGCTAGGCTTTCGACTGTGGTGCAGGGGCTAGGCTTTCGGCTAGGGTTTCAGCTGTGGTGCAGCCCTGTTGATGCAACCTTCCCCAAGTTGTACACGTGGTGCCACCCCCATGGGGGGGGCTAGGCTTTCGACTGTGGTGCAGGGGCTAGGCTTTCGGCTAGGGTTTCAGCTGTGGTGCAGCCCTGTTGATGCAACCTTTCCCCAAGTTGTACACGTTGTGCCACCCCCATGGGGGGGCCTAGTCTTTCGACTGTGGTGCAGGGCTAGGAGGCTTTCGCTAGTGTGTCAGCTTGTGTGGCAGCCCTGTTATGCACCTCCCTCCCCAAGTTGTATACGTGGTGCCACCACCCATGGGGGGGCTAGGCTTTTCGACTGTGGTGCAGGGGGCTAGGCTTTCCGCTAGGGTTCAGAGCTTGGTGCAGCCCTTGTTGCGCCACCGTCCCCAAGTGGTACAACGTTGTGCCACCCCAGAGGGGGGACTTTAGCTTTCGACTGTGGTGCGAGGCTAGGCTTCGGCTAGGTTTCAGCTGTGGTCAGCCCTGTTATGCAAACCTTGCCCCAATTTGTACACTGGTGGCCACCCCCATGGGGGGGCTAGGCTAACAACTGTGGTGCAGGGGCTAGCTTCAAGCTGGGTTTCATCTGTGGTGCAACCTGTTGTATGCAACCTTCCCAATTTGTACACTGGTGCCACCACCCAATGGGGGTGCTAGCTTTCGACTGTGGTGCATTGTCTAGGCGTTCGAGCTAGGTTTTCAGCTGTGTTACAGCCCTGTTGATGCAACATTCCCCAAGTTGTACACTTGTGCCACCCCCAATTGGGTGGCTATTCTTTGACTGTGTGCAGGGTCCTATGCTATTTCGGCCAGGTATCAGGCTGTGGTGCAGCCCTGTTGATGCAACCTTCCCCAAGTTGTACACGTGTTGCCACGCCCATGGGGGGGCTAGGCTTTCGACTGTGGTGCAGGGGCTCAGGCTTCGGCTAGGTTTTCAGATGTGGTGCAACCCCTGTTTGAATGCAACCTCCCCAAGTTGTACACGTTGAGCCACCGCCCATGGGGGGCTTGGGCGTTTTCGACTGTGGGAGGGGCTAGGCTTTCCGGCAGGGTTTCAGCTGTGGGCACCCTGTTGATGCACCCTTCCCCAAGTTGTACCGTGGTGTCCCACCAAAGTAGTATCACCCACCCCAAATGGTTGTCACCATCCCAAAGTGGTTATCCCCAAAATGGTATCACCCCCAAAGTGGTATCACCCCAAGTGGTGTCACCCCAAAGTGGTATCACCCTAAAGTGGTGTCACCCCAAAGTGGTATCACCCCAAAGTGGTGTCACCCCAAAGTGGTATCTCCCCAAAGTGGTGTCACCCCAAAGTGGTATCACCCCAAAGTGGTGTCACCCCAAAGTGGTATCACCCCAAAGTGGTGTCACCCCAAAGTGGTGTTACCCCAAAGTGGTATCACCCCAAAGTGGTGTCACCCCAAAGTGGTATCACCCTAAAGTGATGTCACCCCAAAGTGGTATCACCCCAAAGTGGTGTCACCCAAAAGTGGTATCACCCCAAAGTGGTGTCACCCCAAAGTGGTATCACCCCAAAGTGGTGTCACCCCAAAGTGGTATCACCCCAAAGTGGTGTCACCCCAAAGTGGTTCCCTCATAATGGATGTCGTCCTCCAAATAAACGTATCGCTCAGGGTTTAAGCTTGGTGACCCATTGCCTCCCATTGTCAACCACTTCAAGGCTGCTCCCCGTATTTAATAGTATTATCAACAATAAGAGCACTAGTTGAATAGCAAAACGTGCTTTGTCTTATCTCTTCATACATTCATTCCAACTCCTTTTCTCCTGACACCAGGTTTCCACTCATAGGGGAAAAGGTACATGACCATGAATGTGGGCTCAGTGCGAGGCTCATGTTACGAGCTTAGTGACCCATTGCCTCCCATTACCTAACACTTCAAGGCTGATCCCCGTATTTTATAGTAGCATTAACAATAAGAACACCAGATGTACCAAAACGTGCTTAGTCTTATCTCTTTATGCATTCATTCCAACTCCTTTTCTCCTAACACCGGGTTCCATTCGTAGGGGAAAAAACACATGTCCATGAATGTGAGCTCAGTGTGTGGTTCAGGGTTTAACCGTGGTGTCCCATTGCCCCCCATCACCAGACAGCTTCTAGGCAGCTCCTTGAGCCAGTCACTGAGCTAAACCAAAAATATCAGCTTACGACATGGTGACCCATTGCCTCCAATCACTGAACAGCTTCTAGGCAGCTCCTTGAGCCAGTCACTGAGCTAATCCAAAACATCAGCTTATGAGCGTGGAGACCCATTGCCTCCAATCACTGAACAGCTTCTAGGCAGCTCCTTGAGACAGTCACTGAGCCAAACCAAAAATATCAGCTTATGAGCGTGGTGACCCATTGCCTCCAATCACTGAACAGCTTCTAGGCAGCTCCTTGAGCCAGTCACTGAGCCAAACCAAAAATATCAGCTTATGAGTGTGGTGACCCATTGCCTCCCATCACCGAACAGTTCAAGGCTGGTCCCCCTATTTGGCAGTAACATTGACAAAAAGAACACTAGTCTTCTAACCATAACGTGCTTGATGTAATCTCTTTATTCAATCATTCCATCTCCTTTTCTCAGAACACCTTGTTTCCACTCATAGGGGAAGAAAGACATGTCCATGAATGTGAGCTCAGTGCGTGGTTCAGAGTTTAAGCGTGGTGTCCCATTGCCTCCAATCACCAAACAGCCTCTAGGCAGCTCCTTGAGCCAGTCACTGAGCTAAACCAAAAATATCAGCTTACGATATGGTGACCCATTGCCTCCAATCACTGAACAGCTTCTAGGCAGCTCCTTGATCCAGTCACTGAGCTAAACCAAAAAGATCAGGTCACGAGCGTGGTGACCCATTGCCTCCCATTACCAAACACTTCAAGGCTCCTCCCCCTATTTGGCAGTAACATCAACAAAACAAACACTAGCTGTATTACAAAAACATGCTTGATCTAATCTCTTTATACATTCATTCCAACTCCTTTTTGGCGGAGCCCCCCCATCTGGGGGGCGGGAGCCCCCATGTTTACCCATTTGTCCGTCGGACCATCTGTCTGACCGCGATGAAGCCTGACACGCCAGCCAACGGTCTCCAAACTCGCTTTCGATGCCACCTGTCGCTCCGTCGTGATCACTCTCCGCCATTTCATAGCGTCGCAGGCGACGCTGCATAGATCTTGTCACCAAACACCTGGTTTCTGCTCGCAGGGGAAGAAGTACATGTCTATGAATGTGGGCTCAGTGCGTGGTTCAGGGTACAAGCGAGGCGACCCGTTGCCTCCTATCAGCGAACAGCTCAAAGCGCTCCCTGCCCCTAAGGATGACAGTGTGGGGCTCACTGTGGCTGGCGGGGAACTTGTCGCTATCTTGAGCTTCGACGGCTTTATCACTCCTGGCACTACTGCGGATGCAAAGAAGAGACTGAAAGCAGCGTTGGCCGCAGGTGCGTGTGTGCATGTGTGTGTGTGTGTGTGCGTGCATGTGAGTGTGTGGTAGGCCTCATCTAGTGTGGGCCTCTCTGTAGCAGGCAGGGAAGTTGTCGCTACCATGCGTTTCGATAGGTTTATCACCCCTGGCACTGCCACGGAAGCCAAGAAGAAGCTGAAGGCAGCGTTGGCTGCAGGTGCGTGCGTGTGCCCGCATGTGTGTGTGTGTGGCAGGCCTCATCTAGTGTGGGCCTCTCTGTAGCAGGCAGGGAACTTGTCGCTACCATGCGTTTCGATAGGTTTATCACCCCTGGCACTGCCGCGGAAGCCAAGAAGAAGCTGAAGGCAGCATTGGCTGCAGGTGCGTGCGTGTGCCCGCATGTGTGTGTGTGTGGCAGGCCTCATCTAGTGTGGGCCTCTCTGTAGCAGGCAGGGAACTTGTCGCTACCATGCGTTTCGATAGGTTTATCACCCCTGGCACTGCCACGGAAGCCAAGGAGAAGCTGAAGGCAGTGTTGGCCGCAAGTGTATGTTTT
Organism: Chlamydomonas sp. ICE-L; assembly: GCA_013435795.1. Classification (NCBI taxonomy): domain Eukaryota; kingdom Viridiplantae; phylum Chlorophyta; class Chlorophyceae; order Chlamydomonadales; family Chlamydomonadaceae; genus Chlamydomonas; species Chlamydomonas sp. ICE-L. The sequence continues at coordinate 12,583,550 of JACBWV010000730.1, forward strand.
GTGTGTGTGTGTGTGTGTGTGTGTGTGTTTGTATGTATGTGTGTTTGTTTGTGTGTGTTTGTGTGTGTGTGTGTATGTTGGTGTGTTTGTTTGTGTGTGTGTGTGTGTGTGTAGGTGTATTACTTATATAACTGATCTCGTATAACTGATCTCGTATAACTGATCTTACATAAGTATGTAACTGATCTGGCACTACCAACCTTACATAACTGATCTTACGTATGTATGTAACTGATCTAACATTACCAACCTTACATAACTGATCTTACATAAGTATGTAACTGATCTAACATTACCAACCTTACATAACTGATCTTACATAAGTATGTAACTGATCTAACATTACCAACCTTACATAACTGATCTTACGTATGTATGAAACTGATCTAACATTACCAACCTTACATAACTGATCTTACATAAGTATGTAACTGATCTGGCACTACCAACCTTACATAACTGATCTTACATAAGTATGTAACTGATCTGGCACTACCAACCTTACATAACTGATCTTACATAAGTATGTAACTGATCTGGCACTATCAACCTTACATAACTGATCTTACGTATGTATGTAACTGATCTAACATTACCAACCTTACATAACTGATCTTACATAAGTATGTAACTGATCTAACATTACCAACCTTGCATAACTGATCTTACATAAGGTCGCCGTTAAACTGTCGGTGCAGAGACTTGGGCATGTCTATAATTGGTCCTGGTTCGAACCCTGTTTTTCGTTGTTATCGCAAGGGGGACAGTGTTGTACTGGTCGTCATTAAACTGTCGGTGCAGAGACTTGGACATGACTATAATCCGTCTGAGTACCGACCCTGGTTTCCATGTTTATCGCAAGGGGGGTAGTATTGTACTAGTCGTCATTAAGCTGTCGGTGCAGAGACTTGGACATGACTATAATCCGTCTGAGTACCGAGCCTGGTTTCCATGTTAATCGCAAGGGGGGTAGTATTGTACTGGTCGTCATTAAGCTGTCGGTGCAGAGACTTGGACATGACTATAATCCGTCTGAGTACCGACCCTAGTTTCCGTGGTTATTGCAAGGGAGAAAGTATTGTTTTCTGCAGACAGCTAGACGCCGAATTGCAAGTGAATATAACCTTGTAACAATTCTTCTTCTTCTTCATCTTCATCCCACGCTCAGGAAACAAACTAACACCCCCCACACACACACACCCATCCACACACACACACACACACACATCATCTCACATTCAGACGGCATCAAGCTTGCTGAGGAAGAAGATGCAGGACTCTTCCGCGTGGGTCAATGTAAGTCCTTAAATGTGTGTTTAAATCTGTATGTATGTATGTATGTATGTATGTATGTATGTATGTCTCTTTCCCCACCACTACCAACCCACCAACCCACAAGTCCTTTATGTATTTTTTATTGTTTTGGTTCTCCTGGTAGACTAGAAACATCTTGATTACTCGATTGCAAGTGAGGAGGAATATGCAGGACTCTTCCTCGTGGGTCAATTTAATCCCCTTCATCTTTTGTTTAGTTGTTTTGGCTTCTCCTGATAGTCTAAAAACATCTTGATTGTTCGAGTGCAAGTGATGAGGAAGATGGTGGACTCTTCCGCGTGGGTCAATGCAAGTCCTTAAATGTGTGTGCTTAAATCTGTCAGTCTGTCTGTCTGTTTGTCTGTCTCTTTTTCCCACCACCACCAACCAACAAGTCCTTCATCTCTTGTTTTGTTGATTTGGTCTCTCCTGATAGACTAGAAACATCTTGATTTTTCGATTGCCAGTGAGGAGGAAGATGCAGGACTCTTCTGCGTGGGTCAAAGTAAGGCCTGAAATGTGTGTGTGTGTGTGTGTGTGCTTCAATATTTTTCCCACCAACCCACCAACCTGCAAGTCCTTCATCTCTTGTTTAGTTGATTTGGTCTCTCCTGAAAGTCTAGAAACATCTTTATTACTCGGGTGCAAGTGAGGATGAGGACGCATGACTCTTTCGCGTGGGTCGATGCAAGTCCCCTTCATGCCCTGTTTATGATTTTTTGGGGGGTTTCCTAGCAGCTTCTAGGCAGCTACTTCAGACATCCCCTGGGCTAACCGCAAGGATTTCAGCAGCGCTAATAAGCTGTTAAAGCTGGCTTCCAGTTGCACTAGGGTGCTTGTAGTTTGGCTGGGTAGCAAGCCAGGGGAGCTACCTAGAAGCTGCTGGTTAAAGCCGAAAATAAAAGCTATGCTCTTATTTAGTTGATTAGGTCCCTCCTGGTAGTCAAAAACTCCTGGAAGTCAAAACAAACTGGTAGTCAAAAATCCTGGTAGTCAAAAACTGTCTTGATGACTCCAGGGTGGACAATTCCCTTACAGTCCATGACAACTCAGCAACTGTCCAGACTCAGATCTACGACATCATGAACTGATTTGACATTCAAGAACAAGTTCTATGCAGCGTCGCAAGCGACGCTAAAAAATGGCGGAGAGTGTTCGCAACGGAACGACACGTGACAACAGAAGCGAGTCAGTTTCGAGACCGTTGACTGGCGTCCAGGCTTCGTCTCGGTCAGACGGTCGGTTGGTCGGGTGGACAAATGGGTAACCCTGGGGGCTCTCGTTTCCTTGAAGAGGGGGCCAGGGTACTTCAAATAGCCAAATTGGCCAGCGCTTTAGCGCACTTGAAAACAAAAAAACTGCCCTTTGCAGTGCGAAAAGCGCAAAAATTGCTTGCAGCGCCCACAAGGGCTTGCAAAAAACTGCGCTTAAAGCGCAGAGGGGGTCAAAAAGTCAGCGCTCAAAAGCGCAAAAGCGCGCGCTTTGAATAACCCTGGAGGGGGTTCCGTCAAAAAGCCTATGTTGGCTACCTCTAGACCGCAGCCCTTCCTATCACGGTTGGGCAAGTCCCTGAAGCCTATTTGGCCTACCCCTGGACTGTAACATACATGCATGTTGCTCACCATGGCATCACTCTTCCATGCCTCTCATCATGCGCAGATGGTGCAGTTTACAGCGTGGAGGAGCGTATGAATGAGTTGATGTTCAAAGTGAAGGCTGGATGATGGATATGACACGAGGACGCCTTATTGTGTATTATGACTTGAACTTGAACTTGGTTGTGTAGCTTGAGCCAGCAATTATTTGTTTATTATATTACCGGTATGTTTAATTTATAACAAGAAGAAGTAGATTGTCTGACATAATATAATAATGTACTAATATATTTATAACAAGGAATGTAATGAAAAGTGGGTGATCTGAAACGCTCTTGATGATGATGGCGATGATGATGATGGTGACTATGATGATAATGATGATTAGTCTTGGACACCGGTCCTCCGATGTAACGATTTATTCGGGCCCGCTTCTTTGGGTGTTTCTTTTACCCAGCCCAACCTGATATTCTGGGATTCGTCTTGGCATGTCGCTGTTAGGCGAACCTCTTACCCTTTTAACTTTTTGGCCACCCCTGGCCAACTACCGGTATCTCAGAGGTATAGTTGAGGGAGTGTGTAAGACAATGAAGAAGAAGAATTGTTATAATGTTTTATACGCTTGAAATTCGGCGTCTAACCATCTGCAGAGAACAGTACTTCCCCCATGCGATAGCCACAGAAACTAAGTGTGATAGGGTTCGAACTCAGACAAATACATAAATAAATAAATAGTTTGCCACTTCGCCTTATTACGAGGGGTAAGATTGAGGGGGGCGCTTTCACTGGGGCCAATCACCAATAGGGGGGGGGGGGGGGGGGGGCGGATCATCCCTCTGGAGGAGGTTTTTCGGCCTGTCCCATGTGTCTTCTGCACGCGATCATGGACATGAAGGAGACAGTGGCATGGGTGTGGAGTTTGATGTAGAGCTTGAGGGCTGCTACTTTGGAGATACCTAAGCGGGTGAGGTTGGCAAGTCAGTCATTGTTTTTAATGACATGGCCAGGTCTCTAAGCCGACACTTTAACGACTTGTTAATCTAAAGGAGTATGGAACTGTGGATACAGTTTTTGTGTGTGCTGAGTATGTAACAGTATCCCCCCCTCTCTCTCTCTCTCTCTCTCTCTCTCTTGGGTGGAACCGCGGGAAAACTGATTATAAATGAGATCCAAATAACTACTGGAGTACTGGCCATTAGAGTTGGTTACATGGCTCCAGCCTTCAGGGCTGTTCGCAGTCTTCGGAGTACTGGTACACTACTACACTCTGCTGCTCACACACTGAACATTAACCAATGTATAGCTACTTGGCTAGATGCACGACAGCACTAGGAGACAAGACTTCAGATCTATACGTTACAGTCTAGACCTCTAGGGTAGCCAGCTAGACTTAATATACAAAATCCAACGTGGTATTTGGCGCACAGTGATCCCCCAGTGAAAGCAAATGGGCTAGACCCCTCAACCTCACGCCTCGTAATAAAGGTTATAAGGCGTTCTATTTATTTGTCTATCGCACCCCTCGTTTTTGGGTAGATATACTTTAATTACCAAAACAATAAGTCATGGAAGCAGTTGACGACATTCTCTGCGGTCTTCGCCTAGCATAAGGAGATCAAACCTCTTGGTTGAAATACCGTTCACTCCCCCCCCCCCCCCCCCCGAAGACTCATAGCAGCTGCGCCTTGGCACGGAATCTGCAGAAATGGCCCCTTCTTTCTCGTCCACAAAATCCTCGGTGGCTTTTGGCTAGCGCAAGGAGACCCATCCTATTGAAATTGAAATTGTTACATCCGTGTAATACCGTTACTCACAGGACGTGAAGTTAAGGACACCATAGCGTAAGCCGGAGCTAGCCATAGTCACCGTAAGAGACCCATCCTATTATATCACCTAGCAGCTGCGCCTTGGCACGGAATCTGCAGAAATGGCCCCTTCTTTCTCGTCCACAAAATCCTCGGTGGCTTTTGGCTAGCGCAAGGAGACCCATCCTATTGTATCACCTAGTGTGGAAATCCTTATATTCCGCTAGGTACGCGTGCAGTACTATGGTTGCTACTGACGCCGGGCGGCAAAAAACACATATTTATGGCAGAAGACTCTTGGCATGGAACTCCAAATGATCCTCCATAAAAGACGATATGAAGAAGTAGCTGTGGTCATAGCCTTCCTGCATGCGCAAAGTCAGAGGGTAGCCAACCTCCTTGGCGACTGCCTCCAGAGCCTCGGGCTTCAACTACGAGCGTGGATGGAGATGTGTGTAAGTATTGCATTGCACTGTCAGATGATGTGTTTCAGGATGTGTGTCAGTATTGCATTACATTGTCAGATGATGTGTTGCAGGATGTGTGCCAGTATTGCATTACATTGTCATAGACAGGCCCTCCAGTAGGCGCGATGTCAGGGGGTAGCCAACCTGCTTGGCGACTGCCTCCAAAGCTTCTGGCTTGAACTGAAAGTGGATGAAGGTGTGTGTCAGATTATGTGTCTCCATGTGTAGATGATGTCAGATGATGTGTCTGCATGTGTGGATGAAGGTGCGTGTCAGATTATGTGTCTCCCTGTAGATGATGTCAGATGATGTGTCTGCATGTGTGGATGAAGGTGTGTGTCAGATTATGTGTCTCCATGTGTAGATGATGTCAGATGATGTGTCTGCATGTGTGGATGAAGGTGTGTCAGATTATGTGTCTCCATGTGTAGATGATGTCAGATGATGTGTCTGCATGTGTGGATGAAGGTGTGTGTCAGATGATGTGTCAGTATTGAATTACATTGCCATAGACAAAACATTGACAGGCCACCCTGCATACGCGAAGTCAGAGAGTAGCTAACCTCCCTGGCGACTGCCCCCAAAGCCTCTGGCGTCAAATGCCCGTGGGGATGAAGATGTGAGACAGTATTGCATTACATTGTGAAGCACAAGGTCAGGAGGTAGTCAACCTCCGTGGCGACGGCATCCAGAGCCTCGGGATTCAACTGCGCATGGGGATGAAGATGTGTGTCAGATGATGTGTGTCAGTATTGCAACACATTGTCATAGACAGGCCCTCCTGTAGGCACAAGGTCAGGGGGTAGCTAACCTCCTTGGCGACGGCCTCAAGAGCTTCTGGCTTCAACTGCAAATGGGGATGAAGATGTGTGCCAGATGATGTGTGGGTGAAGTTGTGTGGGTGATGATGTGAGTCAGTATTGCACAAAATAGACAGGCCACCCTGCATACGCAAGGTCAGGGGGTAGCTTACCCCGTTGGCAACGGCCTCCAGACCCTGGTGCTTCAACTACGCGTGGGGATGAAGATGTAAGTCACTATTGCATTACATTGTGAAGCACAAGGTCAGTGGGTAGGCAACCTCCGTGGCGACGGCCTCCAGAGCCTCATGCTTAAACTGCGCGTAACTGCAAGCATAGGCACTAACTTTAACTGCGCGTGACTGCAAGCATAGGCACTAACTTTAACTGCGCGTAACTGCAAGCATAGGCACTAACTTCAACTGCGCGAAACTGCAAGCATAGGCACTATCTTCAACTGCACGTAACTGCAAGCATAGGCACTATCTTTAACTGCGCGTAACTGCAAGCATATGCACTAACTTTAACTGCGCGTAACTGCAAGCATAGGCACTAACTTCAACTGCGCGTAACTGCAAGCATAGGCACTAACTTTAACTGCGCTTTACTGCAAGCATAGGCACTAACTTCAACTGCGCGTAACTGCAAGCATATGCACTAACTTCAACTACGCGTAACTGCAAGCATAGGCACTAACTTTAACTGCGCGTAACTGCAAGCATAGGCACTAACTTCAACTGCGCGTAACTGCAAGCATAGGCACTAACTTCAACTGCGCGTAACTGCAAGCATAGGCACTAACTTCAACTGCGCGTAACTGCAAGCATAGGCACTAACTTTAACTGCGCGTAACTGCAAGCATAGGAACTAACTTTAACTGCGCGTAACTGCAAGCATATGCACTAACTTTAATTGCGCGTAACTGCAAGCATAGGCAGGCAAGGTGTGGCACCCTGACCGTCAATACATGCAAATAATAATCACACCTGCTCTGTCAAGAAGTTGTCGGCTGTGCCCTGATCCACAAGCATAGGTAGCAGGGATTTTTTTTTCAAATAAAAAAGAGGAAATCTAATTCCTTTTCTTTTTTCCCCTCCCTGTTTTCCTCCCAAAACAAGATCCTTATTCCGATTTGGGTCGATTTGGGCCATTTTTAGTAAATTTCAGTCAAACATAAAGAAAAGCCGCATTTCCCACACAGTAGTGGGAGAAATGGAGTATTCAGACGCGCGACGCAGGATTCCGCAGGACGCCTTCATATTTCAAATATCCGTAAACCCCCGGGCAAAACCAGGAGTAACCACCGCCAGTGTTTCTAGCAGTTCTGTCCTGCCCGGTATATAATCAAGTGCACAGTCACCGGGGGCACTAAAATTTTGGTGCCCCAAGCTGCCTAAGCCTTGATCTTTACCAGCTTTTCGAGTTCCCACCACCATCCCTCTGTCCCACAGGAGTTATATCTTCCAGAAGCTACCAGAGCCTCCAGGGGAAGTGGCTCTGTTATTATTTGACAGTAGCGACTCTATTGGTAGTAGCACAAAGACAGACCTGAGCAGTCTGGACTTACAAGCTAGATAGTGCAGTTGACTTTATTTAATGGTAAAAGCTGATAAGACCAATAAAGCCAGCCAGTGTTGTGATATACCCCCTAATTAAGGGAAATATCGCACACAGAGCTAAAACTTTACAAGGCCCAGCATACACCTTAGATATGTCTACTAGCACTTGTACCAATGGGGGCCCCATCTGAAAGATCGCTGGCCCTTTCGTGCAGTGTCTCAATGTCCAGCAAGCAGGCTCCCTACTTTTGCAAATATAAGTACTGACAATGATGAAGCCTGCATGTGCTTATTTCCTAAACCCTTAAGGGTAGATTATATGTATTGGAAATATGAAAAGCAACTGTAAAGGAATCTGAGTCAACCGTCTGAATCAAGTTTTCTTTTTTAATTTCTTACTCTGATAATTTTTGGCCAAAACGGGGTCTCATATTCCGATCGGAATATGTTCCGGAAAAAAATATCACTGATAGGCAGTCAGGGTGTAGCACCCTGACCGTCAAAATATGCAAATAATGATCACACCTGGGTTGTCAAGACAAGCAAATAATGATCACACCTGCTCTGTCAAGAAGTTGTCGGCAGTTCCCTGATCCACAAGCATAGGCAGGTTGGGTGTAGCACCCTGGCCGCCAGCTGTTAACTTCATCAGCTCACATGCGTCGTACTGCTTCCAAGTACTTTGGTCCTCTCCTAGGTAGCCTGAAGAGGACATGCAATTGCGATTTGAGTAAAGCATAGAGTACAAGGGACTGTGTTGTTGTGCATGTCACTGTTTCTGGGGTTGGCATCGCATTGCAGCTTCTAGGCAGCCCCCTTTCCCGTCCTTGGACCAAAACTGAAGCTAGCAAGAGTGTCCGGAAGCTGAAATGACGGGCACTGGAATGCAGCTGAAAGCTTTGGGCTTGAACCGGTGGCTGGCTAGTGGGGCTGACTGAAGGATGCCATGCATAGCCCAAGAAAGAAACAGTGCTTGTCTTGGTCTCAGGCTTTGGTCTGGAGACCCAACGAATGTCTGTCCCCTGCTGACCAACTGCCTGCTGCATCCTGTAATTTTCCATAATTCCTAAACTCTGAAACCCTAGACCCAATGAAAAGTGTCTGTCCCCTGCTGACCAACTGCCTGCTGCATCCTGTAATTTTCCATAATTCCTAAACTCTGAAACCCTAGACCCAATGAAAGTACTTCCAATGAAAGTTGTCTACCCTGCTGACCAACTGCCTGCTGCATCCTGTATTTTTCCATAATTCCTAAACTCTGAAACCCAAGACCCAATGAAAAGTGTCTGTCCCCTGCTGACCAACTGCCTGCTGCATCCTGTATTTTTCCATAATTCCTAAACTCTGAAACCCTAGACCCAATGAAAAGTGTCTATCCCCTGCTGACCAACTGCCTGCTGCATCCTGTATTTTTCCATAATTCCTAAACTCTGAAACCCAAGACCCAATGAAAAGTGTCTGTCCCCTGCTGACCAACTGCCTGCTGCATCCTGTATTTTTCCATAATTCCTAAACTCTGAAACCCTAGACCCAATGAAAAGTGTCTGTCCCCTGCTGACCGACTGCCTGCTGCATCCTGTATTTTTCCATAATTCCTAAACTCTGAAACCCTAGACCCAATGAAAAGTGTCTGTTCCCTGCTGACCAACTGCCTGCTGCATCCTGTAATTTTCCATAATTCCTAAACCCTGAAACCCTAGACCCAATGAAAAGTGTCTGTCCCCTGCTGACCAACTGCCTGCTGCATCCTGTAATTCTCCATAATTCCTAAACTCTGAAACCCTAGACCCAATGAAAAGTGTCTGTCCCCTGCTGACCAACTGCCTGCTGCATCCTGTAATTTTCCATAATTCCTAAACTCTGAAACCCTAGACCCAATGAAAAGTGTCTGTCCCCTGCTGACCAACTGCCTGCTGCATCCTGTAATTTTCCGTAATTCGTAAACTCTGAAACCCTAGACCCAATGAAAAGTGTCTGTCCCCTGCTGACCAACTGCCTGCTGCATCCTGTATTTTTCCATAATTCCTCAACCCTGAAACCCTAGACCCAATGAAAAGTGTCTGTCCCCTGCTGACCAACTGCCTGCTGCATCCTGTAATTTTCCATAATTCCTCAACCCTGAAACCCTAGACCCAATGAAAAGTGTCTGTCCCCTGCTGACCAACTGCCTGCTGCATCCTGTAATTTTCCATAATTCCTAAACCCTGAAACCCTAGACCCAATGAAAAGTGTCTGTCCCCTGCTGACCAACTGCCTGCTGCATCCTGTATTTTTCCATAATTCCTAAACCCTGAAACCCTAGACCCAATGAAAAGTGTCTGTCCCCTGCTGACCAACTGCCTGCTGCATCCTGTAATTTTCCATAATTCCTAAACCCTTAAACCCTAGACCCAATGAAAAGTGTCTGTCCCCTGCTGACCAACTGCTTGCTGCATCCTGTAATTTGCTCTAAATCCTAAACCTTGAAAACCTACACCCAATGAAAAGTGTCTGTCCCCTGCTGACCAACTGCTTGCTGCATCCTGTAATTTGCCCTAAATCCTAAACCTTGAAACCCTAAACCCAATGGGAAATGTCTGTCCCCCACTGACCAACTGCATCCTGTCCTCTGCCTTGTCCCCCACTGACCAACTGCATCCTGTCCTCTGCCTTGTCCCCCACTGACCAACTGCATCCTGTCCTCTGCCTTGTCCCCCACTGACCAACTGCATCCTGTCCTCTGCCTTGTCCCCCAGTTTCATTATGAGTGGCGCCGCAGTGATCCAGATGATGGCCCTCATAAGCTGTACACCATACATGCAACACATATCTGATCACCTCTTCAGCGCCTCCGGCGGACAAGCAGCCGAGCACCTCTTTCAGCACCATAAAAGTAAAGCGCACAAGCAGCAGAGGAGCACCCTTCTCCCATGTTGCTTCAAGAGGTGCACCAAAGGTAATGATAACGCCTGGTGGGGCGTGGTGTTAAGGGAGCCCGTCGTACGCGGGTGGGGAGCGGTCTCCTACCTCAACTGGACAAGCTACCATCGCGGTTGACAACGACCTGCAACTCTATGAGCGACCGAAGGGAGTCGAACCCCCCGACTCTTCTTCCTCAAGCGATCTGGTCTACCAAAGAGGTGCACCATACAAGCAACCCATCTTGTTGTACGTGGCCATGTAAGATGAAAGGGGCTTGCCCACCTGTCTTTGTCTTAAACCCTCTTTAGGCAGTGAGTTTATTGGTTGTTTTAACTTTATTATCTGTTTATAAATTGGTTGGTATATATTGGTTGTTTTAACTTTATTAACTGTTTATATATTGGTTGGTATATATTGGTTATTTTGACCTTATTAACTGATTCGGTATTTGTTTGATTCCTGAACACCTTGGGATGTTTCTACAGGACCTCCCATCTCAGGATGTTTGGCGGAGCCCCCCCTTCTGGGGGGGCGGGAGCCCCCATGGTCACCGCTTTGTCCAAGTGTCTGTCCTTATATCCGTCTGTCTGTCACGTTTCGACCCTGGGCCTCGTAAACGCACTCTCCACGCTCGGGTGTCCAGGGTGTTGAGTGGGTGGTGGGTGGGTGTGGGGGTGTTTGATTGGGTGGTCGGGTGGTGGTCGGGTGGGTGGAGGGGTGTTCAGGGTGTTGAACACCCTGGACACCTGTTTAACAAACTTAAAAGGGTGCAGGCTGCTCGTAGGGACAGTCCAGAGTGATAAGGTGGTTGAATGACATTGTGATGAGTGTTCATTGTAATTTATTTGTTTTTCAGAACCTACCACTGAAGGCCTTGACAACCCAGGGGCAGTTGAGGGGGTTAGTGATGAGTGTAAATTATACCCAGCCTTTTCCAGCAAATGCAAGATTGAAATACAGCTGTTTTGATTGATGTTTATTTGTTTATTTCATCACCTACCACTGAAGGCCTTGACACCCCAGGGGCAGTTGACGAGTTTAGTGATCCTTTTAATAAAATAAAATAAACAAAATGGGGGGAGGAAAGGGGTTCATGAAGGCATTATAACCTACCACTGTAAACAATATGGGTGTGACAGGGTTCATGAAGGTATCATCACTAGGGAACGGCAGCATGGCATCATGTGATAGCATGTCATCGATGATGCTGGCAGTCTGACTAGGTCAAAGTTACCATTCAAATACGACATCGTATGATGCAATTTGTATGATATCATATGATGCTGGCAGTCTGACTAGGTCAAAGTTACCATTCAAATACGACATCGTATGATGCAATTTGTATGATATCATATGATATCATACTCACCTGTGGCCAACATCATATGATATCATACTCACCTGTGGCCAACATCATATGATATCATACTCACCTGTGGCCAACATCATATGATATGCCGATCCCTACCTACCAGTGAAGGCCTTGACACCCCAGGGGCAGTTGAGGGGGTTAGTGATAGGCGAGAAAGCTGAGATGGACTTGTACACAGTAGGGTTGCGCAGTCCCATGGTGATGGCGCCGTGGCCCCCCATAGAGTGCCCAGTGATGGAGGCACGATCCACGTCCAGCTGCAGCCAGTAAAAGGAGTTATAGTTGTGTCACTGGGTGTGGGGATGATTGGGCCATTTTATGTGGTGGGACCAGCTAAGGGACATATTTGTTTTTATTGCAAAGAGATGGTGATGGCACCATGAATACCCATGGAGTGGCCAGTGATGGAGGCAAGATCCACGTCCAGCTGCAGCCAGCAAAAGTAGTTGTAGTTGGGTCACTGGGTGTGGGGATGGTTGGGCAACTTGATGTTGTGGGACCAGCAAAGGGACAGAAACAACGAGCTGGTGATTGCGCCGTGGCCTCCTATGGGGTGTCCATTGATGGAGGCACGATCCACGCCCAGCTGCAGCCAGCGAAAAGAGTTGTGGCTGGGTCACTGGGTTGGGTCACTGGGTGTGGGGATGGCTGGGCAACTTGATGTGGCGGGACCAGCTAAGGGACAGAAACATGTTTATTGCAAAGAGATGGTGATGGCGCCGTGGCCTTCCATTGGGTGGCAAGTGATGGAGGCACGATCCTCGTGCAGCTGCAGCCAACAAAAGGAGATGTGGTTGGGTCACTGGGTGTGGAGATTGTAAGGCCAGTTAATGTGGTGGGACCAGATCAAGTGGCCTATAGAAATCTGAAATAAAAACACCAAGGAGATGTACGAGAGTTGGATCACAGGATGATGCAAGCACCAGCTAAGAAAGAGTAATGATAACGCCTGGTGGGGCGTGGTATTAAGGGAGCCCCGTCTTACGGCGGTAGGGAACGGGCTGCTACTTTACCTGGGCAAAGCTACCATGACAGCGACCGTGAACACTACATCGCGCCCGTGGAGATTCCATGCTAAGGAAGGCAAAAATGTCAATATCTACACTCTGCTTGTATATTTATTATTACTTCCGAAGACAGTGAGCAGTCAAATTGCTAGCTGAAGGTTCTCAACCAAGTTCCAGTTCAAGATAAGATAAGTGAAAGGAAACGTTTTTGGCGGAGCCCCCCCCCCCCCCCCCGTCCTGGGGGGCAGGAGCCCCCAGATTCATCCCATTGACCGTTCGTCCGATCGCCCCCCCGAGGCGAAGCCTGACACTAAAGCCAAATAATTAGTAACAAACTGGCTTTGGTCCGCTCCATTCTGCTGCCACGTGTCATTCCGATAGCCAACACTATCTGCCAATTTTCTGCGTCGTTTGCGACGCTGCCTAGGACAATAAAAAAAAAATGGGAAAAAAATGAACGGCAATATGATATCATATGATATCAAATGATGCAACTAGGCAAAATGTACCATTTATATACAATATCATTTGATGCAATTTGTATGGTATCATATGATATCATACTTGCCTTTGGTCAACATCAAATGACATGCCGTTCCCTATGAATCAACCCACTCACATACTCACTCACCCCCTCATCCACCAACCCACTAAATGAAGTCCACCTACTACAGCCTCTCCTCACCTCACTAGCAAACTGCTCCTTCAACAAAGCAGGCAACTCGGAAACAACGTAGTCATACATGCGATAGTGATCACTCCACCTGCATAATGAGATACATTACATGAGATGCATTACATTCCATTACACTGCAGTATGTTGCATTACACTGCAGTACATTCCATTACACTGCAGTATGTTGCATTACACTGCAGTATGTTGCATTACACTGCAGTATGTTGCATTACACTGCAGTATGTTGCATTACACTGCAGTACATTCCATTACACTGCAGTATGTTGCATTACACTGCAGTACATTCCATTACACTGCAGTATGTTGCATACAACTGCCGTTCATATTTCCTTACACTGCTGTATGTTTTGCTTACAAACACTGCAGTACATTTCATTACACTGTGCGTAATGTTTGCATCACTGCAGTACATTCACATGTACACTGCTAGGTTGCATTACAAGCTTCACGCCTTACACGGCTAGTAGTTTCGGCATTACAACAAACAATTTGCACGTGGAGATTTCAACATTCAACACTATTAAAATGAGATGAGGTGAGATTAGATGAGCAGTCCCATTTATTATGTGATAGCAACCCCCCACCTCGAACATAAGTTTTTTGTACCACACCACCCCCACCAACCCACCCACAACATACATACACAACCCTCATATACCCCCCACATACCCCCCCCCCTTCCACCCCTTCCAACCCCACCCCATACCAACCCACCCCGCCATTATACCCCCCTAACCACCCCCCCCCCCCCCCCCCCCCCCCCCCCCCCCCCCCACACACACCACACATACATACACCACCCTCACACCCCACCCTTCACCCCCATTGTGCCCCCCCCCCCCCCCCCCCCCCCCCCCCCTCACCCACCCACCCACCCACACATACACACCTCACACCCCACCCTTCACCCCCATTGTACCCCCCAACCCCAACCCCACCCACACACATACACACCCTCACACCCCACCCGTCACCCCATTGTACCCCCCCCCCACCCACCCACACATACATACACATTCTCACACCCCACCCTTCACCCCCATTGTACCCCCCACCTACCCACCCACCCCCCCACCCACCCACACATACATACACCCCCTTACACCCCACCTTTCACCCCCCATTGTTCCCCCCCCCCCACCCAACCCCCTCCACCCACACATACATACACACCCTCACACCCCCCCCTTCACCCCCATTGTACCCCCCCCACCCCCACCCCCACACATACACACCCTTACACCCCCCCCCCTCCACACCTACGCACACATACCCACCCTTCACCCCCATTGTACCCCCCCCCCCCACCCCCCCCCCTCCACACACACGCACACATGCACACCCTCACATCCCACCCTTCACCCCCATTGTACCCCGCAGCTTGAAAGCTTGTTCCCACTCCCTACCTGTACTCATACATACTTTTCAGTGGTTGCGTTAAGGATGAAATGATTAAGCTCATGTAAGAAAAGAAAAAAGGAAAAAACTTCGAGTTTCCAGTCGCTACTTTAAAGATAAAATAATAAAACTCACGCAAGAGTTTTGGTTTGAAAAAATGAACAATTCAACAATACATGTTCTTCAGTGGTTACGTTCACACAGAAGCCAGCCCCACTGCCCCAGTGCAGAAGTCCTCATCACCATGGATGCTCATGCCCGTTAGTATTATAATTATAATTCTAGTTCTGCGAGGTGAGAAGCTTGTTTTGTACCCCCAGCCCACCCACCCCCGGAGCATACACACTTTTCAGTGGTTGCGTCCACATAGAAGCCAGCCCCAGTGCCAAACTCCCAGGAGTCCACATCACCAGGTATGCTCACACCCAGTAGTCTTATAATTCTAGTTCCGCCTGGTGAGAAGCTGTTTTTGGACCCCCACCCCCCCACCCCCGGCACATACACACTTTTCAGTGGTTGCCTTCACATACCAGCCCCACTGCCAAAGTCCCAGGAGTCCACATCACCAGTTATGCTCACACCCAGTGGTCTTATCATTCTAGTTCCGCCTGATGAGAAGCTGTTTTTGTACCCACAGCCCACCCCACCCAACCCCAGCACATACATACTTTTCAGTGGTTGCCTTCTCATGGTTGCGTTCACATGCCAGCCCCACTGCCCCAGTGCAGAAGTCCTCATCACCAGGGATGCTCATGCCCAGTAGTCTTAAAATTATAATTATAGTTCTGTCTGTGGAGAAACCTTGTTTTGCACCCCCACCCCACCCACCCACCCACCCACCCCCGGCACATACATACTTTTCAGTGGTTGCGTTCACGTAGAAGCCAGCCCCAGTGCCAAAGTCCCAGGAGTCCTCATCACCAGGGATGCTCACGCCACGTGGGGAGGTGTCGGGGGCTACCAAGGCAATACCCAGCTCAGAAGCTTTGCGCTGGGCACCTGCACAAGCATTTAGCACACATTGCACTGGGAACCTACACAAGCAAATATCAGTATATCACCTACACAAGCAAATATCAGTATATCACCTACACAAGCACATATCTATATCACCTATTCAAGCACATAGCACACATTTGCACTGGGCACCCGCTCAAGCATAGCTTTTCTTTTCAGCTACGAGCAGGTGCTCTTGGTAGCTGAATATAAAATCTACGTACACAATCGAATGTATGGGTTCTATCTTTATCCAAACCTTAAGCAACCTAGTGAACCAGGTGTCAGGGGATACCAAGGCAATGCCCAGCTCAGTAGCTTTGCGCTGGGCTCCTGCACAAGCATAGCTTTTTCTTTTATGGGGGGTCAGATTGTTGTGTGTGTGTTTGTGTGTGTGTGTGTGTGCGTGTGTGTTAGGGGTTAGCCTGGGGTGGGGTGGGGGGAGGAGGGAGGTAAGCACTCCTACTTTTCTTTTCAGTAAAGATTTTTGGTAAAGATAGATTTGCTCTTACACTCCTATGTAGCTCAATAAGTCACTTTGCGCTGGGCACCTAAATACATAAATAATAAAAAAAGAAAAAACATAAATTAATAAATAGTACGCCTTGTTATGAGGCATGAGGTTGAGGGGGCCAGCCCGTTTGCTTTCACTGGGGCCAAGCTGGGCACCTAAACGAGCATAGCTTTTCTTTTCAGCTACGTGCAGCAGCTTCTAGACAGCTCTCTGAGCTAGACACTGGGATAAGCCCCAAGATTGTATCAATAGTGGAAAGATGATTCTGTCAGTTTACAGATGCACTGTGTTGATGTATGTTTAGCTGGGTGGCAAGCCAGGGGAGCTGCCTGGAAGCTGCTGCTGGTAGCTGAATAGAAAGTAATGTACACAATCTTATGCATAGGTTCTCTCTTCGTCCAAACCTTAAGCAACCTAGTGAACCAGGAAGCTGATGTTAATTATGCAGTTTCAAGACGTGTCTATGATTGAATGAATGAATGAATGAATGAATGGATGGATGAATGAATGGATGGATGAATGAATGAATGAATGAATGGATGAATGGATGGATGAATGGATGAATGGATGGATGAATGGATGGATGGATGAATGGATGAATGAATGAATGAATGAATGAATGAATGAATGAATGAATGAATGAAAGACTACAAGTAAGGTGGCTCAACAGGCAGGGCTCATCACCTGATTTCTGGATGAAGTTTTCATCATTGCATGTAAGCCCGCTAAGGTAGTATAGCACAGGGACCTGCAGCATAAGAATTAGAACGAGTAGGAGTGACCCACAGATTGAGTGTGAGGGTCATAGGGGTCAACCACACAGAGAAACAAAGGAGGTAAGCTACGCAGAGAAACAAAGGAGGTAAGCTACGCAGAGAAAACAAGAGGACCAGTTAGTTTTTCCGACGACGTGTCGCCATTCCGTAGTTGCATGGTGACACATGGGTTTGGCGCTGCTTCTCGAACCCCCGGGCTCTGCGGTTTGCTCTCCGCCATGCAAAATGGCTCTGCAAAAAAAATGTAGGCGCTTGTAGTGTTGCTCAGGATTGAGGTACACGTCCAACACGGCAGGGGTCCTGAAATCCTGAAATCGGGCTTGGGTAGCCCGAGAAGCTACTCAACCTAGCCTACAGAAATCTAAAATAAAAACACTGATGTGGACATTGTGTTGGTGTGGAGTGAGCCTTAGAGGGGTGAGCCACGTAGGGGTCAGCCGCACAGAGCAACCAAGAGGACATAATGTCGGTGTCATAGCTTTTCTTTTCAGCTACGAGCAGCACCTTCTAGGCAGCTTCCTGAGCCAGTCTCAGGGCCAAGCCCTAAGATTTCAGCAGTACTGGAAAGATTATTCTGTCAGCTTCCATATGCACGAAGCTGCTATAGGCTTGGCTAGGTATCTAGCCAGGGGAGCTACCAAGAAGCTGCTGCTGGTAGCTGAGAAGGAAAACTATGGGTGGCGTGGATTGAGCCCTAGCGAGCTAGATCAGCAAGAGTCTAGACTTGGAATCTGGAACTAGACAAGTCTTTAAACTATCTAATCTGCTATGCTCCCTGGTTTCTGTGGGTATCGCACCGGGGGGCTTCGGATTGGAAGACATGGGGCAGTCCAGAGTTTTTTGAAAACCATGCAACAATCAAACGATGTACAATCCAAACATGTAACAATCAGATCCAATCTAGAGAGCTAGCTCTGCTGATTGATGGCAGATCTGACAATCTGATGAGGGCAACAACGCTTACACTATATCTTGGCATGCGAGTCATGATTGGTTAGGGTTATGCAAGAGGTGTGGGTTTGTGTTTTGTTTGTGTTATGTTGAGTTGTGTAGTGTTTGGCTTTTGTTTGATTTTGTTTTACTTTTGTTTGTTTTTTGTTTATTTTTTGTTTGTTTTGTGTTTTGTTTGTGTTTTGTTTGTGTTTTGTTTGTGTTATGTTGTGTTTGATTTGGTTTGATTTGGTTTGGGTTGGGCTGGGTTGGATATAGGTGTGGAGTGTATTCATACATGTATATTGCTCCATTCACCTTGGTGTTGGCAACATGGCTTGTTGCCTGTTTTCTGTAGATCCATACAAGAGGTGGGATCCCGTGTTCTGGTGTGCTTGGGTTGGGTTAGGTCGGTTTGGTTCGGTTTGGTTTGGGTTGAGTTGGTTTGGTTTGGTGTAAGTTGGTTTGGTTTGGATGGCGCTTCCTTGCGTATAATTATGGATTGTATTCAGATATGTAGATCCATGTTAAGAGGTCAGCCCACATGGTCAGATGATCCGATCAAATTGACCTACCTTGGCAGATGCTGATGCCGGAGGAAAGTAAACGGTGAACGTCATGTCGCAATTAAGGACAGCACTCTTATGCTTGAATCTCTTGTTGAAACCTCCATACTGCTTGTTGGATCCGATCTGTTCTGCTGCCATGGCGCTAGGTCTACACTGAACGCGAGCGAGCTTCCGATGGTTAATAAAGCAGGGAGACTGTAGAGTGCCGAAGCTTCGAGGAAGAGAGAGCAATCGAGTCATGAGCTGTGTTGCCGATTGTGATCGAAAAACTAGTCCTAAAAACTGGCAGTACATCTGTAGTAGGTAGATCTGGGTTGCGCTTCTGCACTGTCTTGCCTGTCCCAAGCGGCCCCCCAATACGCCCCACTTCCACACACACCCCCTCCAGGTCACAGCTGAAGAAGCCACGGTACTGGCGTCTATCTTCTACCTGCTTTCCTGACTCATTGCTTAATCAATTCCAGGTTAATATTATAACAATTCCATCTCACGCGCGTATCTCAAACGCGCCAGATAATGTCATACTTGCCCCCTCATCTTAGAAAAGACAGTGCGGCTGTCTCGGAGACTGGCGCCACCGATGGAGGCAGCTCCTTCCGCAGTGATCGTGGTGGTTCCTTCGGAGGAGGAGGAGGAGGTGGAGGAAGCGGAGGATTCCGAAGTGGTGGAAGTGGCTATAGCTCTCGGCTGCCCCATTCAAGCTCGCAAGCAAGCATAGGCAGTGGCGCAGGCTCTCTTTCTCGATCGGGCTCCTCAGCTCAAGTAAACAATGAGCAGGGCCCCCGCTCAGGAATGTCCCGCTCAGGGTCCACCGCAACGATCAAGATCGACCCCGTTTTTTTGGATTGGCAGCCTTCTGACAGGGTGCTTGCCCTGAAGGAGGAACAAATCAACGAGATTAAGCAAAGGCTGAGTATCAAGGTGGAAGTTAGAGAGGGGCAGCCTCCTGCTGCTAGCCCCATTGAGAGCTTTCAAGACATGGTGAGCGGATGTTGGTTGTCTGAATCTATGCACAATTGCGCCGACTTATTGTGATGAGTAGCGGCCCATGTGTATGTATGTGTATGCATAAGTAGTAAGGTAGTAGATGAACACAACCTGCAGCGCATTGGCCCATGTGAGCGTCTTGAAGGCTGGTTGAGACAGGCCTCTGGCTCTGCCAGATCTGTAGGAAGCTTTTGTAGATGTTTCTGATGCCCGGATGAACCCTTCGTTTGGTGCCTCAGAACAACAGGCAGCACTTCAGTGTTACTTGCTGGCTGCCCCCCCTGATGTTGAGAGCTCCGAGAGGGCTGCAATCGTCAGCACTTTGCATCACACGTCAGCACTACTTCATCACACCTCAGCACTAACTCATCACACCTCAGCACTAACTTAGTTGTGTGGCTATGACTGAGTTGCCTGGCTATCACTTGACTTCGTTGTCAGGCTATCAGATCTTTGACCTAGCTGGATCTCCTTTACATTGCTTGATACCAGCACTAACTCATCACACCTCAGCAATAACTTAGTTGTGTGGCTATGACTAAGTTGTCTGGCTATCACCTGACATAGTTGTCAGGTTATCAGATCCTTGACCAAGGCTGTACCTCCTTCCCATTGCATCAAATCAGCACTACCTTCAAACAACTGAGCACTAACTTAGTTGTCTGGTTTTCACATGACTTAGTTGTCAGGCTATCAGATCCTTGACCAAGGCTGTACCTCCTTCACATTGCTTAACATGAGCACTAACTCATCACACCTCAGCTCTAACTTAGTTTTGTGGCTATGACTGAGTTGTCGGGCTATCACTTGACTAATTTGTCAGGCTGTTAGATCCTTGACCAAGGCTGTACCTCCTTACATTGCTACACATTAACACTAACTCATCACACGTCATCACTAACTTAGTTGTGTGGGTATGACAGTTGTCTGGCTATCACTTGACTTAGTTGTCAGGCTATCAGATCCATAACGAAGACTGTACCTCCTTACATTGCTTCATACCAGCACTAACTCATCACACGTCATCACTAACTTAGTGGTGTGGCTATGACTTCGTTGTCAGGCTGTCAGATCCTTGAACAAGGCTGTACCTCCCTCCCACTGCTTCACACCAGCACTACCTTCAAAAACCTCAGCACTAACTTAGTTGTCTGGCTATCGCACGACTTAGTTGTCAGGCTATCAGATCCTCGACCAAGGCTGTACCTCCTTACGTCGCTTCATATCAGCACTAACTCATCATACCTCAGCACGATCTTCGTTGTGTGGCTATGACTGAGTTGTCTGGCTGTCACATGAATTAGTTGTCAGGCTGTCAGATCCTTGACCAAGGCTGTATCTCCTTCCCATTGCTTCAAATTAGCACTGTCTCATCATACCTCAGCTCTGATGTAGTTGTGTGGCTATGACTGAGTTGTCTGGCTATCACATGACAATTGTCAGGCTGTCAGATCCTTGACCAAGGCTATACCTCCGTACATTGCTTCATTCCGGCACTAACTTAGTTGTGTGGCTATGACAGTTGTCTGGCTGTCACATGATTTCGTTGTCAGGCTATCAGATCCTAGACCAAGGCTGTACCTCCTTCCCATTGCATCATATCAGAACTGAGATGGTATTAGTAAGCGCTCCAAGGCACATTCATCTGATGGGCACTGCACATAGCAGATTCACACAAGTAACGAGCGTAGAATGCTGCCTGTAGAGCGCAGATTGCTGCCTGTAGAGCGTACATTGCTGCCTGTAGAGCGTAGATTGCTGCCTGTAGAGCGTAGATTGCTGCCTGTAGAGCGTAGATTGCTGCCTGTAGAGCGCAGATTGCTGCCTGTAGAGCGTACATTGCTGCCTGTAGAGCGTAGATTGCTGCCTGTAGAGCGTAGATTGCTGCCTGTAGAGCGTAGATTGCTGCCTGTAGAGCGTAGATTGCTGCCTGTAGAGCGCAGATTGCTGCCTGTAGAGCGTAGATTGCTGCCTGTAGAGCGTAGATTGCTGCCTGTAGAGCGTAGATTGCTGCCTGTAGAGCGTAGATTGCTGCCTGTAGAGCGTTAGATTGCTGACTGTGTAGTAGAACGTGAGCATTGTGCCTAGAGAGTACATGCTGCCTGCAGAGCGTTACATTGTGCTGTAGAGCGTAAATGATGCTGTAGAGCGTTAGATTGCGGCCTGTAGACGTACATTGTGCCTGTAGAGCGTTTACATTGAATGCCTGTAGAGGTACATTGCTGACTTGTAGATAGAGCGTAGATAGATTGATGCCTGAAGAGCGTAGTGCTGCCTGTAGAGGTTAGGATTACTGCCTGTAGGAGCGTAGATTGTGCTTGTAGAGCGCAGAATTGCTGGCATGTTAGAGCGGAGATTGCTGCCTGTAGGCGGAGATTGCGCCTGTAGAGCGCCGATGATGCCTGTAGAGCGCAGATTGTGCCTGTAGAGCGTAGATTGTGCTGATAGAGCGTAGATTGCTGCAGTAGAGCGTACATTGCTGCCTGTATAGAGCGTACATTGCTGCTGTAGAGAGTACATTGCTGCATGTAGAGGTAGATTGCTGCCTGACGCGCGTCGGATGCGCCTGTTAGGAGAGTTAGATTGCTGCCTGTATAGAGCGTAATTGCTGCTTGTAGAGCGCAGATTGCTGCCTGTTTAGAGCGGAGATGCTGACTGTTAGAGGGAGATTGCTGCTGGTAGAGCGCAGATTGCTGCCTGTAGAGCGCAGATTGCTGCTTAGCGCGTAGATGCTGCTGTAGAGCGTTAAGATTGCGCTGTAGAGCGTAGATGCTGCCTTTGTTGTAGAGCGCAATGCTGCCTGGTAGAGCGTAAGGATTGCTGCATTGGTAGGAGCGCAGATTGCTGCCTGTAGAGCGTAGATGCTTGCCTGTAGAGCGGCAGATTGCGCTATAGAGGCGTTTGATTGTGCCTGTAGAGCGTAGTTGCTGCATGGTAGAGGTTAGATTTGCTAGATTGCTGCATGTAGAGCGTAGATAGATGGCGCTGCCTGTAGAGCGAGCTTGCTGCCTGTTGTAGAGGCAGATTGCTGCATGTTACGAGCGAACGATGCTGCCTGTAGTAAGCGCAGATGCTGCCTGTAGAGCATAGATTGCTGCCTGTAGAGCGTAGATTGCTGCCTGTAGAGCGTAGATTGCTGCCTGTAGAGCGTACATTGCTGCCTGTAGAGCGTACATTGCTGCCTGTAGAGCGTAGATTGCTGCCTGTAGAGCGTAGATTGCTGCCTGTAGAGCGTAGATTGCTGCCTGTAGAGCGTAGATTGCTGCCTGTAGAGCGTACATTGCTGCCTGTAGAGCGCAGATCGCTGCCTGTAGAGAGCAGATCGCTGCCTGTAGAGCGTAGATTGCTGCCTGTAGAGCGTAGATTGCTGCCTGTAGAGCGTAGATTACTGCCTGTAGAGGGTAGATTGCTGCCTGTAGAGCGTACATTGCTGCCTGTAGAGCGTAGATTGCTGCCTGTAGAGCGTACATTGCTGCCTGCAGAGCGTAGATTGCTGCCTGTAGAGGGTAGATTGCTGCCTGTAGAGCGTAGATTGCTGCTTGTAGAGCGTAGATTGCTGCCTGTAGAGCGTACATTGCTGCCTGTAGAGCGTAGATTGCTGCCTGTAGAGCGTAGATTGCTGCCTGTAGAGGGTAGATTGCTGCTTGTAGAGCGTAGATTGCTGCCTGTAGAGCTTGTTTGTATGATCTCCTGGTGAGCACATGAAGACAACACTACACATCACTACACTACACAACACCACACAACAAAGTACAGCAAATTACACCACAGCACCACACACCACACCACACCACACCACACAACGCCACACAACAAAATCCCCCCCTCCCCTCCCCCCCCCCCACGCACACACACCACCCTCACGCCCTCCCTCTTCATCTGCTGTCTCCTGCCACCTCCTCATTACTTGCATCAAAACACAACACAACAAATCAAAACACAGCGCCCCCTCACCACATAAACACTCTCCTCACCATTGCGCCCTTCATTTGATTCCCCTTTCTTAGAACTTGCACGGAAACATTATGGACAACATCAAGCATCACAAGTACGAGACCCCCACCCCCATGTAGTCACAAGGCACCCTTATCAAGTTGAGGCACATCAAGACACAACACATCAAAACATAACACTTCAAAACACAACATCAAAACGCAATAAACATTAAAACACAACAAAACACAACAAAACACTGCACATCAAACACCACACAACACCCCCCGCACACACACACACACTCCTCACCCTCACGCCCTCCCTCCTCGTCTGCTGCCCCTTCCTCAGAACTTGCACGAGAACATTATGGACGACATCAAGCACCACAAGTATGAGACCCCCACCCCCATCCAGACGCAAGGAATCCCTATCGGGTTGAGTGGTAGAGATATCTTGGGCTGCGCTGAAACAGGATCAGGAAAGACTGCCTCCTTCTCTATTCCCATGATTCAACACTGCCTGCAACAGTCCCCTTTGAGGCCTGGAGATGGCCCTTTTGGCCTCGTACTAGCACCCACCCGAGAACTGGCGCAGCAAATAGAGCGTGAGGTGAGAGATGGTGCCACTTGGGTTATAGGGCAGTGCCAGATGGGAGGGCACATGCAAGTCCCTCACCTAGCTGGTGGTGTGTGTGGGGGGGGTAGGGGGGGGGCAGTGTACTAGCGCCCACCCGAGAACTGGCGCAGCAAATAGAGCGCGAGGTGAGAGACGGTGCCACTTGGGTTACAGGGCTGTGCCAGATGGGAGGGCGCATGCAAGGCCCTCATCTAGCTGGTGGTGTGTGTGCGTGTGGGTGTGTGGGGTGGGGGGGCAGTGCACTAGCGCCCACCCGAGAACTGGCGCAGCAAATATAGCGCGAGGTGAGAGACGGTGCCACTTGGGTTATAGAGTAGTGCCAGATGGGAAGGCGCATGCAAGGCCCTCATATAGCTGGTGGTGTGTGTGGGGGGGGAGGGGGGGGGGGGGGGGGGGGGGGGGGCAGTGTACTAGCACCCACCCAAGAACTGGCGCAGCAAATAGAGTGTGAGGTGAGAGCTGGGGCCACTTGGATCGTTGGGTAGGAGCAGTACTGTCCTAGCACCGCTTGTGTAAAAAGCGCGCAGTGAGAGATGATGCCACCAGGGTGGTTGAGTAGGGATGGGGGGGCTTTCCCCGTCCCCCACCTACCTGGGTGGGTGGCACCGAGGAGCAACACTTAGTGAACTGGCACAGCTAATAGAGTGGGAGGTGAGAGATGGTTCCACTTAGGTCATTAGGTAGGAGCAGTACTGTCCTAGCACCACTTGTGTAAAAAGCGCGCAGTGAGAGATGATGCACTTGGGTGGTTGAGTAGGGATAGGGGGGCTCTCCCCATCCCCCACCTACCTGGGTGGGTGGGTGGGTGGGTGACACCGATTAGCGACACTTTTTGTACTGGCACAGCTAATAGAGCGGGAGGTGAGAGATGGTGGCTCTTGGGTGTAAAAAGGGCTTAGTGAGAGATGATGCCACTTGGGTGGTTGAGTAGGGATAGGGGGGGCTCTCCCCGTCCCCCACCTACCTGGGTGGGTGGGTGGGTGACACCGACTAGCGGCACTTTTTGAACTGGCACAGCTAATAGAGCGGGAGGTGAGAGATGGTGGCTCTTGGGTGTAAAAAGGGCTTAGTGAGAGATGATGCCACTTTGATGGTTGAGTAGGGATAGGGGGGCTCTCCCCGTCCCCCACTCAGCTGGGTGGGTGGGTGGGTGACACCAACTAGCAACACTTTTTGAATTGGCACAGCTAATAGAGTGAGAGGTGAGAGATGGTGCCACAAGGGTGTAAAAAGCTTGCCGTGAGAGATGATGCCACTTGGGTGGTTGAGTAGGGATAGGGGGGCTCTCCCCATCCCCCACCTACC
This sequence comes from Chlamydomonas sp. ICE-L, assembly GCA_013435795.1. Classification (NCBI taxonomy): domain Eukaryota; kingdom Viridiplantae; phylum Chlorophyta; class Chlorophyceae; order Chlamydomonadales; family Chlamydomonadaceae; genus Chlamydomonas; species Chlamydomonas sp. ICE-L. Next base: position 12,609,114 of record JACBWV010000730.1, read on the forward strand.
TGGGTGGGTGGGTGGGTGACACCGACTAGCGACACTTTTTTAACTGGCACAGCTAATAGAGAGGGAGGTGAGAGATGGTGGCTCTTGGGTGTAAAAAGGGCTTAGTGAGAGATGATGCCACTTGGGTGGTTGAGTAGGGATGGGGGGGCTCTCCCCATCCCCCACCTACCTGGGTGGGTGGCACCGACGAGCAACACTTAGTGAACTCGCACAGCTAATAGAGTGGGAGGTGAGAGATGGTTCCACTTAGGTTGTTGGGTAGGGACAGTACTGTCCTAGCACCGCTTGCGTAAAAAGCGCACAGTGAGAGATGATGCCACCAGGGTGGTTGAGTAGGGATGGGAGGGCTCTCCCCGTTCCCCACCTACCTGGGTGGGTGGGTGACACTGACTATCAACAATTTGTGAACTGGCACAGGTAATAGAGCGGGAGGTGAGAGATGGTGTCCACTGGGGTTATCGGGTAGTGTCAGATGGAAGGGCGCATTCCAATCCCTCATCTAGCTGGTGGTGGTGTGTGAGTGTGTGGGTGGGGAGGTGGGGGGGGGGCAACATGCTAGAGGGCACCCGGAGGAGTCTCGCATGGAGGGAAAAGCTTCAAAAGATGTTCTGGGGGTCTCATTTTTGTTGTTGGGTAGGAATAAGCGTTTTTTTGTAGCAAAGCAACTAATGAATATGCATATAATCTCCTGTCTGTCCTTGATCTGGTTCCAAGACTCTCAGCAAACCCAACTTGTCTACAATGTAATTACTTGTAGACAACGTAATGATAACGACAGTAGGGAACGGGCGGCTACTTTACTTGGACAAAGCTACCATGGCGGTTGACACCAACTCGTAGATTTATGTTGAACTGATGTGGTTGGGCAACGTTGCAGCAAACAAAGGTGTTCATTGGACAGGAGATCGTGGGTCTGAACCATCTGTCAAAAAAGCTCCAATAATTTAGCACTTAGGAAGATGAAGCAGCTATAATTAACTGTTTCAAATCTTCCTTGGAGATTGGCCTCAGTGCAAACAAACGGGCTACCCCCCCCCAACCTCACGCCCTTATTTGTAAGGCGTACAGTTTATTTATTTGAGCAGCTCATAGCAGACCAGCTTAAATCAAATATGAGCCAGAAAATAACTGAGGTACCTTTAAAGTTACCACTTGCTTACAACAACCTACATCAAATTTTGCCCAAGGTACATCAAATCCTGCCTATGTTACATCAAATCTTGCCCAACCTACTCCAAATCTTGCCCGACCTACATCAAATCTTGCCTGACCTACATCAAATCTTGCCCAAGGTACCTTGAAAGCGACTACTTGCCTTCATCAACCTACATCAACCTACATCAAATCTTGCTCAAGGTACCTTTAAAGCGACAGCTTACCAACATCAACCTACTTGAACTTGGTTACTTAGCTTCAGCCAGCAATTTGGCTGCTCGCCGTCTTCGGCAGGAAAATAAATCCACCATAAGAAACATCGACCTACACCAAATCTCCCGCCCGTCCTTGTTGCAGGTCGCAGCCTTTAGTCGTAGCTCTCGCACCGTTCGAACCTGCATTGTTGTGGGAGGTACTCAAATGCACGAACAGCGCCACGAGCTACACTCAGGAGTGGAGATTGTGGTCGCCACTCCCGGCCGATTCATTGACCACCTTCAACAAGGCAACACCAGGCTGGACCGCGTGTCCTTCATCGTCCTGGATGAGGCTGACCGAATGCTGGACATGGGATTCGAGCCGCAGATCAAAGAGGTAGGCTCGGTTGTGTGGTGAAAGCAAGTGATTGCTGTACGGCCGATTCATTGACCACCTTCAACAAGGCAACACCAGGCTGGACCGCGTGTCCTTCGTCGTCCTGGATGAGGCTGACCGAATGCTGGACATGGGATTCGAGCCGCAGATCAAAGAGGTAGGCTCGGTTGTGTGGTGAAAGCAAGTGATTGCTGTACGGCCGATTCATTGACCACCTTCAACAAGGCAACACCAGGCTGGACCGCGTGTCCTTCATCGTCCTGGATGAGGCTGACCGAATGCTGGACATGGGATTCGAGCCGCAGATCAAAGAGGTAGGCTAGGTTGTGTGGTGAAAGCAAGTGATTGCTGCACAGCCGATTCATTGACCACCTTCAACAAGGCAACACCAGGCTGGACCGCGTGTCCTTCATCGTCCTGGATGAGGCTGACCGAATGCTGGACATGGGATTCGAGCCGCAGATCAAAGAGGTAGGCTAGGTTGTGTGGTGAAAGCAAGTGATTGCTGTACGGCCGATTCATTGACCACCTTCAACAAGGCAACACCAGGCTGGACCGCGTGTCCTTCATCGTCCTGGATGAGGCTGACCGAATGCTGGACATGGGATTCGAGCCGCAGATCAAAGAGGTAGGCTCGGTTGTGTGGTGAAAGCAAGTGATTGCTGCACAGCCGATTCATTGACCACCTTCAACAAGGCAACACCAGGCTGGACCGCGTGTCCTTCATCGTCCTGGATGAGGCTGACCGAATGCTGGACATGGGATTCGAGCCGCAGATCAAAGAGGTAGGCTCGGTTGTGTGGTGAAAGCAAGTGATTGCTGTACGGCCGATTCATTGACCACCTTCAACAAGGCAACACCAGGCTGGACCGCGTGTCCTTCATCGTCCTGGATGAGGCTGACCGAATGCTGGACATGGGATTCGAGCCGCAGATCAAAGAGGTAGGCTCGGTTGTGTGGTGAAAGCAAGTGATTGCTGTACGGCCGATTCATTGACCACCTTCAACAAGGCAACACCAGGCTGGACCGCGTGTCCTTCATCGTCCTGGATGAGGCTGACCGAATGCTGGACATGGGATTCGAGCCGCAGATCAAAGAGGTAGGCTAGGTTGTGTGGTGAAAGCAAGTGATTGCTGTACGGCCGATTCATTGACCACCTTCAACAAGGCAACACCAGGCTGGACCGCGTGTCCTTCATCGTCCTGGATGAGGCTGACCGAATGCTGGACATGGGATTCGAGCCGCAGATCAAAGAGGTAGGCTAGGTTGTGTGGTGAAAGCAAGTGATTGCTGTTAGGCCGATTCATTAACCACCTTCAACAAGGCAACACCAGGCTGGACCGCGTGTCCTTCATCGTCCTGGATGAGGCCGACCGAATGCTGGACATGGGATTCGAGCCGCAGATCCAAGAGGTATGTTGGGTTGTGGGTTGAAAGCATGTGATTGTTGTATGGCCGATTCATTGACCACCTTCAACAAGGCAACACCAGGCTGGACCGCGTGTCCTTCATCGTCCTGGATGAGGCCGACCGAATGCTGGACATGGGATTCGAGCCGCAGATCCAAGAGGTATGTTGGGTTGTGGGTTGAAAGCATGTGATTGTTGTATGGCCGATTCATTGACCACCTTCAACAAGGCAACACCAGGCTGGACCGCGTGTCCTTCATCGTCCTGGATGAGGCTGACCGAATGCTGGACATGGGATTCGAGCCGCAGATCAAAGAGGTAGGCTCGGTTGTGTGGTGAAAGCAAGTGATTGCTGTACGGCCGATTCATTGACCACCTTCAACAAGGCAACACCAGGCTGGACCGCGTGTCCTTCATCGTCCTGGATGAGGCTGACCGAATGCTGGACATGGGATTCGAGCCGCAGATCAAATAGGTAGGCTAGGTTGTGTGGTGAAAAGCAAGTGATTGCTGTTAGGAGGCCGATTCAGTAACCACCTTCAACAAGGCAACACCAGGCTGGACCGCGTGTCCTTCATCGTCCTGGATGAGGCCGACCGAATGCTGGACATGGGATTCGAGCCGCAGATCCAAGAGTTATGTTGGGTTGTGGGGTTGAAAGCATGTGATTGTTGTATGGCCGATTCAATTGACCACCTTCAACAAGGCAACACCAGGCTGGACCGCGTGTCCTTCATCGTCCTGGATGAGGCCGACCGAATGCTGACATGGGATTCGAGCCGCAGATCCAAGAGGTAATGTTGGGTTGTGGGTTGAAAGCATGTGATTTTTGTATGGCCGAATTCATTGACCACCTTCACAGGCAACACCAGGCTGACCGCGTGTCCTTCATCGTCCTGGATGAGGCTGACCGAATGCTGACATGGGATTTCGAGCCGCAGATCAAAGAGGTAGGCTCGGTTGTGTGGTGAAAGCAAGTGATTGCTGTACGGCCGATTCATTGACCACCTTCACAGGCAACACCAGGCTGGGACCGCGTGTCCTTCATCGTCCTGGATGAGGACTGACCGAATGCTGGACATGGGATTCGAGCCGCAGATCAAAGAGGTAGGCTCGGTTGTGTGGTGAAAGCAAGTGATTGCTGTACGGCCGATTCATTGACCACCTTCAACAAGGCAACACCAGGCTGGACCGCGTGTCCTTCATCGTCCTGGATGAGGCTGACCGAATGGCTGGACATGGGATTCGAGCCGCAGATCAAAGAGGTAGGCTCGGTTGTGTGGTGAAAGCAAGTGATTGCTGTACGGCCGATTCATTGACCACCTTCAACAAGGCAACACCAGGCTGGACCGCGTGTCCTTCATCGTCCTGGATGAGGCTGACCGAATGCTGGACATGGGATTCGAGCCGCAGATCAAAGAGGTAGGCTAGGTTGTGTGGTGAAAGCAAGTGATTGCTGTACGGCCGATTCATTGACCACCTTCAACAAGGCAACACCAGGCTGGACCGCGTGTCCTTCATCGTCCTGGATGAGGCTGACCGAATGCTGGACATGGGATTCGAGCCGCAGATCAAAGAGGTAGGCTCGGTTGTGTGGTGAAAGCAAGTGATTGCTGTACGGCCGATTCATTGACCACCTTCAACAAGGCAACACCAGGCTGGACCGCGTGTCCTTCATCGTCCTGGATGAGGCTGACCGAATGCTGGACATGGGATTCGAGCCGCAGATCCAAGAGGTAGGCTCGGTTGTGTGATGAAAGCAAGTGATTGCTGTACGGCCGATTCATTGACCACCTTCAACAAGGCAACACCAGGCTGGACCGCGTGTCCTTCATCGTCCTGGATGAGGCCTGACCGAATGCTGGACATGGGATTCGAGCCGCAGATCAAAGAGGTAGGCTAGGTTGTGTGGTGAAAGCAAGTGATTGCTGTACGGCCGATTCATTGACCACCTTCAACAAGGCAACACCAGGCTGGACCGCGTGTCCTTCATCGTCCTGGATGAGGCTGACCGAATGCTGGACATGGGATTCGAGCCGCAGATCAAAGAGGTAGGCTAGGTTGTGTGGTGAAAGCAAGTGATTGCTGTACGGCCGATTCATTAACCACCTTCAACAAGGCAACACCAGGCTGGACCGCGTGTCCTTTCAGTCTCCTGGATGAGGCCGACCGACTGCTGGACATGGGATTCGAGCCGCAGATCCAAGAGGTATGTTTGGGTTTGTGGTTTTGATGAAGCAATGTGATTGTTGTATGGCCGGATTCATTGACCACCTGCAACAATGCCAACACCAGGCTGGGACCGCGTGTTCCTTCATCGTCCTGGATGAGGCTGAGTCCGAATGCTGGGACATGGGATTCGAGCCGCAGATTCCAAGGAGACGTAGCCCCCTTTTATGTGGGTTGTGGTGGGTTGTTTGAAAGCAGTGAATTGTTGGTAATGCGCCGATTCATTGACACACCTTCAACAAGGCAACACCAGGCTGGACCCGCGTGTCCTTCATCGTCTCTGGATGAGGCTGAACGAATGCCTGGACATGGGGGAGAGTAGTGTCGGGTGGTGGGTTTGGGGTGGGGGGTAGGTGGCCGGCAGGAGCATAAGATGTAGGCTAGGTTGTGTGGTGACCAAAGCAAGTGATTGCTGTACGGCCGATCGATTCATTGACCACCTTCAAACAAGGGAACACCAGGCTGGACCGCGTGTCTCTTCATCGTCCTGGATTGAGGCTGACCCAAAATGCTGGACATGGGATTCGAGCCGCAGATCAAGAGGGTAGGCTCGGTTGTGTGGTGAAAGCAAGTGATTGCTGTACGGCCGACTTCATTGACCACCTTCAACAAGGCAACACCAGGCTGGACCGCGTGTCCTTCATCGTCCTGGATGAGGCTGACGAATGGCTGGACATAGGATTCGAGCCGCATAATCCCAAGAGGTAGGCTCGGTTGTGTGGATGAAAGCAATGATTGCTGTAAACGAGCCGATTCCATTAAGACCACCTTCCACAAGGCACACACCAGCTGGACCGCGTGGAACCCATTCATCGTCCTGGAATGATGCGAACACAGCATGCCCTGGGACTGGGACTCATCGAGCCGCAGATCCAAAGAAGGTAGGCAGGTTGTGGTGGTGAAAGCAAGTGATTGACTTGTACGGCCGATTCATCATTGACCACCATTCCACCAAGGCAACACCAGGCTGGACCGTCGTGTCGCTTCATCGTCCTGGATGCGGCGACCGAATGCTTGACCATGGGATTCCCCAGCCGCCGAAACATTCCAAGATGTAGGCTTCGGTGTGTTGTGGTGAAAGGCAAGTTGATATTCGGGTATCTCCGATTCATTGACTAACCGTCTAAACAAGGCAACACCAGGGCTGGCGCGTGCCTTCACCGCCCTGGATGAGGCTGACCCGATATTGCTGGACATGGGATTCAGCTGCAGACAAGGGTTAAGGCTAGGTTGTGTGTTGAAAGCAAGTGATTGGCTGTACGGCCCGATTCTTGACTCACCTTCAACAAGGCAACACCAGGCTGGGACTCGCGTTTCCTTTTCATCGGCGCTGGTATTGGCTGAAACCCGAATGCTGGACATGGGATCGAGCCGCAGAATTCAAAGAGGTATGCTCGGTTTTGGGTGTAAGTCAAGTGATTGCTGTACGGCTATTCATTTGACCAACCTTCACAAGGCAACACCCAGGCTGGAAACCGCTTGTCCTTCCATCGTCCCTGGATGAGGCTGACCGAATGCTATGGGATTCGAGCCGAAGATCCAAGAGTGTAGGCAGGTTGTGTTGGTTATGAAAGCAAGTGCTTGCGACGGCGATTCATGACCACCTTAACAAGGCAACACCAGGCCGGACCGCGTCGTCCTCATCTTTTCTTCCCTGGATGAGGTGGACCGAAAATGCTGACATGGGATTCGGCGCAGAGATTCAAGAGGTAGGCTAGGTTGTGTGGTGCAAGCAATGAATGTGACGGCCGGATCCGATTCATTAACAACCTTCAAAAAGGCAACACCAGGCTGGACCGCGTTGTCTTCATCGTCTGGATGAGGCGACCGAAGCTGGAAACGAGATTCGAGCCGCAGATCCAAAGAGTATGTGGGTTGTGGTTGAAAGCATGGATGTGTATGGCCGATTCATTGACCACCTTCAACAAGGCAACACAGGTGGCTCCGCTTGTCCTTCATCGTCCTGGATGAGGCTGGACGAATTGCTGGACATTGGATTCGAGCCGCAGATCAAGAGGTAGGCTAGGTTGGTGGTGACATCGAAAGCAGGTGATTGCTGTACGGCCGATTCCATTGACCCCCTTCAACAAGGCAACACCAGGCTGGACCGCGTGTCCTTCATCGTCCTGGATGAGGCTGACCGAATGCTGGACATGGGATTCGAGCCGCAGATCAAAGAGGTAGGCTCGGTTGTGTGGTGAAAGCAAGTGATTGCTGTACGGCCGATTCATTGACCACCTTCAACAAGGCAACACCAGGCTGGACCGCGTGTCCTTCATCGTCCTGGATGAGGCTGACCGAATGCTGGACATGGGATTCGAGCCGCAGATCAAAGGGGGCTCGGTGGTGTGGTTTGAATGAATATGAAAGCAAGTGATTGCCCTGTACGGCGATTCATGCCCACCTCTCAAACAATGCAACAACCAGGCTGGACAGCCGTGTCCTTATCGTCATGATGAGCTCTGACCGGAAGCTGGATGGGATTGGAAGACCGATCAAAAGAGGGGGTGGCTAGGTTGTGTGGTGTGGAAAGCACGTGATGATGTACGGCCGTTCATGACACCTTCAACAAGCAACACCAGGCTGGACCGCGGTCCTTCATCGTCCTGGATTTGAGGCCTGATGTCCGATGCTGACATGGGATCAGAGCGCCGACAAAGATGGTAGGCTCTGTTGTGTGGTTGGAAATGAATGAAGACCCTCTTGATTGCTGTACGTACTGCCTTTCACCCTTTTAGACCCCCGATTCATTAACCACCTCCACAAGGCAACACAGGCTGGACCGCGTGTCCTTCATGTCCTGGTGAGGCTGACGACTGTGAATGGGATTCGAGCCGCAGATCAAGAGTATGTGGTGTGGGTTGAAAGCATGGATTGTTGTATGGCCGATTCATGACCACTTAAACAAGGCAACCACCATGCTGGACCGCGTGTCTCCTCATCGTCCTGGATGAGGGCGACGAATGCGGACATGGGTTCGAGCCGCAGATCCAAGAGGTATGTTGGGTTGTGGGTTGAAAGCATGTGATTGTTGTATGGCCGATTCATTGACCACCTTCAACAAGGCAACACCAGGCTGGACCGCGTGTCCTTCTTCATCCTGGATGAGGCCGACCAAACGCTGGTCTTGGAATTGAGTCGCAGATCAAAGAGGTATGTAGGGTTGTGGGTTAAAAGCAAGTGATTGTTGTACGGCCGATGCCTTGACCACCTTCAACATGGCCACACCAGCCTGTGCTGCGTGTCCTCCTTCATCCTGGATGAGGCCGATCGAACGCTGGTCGTGGGATTCGAGCCGCAGGTTTAAAGAGGTAGGCAGGGCCGTGCTATGAAAGAAAGAGATTGCTGTGCAAGCACTTTAATGTAGGGAACGGCAACATGATATCATATGATGCTGGCAGTCTAACTAGGCTAAAGTTACCATTTATATACAATATCATATGATGCAATTTGTATGATATCATACTAACCTTTGGTCAGTATCATATGATTTGCCGATCCCTACTTGTATGACCTGTTCACCAACAGGTATATACAATTGAACATTCTTACGCCTTGCCACGGGGCATGAGATTAAAGGAACCTTCCCATTCGCTTGCACAGCAGGCCTTAACAGAGCCATAATCATGTAGGGTTGTCAATCTCAAGCTGATCTCCGGACAATTGTACGGCAGGGTTAAGTACAATATTAAACCCCTACAATTATGTAGTAGTCCCTGCCCCCTCCTTATATAGACCTAGTTGCCAACATTAGAGAGAACATAAGAGCCCTAATCACGTAGGGTTGCCAATCTTGAGCTGGTCCCCAGAACTAATGTAGGATAGGGTTGTTAAGTACAATATTAAACCCCTACAATTATGTAGGGAGTCCCTGCCCCCTCCTTATATAGACCTGGTCACCAATATAAGAGGAATCATAAGAGCCCTAATCACGTAGGGTTGCCAATCTTGAGCTGGTCCCCAGAACTAATGTAGGGTAGGTTTGTTAAGTACGATATTAAAGCCCTAAAAGTGTGTAGTAGTCCCTGCCCCCTCATCATTATATAGACCTGGTCACCAACATAACAGATAACATAAAAGCCCTAATCATGTAGGGTTGTCATTCTCGAGCTGGTACCCAGAAATGTCAAAGAATTTGGTTGTTAAGTACAAAATATGAATATGTATGATAACGATATCAAACCCTACAAGTAAGGTTTCCTCAGTTTATGCCTCCTTCTCATTTAAATGCCCCTCCCATCCCCACCCCCACCCCCTTCGCTTCCTCAGGTTATGTCGCGCCTTCCTGCAAGACACCAGACCCTCCTGTTCAGTGCCACAATGCCCAAGGAAATAGAGGACCTGGCCGGCGGCTACCTGACCAACCCTGTAACAGTCAAGGTGCGTTAGGGCAGTGCTGGAGACGGCGAGCAGCCTAAAGGCTGGGGCCATCTTAGACTGTAACCCTTGTCTCTGGTGGGGCATCAATCATGTGCCTTGCCCCTTGCTGCTTGCTTGCTGGCTTCTCTCCACCCCCATCCCACCCATAACCCTCACCCCAACCAATGGCTGCCTGATCAACCTTGTTGCAGTCAAGGTGCGTTAGGGCAGTGCTGATGCCGGCGAGCAGCCTGAAGGCTGGGGCCATGTTTGACTGTAACCTTTATCTCTGGAGAGGCGTCAAACATGTGCCTTGCCCCTTGCTGATTGCTTGCTGGCTGCTCTCCCCCCATAAAAAAGAATCTTAAACAACCACAGTAAAGCTGTGAGTTTATTTCACTAAAAAAGCATTATCGAACTTGTGAAATGTTACCACATGCTCCTGAAAACGCAAACGTTGTATACAGGGTTTATTAGTTAAATCTGCAATTTTATTTTTAAATAAAGCGTGTAATAAATTAGGTAAGCTATTCCCACCCACCCATATCCCTCACCCCAACCAATGGCTACCTGAAAAACCCTGAATAGTCTAGGACAGTCCGGCAGTAGATTGTGCACCCCTCTCATGTGTATGTGTAAGCATGTTACCGTCCAGGGGTTGGCCAATTTGCCCGAAGGGACTCGCACAACCTGCACAATCCTCGGTGTCGCTGGTTTGTGTCTGGAGGCCCACCTCCTGGGGTGAAATTCCACTTCAAAACAAATTTAAGTCCCTGCATATTGCACATCCCCCTTGACTCCTTCAAGCCAAAGGCACATTTGGAGTCCAGTAGGGCGCCAGAAAAAATCATAATCATAATCGAGATACAGTAACTACAAACTATTTTGAGACGCTATAGGAACAAGCACTTCTGGTCTCATGACACGTCTCATTTGCTCGATGGACCCACTAAATCACCCTTGCACGCAGGCTCGTACACGCAGGCTTTAGACTTTGGAAGGGCTGTATGTGCAAGCACTTCAAGATCTGATCTCATGCCACGTCATATGATCGATAGACCCACTTAATCACCCTTTCGCGCAGGCTCTTACATGCAGTCTCTATACTATCCGGAAGGGCTGTATGTGTAAGCACTTATGGTCTTGTGCCACGTCTCATTTGATCGATAGGCCCTCTGAAGCACCCTTGCACGCAGGCTCTTGCACGCAGGCACTACTATTTGGTGGCGCTATAAGAACAAACAATCCTGGCCTCGTACCACGTCTCATTTGATCGATAGACCCTCTGAACTACCCGTAAACATCCCTGAATAGCCTAGGTGGGCTAGGGCAGTTTAGCAGTGGATTGTGCACCCCTCGTACCACGTATCATTTGATCGATAGAACCCTTTGAACTTCTCGTAAACAACCTGAATAGCCTAGGTGGGCTAGGGCAGTTAGCAGTGATTGTGCACCCCTCGTGCCACGTATCATTTGATCGATAGTGACCCTTTGAAACTTCCCGTAAACAACCCTGAATAGCCTAGGTGGGCTAGGGCAGTTTAGCAGTGGATTGTGCTACCCCCTCGTGCCACGTATCATTTGATCAATAGAACCCTTTGAACTTCCCGTAAACAACCCTGAATAGCCTAGGTGGGCTAGGGCAGTTTAGCAGTGGATTGTGCACCCCTCGTGCCACGTATCATTTGATCGATAGACCCTTTGAACTTCCCGTAAACAACCCTGAATAGCCTAGGTGGGCTAGGGCAGTTTAGCAGTGGATTGTGCACCCCTCGTGCCACGTATCATTTGATCAATAGACCCTTTGAACTTCCGTAAACAACCCTGAATAGCTAGGTGGGCTAGGGCAGTTTAGCAGTGGATTGTGCACCCCCCTCGTGCCACGTATCATTTGATCGATAGACCCTTGAACTTCCCGTAAACAACCCTGAATAGCCTAGGTGGGCTAGGGCAGTTTAGCAGTGGATTGTGCACCCCTCGTGCCACGTATCATTTGATCAATAGACCCTTTGAACTTCCCGTAAACAACCCTGAATAGCCTAGGTGGGCTAGGGCAGTTTAGCAGTGGATTGTGCACCCCTCGTGCCACGTATCATTTGATCGATAGACCCTGTGAACTTCCCGTAAACAACCCTGAATAGCCTAGGTGGGCTAGGGCAGTTTAGCAGTGGATTGTGCACCCCTCGTGCCTCGTATCATTTGATCGATAGACCCTGTGAACTTCCCGTAAACAACCCTGAATAGCCTAGGTGGGCTAGGGCAGTTTAGCATTGGATTGTGCACCCTCGTGCCACGTATCATTTGATCGATAGGACCCTTTGAACTTCCGTAAACAACCTGAATAGCCTAGGTGGGCTAGGGCAGTTAGCAGTGGATTGTGCACCCCCTCGTGCCACGTATCATTGATCGATAGACCCTTTGAACTTCCCGTAAACAAAACCTGAATAGCCTAGGTGGGCTAGGGCAGTTTAGCAGTGGATTGTGCACCCCCTCGTGCCACTTATCATTTGAACAATAGACCCTTTGAACTTCCCGTAAACAACCCTGAATAGCCTAGGTGGGCTAGGGCAGTTTGCAGTGGATTGTGCACCCCTCGTGCCACGTCTCATATAATCGATAGATCCTGTGAATTCCCGTAAACAACACTGAATAGCCAGGCGGGTAGGCAGTTTAGCAGTGGATTGTGCACCCCTCGTGCACGTATATTGACCGATGACCCTATGAACTTCACGTAACCAAACTGAACAGCCCTATGGTGGGTAGGAGTTTATTTGCAGTGGCATGTGAAACAATCGTGCCAAGTTATAATTATGATAGGACCCTGTGAACCTTCCCTAAAAACAACTGAATAGCCTAGGTGGGCAGGGAGGCAGTTTCGCAGTTGCTTGTTGCACCCGCGGCTCGTATATTTGATAGATAGACCCTGTGAACTTCCGTAAACAAACATGTAGCCTAGGGGGCTAGGGGCAGTTAGCAGGGATTGGGCACACCTCGTGCCAACGATCAGTTGATCGAAGACCCTTTTGAATTCGTAAACAACCCGACTAGCCTAGGTGGGGATAGGGCAGCTAGCAGTGGATGTGCACCCTCGTGCCTGATCATTGATTGATAGACCTTTGTTTGGAACTTCCCGTAAACAACCTGACTAGCTAGGTGGGCTCGGCCGTTAGCAGTGGATTGTCGCACCCCTGTGCCACGTATCATTTGAACAAAGACCGATTGACCTCCCGTAAAACACCTGAATATGCTAGGTGGGGCTACCGGAAGGTCTAGCAGGGATTGTGCACCCCTCGTGCAACGTCTCATATAATCGATAGATCCTGGAACTTCAGTAAACAAACTGAATAGCCTAGGTGTGGTAGGGCAGTTTGCAGTGGATGTGCACCCTCGTGCTCAAGTATCATTTGATCGATCGACCCTATGAAACTCCCGTACACAACCCTCAAGGCTAGGTGGCTAGGGCAGCTTAGCAGTGGATTGTGCAACCCTGGGCACGTCTCATTAACGACATTAGACCATGTTGATTCCCGAAAAACCTGAATAGCCTAGGTGTCGATTAGGGCAGTTATAGAGCGATGTGCACCCCTCGGCCTCGTCTCATTTGATTCGATATCAGACCCTTGTGAACTTCCAGCGTAAACAAGCCCTGATAGCCTATGTGGGTGGGGCAGTAGTTAGGCAGTGGATGGCACCCCTCGTGCCACGTATCATTTGTGATGACCCTTTTTTTGAACTCCAACAACCTGAGAAGCCTAGGTGGGTTTGGGCAGTAGCAGTGGATTGGGACCCCTCGTGCCTCGTATCATTGATCGATAGACCCTTTGAACTTCCCGGTAAAAACCGAATCGACTAGTGGTAGGGCAGTTTGCAGTTGATTGTGCACCCCTCGTTGCAAGCTATAATTTGAATCGATAGACCCTGTGAACTTCCCGTAAACAACCCTGAATAGCCTAGGTGGGCTAGGGCAGTTTAGCAGTGGATTGTGCACCCCTCGTGCCACGTATCATTTGATCGATAGACCCTTTGAACTTCCCGTAAACAACCCTGAATAGCCTAGGTGGGCTAGGGCAGTTTAGCAGTGGATTGTGCACCCCTCGTGCCACGTATCATTTGATCGATAGACCCTTTGAACTTCCCGTAAACAACCCTGAATAGCCTAGGTGGGCTAGGGCAGTTTAGCAGTGGATTGTGCACCCCTCGTGCCACGTCTCATATAATCGATAGACCCTGTGAACTTCCCGTAAACAACCCTGAATAGCCTAGGTGGGCTAGGGCAGTTTAGCAGTGGATTGTGCACCCCTCGTGCCACGTATCATTTGATCGATAGACCCTTTGAACTTCCCGTAAACAACCCTGAATAGCCTAGGTGGGCTAGGGCAGTTTAGCAGTGGATTGTGCACCCCTCGTGCCACGTCTCATTTGATCGGTAGACCCACTAAATCACCCTTGCACGCAGGCTCTTACACGCAGGCTCTAAACCATCAGGAAGGGCTATATTTGCAAGCACTTCAAGATCTGATCACATGCCACGTCTCATTTTATCCCATTTTTCTCGTATACCCTCTGAATCACCCTTAAACAAGCCTGGATAGCCTAGGTGTGCTAGGGCAGTTGATCAGTGGATTGTGCACCCTTCATGCCACATCCCATATGATCAATTGTTTCTGTTAGCACCCCCACCGCCAACGCATCCTACAGCCTAGATCACTCCACACATCACTTCCTCCACCACACTCCACCAGCACCACACTCTGCACCACCCGCAGGTTTGTGCTGTTAGCACCCCCACCGCCAACGCATCCCAGACCTTAGATCACTCCACCACCACCACACTCAGCACCACCTGCAGGTTGGCCCTGTTAGCACCCCCACCGCCAACGCATCCTACAGCCTAAATCACTCCACACATCACTTCCAGTGTTTTTTATTTCAGATTTTTCTATACAAGGTTGTGTAGCCGGGTGGGCTACTCAAGCATGATTTCAGAAAAGTTGAGTAGCCCACCAGAGTGGGCTACTCAAACCTGATTTCAGAAAAGTTGAGTAGCCCACCGGATTTTGTAGTGTGCGGCTGGTGCTTCATGTAAATCTCCACTGCAAATCTGTGAGAAGCATCGGGGACAGCTCCTGCTCCCTTAAGGCGAACCTTCTCCCCAATATGGGACTTGTAGGAGTCATTCTTGGCTTTGAACTTGCAGGGATGACCAGCATATGAGCACGCTCTGCACCACCACACTCCAGCACCACTCTCTGCACCAGCACCATTCTCTGTACCACCCTGCAGGTTGGCGCTATTAGCACCCCCACCGCCAACACATCCCACAACCTCAAGCAGTACACCAGCACCACACTCCACCAGCAGCACACTCTGCACCACCCCGCAGGTTGGCGCTGTTAGCACCCCCACCGCCAACGCATCCCAGATCTTTGATCACTCCACACATCACTTCCACCACCACAATCCACCAGCACCACACTCAGCACCACCCCGCAGGTTGGCGCTGCTAACACCATCACCGCCAACGCATCCCAGACCTTAGATCACTCCACACATCACTTCCACCACCACACTCCACCACCACCACACTCTGCACTACCCCGCAGGTTGGCGCTGTTAGCACCCCCACCGCCAACGTATCCCAGAGCCTAGAGCATTCCAACCCAGAGAATAAGATGGAGCTGCTGTGTGCCCTGTTGGGCGAGGAGGCAGCGTCATCAGAAACAGGGGGTCCCCCCATGCCCCTCACCGTGGTGTTTGTTGAGAGGAAGCTGAAGTGTGATGAAGTGGCGGAGTGCCTGCGGTTGGACGGCATTGGCGCTGTCGCATTGCACGGAGGATTGGGTCAGAATGAGCGAGATGCTGCCCTCAGGGATTTCAGCAAGGGAGTTGTCAGGGTAAGTTTGGTGGCTGGTGGTGGTGGTTGGTGGTGGCCCCAGTGCAAGCAAACGTGCTGGCCCCTTCAACCTCACGCCTCATGATAAGGCATACTATTTCTTTTTTTGTCGGGGTAAGTCACTCCCATACCTGTGGCCCGTGCACGAACGTACTGTTGTTGCGGTGAAGGAGAACTTGGAAGGACAGAAAGGGGATTGGCGTGCATGGTATACTTGAGCAGAGGAGTTGGCAGGATAAGTCGCTCCAAGACGTGTTGGCCGTGCACAAACGTGCTGTTGTTATGTTCTCCTCAAGTACCTGCTCTGGGTGGAGCCGATAAGCTACGACTTGTGCGACAATTTCAATCTTCTTTTCTACTGATGTCCTCCAAGGAGAGCTTTAAATATAGAAAGGTGATTGGCTTGCATGTTGTACCCCTCACCGTTGTGTTGGCGGAGAGATAGCTTAAGTGGCGGAAGCACTGTGAGTGGATATTATTGGCGCTATCGCACTGCATGGAGGGTTGAAACAAAATCCCCACACCCAAAGACCCGCATCAACAGACCCACACCCACACCAGCAGACCCACACAAACAGACGCACATCAACAGACCCGCACCCACATCAACAGACCCACACCCTCAGACCCCCCCCCCCCCCCCCACACACACACACACACACACACACACACACACACCTCCACCTGCAGGTTCTAGTTGCGACTGACGTGGCGTCTCGAGGTCTTGATATCAAGGGCATTGGCCATGTCGTCAACATGGATCTGCCTAAGACTTTTGAGGACTACGTCCATCGAATTGGTAGGTGCCCCCTCATTTCCACACTGCACCACCCTTTGCCAAGGTTTGACCAACACGAGCACCTCAGAAATCTCATCCTGTCTGTCATGTGTATGTATGTAGGTTGAATTGGGTGTGCTCGCTGTAAGGGCTGAACAGCATTCTTTGCACAGTTTCCTGGTAGTGTCAGGCTTATATCCCCAAATCAGGGCTTTTTTACCGATATATATAGCGATCGCTAGTTTTGACACCGTTGTGGCAAAAATATCACTAAAATAAATAAATAAATGTTGTTTTGCCCTAATTGGCCCTTAATAGCTATATAAAGCACTAAACCGCTGTCACTGGAGGAGGCCTAAAACCATGTAGCTAGAAAGAAACCACTTGCAGATTTGAAATCAAAAGCCCTGCCCCAAATCATACTTCCTGCTGCCGAAATCCCATCCTGTCTGTCATGTGTATGTGTGTATATTACAGTCCTGGGGTGGCCAAATAGGCTGAAGGGACTTGCCCAACAGGAAAAGGTCACGTGAGGTCTGGTGTGGGTGTGTGTTGGGGGGTTCTTGTATTCTTTTGGCATCCCTGGTTTTGTATTTTTACAGTCCTGGGGTGGCCAAATAGGCTACAAGGGCTTGCCCAGCCTTGATATCAGGAGGGGCTAAAAACAAACAGTAATAAACTAATCGTTTTACTGATGGAGACACATGGAGTTTGTGTTATACAGATAGGGACCGACATTTCATATGATGTTGACCAAAGGTGAGGATGATGACAAGAGATCATATGATACCATGTTGTTGTTCCACATACATCGAGTATTAGACTTAACATAGTATGTGTGAAGGTCGAACTGGGCGAGCTGGTACCAAGTGCAGAGCAACATTCTTTGCGCAGGTTCCTGGTAGTGTGGGGCTTATTTCCCATGTCATTCAACCTGCTGCTGAAATCTTATCCTGTCCGTCATGTATATGTGTGTAGGGCGAACTGGGCGAGCTGGTACCAAGGGCCGAGCAACATCCTTCTGGAGTGATCGGGACTCTTTCCTTGTCAGCCAGATCAAGACAGCTTTGGCAGAGATGGAGAAGGTAGGGCACCGATGAAGTTGAATTGGAAGTGCATGTGCTCTGTGACATGAGGCTGCCACCTGACCATGTGCTACCATGGGGGGGGGGGGGGGGGGGGGGGGGGGGGGGGGGGGGTCAGCGAGTGTCTGTAAGTTGGTATGTGTATATGTGTGTGGGGGAGGTCAGGGAGTAACATGGAGCTGCCACCTGACCATGTGCTATCATGGGGGTGGCACGTCCTTTCCAGTTCGCCTTTGCCTTTTGGCGCAAACAACCACGAAAGTGAATGCCTGCCTTTTGTTTGCGCCAAAAGAGGGGTCAGGGAGTGTATGTGGGTGGGTGGGAGGTCAGGGGGGGGGGGGGGGGGGGGGGTCAGCGAGTGTATGTGGGTGGGGCGGGGGGCAGGGGGGTCAGCGAGTGTATGTGGGTGGGGGGGGGGGGGGGCAAGCGCAAATAACCACCAAAGTGAATGCCTTTTGTTTGCGCCAACACTTGCTGCCTTGCAGTATAAACCCACACATGGCAGAGCTATGTGTTGGTCGGGGTGGGGGTGGTGAAAACTTAGCTTTATCCTAATGTAACTCGTTTACATTATTCTGAATTGGGTTCAGCATACAAGTTACATGTTTTGCTGTTAAGTGACGCGTTTGTAACTTGATCAGCATCTCACTTGTTGCATGTGTTTCTCCATTTGCTGCAGGGTAACACCTTTGCGTTCGCCACTGGCAAGTCGGCGCGACAAGAGGAGCGCCAGCTAGCTGCCGCCTTCAAGTAAGTGTAAACCCTGAGCTACAGTATTCACATCTGTTTGTTTAGTTACACTATTACATTACATGTTAAATATAACGAGTCCTATGCAGCGTCGCTCGCGGAGGAAAATTGGCGGAGTGTGTTGGCAGCAAAACGAAAGGTGGCAACGATGGAGCTGACCGAAGCGAGTTAGTTACGCGACCGTTGCCTGACGTGTCAGGCTTCAAGTTTTCTTTTTTCCGGTCAAACGGACAAATGGGTTAACATGGGGGCTCCCGCCCCCTTGATGAGGGGGCTCCGCCAAAAATGCACAATATGACACAAATATAGGTCAGGCATGAAGTTGGCGGCAGAGACTGGCTACAGTAGGGAGTGAAAGCCCTTTGAAACAAAACAAGGATGGGTCTCCTTGCTCCTTGACGCTTCAAACTAACAAATAGTGAGCTGAAGAACTAAGAACTATCCCTGTACCTGTGTGTGCCCATGACACAACTGTTGGCCAAACATAAGTTTGGGGCAGAGGCAAGCAATCAGTGGAGAGTGAAAGCCTTTTGAAACAAAAACATGGATGGGTCTCCTAGCTCCTTGCAATCCTTACCTGACGCTTCAAACTTAGAAATGGTGGGCCAGAAAACTAAATACATAACCTATATACCCATAAAAACCTATATAAACAATAAAAACTATATACAAAACCTATATACTTATAAAAACCTATGTACCCATGACTCATCTGCAGGTCCAACATGAAGTTGGGCGCAGCAGAGACGAGCAACGACTGGGGAGTGAAGGTGGACGACAAGTACGCCTTCATGGCCAAAGCCCCCACACCTTCCGGGGGCGCAGTTGGCGACGCTGACGCTGCATGGGACGACTAATTGCATGGAAAGTTGGCTTGGCTTGTACTTGTACTCGGCCACATTCCTGTGATAGTGAAAAGGCTCAAGGACCAGTTGACTTAAGCACATTATCATGCCCGTACATTATCAGGAGCTACAGTGGGCGCATTAAGCATATAATCACGACCATGGTATCAGGAGCTACAGTGGGCACATTAAACACTTTGTCAAATGCCCGCAGCACATATACAAACGCAGCGCAGCTGCATGACCCTCAGTGTGTGCATTGAGCACAAAAGAATGCACATTAAGCACATTTGAGTGAGCGCTCAATTACTTCAGCCACCTCATGAACTCCAGAGGATACCACGGTACTTCCATCTGGGCTTGGGCTGCTCACTGGCTAAGGCTGCTCACTGTCTTAGGCAGCAAGGATAAGGCTATCAATAGCAGCAAGGATGAGGATGTTCACTGTCTTTGGCAGAAATGCTAAGGATGCTCACTGTCTATGGCAGCAAGGATAAGGATGCTCACTGTCTGTTGCAGCAAGGTTAAGGCTAGCCATAGCAGCAAGGATGAGGATGAGGATGTTCACTGTCTTTGGCAGAAAGGCTAAGGATGCTCACTGCCTATGGCAGCAAGGATAAGGATGCTCACTGTCTGTTGCAGCAAGGTTAAGGCTAGCCATAGCAGCAAGGATAAGGATGCTAACTGTATTTGGCAGAAAGGCTAAGGATGCTCACTGCCTATGGCAGCAAGGATAAGGATACTCACTGTCTGTTGCAGCTAGGATAAGGCTATCAATAGCAGCAAGGATGAGGATGCTCACTGTCTTTGGCAGAAATTCTAAGGATGCTCACAGTCTGTGGCAGCAAGGATAAGGGTGCTCGCTGTCTTTGGCAGAAATGCTAAGGATGCTCCCTGTCTGTGGCAGCAAGGATAAGGATAGCAAGCCAGGATACTGCATGGCTAAGGATTCTGGCTGTCTGTGGCAGCAAGGATAAGGATAGAAATAGCAGCAAGGATAAGGATAGCGAGCCAGGATACCACATGGGAGTGTTGAATTTGAGAGGCAGGAGTTCCTGTTTGCTCACACTCATCCATCCAAGTTAGATTATAGCATGGTGTACGGAATGTACAGTATGACAGCATGTAGTACAGAATGTACAGTATGATAGCATGTAGTACGGAGTGTACCTTCTGTACTACACGTGTAAAGGTTGGGCACGTCCCTTCAGCTTATTTGGCCACCCCTGTAACATACATATACATACATCTATACCGTCCGGGGAAGCCAGATAGGCTAGAAGGCACTGTCTTTTTTGTACGACTCGTCGCCAATCCATCGCTGCATGGCCACACATAGGGCTGGCTAGGAGGAGGACCCCCAGCTCTGCTGCCTGAGACGCAACCAATTGTATAGCCTGAGTTCTGCGACGCAGCGGACCCTTCCTTCTGGTCAACGGACCCTCCCCATGTTGCGTCCTGCGACGCGACAGACCCATTGACGTTTCGTCCGCGACGGGGGACGCAGAGTCCTGAACAACCCTGCTTCTGGCCTGCAGCCGATGCTGGACAGTACACACTGTGTGCCAGGTTGTGCCACTGTGTGCAAGGTTTTGGAAGCCTGATTTAGTCTTCTGTGCTAAAAACGATTTTGTAGCAGTTTTTTAGCAGGCTGCAGGCCTGTTGCCACTTGCCAGGTTCGATTAATCATATGTGTACATAGGGTCCAGATCTGGAAATGCGACGACAGCAGTATCGGTGAGCAGACTGAAATTAAATTGTGGGTCCATGCATTTATGGGGGGTGTAGTAGACAAGTAGGTTTAAATCTAGCCCCATCTAGTTTGGTAGTCGGTAATCATCTTGATTATTTGAAGTTTGGTCAGCCCCTTCAACCTTATTGGTTACCCCCTCACATGGAGGCCTGGACTACTGTAACATACATAAACAGATACCATTCTTGAACTTGGTCAAATGCCTCCAGCCGTTAAGGCTGCTCACATCAATACATCCACATATGCACCCACCCGCCCACAACCCCTTTATGCCCCATTTGCCACACCTGTGAGGACGGAGCGGGCCTAATTCTGGCGGGCTGCTCACACCGGACTTTCAAGGGGCTCTATAACAAGAGACATGACGCCGCAGTGAGACTCATTCACAAGGCCATCTGCACGGGAAGCCTGGGCTCTCGCAGAATAATTATGGACGTTGGCACGGAAGAGGACCTCCCCAGGGGGGTCCTAGGCAAACGTCTCCCCGCCTGGCTACGCCCTTCCTCTATTACTGAAGAGGACTGGAAGAGAATGAGACCTGACCTTGCCATCCTACCTGACATAGACTCTCCTACCTGCCTAAAAGATAAAGAAATTTGGCTCCTTGAGCTTGGTTACTGCTCTGATACCAACCATGCTACCAAGTTTATCACTAAACATGCCCAGCATGTTAACCTAGTGAATGGCCTTCAATCGGCTGGATGTCTTGTTCGCTACGTAGTTATCACAATTGGAACAACGGGTCCTATCCCAACCTCTTTTTTTACTTCTATGACTGCGCTTGGACTTGACAGATTGTGTGCCCTTAAACTGGCGGACAAAGTCCACTCCCACTCTATTTCTAGCTTTCAAAGTATTTTACGGTGCACTGGTGCAGACGTTTTATGGAAGCACACCCCGGGTCGATACCTGGGGACTAGCACACAGACCGTGCCCCCCCTCATTTTAAAGTCTGGCCAGTTACTCTGTGTTGGTGCTCCCAAACCGGGGTGAAAAAACCCCGTAGTACGGTGCACTGGCATAGTGTGGCCAACGGTGCTTGCATCGGCGGTGATTCTTCTCTATGTGGTGGTCCTACGGTGACTATAGCTAGCTCCGGCTTACGCTGTGGTGTCCTTAACATCACGTCCTGTGAGTAACTGTATTACACGGATGTAACAATTTCAATTTCAATTTCCACATATGTTCAGTGGAATCAGTGCCACCAAAAACCAGGTTTTTAGCAGGCAGCTAGCATGCTACCAGGCTCAATTAATCAGGTGTGTGGAGGGACTAGATATTCAAATGCTTAAAAATCTAGCCCCTCGTAATACCGTTGTTGGTCGTCATCTTGATTATTCTAGGTTGGGCAAGCCCACTCCCTCACCTGGAGGCCTGGACTGTAATAACGTGCATTAACATGAACTTGCACTAATTATTTTTTAACTGCTGGAGACGGCGTACAGCCAAATTGCTGGCTGGAGCTATGATACCTATGATACAAGTTCAAGAACTTGGTTAAATGGATTCAGCCTTTTAGGCTGCTCACATCAACACAAAACCACATGTTCAGTGATCAGTGCCACCATCTTTCGAGACTTCGACTACTACCTTGGGCCCTTACTCGCCAAGGCTACACTTCACTGCATGTTTATACGATGATGACTGGGTTCGTGAGGGTGTCTTGGTATTCTTCCTTAATCCTATTAGATATGTTAAGTAGAAACTCATGTTCCCGCGAGGTGCGGTGTTGTGCTGGTCCCATCAAACAAATTACCATTCACTTGAACAGTAAATGAACTATTACTGTTTTGTCTGAAGTCCCTCGTTGGACCTATTTACCAATCATTCGGTGAACCTGTGCAACATATTCTCCAACTGCCGAAGGTGCCACCGTGCAAGACAGCCACTGGACCTCCTTTTGTCACCATGTTCTATCACCTGTTCCTATGTTATCGTCCAGCTCACTATCGGCGAAGCCAAATTAATCTGTTTAGTTCCCCCACTCGAATGTGCCGAATTCGCTCAGCATAACTTACTGTCCGAAGTGCAGCACTGCAGTAATAACTGGCATCGACACATACTAAAGCCGACGGTGCACTTCACACTACCACTACGAGACTTCGCGAGGTCTCGAGACACAACTTTCGGAGCTTAGATCTATCGAATTCACCCAGCGCGAAGTCCTGGAACAAGTCGGCACTGCTGCAGTCACTGGCCTCGTCACATATACTGTAGCCGACGGAGCACTTGACGCTACGTACCTCACTAAGTTCCGACACAACTTCACGCGCTTTTACCTATTCGGCATCACAAGGTAAAGGGATAGAACCATGACTCAACTATTGAATAGGAGCAGCTTCATGACGACCATTCAGGCCGAAAGAAGGGAGAGAAAGCAGGATGGAGGCACAGAAGGAGGCTACGGGAAGAATCAGAGAGCACTGTTGTTACACGACGCACTCTATATTAACTAAATGCACGTTCATTGTCAAGCCAGACTAGCAGTCAAGCTATGCATATAGAGGACAAATCCTCTATTTCGACCGCTGTCGCATCTTTCTTCGCTTCCTCTTCAGGCGTCGCATCCTCTTCTTTCTCCACTGCGAGCAGGACAAGTAGAAACCATCGTTAGACATTGCTATTTATCAAACAAGCTTACCGGGACTTTCCTAGATCCAGGCGTCTACGAGGCACGGCCAAGTCGAAACCTTCGAGCTTGAGCACCAAAGATCAGCACAGCGTTCAACTCAGGGAATACAGCAGCTAGGAAGCAAAGACGCCACCCAAGTATCAGCGTGACAACAAGCAACAAGGAGGCACCCGACACAGGGCTAGCCGCCATCGAATTGGACACAGGGGCAGGACTACGCGAATCGAGAACAGCAATTATGCACGTACCTTGGCACGCATTGTGTATCGGTTTGAGAGGGATTCAGCTCGGAGGAGCAGACTTAAAGGACGTCAGAAACCCCATTGTACTGCAACCCGAGTACGCACTGACGGCACTGACTGCGGTACATTATTTCCAGTGTCCACGCCAGGTGTCCGTGCCCACGCCAGGCCAGGCGCCTGTCGCCACGCCTGGTGGCATCCGCATGGCACGCAAGAGTACCATCTAATACGAGTACCAAATTTCGGCGATCCCGACACCAGCCAGCAGTACGGTTACGAAGCAGGGTGAGGTCCCGGGAAAACATTTATGTAGACCACGATGCTGATGCTCGAGATGCTCTGTCTGAATGAAATGTTGCCAACGGATGTTGGTAAGGCCATGGGCTTAAAATATAACCAAACTGTTGCTCAGAGAGTTCAATCTACCTTGCTGACGGAGCTCTTTAATTGCCAACTCACCAGGGAGGGGAGAACTCAGTCCGCGAGCTCCTGCGCTTCCGAGCGTCCACCCCTTTCAAATCTATGAATGGCAGGTACAAGCTCTACTCCTTTGGCAATGATCTAGCTATCTAGCGGTCTGAAAAGTTTCGCATGCGGCTCAAGATCACCCAGGAAAATGTAGGGCCGAATATTGGAGCTTTCTCAGATTGGGTGTCCAGGCCACCCATCTGACGGTGAAGGCAGCCTATTATCCTATATATGCATCAGATAGCTTGCGAAGCCAAAAAACCTGAGCGCGCATGGGGCCCGAACAATAAAAGAAGATTCTGAGGTCGAAAAAGCCACTGGCACGATGACAACGACATGATGACATGACATGACACACAATGACATGTACTGCCAGGTCTGGAGATATTGCCGTGCATCCGTTATGGCAATTACGGCAACAACTGGAATACGGTAGCTGTTCGTGGTATGCAGGCGAGGGGGGAAATAGACGTAACATAATTGGATGCGTACACATCCGGGGAAAAGCAGCCCCCACTCCCCAGTCCCCACACCTACGGTCTCATTCTTATTTCAATTTTACCAGAAGTGCAGTGCTGCTACTGCTGCTGTCGTAGTTGCAGAGTAAAGTACATGTTTTTGGTGGTGCTTATCATATGATATTGTATGATTCTTTACAGTTTAGGGGTAACCAAGTAGGCTGAAGGGACTTGTCCAACCTTAAAAACAGGTAAGGCAGTTTTTAAAAGCGCTAGTGAATTGAACCCCAACAAATCGTAAACAATGGGGTGGCGGAGTCTGTGCTATGTAGATAATTTAGCATTACTTGCCGCATATATTAATCATGATAATGATGTTTTCGAGTATTATTAATAATGATAATGATGATACCGCAAAAGAAGTATAGTCCTGCAGCTGCTGCTGCTGCTATCACAGTTGCCGAGGAAAGTACAAGTTGGTGGGAGTACTGATCATAATACTAATTATGCATGCTGTGATATGATGGTTGACGGTAGAAGAGTAGTCGAAGATGAAATGCATTTCATATTAGATTGTCCGTTATACGCTGAGGAAGTGAGGATAGAAAACATATTTTTGAGAAAATGAACATGGAACCTGAATGGGTAGATGAAAACTCCAGTATGAAGCTGGTCATGAATCCTGATTCCTTTGAAGGATGGAAATACTTTAAACAATTTATAAAAAATGCGATAATAGTCGCACAATTAAATTATCATCCCAGCTGAGATGATGATTCAATTGTGCCCCCGTCGGTTAAACGATTGTTTGGGGTTCAGCTCATCAGTGCCTTTTCTTTTTGAGCCCTTCCGATATGGTTGGACAAGTCCCGTTAGCCTATTTGGCCTACCCCTGGACTGCAACATACATACTTGCAGCAACAATAGTGCAATCCCTGCTGCTGCTGACACAGCTGCTGAGAAAAACAAATGTTGTTGGTCGTGTTTATAACAATAATGATGGTACCGCAACCATAGTGCAAACCCTGCTGCTGCTGCCACTACTACCTTAACAATTGCTGAGGAAAGTCATGACGGTGGTGGCGCTGATAGTAATAATGAAGTTGCCACAACCATAGTTCCATCCACTCAGATGCTGCCATCGCAGTTGCTTAAGAAAGCACATGTTGGTCGTGGTGCTGCCCACAATAATGATGACACCGCACCCGTGCCACCCCTGCAGCCAATAAGGCAGCTATTTATTGCA
Source organism: Chlamydomonas sp. ICE-L (assembly GCA_013435795.1). NCBI lineage: Eukaryota > Viridiplantae > Chlorophyta > Chlorophyceae > Chlamydomonadales > Chlamydomonadaceae > Chlamydomonas > Chlamydomonas sp. ICE-L. The sequence continues at coordinate 12,635,010 of JACBWV010000730.1, forward strand.
GCTGCTGCCGCTGCTGGCAAAAATGGCAAATGTTCTGCCTTGCCACAGGGCGTGAGATTGAAGGAATCTTACCGTTCGCTTGCTGTGGGGAAGGTTGCTGAGAAAGGAGTACATTACATAAACTCAGCAAAACAATGCCGAGACAGGACAGCGACACAGCCTACCTACTATCCAGATATAAAAGGAGGTAAGGAGGAGAGTTTTTGAGGCAACCCCCAAAAAACCTTGAATACAAACAAGGAGCATACAACTCCATGAAAGCAAGCAAACATTAGGCAGAAGATAGGGCATAAAGGGGAGGGATGCCAAGACAGGCAACCCAGGGCACCGAGCCCAACAAAATGAGAGAGGGGGGGCCGAATCAAAAGAGCTGATAACAAACAAGAGCACCCTCTAAGAGCGAATTCAGATGCAGTGGTTTTTGCTTTCGCAGACCGCTACTGTGCCTGAGCTCGGATTACCACACGACAGCACTGAGGAAAGTTCTCGGCCCCTCTCAAGGCGGTAGCTCGGAAATCGTGAACCTAGCAACGTGTTCGAAACCCCGTCCTGTCAGTCAAAGGTGGTAATACTGTACCAACCAAGCCGGTGCTGGCTATGGATGCTGGCAATATGTCTACGGGAAACGATAACAAATCCAAATCCTGTTACAAACTACTTTTTCAGGTTTCACTTCAAATCACAAAAAAATGAAACATTACATAAGATTTAACAATTATAAGACTTATTCATACTGGACAGATTCTCACGAGAGCACATATGAGCATCGCAATTCAAGAAAAGGAGCTAAGGTTTGTGCTTGGTAATACTGTACCAACCAAGCCTGTGTTGGTTATGGATGCTGGCAATATGACTCTGGTTAAGAAATTGCTGCTGCTGCAAACAGCTACCTGCAAATCAATTTTGCTGTACAACTGTCAGGGTCTCCAGCGAATGTATTATGGTGCCGGCAAACTGTAATATGGCCATGTAACCACGATTCATCAAGATGCGTTCTTGGAGATCTCATACCACTTGCATGTTGCATATGGTAGCTATGTCATGGTTTGAGCTTAGTTAAGCTCCACTGGCTGGCTATCCAGCCAAACGTAGAGCAACTAGTGCACTTGGAAGCTGACAGAACTAGATTTACAGAACTGCTGATAGCTTGGGACTTAGCCAAGTGCCTGGAGCCAGGAGCTGCCTAGAAGCTACTAAGTAAAGCTGAAAAGAAAAGCCCTGGCTTTGAGGCATAGCTTTTTTTTGCAGGTAACAACAGTAGCTTCTAGGCAGCTCGTCTGGCAAACATAGAGCAACGAAGAGCATCTGGAAACTGACATAATCATATTTCCATTACTATTAAAATATTGGGGCTTAGCCCAGTGGCTGCCTCAGGGAGCTTCATAGAAGCTGCTGCTCGTAGCTGAAAAGACAAGTCCTATGCAGCATCGCAAGCGACGCGAAAAATTGGCGGAGTGTGTTGGCAACGGAACGAAAGACTGTGGCAACGATGGAGCTGACAGAAACCAGTTAGTTGTGAGACAGTTGGCTGACGTGTCAGGCTTCAATTTTTTGGACGGTCGATCGGTCGATCGGTCGCACAAATGGACAACGGGGTAACCCTGGGGGCGGGCTCCGTCTAAAAGCTATGCTTTTAGCTACCTAGGAGTGTAAGAGCGAATGCATTTTTACCAAATGACTCTCAAGGCTCGAACTGGGAACACGTCAGCTATTTTTTTGTCGCCCATGGTGCGGGCGGCAAGAGATGCCTCATCACTGTTGGCAAAATAGACAAGCGCAGTTTGTTGACCTTTATTTGCCACGCGATCGTTCTGCAGAGCAAAGAGAACAGGAAGTGAGGACAGACAGGGCATTAATAACTGTTTGGTTTGTACAGCTAAATATCTGAAGGAGGTGAGGAAAAGAAAGGTAGGCTTTTCAGAGCTGTTCTGTTTGTACCGCTAAATGTCTGAAAGAGGTGAGGAAAGGCAGGCCATTCAGAGCTGTTCTGTTTGTACTGCTAAGGACATTGGCATTGGCATGGAATGACATCAACAAAATAGACAAGTGCAGTTTGTGGACCTGTATTTGCCACACGATCTTTCTGCAGAGCAAAGAGCACAGGAAGGGTGGACAGGTTAGGAATTTATATCTGTTTGGTTTGTACTGCTAAATAACTGAAAGAGGTGAGGAAAGGCATTCAGAGCTATTCTGTTTGCACTGCTAAATATTTGAATGACAATTCTGGTTTTCGTGAGTATCGCTGGGGGGGATTTGGAATCGGAAAACGTTGAGCAGCCTAGACTCTCAGAGTTGGCTGAAAAACTATGTGACAATTAAATTCAATATCTGAATGACACTACTACTTCTACTATCGGTACTAAATATCTGAATAACACCCAAACTCCAGTCCTCCGCTGTAGAATTTAAAATTTTACTGTAGCACAAACTCAGCCCCCCTGTCGGTTAAACGATTGTTTGGGGTTCAATGCATCAATGCCTTTTCCTTTTAGCCCTTCCTGTCACGATTGGGCTATTCCCTTAAGCCTCTTTGGCCTACCCCTCGACTGAAACATACATACATACAGGTCGTAAGCATCATGCTTCCGATTTGTTGGGTACCAGTTCAGAAAGTATTTCTTTTGACTAGGCCTTCCTGGCCAGGGTACTGCATTTTGTCAAATTGTTCAGCGCACAAACGTCTAATTGTTCAGCGCTTTGTAGTGCATAAAGCGCTAAAACTGTGCGCTGCGCCCACAGGGGGTTAAAAAAACTGTGCGAGACACGCAGTGTGGCTCAAGAAGCGTGCGCAAAATCGCGCTGCTGCGCGTGCTTTTTAGTACCTTGCTCCTGGCTATTTCTAGCTTATCTTGATCGTCCGAGGTTGGGCAAATCCCTTTAGCCTATTTGGCTACCCCTGGATTGTAACATACAAACAGTACGGTAAAAAAATGGTCCTGAAACGCAATAAACACGCTGTCCCTTGGGAAGGCCTGAAACAATTAAGCTAGAAAAAAACCACTTTCAGATTTGAAAAAAATCCATGGCCAAGACAAGCCGCCTGTAGGACAGCCCACTATTTCTTTTTGGGGCTACTTATGGTAGCTTCTACGCAGCTCCCTTTAACCGTCCTTGGGCCAATCCTGAAGCTAGCTAGTGCATATGAAAGCTGGCACGACGGGCATTCCAATGCAGCTGAAAGATTTGGGCTTTATCCAGTGGCTAGCTAATGGAGCTGGCTGGAAGATGCGATTGTAGCCCAAAAAAGAAACAGTGGGTCAGCGGCCAAGACAAGTAGCCAAGACTCAGTCAGAGAGGCCTCAAAGCCAAGACTCAATCAGCAGCCAAGACTCAATCAGAGATGCCTCAAAGCAGCTGGTCGCTCTTGCTCAAGCTTTTTCTTTTCGGCGCTCCTCATCAGCTTCTAGACAGCTCCCTAAGCCAGCCACTGTGCTACAACCATATATTTTAGCACTTCCGGACAGATGATTGTGCCAGCTTCAAGGTGCGCTAGTTCACGTTAGCTTCAGCTAAATAGCAAGTCAGGGGAGCTGCCTAGATGCTGCAGCTCATAGCGGAAAAGAAAAACTATGCTCTTACTCACCCTGAGAAATCTAACGGCATTCGTCACGCCTTCTGCTAGGTTGAAGCTGCCGAAGAAGGAGTACATCTGCATGAGTGGAGAGTTTGGACGTATGAGTACGGTGCGGCCCACACAACCTGGGGGTACAAGACTCCTCTGGTTACAGCCATATGCAAGTTAGATGGGTATGCCCCCCACCTGTCCACCAAGTGTTTCTTTACAAAACCCTACCACTGTTTCTTAAAAAAATATACAGTGCGCCCTACTCCAGCGTACTCACGTCAGGTAAGGTTGGTTGTGATTCAACTGACAGCTTGATGTTCATGAAGACGGTGCGGCCCCCAAAACCTGGAGGTACAAGACTCGTCCGGTCCCATCCATATGAGTCAGGCATCTGAGGGTTCGCATGCTTGGCCTGCAGAGCAGTGGTCCCCTAGAGAAATAGGGGGGGGGGGGGGGGCGTGTGTGTGTGTTTGGGGTGGGGGGCTGGGCTGGGGAAGTAGGGTGTGTGTGTGTGTGGGGGGGTAAATACTTATTGCACAAGTTCCTGTGCAGAGCAGTGGTCCCCTAGAGAAAGAGGGGGGGGGGGGGGGGGGGGGGGGGGGGGGGGGGGGGGGGGGGGGGGGCGTGTGTGTGTGTTTGGGGTGGGGGGGGGGTGGGGGGGGGCAGGGCTGGGGGAGTGGTGGGGGTGGGGGGGTAAATACTTATTGCACGAGTTCCTGTGCATGGCAGTGGTCCCCTAGAGAAAAGAGGGGAGATACATCTATGTGAGCTTGCTCTGGTGGGTGAGTGGGTGGGGTGGGGTGGGGGTGGGTGGGGGTGGAAGGGCGAGTGGCGGGGTGAGGTCTGGATGGGTTGATTGAGGGGCTGGATGAGGCCTGGGAGGGTTTAAGTCGGTTGGGTGCAGGTACCAGGGTCTAAGCCATAGATTGCTGCAACATGGCTGTCCCCTTGGGGAAAACTGACCTTGTAGGAGCAGTCCACCAGGTCAGGGATACGTTTTTCAAATCAAAAAGAGGAAATCTGATTCCCCCCTATTTTCCTTCCAAAACAGGATCCTTATTCCTATTTTGGTCGATTTGGGTAATTTTTAGTCAATTGCAGTAAAAAAAAACTTTTTTTATTTTTAGGTTTCTTATTCCGGCAATTTCGGCCAAAACGGGGTCTCGTATTAAGATCGGAATGTATTCCGGAAAAACATATCCCTGCACAAGGTGGTTGGCCCCAGTGAAAGCAAACGGGCTGGCCCCCTCAACCTCACGCCTCGTAATAAGGCGTACTATTTATTTATTTAGCAGTCCACCACAGTAGGTAGTAAAAACGGTCGCAGTTTGTATGCCCAACCTTGAATAATCAAGATAATGATAGACTACCAGTATCAGGTGCTGAAGTAACAAGCACTTTACGATCTGACTGTGTGTGTGTTTGTGTATGTTTGTATGTTACAGTACAAGGGAAGCCAGTACTATCTAGTATCCAAGAAATAAGAATTATAACTAGTGGTGACAACTTTGTTGCTTCGCCCACAGGTCCACACACACACACACACACACACACACACACACACACACACACACACACAGGTCCACACACACACACACACACACACACACACACACACAGGTCCACACACACACACACACATACATGCACACCCACACATACACCCACACGCCCACAGGTCCACATACACACACACACACACACAGGTCCACACACACACACACACAGGTTCACCCACCCACCCACCCACCCACCCACCCACCCACAGGTCCACACACACACACATACAGGTTCACCCCCCCCCCCCCCCCTCCCCCCCCCACACACACAGGTTCACACACCCAGGTAGCCAGTACTATCTAGTATCCAAGAAGTAAGAATTATAACTACTGGTGACAACTTTGTTGCTTCGCCCAGTGGTGACAATTACAATACTTTACGATTGTTTGGGTTCAGTTCATCAGTTTTTTTTTGTTTGAAGTCCCTCCTGTCACGGTTGGGCAAGTCCCTTCAGCCTATTTGGGCTACCCCTGGACTGTAACAGCAACAACTGCGACAACAACATTACTTTGTCATGACAGGCCGTTGTTGACCCAAGACAAGCCCGCCCCAGAATCGGTCATCAGCTTAGCATTTTTTCAAATCTGTAAGTGGATTTTTTGTGTTCGGCGGAGTCACTGTTTCTTTTTGGGGCTATGCGTAGCAGCTCCTTGGCAGCTCCTTTCACCTGCCTTTGAGTGAAGCCTAAAGCTAGCATGCACGTCTGAAAGCTGGCTCAACAGGCATTCCAATGCAGCGGTAATCTGTGGGCCTGACTCAGTCCCTGGCTAATGGAGCTGGGTGGAAGCTGCTACGCGTAGCCCAAAAAAGAAACAGTGGGCGGAGTCACTCCTACATTAAGTGGGAGTGGTACTTACCACTTTGCAATCGTGAAGCAACTGAAGGTTTTGCGTTTGGGCCTTTGATGAGCTGCAGGGGACAAGGTAGCTGATCGTGTGCAGTGCCTCATCTACTTCAGTCCTGAAGATGGGAAAACAACAAAGGATACATGAGCCCTGCATGAGCGTAGAATTGATTTTTCACTGTAGCTCGAACCCAGGGCCCCTGTTAGTAAAACAATTGTTTGGGGTTCAGTTCATCAGTCCTTTTTCGTTTTAGCTGCTCCTGTCACGGTTCAGCGAGTCCCTTTCGCCTATTTGGCCTACTCCTGGACTGCAACGACAACAATAACAACAACAACAACAACATGTGCGGTGATTTTTACAGGGTTGATCAAGGGCACTTCAATATCTATGTTGCGAGACACCACTGTTTGCAAAATCCACTTTTCATGAGCCCCAATCTATGTCTATTGAGCCCAAATCTACGTTTCCAACGCAACAGACCCTCCACAATCTGGGTTTGAGACGTGGAACGTCACGTTTTGAACAGCCCTGGTTGCCAAGCAAGATATTGTATGACATATCGTTCTTGACAACCTCAGCTTAGTACGATATATTGTACGATACTTGTGGGGCCCAGTACAATATTGACAAAACTATGCATGAGAGCATTAGGTGATAATACACTTGTCAGTCATGATGGCTGCATGCTTCAAAAATATACCCCAATACACTGCTGGTCTCGGCCGCAGGAAATAAAGCGCAACCGCCCAAAAATAAGTGTGATTACATTCTTTGCGTAGGAGTGGTGGTGTAGTAGTGTTTATGATACCCATGTCTACTCCGCCTGCAGACGGTGAGCAGCTTGAAGGTTGATACACCATGTAATCAACTTCATATTCAAATTGAAGGCTGTTAAACCATGTAATCAATCAAATCCAATCCTAGAAGAAGCCAAACAAATGCAAGTCCAGTGATAATTTCACTACGATGTGACAAGACATATCTCTGACAAATACTAATGTTGCTATTCCTCACTTGATGCTGCTCTATTTATTTGTCAGAGACATGATGCAAGGCATGTCTCCGACAAATAAAGGTTACAATATCTGCTAGTATTTCTCACTTGATGCTACTCTCTTGAAACCCGGCATCAGGCTGGCAATTTCACTTGGCAGTACGTGGTTGATTCTGCCTTGGCTCCTGCACATGATGCAAGGTATGTCTCTGCCAAATAAATTTTACAATATCTGCTAGTAATTCTCACTTGATGCTACCCTCTTGAATACCCTTTACGAGGCTGGCAATTTCACATGGCAGTATGTGGTCCAGTCTGCCTCGGCTCTTGCACATGATGCAAGGAATATGTGCTACAAACTTACAAATAAATATTTAAATATCTGCTAGTAATTCTCACTTGATGCTACTCTCTTGCAGACCCGGTATCAGGCTGGTAATTTCACATGGCAGTATGTGGTCCAGTCTTCCCCGGTTCTTGCATGTGATGCGAAGCGCAAACCCCTCTTTGCCTGACGGCTCAGGATCCAAACCAGCAGCGGAGGCCATTAGCCTAACATCCTGGCAAAGTAGTGCATGGCAGAGATGAAGATTCAGAGCCCAGGACACTGAAAAATGTTTGATGAAGTAAATGATGTAGTACAAGCCTGTCCGAGGCACCAGAGGGAGCTTAATAAATATGCTGCTTGTGCAGGTAATGATCAGAAAATTCATTGGCTGCGATGGTAATATCTGTCACCTTGACAGACTGGGTGTGCGATAGAGCAAAGGTTGGCCTTGAGAGTTACAGGCCAGTTTCTGACGTGTCAATCCATGTCAATGCATGTTGGTGTGCCCATGTTTGCGCCACATCCCGGAGTACGGTGAGGTCAATGCATACTGAGAAACCTACATACACAATCCTCAGACATCATTGCACCATCTTTAACTACCACAATCTTTTCTCTGCCCCCCCCCCCCCCCCCCCCGCCCCCCCCCCCAACATACCGACATCTGAGAAGTCCACCGGGGGATCAGGCGCCATGCCTGCCTGGCGAGAGACATATGTATGCTATGCACGAAAACAGAGTTTAGCACCTGCGCGGAGCTGTGATGGACGCGAACAACAGGAAAATGAAGGCTGAGCTGAGGACGACGCTCAGTGTGTGTGCATGAGACGCTGGCGATGATGGCCATGTGTGCTGGGGGTGATGGCCATAGCTGTGATGGCCATGTGTCTGGTGGAAATCATCGGCCCAAGGAACTTTTGGAACACTTCTTCTCACATCACTTGTTCACAATCTCTTGATCATCCGTGCATAAGTGTTGAAGAGCAAAACGGATTAAGCCATGGCTTCGTTTGACGATTACGAGTACCTAGAGCGCCAACTTGATGCAGCTCCGGCCGCTGCTCCTGACGAAGCAGGGGGTGTGGAGAAGAAGGAGAAGTCACGAAGGCGGAGTCGAAGCAGGGACCGGAAATCTAGAGACCGCAAGTCCTCCAGGTCTAAGTCGAGGGATAAGCGCAAGAGCAGCAGGAGGAGCCGAAGCCGTAGCAAGGGTCGCGAGGTTCGCGACCGAGATCATAGGGGCCATAGGGACGATCGCCCCCAAAGGGACTTCAGAGATGACCGCCGAGATCGCTATGTAGCCCCCCCAAGGTAGACAACATAACTTTCGATCGCCCGCTTTTTGTGATGTGTTAGATCCCGTACATGTATGGTCGATAAGGACGGCCTCTAGCATTGGTAGATGGAATGCCTTCAGTCTCATTTCAATTCGTTCCCCTTAGGCCGCTTTGGTATACATTCGTGTTTATTGGCATGTTCTCAGGCTTTACTCCGTTTTGCTCCATGACGAACCCTCTATCGCGTGTGATTGCTCTCCATGCTCGTGCTCTGAAGCTTATGAAAACAACAAATTCCCCGGGTCTGTCCAACAAATGTTTCGGGTGCACCAGCCGTCCTCGATAACGTGACGTCATTTGAATGTGAATGTAGGCGGGAGCGTACTCCACCTGAGGAGAGACTTCTGCAAGAGAAGGAGCGTGAGCTGAAGGAGCTGGAAAGGGCCACTAGAACTGTGTTTGCCATGCAACTGAATATCAAGGTCAGTTTGGTATACCCCATGTCCCTTGGTCCTGCCCAGGGGGGCAATATGTCAATATCTTCAAGGTTACCCTCCACTTAGCATTCAATATTCTGGTGCTTCTGTTGGTTTTGCTTTTTGAATTAATTTAACTGGTATTTTTGAGCTCGGTTGGATTCAGAAATCAAATCTGCTTCTTACACGATCAAGCAGCCGAACTCGTGTCTGGGAGCTCGCTTGAGTTGCTATGTTCAGAATCAGGCCAGACAGATTTTCATGAAGCTTCACCGCCATGCGCTGACCCAACCACCCAACCTTTTTTGTCTGCAGGCTGAGGAGATGGATATCTTCAAGTAAGTTGTTCAGCTCTGGTCGTTTTTTCATTGTGGAGTAGGTTTTTGATGATGGAGTAGATTTTCATGATGGCTGTGCCAATCTAACATGATTGCGCATTCTGTTTGCATCTGCCATATCTTTACAGCAAGGTACAGACTGTTCCCAGCTCGTCCAGAAAAGCTGTTATTATAATCCGCAGTTGGGATAGGGCTCCAGTTCAAGCAACTTCTGGGATGATCATAAATTGTGGTTGATTTAAAAGTTGCTTTCTGATTGCCTGCGTTATACAACACCTGCTGAGTAGGCAATGGGTTCTGCGCTTGGCTGGTCTCTCTGAGTACCCAAGCCTTGCCTTTGCATGCGTGTGGAATATCCAGGACTTCAAGCACCTTCTCTTTTGCAGTGCCGCAACGTCGAACTCAACTATCCCCGCAGGTTCTTCTCTCAAGCCGGCAAGGTGCTAGATATTAAGTTGATTACTGATAAGATCACAAGGAAGTCTAAGGGCATGGCATACATTGAGTATGCGACACAGGAGGATGTCTTCCGAGCCATGCAACTGCTCCCAGGCCAGCCATTGATGGGCCAACCAGTTCAAGTGAGAAAAATTGATTGTCCTGCTTACACTCTTACGTGAGGCCCAATATTTGAAACCCGGTTGATCTGATGCTCTGCCTTCCTGCCTTCCTGTTGCTTACACAAACTTTCTGGCTGTGATGGGGGCGGTCCATTCAGCTGCGGGGTTCACTCATGGGCCATTTCAAATATGAAATCTCAATTGCTCTTCTTGGCAAATCGCAGGTGAAGGCATCTGAGATGGAGAAGAACCTAGCGTGGGAGGCTGCCCAGGCAGCTAAGCAATCCGTCGCCAACAATGACGCAGTCTCGAATATGCTTTTGGGTCTGGGCGGTGTAGCTCCAGCAGGGATGGGGGTATGCCGGCTGCAGGTTGAGAATTTGCATCCTGATGTGGACGATGTGGACCTCAAGGGAGTCTTCGAAGTATTTGGCTTCTTGGAGCTGGTGAGGGTTTATTTTACTTCCACTTAGTTCTGTGGCTAGCGATGGGCGTTACCAAAAATTGCAAGAACCCTCCCACTCTAAACAGCGGTTATATAAGAATGAAAGGATTTGGATGTTGTACTCTTCCAGCAGGGAGACATTTCGGCTTTTTGCCGTTCTTGCTGTCGCACGTATTGCTCACACCTCTCCTGGGTAGAAATATCATCACAGCAGCCACTGGTACCTACTGTCTTGAACCTCCTTGCTTGTTCCTGTATCAAGTTAATTGCCACGAGTCATTCCTTTGAATCATCCATGTATCACGTCTCCACAGCCATGTTCATATTTCATGCATCTGATTTGTTCTACTCTCATGTATCCCAGATCAATGTCGTCAAGGATTCCAGCGGAAGGTCTTTGGGTTGTGGATTTGCACAGGTGAGTTATTGCGCCTTCCTAATTTGAAAACCTATGATTTAAAATTGCTTATTTCTGGGCTTACTTATTAACTTTTTTCTTTTGAAGTGTCCGAGGCACTACTGAAAAAGATGTGCTCACACAATGCTTACATATTTTTCTGTGCATGCAACCATATTCAGGACATCCCACTTTGCCAATCCAGCTTTTCTGCATTTATCTGATAGAGAGCTGTCTGTATCTTCATTGAAATTCGTGGCTTACCTCAACCAAGTGTTTGAGAAAAATGTGCTTACATATTGGGAGGGACTGCAGAAAAATATGCGCTTGCACAATGCTTGTATATTTGTTTTTGCATGCAACCATATTCAGGACATCCCATTTCGCCAATTCAGCTTTTCTGCATGAATCTGATTTAGACGTGCCTTTATCTTAATTGGAATCCATGGCTTCCCTTAACCCAGAGTAAAGACATGCCCTTTGCTATGCTGTTAAGCTCGAATCTGCCTGACCCTTGTTTGCTGTGCGCAGTATCGGGATTATAATGACGGAGTCAAGGCCATGCAGCACTGGAACGGCAAGGTCTTGGCGGGTCGTGAGCTGAAGGTATCAATAGCTGAGCAGCCTGCACCTGTTCCTACTCTCCTGCCTCCAATGCTGGCTCCCGAGCTGATGGGTTATGGAGCGGACCCAGCTACAGTTGCCGCCGCCATGGCTGCCCAGCAACAGATGCTGGCCTACGGTGGCCAAACTGCCGTCATGGGTCCTGGGGGGTTCCCAATGCCACCTGGTATGGGAGGACCACCCCTAGCAGTACCTGGAGAGGACGGAAACGACGATGTGGACGACGAGGCTCGGGGAGGTCTCCGCCTGAATGCACAGAGCCGAGCAGCTCTTATGCAGCGGCTGGCTGCCAACGCTGGATTGGAATCTAAGCCAGCTATGGTCATGATGATGCAGCACCCACCCCCTGCAGCCCCTGTACCACAAGTCCCGCAGGTTTCGAGTGGCTTACTTTTGGACCAAGGCTTGCTAGGACCTCCCTCTCCTATTCCTACACAGTGCATTTTGCTCAAGAACATGTTTGATCCCAATGATCCAGACAACTTGGTAAGCTCTATGTCCTATTTTGTGCGATTATGTGTTATATTATGTGTTAATGTGTCTTGTGCCTTGTTACCCGTGTCGTGCCTTGTTTAATGTTGTGTTACGTGTAACAGATTGTCGGTGAGTCCATATACTGTACAGAGATTTCCCCCAAACAGACATCACGTTTTACCCATTGCCCACGTTGTGCCTCTACCTGCGACGGTTCAATGTCTTTGTCTAGAAACTGAAGCGACCAAGCCATAGCCTCTAGAACCGGGGCCCGCTTTAACGCTCCCTCTCCTGTTGGAGTGGCCCTTGTTGGATAATTGGGTCACCTGTTGTTGCACCCTTCAAAACCAACCAAATTGAAAACCAAACAGAAGCCAAATAAAAATAAAACCAAACAGATTAAAAAACAAATTAAAACCCTTTCCCCTGTTTGTCACAGGGGGACCCTGAGTGGGCTTCTGAAGTAGAATCTGATGTCAAGGAGGAGTGTAGCCGATTTGGAGAGGTGTCGCATATCTTTATTGACAAGAATAGCCAGGTGCGTCTCAAACTGACCAGTATGCAATTGTAGGTGGTATCTGTCCATCTGCCCTATTTCTTATATGTCTCACTGCTTGGGTTATGCTCCTTGCAGGTTTGCTTATTTCATTAATTGGTGCATGGTCTTTGAAGTCCGATGGTCAAGGGTATATCTTTTCTTTTCAGCTACCAGCAGCAGCTTCTTGGCAGCTCCCCTGGATTGTTACCCAGCTAAAGCTATAGCAACGTAGTGCACCAGGAAGCTGATATAATCACCTCTTCAGTACTGTCATTTTCTTGGGGCTTGGCCCTGTGACTGGATCAGGGAGCTGCATAGATGCTGCTGCTTGTAATCAAATAGAAAAGCCATGGTTAAGGGGCTCTCGCCTGAGTGAAGACTTGACCTTATTTGCTGATGCGCCCACAAAACCCATTTTTTCTGCAGGGTTTCGTGTACCTGAAGTTTACCAATGTCCAAGCTGCAGAAATGGCGCACAAGACTTTGCACCTGCGTTGGTACAGTGGGAAGCAGGTGTGTAAAATCTGAAACGTTTCTTGTAGCAAACGCCTAGAAACTCTTCACGAATGTTATTTCAAACTCTTCACAAATGTTATTTCAAACTCTTCACAAATGTTATTTCAAACTCCGAAATCTCTAAGTTATTCTCAAATAGACGCAACACGTGTAGCTTGTCCAATTAATAGTCAAAATGTATGAATGGATATTAAAACTGAAAATACTCAGAAAATGTAGATGCCTCTTCACCTTGTAGATTATTATGCAGAGGCATGTGCCCCCTGAACCCTGTGTATCTCCATCTGTCTGGATTGGGTATCTAGCACTTGTATTTAAGTGATCTGTGTGTTTGTGTGCAGAACAAGCTGTTAATTGCAAACTTGTAGCTTGTTCCACACTGGGATAAGAATTTCTAGTGTGCTGCATGGACTTGCGAGTGGAATTGTTGCGGTGGAGGTATTGTATGTCTGCCTTCAGGAAACTTAATGCAAACTGCAAACAGCGTACTGGAATCTAGGAACAGTGTTCTTGAATCTACAAACAAGTAACTGCAATCTACAAAACAACTGATCTGTTAGATAGTGTCCTGGCAGAAAGCACTACCAGAAAACGCTGATCATAGTAGTGCCTTCAATCGCCTGTTTCAATTTACAAAAAACTAACTTTCTGGTTGTGTCATGGCAGAAAGCACTACCTGAAAAGGCTGATCATAGCAGCGCTTGCAATCGCCTTTGTCATGGCCAAGCAAGTCTTTGAGGTCGGGAGAAGTCCGGGAGAAGGCGAAGTCCAATGCTGCCAGTCCAATGCTGCCGTGAGGCAGCACACAGTGCTCTCACCTCAGTAAGCCGATCAGTGAACACCTCAGTAAAGACATCAGTAAACACTTCATTGGTCACCTTAAGAACTTTAATTTGAACTCGATTACATGGCTCCAGCCTTCAGCTGCTCGCCGTCTTCGGCAGACACATCAACATTTAAAAACTTAATCAACTATTTAGTGAACACTTCACTAACGTCCACCACTATTTTCCCCTGTGTGCAGATCATTTGTGACTACCAATTCACTTCAGTCTACTCGAACGCCTTCCAGTGCCCATAAGCTCGCTTGTATCTTCATTCTCGAGGCCATGCTGAGCTACAATCCCATCGAGTAGGTTCCAGAGTCCTGATATTTTGGCAGTCGCGCAGCTCACTAGGGCTCTTATACCGGATCCCAGATTTCCAGTGTTGCTTGGTTTCGCTTGGCTTGGCATGGCGCGAAGCTGGAATTTTCATGCAGGATATCCCCCTTGCTCTATGGTGGGACGGCAAGCTGGGGACCACGCAGACAGGACATGTTTCTCTGTTGACTGCGCTGCAGGACTAGCTTGCGGACGAAGGACTTTGGAGCTCCTGCTTTCCTCTGGAAGGGACGGCAAGTGGAGAAACTAAGAGGGACACGGTATCTGTTTCTATGTTGACTGCGCCGCAGGGCTGGCGCGCGGTCGATTGCGCTCCTACATTCCTCTCCCCAGTTGCCCTGTGGCGGATCAGCAAGTGGAGGACCACTGGGACATGCTATATATTTCTGTGCTGATTCTGCTGCAGGACTACCATGCGGACGAAGGACATCGGCCTAGCTGCTTTCCTCCTTCTGTTGCTCTGTGGAGGAACAGTAAGTGGATGACCACGGGGACACGAGATATGTTTCTGTGTTCATTCCGCTGCAGGACTACCATGCGGACGATGGCGTTGGCGCTTCTGCTTTCCTAGCAGGATGGACGACAAGATATATGTGTTTACTGGGGTAGCTCCATGCCCCGCCCCAGACATGTGTGGCCCAAGGAGAGTGAAGGCTCACTTAAAGTGAGCCTTTGCTCATGCAAGAGCTCTTGTGGCGTGCTTCTGGATCATATCTGTTGCGTACCTGCTGCCATGTGCAGGAAGCACAGCATGTGTCTTGATGGAGCGATGTGAGCAGGTGGTGGAGCTTCTGCATGATTCTCCCCATGCAGGACCAGACACGTGGACTGGACTTCCTTCATGCAGGCCGCGAGTTGCGGACCCTCTTGTGCAGGCCTGGATGCGTCGGCAGCACTTCTCTGTGCAGGCCAGGACTCTCGGAATGAACACTCTCATGCAGGACTGGAGGTGTGAACAGATCTCCCCATGCAGGGCTGGAGATGTGTATGGAACTCCCCATGCAGGCTGCGAGTTGTGGACAACCCTCTTGTCCAGACCTGGACAGCGTGCGGAACTGTGCTTGCGGATTGAAATCCCTCATGCAGGGCTGGAGCTGAGGACTGAATTCCTTCGTGCAGGACTGTAAACGTGGACCGGACTTCTTCATGCAGTGCTCATGTCAAGGAGTCCGTGTGTCTCTCCCACTGATTTAGGACACTGGGCTCTAGTTGGCGACACTGTGTGTCCTCCTCCCTTTAGACCTAGCATCTGGTAACAGCTTTTCGTTAACCCGATACAGGATGGCGGCATGAGGAGCTGCACTTGCTGTTCAACTTTCAAGGGAGGTGGAGCACTTGCTGTTCAAGCAAACATGCCGTGCGGCTACTCGTCTGGTAACAGCGTTCCGTTAGTCTGATGTTATGGCATGAAGAGTGGCATTTGGTAATATCGGAGCATGAGTTCTTGCTTTCTGTGTTTTCTATTTGGCTACGGGTAGCAGCTTCTAGGCAGCTCCCCTGGATGTTCAGCACAACGGTTGGTTCAGGGAGCTGCCTAGAAGCTACTGCTTGCAGCTGATAAAAAAAACAGTGCCTGCTTTCCTGTCAACTTTGCAGGGCAAGTGATCTTGGAGAACAAATTAGGAGCGGCATCTTGTTGAGTCCCACCTGATGCAGTCCTGGAAACCAGAAGGTGACTTGGCTGTGGTTGATAGAACCAGATGGTGACTTGACTTTGGATAGTAGATCCTTAGGGAATGCACAGTGTGAAAGCCCTTCTGCTGGTCCAGCTTCCTACCTATGCCAACTCTTCTGATCTTCATGCATGCTTGCCTCTTCAGGAGATTGGACCCTTGCCTTGGCTTTTGCTCAAATCCATTTCATGGAGGCAAGACCCAGGGATCGCTGTAGCCCCAGCATGGAGGTGGTTGTGTTAGTGGTGGTGGTGGTGAGCACTTGTTAGCTAGAGCTCCTTGGTCCTTGGACTGCATTACATGCTCCCACTTGTTCTCTTGACACCATCAAGCCACGGGCACATTTGCTGTCCAATAGGGCACCAGGGCACTGTAACCATCATCAACAACAACGTGAGCCTTTGTTCATCTGCTTGGGTTGCAGGCTGTCCTCTGCCAGAGTGGCGGCCTGTGTAAGAGCCGTGTGTGTCGTCGCTCGCATATAGCTTTTGTGCCACCACTCCTTGCCTAACGAGCAGGATACTGCATGGAAACTGGCCCTAGTGTTTTTAACCTTACCAGGGTCTGAGTATGTTCTTGACTCACGTAGCTCGTGTACCCCCTGCCACTGCTCCGCCACACAAAATGCCCTAAGGAAACAGATCCTCGCTTTTTGGTCCCCCACAGGAAGCCGAGGTGGTTCTTGCACGAAGTAGGATTGCGCCCGTTGGACTGGTCAAGCTTGCGAAAAGCCGAATGTCTACACGTGTGTCTGTGCGGTTGTGTGGGTGGGGCATGTACTGCTTGCAAACAGCCAAAATTCTACACGTGTGCTGTTGTGTGGATGGGCCATGTACTGCCAGTTGTTTCTTGTCCTGCCGGCCTTCCAAGGCTATAGTCTCTCCTGATCACTTGCTCACCATGTGGGCTTTCATGTTTCCGCTTTTCTTGATAGACCCTGCCACTAGTAAATGCTTAGTAGTATTGTTCACTGTTGTCTTATTATTATTGCGAAGCTTGGCAGGTCGGATATAAATACATTAAATATTACGCCGTATTACGAGGCGTGAGGTTGTGGGGGGCAGCCCTTATGCTTGCACTGGGGCCTACTACCATCAGGTCGGATATTCACTAGTTTGTTACCTCTCTGTCTGACTAGCCAGCCTTTCATACATGATGCCTAGCCACCTTCTTGCCTAACAGAGCTAGATGAAATAAAAGCTGTTTACTTAATCAAACTCTCTTATTAAAACAGGGCATCTCAGACTGGGGAAGCCCAAGGAGCTCTCACTGGCAGAGCCAGCTAAAGTAAGTATGCAAGATAATAAACATTTCTGCTGCCAAGCTGTGCTTGGCTGCAGCAAATGAAAACACATAATAGAGGGCATGGCTGAAATGTAAGCTGGGAGCCCCCTCCGCTGGGCATTCATGGTGGTGATGGTTGCGCTGTTGGTGATGGCTATTTAGTGGTTGTGGTCAGAGAGGGTGAGCAGCAGAACTGGTGGCACGTGTGACTTGTCGAGTTGGATATGCACTTCTTGATTTGCTTGTTATCCTGGCTTAGTCACGGCCTTTGGCGGTCTGCGCAACGCATACTCATATATGGGCTTACAATTACTTAGCAGTACAAACACTTCTTTACCACATTCCCGAGTACAGAAACAATCACATGGTTCAGACTGGTTTACCTTCTCAGCTGATGTACACGTCATGCAGGCCCCTCCCTGGTCATGACACCAAGCTGGCAAGAAGTAGCAGTCTTCCTCCCAAGGTTTTGTTGTGTACATGTCTTCTATCTTCTGAGCCTCTGGAACTTGATTACATAGATCCAGCCAGCAATTTGGCTGCTCTTCTTAACTTCACTTCCGGAGTGCCATCTACTTATGGTGCTAAGGTCACATTCTGTCCATTGTCAATCATCCTCTGCCATATGCCTGTATCAACTGAAATATTATTATGTTAGCAGCCCTGACAGGGAAGTTTGCCAATTCCGTGCTTAGATTGACAAAAGATAAATGTGCATCTTTAATTTTATTTTGGATGCATCTGTTGCGCCAAGCATTTTCAATTTGTGTAGATTCAGTCTGTGCTTTGTTTAAGAACGTGTTGTTAAAACGCCCTTACCTGGTTTCTTCCATTTCAGCCTCATGTGATACGTATGCCAGCAGAAGGGTAGGGTGGAATGGATTGCGTAGTTGCGTCTCCCCTCATGATGCTCGCTGTCTGTGGGCAGGGGAAATGCAGGACCACCAAGTCCTAGTGACAAGGACGCAAGCATACCTTGTGACAGGAGTCTATAGGAGGTGAAAAGAAGAGGAAAATACTACCCAATCTTCATAAGGTGTGCCCCCCGCGAGAATGCAGGCAAATATGAAGTGTATTACCCCGGCTCGATATTACCGGTATAAAACTTGAACTTGGTTACATAGCTTCAGCCAGCAATTTGGTTGCACGCTGTCGCTGGCAGTAGAAGAACGGTACAGACTAAAACCACGTCCACCTAGCCGAGACCTGACATGCGGTCAGTACCATCGCTTCCTCGCGGACTTAGGTTCGGTATAAAAGGAAAAGAGTTATTACAAGGTTCTATATGCCACGTTTGACGTCTAACCGTCTGCACATTGCAGCCTCCTGTCAAGAAATGCAATGCAGCGAACAATTAACCCCCCGTGCGAGAACCACGGACCATACGGTATAGTGCACATGTGAACCGGGGACTCCTCCAGTCCGGTTGTGGCGACCATTGGTTTGGTCAAGCATGCACTCACGAGCCCAGGGGATGAGGGGGCTCCCCCCCTCCCCCCCCACTGGTGATTCATGTCGTTAGGGGGGCTACTGGCGTCTAGCAGACACGAATTTGCGACGTACATGCATGAGATTTCAGATACAATTGACGTACCCCGGCTATGATCCTAGCAGTGATCGACAACGTCGCTTTTCGAAATATTATGCGATCTTGCGCCAAGATGTGGCCCTGCGGCGCCCTGCGGACCTTTCTCTCTCTCTGGCCCCCCCGACCCGGGCCCCAGCTGTTTTTCTCGCTAGTTCAAAGCATCAAATTAACGGTCGCGGAGGGCCTGGAATCACTGGTAGCTGGTACAAAGCCTGAGAGTGGCCGTTCATCATCGGACTTTTTTCGCTACTCTTCCCACTTGTCCACTCAGTAAAAAATGCAGGCTATCCGTGCTTCTTCCGCTTGCAAGGCCGTGGCCATCAGGTTATTATACGACTTGTGATGATCGCTTGATCAAATTGTCACAATGTTACCGAGTTCTGATGCTCGCCTTCTGCTTTGCGCGACAGGTCCACCCGCCTGGCTACACCCCTGCCCGTTCGCATCGGTGAGGAAACTGATGTTATGCCGCTCAAATCTGGTTTCTCTTCAAATACGTGCTAGATCCGAGGCTAACTAGTTTGGGTGCGCATTTAGGTGCCCCCCGCATGGTTATTGCCCGCGCCGAGGAGGATGGCTCCAAGCAGGTGGCTGAGTTCACTGCCAAGGCCCAGGAAACCTTCGACTCTGTTTCTAAGGTAACGATGCTCATCGACTTGAATTCGAACCCTGATGCATGGGTGTCTGGCCGGGATCAGTTTTAACTGAGGCGTCTCCTTCCATCTTGTCCCATCCCTCCCCTCCTTCTTGCGTTTGTCTTCCACTCTTTCGGGAAAAAAACAAATATGCACCTTCATTCCTACCCTACAGCCCCTTGCCGCTGAGTGGGAAGCTACCCCCGAGGAGGAGAAGCCTGCTGCCATCGGCATCATTTCCTTCGCCGTTCTGGCCCAGATTGCAATTAAAGCCACCATAGATTCCGTGGACAAGATCCCCATCGTCGCCCCCGTAAGTACCGGAAGCACTAGTTTCGCATCCGTTTTCGCTCTGTCGGGTTCCAGCCGTGTTGACCTGAAAAACCCTTGTTGACTTCTTGATCGCACAGGCACTGGAGTTCCTTGGCATCATCATCACTGGCGGCTATGCATACAAGTACATCACCGAGCCTGAGGAGAGGTGGGTGAAAGCAAATGAGTGAGAACAGAACCTGATCCTGCAAGCCATCTCCATATCACTTGGCCTTTTGTTCCATGCCATCTGAAGTGTCCTAGATTTGCGAGTGGTAGTTGATGTGTTTCCTCTAGCTTCCATGCTATCTGTGGACATCTTGCCATGGGTTGGCTTCGGAACAAAATTGACTCTGCATCAAGAACCTGCCAAACTTGCTTATCAGTCGAGTTTTAATATCTTTTTGGTCCCCAGAATCATCGTATTGGGTTGTATGTGGAAATGATTCGCTTGGTGGTGAGGGAGAATGCTTTCCCATTAGAAAATGGGGACCAAGTGAATTGAATAGAGGTCTTAATCAGACTTTTGAAACCAGTTTATCAGTGTGTGTAAAAATGCGTGATGCGATATTTTAATAAGGAATGGGGGCGTAAAGAAACACCAATGAAGAATTTGTAATTGAAAAGTAGCTGTGGCGACCATTAGGAAGTGGCTTGAATAGTTTACAGAAGTTCTTACACACCGAGCATGGCGGCGTGCAAGAACTAGTTGTATGTTGGACTTAGATACACTAGCTGTACCTTTGTACTCGTTAGCGGAAAAGACATGTACCAGTCTAGCTGATGACTTAGTGATGACGGTGTCACCCGAAGCCGGCAGGTCGAAGAGATCTACTGTTATAGCCCATCCTGCTACATTCCTTGTCACTGCTAGCAGAATCTATCTTACTACTCTACCAATGCACCTATCGGTCGTCTGTAACTGTCGGTCATCTGTAACAGATGGCCGATAGGTGCATTGGTATAGTAGTATGATAGATTCTGCCAAATGCATTCACCAATGCATTGTCATGGAAGAGCCATTGTTGGCCTAAGGCAAGCCCACTCCACAGCTTCTGGGGGGGAGGGGGGGCTCCAACCATTGCATGTATGCCACAATGCAGGTGGGCGATTAGGCTACAGGGATACAAGGGACTTACCCAATCTGAAACAATAAGAATAACTCTTGAGACAAAAATATTATGTTAGGGGGGCGGGGGGGGGGGGGGTAAAAAAAGTCGTGGGCCCCAGGATGATAAAGTGTGAAGTTGCTCTCTGCAGACACCCACCTGGCTCTGGAACCCACTTGACAGCCGTTATCTCATCCACCTCAAATCATCATCCATGTATCATTGTTTGGTAGGGCTTGGGAGTTCTTGCCCCCAACATGCCTACCCTCAACTGGGGGGGGGGGGGGGGGGGGGGGGTCAATAATCAGTTGTGTTTGTGCTAAAGTCAAGGAGCAGCCAAATAGGTTTGATGAACCTACCGAACCTTGATACAAGAAAGCTCAACACGACCTTGAGCACGACAAGGAGAATTTAAATGCAACCTCGAGTGCAACTTCGATGCAAAACATATGCCATCATGGGCTATGGGGCTTTTTTGTTTTGACTGAATGGCTGAATGGTACAATGTAGTCCTTTGCAACACGTGGTCTTAGGCAGGGTCATCATCGACCTCCATACTACAAAATAATGCCAGCGCGACTACCTGGGATGCCTAAGCCCGCAATCGATCTCGCTCCCTTTTCAAAATGAGACCCTCAGGAGTACCTAATCTTTTGAAATGTTGGTCCCCCCCCCCCACCACCACCACCGAAGTGTTTTTGGAGGCCCAGCACTTTTTTCTACTTGATAAATAAGACCTGATTCTTGATGGTCTCTCCGAGCTCTATGCAATTGGGTCATGTTTTTTTTCTGCCCCCACCCCCCCACCCCCCCTCGAAAGTGAATGTGTTTTTTGACTGCCCTCCTTTGACAGGTCTACCGTGCAGGGCAACATTGACGGCTTTGTCAAGGCTGTCAAGGGAGGCTAATTTGGTTTGATGACCTGGTCTAGCAGCCTTTAGGCTGCTCACCGTCTGCGGGCAGAGTAACAGAAACATGGGTAGTACAAACACTCCTACACCATACTCCTGAGTACAAAATGCAATCACGTAGGTTTAAACTGTTTAAATACATGCTAAGAGAGGCGAAGCTGCCTCTCTCATCTGTACATGCATGATGTATTAGTACCGTATGTAGGAGCGACACAGGTCGGTGGGATTTGTGTAAATTGTTTTCGTTACGTGGATGTTTGGTTCGGCTGAAGCACTGTATGTTATATGTAGCCACGAGCGATGTGTTAGGTTGGGCTAGATGCAAGACACCTCTTGTAATATCTTTTGGCTGGTGCACCGTGTCCTTTCCCCCATCTTTAACTTGGTCACATGGCTCTAGCTTATTGCTGGTCGGATTGATTACATGGTCTATCAGCCTACTCGCCATCTTTGGCAGGTAAAATAACTAGTGTACCAGCCCGGTACCAGTGAATAACTTTTTCCGAGTCCATCTGACCCAATCCTAAAAATCTCCTCGTCACGGAACAATCGGCATCATTTTAGTCAGCTGAGGTGAAGTCACGATTGGCAGTGGTCCGTCATGCAGTTTCCCTAGGTGTCGTCAATGTCCTGCCCCCAAGAATTCTGGGTACGACTTGCATTTGAGGCTGCGGTTAAACGAACAGGGGTAGGAAGTAGACAAGGGGGGGTTCTTTTTGACAAGTCAGTGCTTCAAATATGAACCCTTGGGAATCCTACCAGGGTTGTTCAAGGGTACTTCAAAATCTACCCGTCAAATGCTCAAATCTACGTTTCTTGGGCCAAAATCCATGTCTCATTAGCCCAAATCTAGGTTTCCAACGTAGCAGAGTGGGGTATGGGTGTGTGTACTGGAGGTTGCCGAATGGGGGCTTTAGGGTTGTGGTAGTAGGGGTGGAAGCCCCTGGGGAGCTGGATGGAAGCTGGGTGTGTAGAAGCCCCCTGAATAGCCGTGTGTGTATTCTGGTGCTATTGCAATTTTTCTATGTCGGAGTGTTGAGAAGGCAATATAGTTGCGAGTATTACAAGATGATCAAACAGGCTAGGCGCTGATTGATAGAAGGAGATCGGGAGTACCTCAGACGGTACTGCGTGGCACGGCACGACGCACGTGGCCATAGCTAGCCTACGGCACAGCAGAAGGCACGTGCTCGATGTCACTCTAGAGACGGCAGGAAAGCCGGACAATGACAAAATTGCACTAATGCTATTATTGTTTAATTCTTGCGCTATTCTTGTGCTTTTCTATTGTTGCAGTAATGCAGTGCCTAAGGCGGTTCCCTTTATTTATATCATTATATGTTTTATTGTAACGCTGCTTTACCTGCTTAGTGACAATGATGATGTAACAATGGCTAGCAGCTCTCCCTCTCTTGTTCGATTACATTCCTGATTCCTCTTCCTATTTTTATGTATTCCCGGTAAAAAAACACTTCCACTTGGAGCTTAATAACTTTCAGAGCCTTTGGATTTCAGACCAGTGAGAAATCACGTTCTTGATTGCCTCCTTGGCTTTCAGGCAGGGCATGACGACTGGCTCTGAGTTTTTTTGTGAGCGAACCGCAGTTCTGATTTTGGTCCAATGGGTGGTTGTTTTCAAAATTTCCAGACCCGCAGTTTTGATTTTGAATGTTGTGTCCTCTGCCAGGAGAACCGTACTTTTTCCCAAGGCCGAATAGACGTGTTCACAAGACCAGTAATGCTTAAACTGCCTAAGGTGGTGAGCAGTCGATTTGCTGGCTGGAGCCATGTAAGTATGTAACCAAGTTAAAGTTACAAGGCCAAACAGACGTGTTTACAAGGCCCAATAGTATAACCATTCCATTTAGCTCTCAATTGCACTATGCAATACTGAGGGAAAAGAGTTCATCATATATTCAACATTAATCATGATAATGATCTTGTCACATACTCAGCAAAATGTTCAGATGAGCTGCATCACAAATTCGGACCAAGGGATAGATTTGCAGGGTTCTAAAAAAGACTTGTCACAAAATCCACAGTATCAAAGTACTAATGTGTTTTACTGGTGGGTTTGTCACTGTTTCTTTTTTGGGCTACGCGTAGCAGCTTCTAGGCAGCTCCCTTTCCCTGTCCTTGGGCCAAACCTGAAGCTTGCTAGAGCGTATGAAAGCTGACATGGCAGGCATTCCAATGCAGCTGCAAGCTTTGGGTTTGACCCATTGGCTGGATAATTGGGCTGGCGGGAAGCTGCCATGAGTAGCCCCAAAACGAAACAGAGGGGTTTGTGGGTTTGTTAGTTTAGTATGCATACATTTGACCTACATAGCCTTATCCATGACATAACCAGGCAAAGCTGCATTTGATAAACCATGGTCGGAATACAAATGCCTGGCATGCTAGGGCTGGCTAAACATGCCCTCTTTGTTATCCTAAAGTCTGCCTGAAAAAAATCCTGGAAATTATGAAAAATTAGGAAGGCACGAGGAAAAATGTCATCCTCATCCTCATCATCATTGAGTGGGGGGCAGCAGATAGTAATACCATAGTGTAAAGTGTTTTACCTACCCCCCACCCACCCCATCCCACACACACAGCCCCACTAGGGCACATAATTTCCAGCTACACTACGGTGGCAATGTGTTCCAGTCAAGTAATGAAAGCCCACACTTTTCTAAAATCCTTGTGGGATTAAGTACGTCTTCTAACATCCAGGTGGAAACCCATTTTC
Source organism: Chlamydomonas sp. ICE-L (assembly GCA_013435795.1). Taxonomy (NCBI): domain Eukaryota; kingdom Viridiplantae; phylum Chlorophyta; class Chlorophyceae; order Chlamydomonadales; family Chlamydomonadaceae; genus Chlamydomonas; species Chlamydomonas sp. ICE-L. The sequence continues at coordinate 12,659,353 of JACBWV010000730.1, forward strand.
ATAGTTTTTTCGTATTGACAAGCAGTGAAGGATGGCCCTTCAGAGACCTCCATAGTTTTTTTGTCGGCTACCAGCAGCAGCTGATAGGTGAGCAAGCCATGAGCCATGAGCAAGCCACGAGGCTAAGCCCCAAGATGTCAGCAGTTCTTTACAGCTTATTGTGCCACAGCTTCAAGGTGCACTAGGTTGAGACAGGTTTGGATGAATAGCTAGTCAGGGGAGCTGCATGGAAGCTGCTGCTAGTAGCTGAAAAGAAAAGGTAGCGGACACCCGACCGAGCATGGAAACAAATGCTCCATGGCACACATCAAGCATTGAAGTTTGAATTCGAATTTGAATTGCTGAATGGTTCTTCAGCCAAGTCTGGGCTGCTCACTGAAGAAACACCAAGCATTGAATCACAGGGTAGCTTCCCCCAAGTTGTAGAATCGTAGTGGCCAACCGACCAACCCCAACCAACCAGGGTAGCTTCCCCAAAGTTGATAGAATCATAGTGGCCAACCAACCAACCAACCCCAACCAACCAGGGTAGCTTCCCCCAAGTTGGTAGAATCATAGTGGCCTTGTTTGCTTGTTTGTTAGTTTGCTTGTCTGCTTGTTTGCATATTCTAGGCGGAAAATACGAATTTTCATCGATAAGTGGATTGCCCGCCAGCTGCTGTAGCTGTTGTTACTCTTGTTACTGTTGTTTCTGCAGCTCTTATTACTCTTGTTACTTTTGTTGATGCAGCTGTAATTACAGGTGTCACTTTTGCAGCTGTAGCTGCTGTTACTGCTGTTGTTGCTGCTGCTGTACCTGCTGTTATTCTTGTAACTGTTGTTAATGCAGCTGCTATTATTCTTGTTACTGTTGTTGACGCAGCTGTTATTACTGTTGTTACTTTTGCTGCTGTACCTGTTGTTACTGTTGTTGTTGCTGCTGTAGCTCCAGTTGCTCTAGCTGTTTCTGTTGTTACTTAGTCTGCCCGCTCTTTTTGGATGCCTTGCTGCCTGCCTGTAGCTGAAAGTAGCTTCCTGATTGTAGCTCCGTACCGCTGCCTGATTGTAGCTCAGTACTGCAGCCTGACTGTAGCTGAATGCAGCTGCCTGGTTGTAGCTAAGAACTGCTCCTGACTATAGCTGAGTGTAGCTGGCTGATTGTAGCTCATTACCGCTTCCTGACTATAGCTTAGTTTAGCTGCCTGATTGTAGCTCAGTTCCGCTGCCTGACAGTAGCTGAGTGTAGCTACCTGGTTGTCGCTCAGTTCCACTGCCTGGCCGTAGCTGAGTGCAGCTGCCTGACTGTAGCTGAGTGTAGCTACCTGGCTGTACCTCAGTACCGCTGCCTGGCCGTAGCTGAGTGCAGCTGCCTGATTGTAGCTCGTTACCGCTGCCTGACCGTAGCTGAGTGTAGCTGCCTAATTGTAGCTCAGAACAGCCGCCTGACCGTAGCTGAGTGTAGCTGCCTGATTGTAGCTTGTTACCCCAGCCTGACTGTAGCTGAATGTAGCTGCCTGATTGTAGCTCAGTACCACCGCCTGACAGTAGCTGCCTAATTGTAGCTCAGTACCGCTGCCTGACCGTAGCTGAGTGTAGCTGCCTAGTTGTAGCTCAGTACCGCTGCTTGAGTGTAGCTGAATGTAGCTGAGTGTAGCTGAGTGTAGCTCGTTACCGCTGCCTGGCTGCCGCTGCTTCAGCTTTAAAGCGCTTACAGTCTTTCTTGTGCTTAGGCCAGTGGGCCTTCTGGCACTCGCTGGAGCAGTAGCGAACTTTCTTGCACGCCGAACAACGGTCAAACTTTGCACCATCCCACAAACCCTCCACACCTTCCATCGCCTCACAATTGTCACAGCAGATGCTGTTCCTCCCGTCCGGGTGGTTGCCATACTTACTAGCAGACCCCTGGGCTGCCTCCCTGGTTTCTTGGACGCAGAGAACGCCGATGCGGCTCATGTGCTCCTCAATGAATTGGTACGATTTACGCATTCGAAAAGCGACCAAGATTTGGAGGTGGCGGTGAGGAGGCCCTGTTTCATCAGGCTTCACTGGATTCAGCATTGTATCCAGTAGGGTGCGCACCACGAACTCCTTATATGGCCTGGTCGCTGTCATGCTGAAATTCTTACCACGCACCTGGTTGCAAGGTGAAAGAGGTGATCAGTTGGTTTCAGATACTGGTTGGAAGGTGAAAGAGGAGATCAGTTGGTTTCAGATACTGGTTGGAAGGTGAAAGAGGAGATCAGTTGGTTTCAGATACTGGTTGGAAGGTGAAAGAGGAGATCAGCTGGTTTCAGATACTGGTTGGAAGGTGAAAGAGGAGATCAGTTGGTTTCAGATACTGGTTGGAAGGTGAAAGAGGAGATCAGTTGGTTTCAGATACTGGTTGGAAGGTGAAAGAGGAGATCAGTTGGTTTCAGATACTGGTTGGAAGGTGAAAGAGGAGATCAGCTACTTTCAGATACTGGTTGGAAGGTGAAAGAGGAGATCAGTTGGTTTCAGATACTGGTTGGAAGGTGAAAGAGGAGATCAGTTGGTTTCAGATACTGGTTGGAAGGTGAAAGAGGAGATCAGTTGCTTTCAGATGAGATAAGTTCCAGTCAATTCCATGCCCTCCCCCACCCCACCCCACCCCACTCGCACACCCCACACCCCTTCATAAATATTTCAACTATTTAGACCCCGCCAGGGGGTGTTTTTCCGTCCTCCTGTCAAGCACCATCATTTGGTCGTGGGGCGTGCATGGATGATCGATGCGTATACAAGTCATCCACTTGTTGTTGTTTATGGCGGTGAAGGATATAGCCCAACTACAACTTTTAATCCCCACTTAGATGTGTGACGAGCCCTTGGACCACTTACTAAAGGCAGCCAGAGCGCTCCCTATGATGTGCAAGTCTGGCTGCATGCCCCCCACCCCCCACCCACTCCCCACCCACACTCTCCACCTCACCCTTCGACTCACCCACACTCTCCACACCCCTCACCCCTTCATCCCCCCCTCTTTCACCTCCTGCTTCTACTCCCCATCCAGATGTGTGACGCACCATCATTTGGTCGTGGGGCGTGCATGGATGATCGATGCCGATAGAAGTCATCCACTGGTTGTTGTTGATGGCGCTGAAGGATATAGCCCAACCCTCGGGCGTAAAGCCGGACAAGCACATCATAGGTAGCACCCTCGACGCCTTCAGCAGCTTTTCTAAGGGCGCGTCACACATCTGGGTGGGGGGTAGAAGTAGGAGGTGAGAGAGAGGGGGGGGGGGGGGGGGGGGGGCGAGTGCGGGTGAGAAGAAGGATGATGTGGACAGAGTATGTGTGTGTGTGTGTGTGTGTGGGGGGGGGGGCATGCAGCCAGACAAGCATACCATAAATTCAGCTCTATCTGCCTTCAGCAGGGTGTCTAAGGGCTCATCACACATCTGGGTGGGGAGTAGAAGTAGGAGGTGAGAGAGGGGGGGGGGGGGGGGGGGGGGGGGGGGGGGGGGGGGGTGAAGGTTGTTGGTTGTGGTGCTGCTGCTGGTGGTGGTGGTGGTGGTGGAGCTGGCGTGCTGGTGGAGCTGGCGTTTTTGTTGGTGTTGCTGTTGCTGGTGGTGGTGTTGCTGGCGTTGTTGTTGTTGGTGGTGGTGGTGGTGTAACTGGCGTTGTTATTGTTGGTGGTGGTGTTGCTGGCGTTGTTGTTGTTGTTGGTGGTGGTGGTGGTGTGAGACCCCATCAGTCATGGAATATTGATCAGGCCTGGGTGCTTTGGACGAGGGAGGAGATGGATAGAATCACATATGGCTAGGGACCGGCAAATCATATGATGTTGACCAAAGGCGAGTATGATATCATATGATATCATACAAACTGAATCATATGTTATTGTATTTAAATGGTAAATTTGGCCATGTCAGACTGCCGGCATCATATGATATCCTATGATGACATGGTATCATATGATATCATATTGCCGTTCCCTACATATGCTCTTCCCATTCTAGGACTAGTGCAGGGAGCCTCACCCTTTTTTGTGAAAATCCTTTTTGCCAAAACAAAAGAGCGGTGAGGGCAGTTTTGGTTCTGTGTACGTGGCTTTTGTGTTATTGCTGTTGCTGTCGTTGCTGCTGTTGGTGTGGTTGGTGTTATCTTTGTCATTGTCATTGTTGCTGCTGTTGCTGGCGGTGGTGTGAGTGAGCAAACTGAGCATGCTGTTGGTGTAGTCGTTGTTACTGCTACTGCTAGCGTAATGCATGATATTATATCTGGCCATCGCAGGCTGGGGCACTGACTTGCACAAAGGTAACTGCATGCACTCAGAGGAGGTGTTGTGCTGGCGTGTTGCATGCTATCATATCTGGCCATTGCAGGCTGGGGCACTGGCTTGTACAGGGGTAACCGCATGCACTCAGAGGAGGTGTTGTGCTGGCGTGCTGCATGATATTATATCTGGCCATTGCATGCTGGGGCACTGACTTGTACAAGGGTAACCGCATGCACTCAGTAGAGGTGTCGTGCTGGTGTGTTGCATGATATTATATCTGGCCATGAAATTTGAAATTTCAAAACCCACTTTCAAAACATATTCAAAAAATAAACTTTCTTTTCATTTTGCATTAATCATCCACATCTGAAGTTAGATTTTGATTTGGGATTTTTCCAGGTATAGGCCGAAATGGCAGGTGGGATTGCTATTGCAGTTCACTCATAAGCCGAGGCTGAGGCGCAGCCTCCAACCTTGCGGTAGGAGTTAGATAAGCCTTTCGCCCCGCGAAAACTTGATTCGCGATAGCTCGCGCGACCTCGGATTTGACGCGGATTGAATCTGTCCCAAAATATTTCGTACATCTCGTGTACTGCCAACTGCCTGCCGGCCTGGGCTGACCGAATGCCCACCGGAAGAAAACAATAGCTGCGCGTCTAGCTGAAACACTCACGAGAAAATCTATCTACTCAGAATTCGATTCCGAACATTAGGGGTGTGTGCGGCTCTGTCCCACAATCTTGTCCCGAATTAGGGCGTTTTGGGGATTAGGCAATTATGGAGATAAATATATGTAAATAAATATTATGAATTGGCTACAATAAGTGCTGCATAACATAAATTATATTATATTTATTAAATTATATTTATAATATATTTAACTTTAAACTATATTTATTTTAAATAAATTATTTATGTTCCATTATATTATTCAGGGCGATTCAATACCTAATAATGATGCTAATTAACAAGAACCTGAAAGGTGGTATCATTGTGTGTAAACCCTCTTCCCCATAGTGATATTCAGGGTACTTTGGAAACAAAACGCACAAAATAAAAAGTTGTGTGTGTGTTCAGGTGGGTTTATTTTTGATTGAAAGGATTTTCACCCCAGGAAGTGGGACCCCACCCAACCACCCATCCACCCACCACAACCCACCACCACCACAACCCAGAAAGTGGGACCCCCTACACATAACAGCGGCCACGGATGCCCTGAAAATTTTAAACACCTGGGGGGGGGGGGGGGGGGGGGGGGGGAAATGCGGTGAACAAAAGGAATAAAGTGTACCAGAGGGTTCAAAACAGAATTGCAAACACCCCACCATAGTCTGGAAGCCAATGCCCGATCATGTTAGGGATAAATAAATAAATAGATAAATAAACAAATAAATAAATAGGACGCCTGATAACGAGGCGTGAGGTTGAGGGGCTAGCCCGTTTACTTGCACTGGAGCCAACCATCTCCTGTTAGGGATGTTAGTGTTCTGCTAGCTTTGGCTGGTGTGTGTGAGCATGTGAGAGAATAGCTTGTACGCAGTCATGCTAGTTGATTGCAATGTACAGCAGATGTTTCGAAGTGCGCCTAATTGTTGGCATGAGTGGCAACACCATTCAAACTGAACCCTCGGTGTTGCTGGTTTGTGTCTGGAGACCCACCTTCTGGAGTAAAATTCCTTTCACAACTTAACAAAAAATGGTACCGGTATGCAGTGGCTACACCTGGGCATCGGGTGCCACGATTTTTAATGTTTCCATCTTGTAAAATGCCACACCTGGGCATCGGTGCCACGATTTTTAATGTTCATGCTCAAATCCTTAGGAATATCACTGCATGTGGCACCTCCTGAACTGCTTGATACACCATTCAATCTTGAATTTTGAATTGCTGCATGGTTTTCAGCCAACTCTGGGCTGCCCACCGTCTTCCAATTCCAGGTCCCCCTGATTATGATAACAGAAGCCAGGTAGCACACTAACTGCTTGGCCCACCATTCAGGGCGGGGGAGCAACCTAGCACAGTTGATGAGAGAAAGGTCCAATAAGAGCGACCCAACTGCCAAGTACCTCAGTTTTTTCAGGACATCTTGTATCCCTTCTCACTTCGATGCTCACCGAGTCACTGTAAATTTTACCAGAAGAAGAGCTGCCCAACTGGATTCGTGTCTACCGATTCACTGTGCACTGAGCCGCAATCCGTCAATCCACTGCATGCTCCCGGTGAAGCGCTGCGATCACACGCGAAATTCGAGCCAGTAGAGCGCAAATGATAAAACCTTTCAATTTCAAATGATAAAACCTTGGACTTGGGGTCGCCGTCAACGTAATGAAGCACGAAATGGTTAAAGCCTATTAGTCCCCTAGCTGTCCCTTCGGTCGCATGGCATTTTTGACCGAGTTAACAGGGCCCCCTGCCCTGGGTCTTAATATATAGTTTAGTGCGACCGAGGTCCAACGCCAACGCAAGGATGATTGGCTTCCAACTTGTGCTGTACCGAAAACTATTTTGAGGAGCGCATCGCAACCGGAGCAAGAATAATACCTTCTTAAACATAGTGGTCCGCCCGGCTCCAGCCGGTCTCCACCCTGGCCAGCCTTTCATGTCGGCCTAATTTCCTCGTACGGAATCTGGGCTGCTCAGTGTCTCCTTTTCAGTCACACTTTAATCTGGTTTGAGTGGAAAAGTAAACATTTAAAAGGATTCCGCCAAATATGTCATATGACTATTTGAGCCAATTTATGGAGCGCCCCATATGATGATGCGGACAAATATTTCAGTTTTGTTTATTACCCCCTAACCTACTTCCCACCAACACAGCTGGCGCATATGGAACTTAGCCTTGCAGGTTATGCTCGGTTGTCTCCTGGTGTTTATCACCTTAGGGTACTTGCCTTTTCTTTTCCGCTACGAGCAGCAGCTTCTAAGCAGCTCTACGAGCCAGTCACTGGGTTAAGCCCCCACGATTTCATTAATTTCAATAATTCCGGGACTATGATTCAGTCAGCTTTCAGGTGCACTAGGTTTGAATGCGTAGCAATCCAGGGGAGTCGCCTTGAAGCTGCTGCTCGTAGCGGGAAAGAAAAGCTATGCTTGGGGTACTTGGCCAGCATAATGGCGAATTCTTCTATTTGACGTCGGTTATCATCTCGCTGGCGATGAGCGCTATAGGGCAGAGCGCGAGGCGCGGAACCCCGGTAAGTTCGAGGGGCAGCTTAATAACTGGGGAACGGCGATATGATATCATTTAATATAAAGTTATCATATGATATCAAGTCATCATAATATTTTATATGATGTTGGCAGTCTATCAAGGCTAACGTTACCATTTGAAAACAATATCATACGAATATATCCTGGAATATATGATGCAATTTGTATGGTATCATACTTCCCTTTGGACAACATCATATGATACGCCTGTCCCTATGAATAACACTGCTACTATCTTTGCCGGATTGTGCAAGTAACAGCAAATTTACATGGTACAGCTACCAAATTTGCTGTTACAGCCTAAGGCGACTGCTGTTGCATCCTAAGGACAGGCCCTTCAACTCATATGATTTGTGTGAGGGGCGGTGGCTTGAAAGCGCAGTGTGCTGCAAATGATTGCTTTTGAACGGGCAAATGAAATGGGCAAATGATTGCTTTTGGGTGGGCAAACGACTGTTTTCAAATGCACACTTGCGCACTAAGACGACTGCTGTTGCATCCTAAGGACAGGCCCTTGGACTTTGTTATCTGTTTACCGTGCTCCCTGGTTTCCGTGGGTATCGCATGGGGGGACTTGGAATTGGAAGACAGCGAGCAGCCCAGACTTAGCTGAAAAACATGTAACAAACTACATAATATTGTAGAATTAAATGATCACTGTGGCACGAACTCAGGGCCCCCGTCAGTTAAGCGATTGTTTGGGGTTCACTTCATCAGTGCTTTTTCTTTTTAAGCCCTTCCTATTCACGGTTTGGCAAGTCCCTTTATCCTATTTTGCCTACCCCTGGACTGTAACATACATACATACATACATACATACATACATACATACATACATACATACAAACTAGCAACTAAGACAACTAGAAGCATCATTGCTTAAGCCACACCTCCAAGTTCAAGTTTGCAGACACTGGGATGGTAAGGCGAGCAGCCAAAGTGCTGGCTGAAGCTATGTACCCAAGTTCACAGAGACACTGGTGCTGCTCAGGAGTAATGTAATGTAATGTAATGTAATGTAATATAATGTAAGGAGAAACAAACACTGTTTGGCGGAGTCCCCCCTCTTTCACCCCATTGTCTGTTTGTCTGTCCGTCCGTCCGACCGACCGACAAAAAAAAGCCTGACGGGTCGGCCAACTGTCTCATAACTAACTGGCTTCGGTCAGCTCCAGTCTGTTGCCACCTGTCGTTCCGTTGCCAGCACTCTCAGCCAATTTTCCGCGTTGCTTGCGAGGCTGCATAGGACTTGTCGTTTGTATGTATTCTACAGTTTGTAACAGTGTGCATATGGGTTCAGTCCACTTATGCTTGTTTTTAAACTGTTTTCCTGTTTTTTCTGTTTTGAAGGTTGGGAATGTCCCTTTCTCCTATTTGGCTACCACTGGACTGTCAAATACATGCATGGATGCTACAACCCAGGGATAGCCCAAAAGGGACTTGCCCAAACTCAAACAGTCAAGACCAACTCTGGATTATCAGGTGGGGCTAATGTTTTATCACAATCACCGTTCAGCACATTGCCCACCACCCAGTCCCCAATGCCATCCCCATGTGGTTGTGTGGGTGGGTGGGGGCGAGGGGGGGTGGAAGCTGGTGGGGGGGGTGAGTGGGTGGGTGGTGGTTGTGGGGGTATGTTGGTGGTAGTGGTGGTGGGGGGGAGAGCTGGGTGGAAGCTGGGGTTGGGCTAATGATTGATCACAATGCTTTCAGCGCCTTGCCCACCACCCAGTCCCCAATGCCATCCCCATGTGGTTATGTGTGTGGGTGGGGGCGAGGGGGGGTGGAAGCTGGTGGGTGGGGTGGGTGGGTGGGTGGGTGGGTGGTGGTGGTGGGGGTATGTTGGTGGTAGTGGTGGTGGGGGAGAGAGCTGGGTGGAAGCTGGGGTTGGGCTAATGATTGATCACAATGCTTTCAGCGCCTTGCCCATGACCCAGTCCCCAATACCATCCCCATGTGGTTGTGTGGGTGGGTGGGGGCGAGGGGGGGTGGAAGCTGGTGGGGGTGGGGGGGGGTGGAAGGTGGTGGGGGTGAGTGTGCGGGGGGAGAGCTGGTTGGAAGCTGGTATTGGTGTTGGGCTAATGATTGATCACAATGCTTTCCCCGCCTTGCCCACGACCCAGTCCCCAACGCCATCCCCATATGGTTGTGTGGGTGGGTGAGGGTGAGGGGGTGAGGGTGGGTTGGTGGGGTTGGTGGGGTGGGTGTGTGGGTGGAGAGCTGGGCGGAAGCTGGGGTTGGGCTAATTATTGATCAAAATGCTTTCCCCGCCTTGCCCACGACCCAGTCCCCAACTCTATCCCCATTCCCCATCCCCATGTGGGTGTGTGGGGGTGGGGGGTGGGGTGGGGTGGAAGCGGGGGGTGGGTGGGGGGGTGGAAGGTGGCGGGGGTGAGTGTGGGGGGGGAGAGCTGGTTGGAAGCTGGTGTTGGTGTTGGGCTAATTATTGATCACAATGCGTTCAGCACTTTGCCCACAACCCAGTCCCCAACTCCATCCCCCATTTCCTCCATCTCTCGGCTAGACAGACTAACCACCAGCCAGCCCATGTGCTGCAGCAGATGAGTCCTCCAAGCTGCGTGGCCCATCAAAGTGCGAGGGGCACTCAAAGAAAAACTGTCTTGACCTTCAACCAACACCGCCACCATGAGTCCTTGGTATCCAACAGCGACGTCGACTATGACGGGGAAGGCTCCAACCATCTCCTGCTCAGGCAGATGATAGGCATGAGGTAAGTTGTGGTGTAGGTAAGTTGTGGCTATCGTGGTATAGTAGTGGTGTAGATAAGTCGTTGTGTAGGTACGTCGTTGTGTAGTCGTGGTGTAGGTAAGTCGTGGCATAGTCGTGGTGTAGTCGTGGTGTCGGTAAGTGCATCCAGTACCGTTCAGTCCCTCAAGTCCATGCGGTGGGGGATATGAGCGTCAGGAAAGCATGCTTGATATGTTTTGCGAATCATTGTCTAGAAAGCAATGGACTTGGTCGTCTTTGAAGTCTTTGTTCAAGAGCCAAAAGTCGACCTGTACTCATTCTGCTTATCTCTTGGTTGGTTGGTTGGTTGGTTGGTTTGGTACTTGGCCGTCTTTATAGTCTATGGTCAACAGTCAATGGTCGACCTTTAGTCAATTAGTTGGTTGGTTGGTTTGGTACTTGGCCGTCTTCGTAGTCTATGGTCAACAGTCAATGGTCGACCTAAATTCAAATAGTTGGTTGGTTGGTTTGGTACTTGGCCGTCTACGTAGTCTATGGTCAACAGTCAATGGACGACTTTTAGTCAATTATTTAGTTGGTTGGTTGGGTACTTGGCCGTCTTTATAGTCTATGGTCAACAGTCAATAGCCGACGTTTACTGGTTTCCTCAGATGCAGTGGAGGATGTGTGTGCTAGGGATGTAGTATGCATCTTATGGTAGAGCATGTAGTATGTTGGGCTGTACGGCACACCCACACATCGAAAATGGACGTTTATTTGTTCCCCTTAGTCGACATGTACTCGTTATGTTTATTGTTTTGTTTTGTCCCAAGTTCTGTCCTAAGTGTTGTTTTGTTCTAAGTTTTTGTTGTTTTGGTTTGCCCTAAATGGCCCTAAATAGCTATAAAAGGCTATACAAGCTATAAAATGCACTAAAACGCTGTCCCTGGAGGAGGCCTATAACCATAAAGCTAGTAAAAAACACTTTCAGATTTGAAAAAAGCCCTGACCTGCACTCTTTCTATTTATCTCTTCTTATACTTTCAAGTCGATGCGGGGGAGGGGGGGGGGGGGGGGGGGGGGGGGGGATATGAAGTTGGTTGGTTGGTTGGTTGATCTCTTTCTGTACCTTCAAGTCCATGCGGTGGGGGATATGAAGTTTGTTGGTTTGTTGGTTGGTTGGTTGGTTGGTTGGTCAGTTTGTTGGTTGATCTCTTTCAGTACCTTCAAGATGGGGTTGGGGAATATGAAGTTGGTTTGTTGGTTTGTTGGTTTGTTGGTTGCTTGATTTCTTTCAGTACCTTCAGTTCCATGCGGTGGGGGATATGAGCCTCCTTCAAGGCAGCTCCCACTTTTCGTAATGCTGCACTTGCGTCCCCTGGGTGATCTGTCCGTGGAGGTGCCCTGCTCCCGCCAGCTAGACCACCAGGCGCCAGGCTGTCAGGGTAGTGGGGAGAGATGACTATCACTCTGCCCAAGTGTGGTAGGTACATCTGGTTGTGGTTGTGACGCAGCTTTAAATGGTTGGTCCACACATACAGTAGGGTGTTGAGCCAGGGCTGGGGGGCTTCCTCAAGAACTGCTGCAAAGCCCGTATGTTGCAGCAGAGAGATGTGGGCCTGGGGCATGGAGGGAGGGAAAGGGCAAGGGTTTTGATGTTGATAAGAGTAGTGGGAGTGTTGAAGCAGGGGGATGTGGGCCTGGGGCAAGGAGGGAGGAGAAGGAGAAGGGGAAGGGGAAGGGTTTGAATGATGATAAGAGTACTTCAGATGGCTCTGCACAAACTGCGAGTGTTCAATCAGAGGGATGAGGGCCTGGGGCAAGGAGGGAGGGGAAGGGGAAAGGGACAAGGAATGTTTTTAATGATGATAAGAGTACTTCAGATGGATCTGCGCAAACTGTGGGTGTTGAAGCAGAGAGATGTGGGTCTGGGGCATGGAGGGAGGGGAATTGTTGTAAGCTTACAACACAACATGATTCCGATTAAAGCATTAACCAGAGGGTGCATGGAACTATCAAGTTTGACAGCTATGATGACAACTTGAAGAAAAAAGGAAAAGCGAAACCGGGGTCTGCGTAAACCTCTTCAAACCTCTTCGACTCTCTTCCACTCCCTTCGTGCGCAACAGAGGTTGAAGAAGGTCAAAGAGGTTTACGCAGACCCTGTTTTCGCTTTTCCTTTTTTCTTCATGTTGTCATCATAACTGTCAAACGTGATAAACCTAGTACTAATCAAGATGCCAAGGTCAGTGACCGCCTCCGTTCTTCCGCGCATGTCATTACATCGGCCGCCGGGTTCGAAATCGTCAATAATAGTTGGCAATCACGTTACCTTGTGAGTGATGATATGAACCATTGAGCAATTTGATCGTTGACCTCACTGACCTGGGGATCTTGATCAGTATTAGGTTTAAACCCATGCGTGGGAACCTCGGGGTAAAGCCTTACTCTGAATAACGTTATGTTGTAAGCGATGGTTTGAACCATACAGCCATCTGCTCAGATGGTTGGCTATCACGCTATGTTGCAAGAGATGGTTGTAAGTAATAGTTCGCAATCACGTTCTGTTGCAAGCGATAGTTTGGGCCATACAGCCATCTAGTCAGATGGTTGGCAATCACGCTGTGTTGCAAGCAATGGTTGTAAGTAATAATAGGCAGGCACGTTGTGTTGCAAGCGATGGTTTGAACCATACAACCATCTGGTCAGATGGCTGTACAGTTGAAAGCATCACTTACAACCAGAATGTTTTGAATGTTGATTAGGCGGAGATTAGCCGGTGAGGCTGCAACCAATAATACAATATATACATCCATAGGTGCCTAAGTCAGACCCTGAGTGATACAGATGGATGGATGGATGGAGCCTATGCCCTTAAGTCAAAACAAAAAAGTGTTTTGCCAATAAGTTGCCCAACCACATCAGTTCAACATATAAATACTCGGATTTGGGTTTTCTCAAATGGTGGGAACCAGGTCATGTGAAACATGTTAATTTGTTACTATGGGGTTCCCCAAGTCAATACGGGTTTTACGCATGAAGTGATACGGAGCCTATCGCAACCAAAACAAGCCATTTTAAAAGAACACTGGGTATAAATGTTGTGTAACGTCTTTCCTTGCCAGTAGTTATTACAGAAGGTCTTGGACGGCAGTACACAGGCAGTACAGTTGAGTACGGACCCCAAAAACACTGATTATTTACATTTCGTGGGTGTCTTAAGTCTAGGTCAGAGCTGCACAGCCTCAATTGAAACATTTTGGGCCTCAGGTTTGCTCTATCTTGAGATATAGCGTAGAGAACAACTTTGTCTTTTATTTTTTAAATTGAAAATTCAAAAAATTCAAATATTTTTGAAAATAAATTAAAAAACAACCTTTTTTTTATTCGTCTTCAAATATCCACTTCTGAACTCAGTTGGTCGGCCCCCTTAGGGGGACAGACCTATGCGATACTTACGCGATATCGTGCTGTTTTTCACATCTTCACATCTTCACATTTCCCAAGATCGCCGGTCAAAATTGCCGGTTAATCTGACTGGCCTGAACTCTTTCCGACTCGTGTTCGATTCCCGTCTGGGGCGGATTACCTCTAAGGGCACTTTTTCGCGTACGTATCTCAGGGTTGCGGACTGTGGACGCGGCGTTTTCATTTGTCGTTTCCCTCCTGTCCTGTGGACTCAGTCTAGGGACCTGGAGCATGTCTACGATTTCCCCTTGAAGAATTCGCTTCTTCGTGACTCTCGTAGCTCATTACATCAGCGCCTTGTGCTTGAGAAGGAAATCTGCTCTTTCGCACTAGTTCCTGCAGGTTGCGAAGTAGCAACTGTAGCCTCGGGAGTTGCTGCACCTGCCTCCATGGAACTTCGGGAAGTCAGTGAGCTAATAAGTTCATTAGCCGTACAGGGCACCCAGTTGAATAATAATGCCATGCCATGCTACATTGATTCTTGACCCCCCCAATATTAAATTGAACGGATAAGTAAGCAACTGCTTGTGCATCCATCACCAAGGAGGCTGCCACTGCTGCTTGACGAACATTACACCACCCCCGGGGCCGACCTCCAGGGGACCCGCCAGGGCCACCTACTATTTTTGTTTTGGATTAGATCATTGAAAACACACCCTAATCCTGGGCCATGGTGAGGTAGGCCACTGGGAGGTGAAATCTTGAGATGTACAGCTATTTCAGTAGATTTATAGGCCAAGGCTGAAGCGCAGCATCCGACCTTGTAATAGGGGTTCGATAAGCCTTTCTTCCCGAGGTACCTTTTTTCGGAATAGCTCGTGCGGCCTCGTATATGACGCAAAGTGGATTTGTATCACTAATTATCGCACATCTGATGTACTGCCACCGGCCTGCCGAACAAGGCTGCTCGCGACCAGATGCGAACGCAGACGAAAAGTAGCTGCGCGCATAGCTGACACCTTCGCGAACAATATGAGCTAGACAGAATTCAATTCCGAGCAGTTTGGGTCATGTACGGCTCTGTATCATATTCTTGTATCGACTTAGGGCGTTTTCGGACTTAGGCACCTAAGGACATATATATATATATATATATATATATATACATATATATATATATATATATATATATATATATATATAAATATATATATATATACCTATTCTAGTACGGTAGCCCGTGTGGCCGGTGGCCACCCCCCCACCCCCATCCTCCCACCCAGGTCATGGGTCCTAGTCTGGTATGGGTTACCCCCCCCCCCCCCCACCCCATCCAGACCCACAGCATCCCCTACTTCCCCCCAACCTCTCCCTACCCCATCCACAGTTCCACACACACTCTATTTGTCTCACCTTTCTCCCACCACCATCCCTTCCCCCAACCACCAACACGCACACACACTCTCTTCCTCCCTACCTCGTACCCTTCACTTCACCCTGTGGGATTCAATCGTGCAGAAAGAGGGGCACGGTTGTGCTTTGATCCTACCAACAACTTGCGATCGCTCAGATTCCGATAACGCCGATAACACCGAACAGGTGCAATTGCATGGCAATAAACCTGCAGCTTCTTCTTCTCGTGCAGTGCCCCAGTCGATGCTCGGTCAACACCCGGAACAGCAACAATCGCAGCAACGTTTTCACGATAATCGATACAACGAAAAGAGCTTGCAAAAATGGGATGAGCGTGGCAAGCGCGAGAGTGTGCAGGAGGACGAAATGGCCATGGCGATCTGAACAAAGTCAAATAATCGCAACAACTGGGTGCCAACCACGACGAATGCGATGCGATGGCTAGCAAAAGTGCGCATGCGTGAGATGAATGGTGGCAGCGCTCGCAGACGGAGAAAAAAAGCATGACGATCTGAAGGCCTGGCTTGATTATGAGTCTGGCGTAACTCCCAAGGTTGGGCAGCATACTCATCTCGCCTGGCTTGATTATCAGCCTGACGCAGGACCTCGGATCGGGCAGCGCGGGCATTTCGTCGACGCTTGTTGGCTCTGTCCCCTTCGTAGCTCAGGCAAGCTCGCCTTGAGCACTGACTGGCGGTGTTGCGGGCCCTCCTGTCCAGGACCGTTGGCATGCATAATGGGCCCTGTGGCTCATGCTCCGTTAAGAAGCAATGCACTGGTGACTATTATTCTGAGCGTCATGCGAAGCTATCTGAGGGTCAGCAGATGACCTCCAAGGAGAGGATCTTCTCATTCGAAATTTCTCGCAGTTAATAGTATGGGAGGCAGATGTCGACATGAAACGAGAGCGCGCATAGCTAAGCGCATCTGCTGTTTCGGTATTTGAAAATTTCGCTAGGATTGGGTGCACGGAAAGTCGGTTCCAAGTCGGTTACACTTGTACTAAATATATATCCTATGGTGCCTAATTATTGGCCTTTTGGGACATATGGTTTTGACCCATGGACTACAGTCCAGTGAAAACAAAAAATGCTACAAAGTTGCTTAACCACATCAACTCAACATATAAATACTTGGATTTGGGTATGCTCAGGGTTTGTGAACCAGATGAAGTAAAACCTTTCATTGTTTTCACTATGGGGTTCCCTAATTCAGGACAGACTTTACACAAATGTGGGACGAAGCCAAACGCAGGCAATTTTTTTTTTTTTGAAAATTGAATTAGGTAGGCCTGTTTTTCACATCTTCCCTTACAAGTCATTGTTACAGCAGGTTGTGGAAGACAGTGTGCACTGTGCAGGCAGTAAAGGCTGTACAAAGCCAAAAATCACTGAGTATTCGCACGTTTTGGGCCAATTTAGGAGTCCCTAATTATGTTCCAAGCTGCACAGCCGCAACAGCATCGTTTTGGGTCTTCGTCTTTGCAGCTTAAGTGCGGAATCACTTTTCGAACAGTTATGAAATTTTGAAATTTGAAATTTCAAACCCCACTTTCAAAAAATATTCAAAAAACAAACTTTGTTTTCTTTTCTCATCAAACATCCACATCTGAAGTTAGATTTTGATTTGAAAATGTTTCAAGTCTAGGCCGAAATGCCAGGTGGAATTGCTATTGCAATTCACTCTGAAGCCGAGGCTAAAGCGCAGCCTCCGACCTTGCGGTAGGGGCTAGATATACCTTTCGCCCCGCGGAAACTTGATTCGCGATAGCTCGCGCGACCCCTGTCTTGACGCGGATTGAATTTGTCCCAAAATATTTTGTACATCCCGTGTACTGCCAACCGCCTGCCAGCCTGGTCTGCTCACGACCGAATGCCCATCGAAACAAAAAATAGCTGCGCGTCTAGCTGAAACACTCACGAGAAACGCTATCAACTCAGAATTCGAATCCGAGCATTTTGGGGTGTGTACGGCTGTCCCACACTCTTGTCCCGAATTAGGGCGTTTTGGGGATTAGGCACCTATGTATATATATATATATATATATATATATATATATATATATATATATATATATATATAAAGAAATCATGGTCGTGGTGGTCGCGGTGGTCGTGGTGGTGTCATCATCGCGTGCCCACGTGCGAAGTGTAACCGACTTGCAACCGACTTTTCGTTCACCCAACTAGCAACTCCCCGCCTAGCGGAATTTTCAAACACAAAACTGCAGATTCGCTAAGCTAAGCGCGCACGCTCATAGCAAGTCCACAATTGCCTCCGATACTATGACGGCAAGACATTTAGAATCAGAAGATCCTCTCCTCGGAGGTCACCAGCCGACCCTCATATGGCTTGGCATGGCGCTCGGAATTATAGCTTTCAGTTCTTCACGGATAATGCGACCATGATGCATGGCAACGGTCATAATGGACAGGAGGGCCCGCAAAAACGCCAGCCAGCGCTCAAAGCGAGCTTGTCAGAGCAAGGAAGACAGGGAAATAGCCAACAAGCGTCGACGTGATCCTCGCGCTGCCCGATCCGAGGAGCTACGTCATGCTGGTAATCTCGCAAGGAGTCAGGAACGAGCTACCGTGCCTGAGGAGGAACACGAAGCTGGTAACCAATCCAGGCGCTAAGACGATGCTGCCCAGCCTGAGGAATTATGCCAGGATCATAATCAAGCCAGACCTTCATATCGTGATGCTTTTTTTCTCCGTATGCGAGCGTTGCCACCATTCATCTCACGCATGCGCAATTTTGCCATGCCATCGCATCACATTCGTAGTGATTGGCATCCAGTTGCGATTAATTACCTTTGTTCAGATCGCCATGGCCATTCCGTCCCCCTGGACACTCTCGCGCTTGCCACGATCATCCCATCTTTGCAAGCTCTTTTCGTTGTATAGAATATGGAGTACGTTGCTGCGATTTTTGCTGTTCTGAGTTGATCGAGTCTCGACTGGGGCACTGTACGAGAAGACGAAGCTGCAGGTTTTGTAGCCATGCAATTGCACCGGTCCGGTGTTCTCGGGGCGATCGGAATCTGAGCGACTGAGCGCTCGCAATGTTGGTAGGTTCGAAGCACAGCGGTTCCCTCTTTCTGCACGATTGAATCCCACAGGTTGAAGTGAAGGGTACGAGGTAGGGAGAAGAAGATTGTTGTGTGCGTGTTGGTGGTTGGGGGAAGGGAGGGTGGTGGGGGGTAAGGTGAGAGAAAGAGAGTGCGTGTGGATGGGGTGGGTGAGGGGTAGGGAGAGGTCAGAATGGGGGGTAGGGGGGATGGTTTGTGTGTATGACAGGGTGGGAGGCCACACCTGAAGCAGAAGGGGAATAGGTAGGGAGAAGAAGTGTGGTGTGCGGGGAGGTGGGGGGAGGGGGGGGGGGGGGGTGGGGGGGGGGGGGGGGGGGGGGGAGAGGCAGGGAGCGTCGAGCAGGGGCTGAGATGGCTGATTTCTTGACTGTGTGTAAGGGAGGGGGGGAGGGTGGGAGGGGGGGCATACAAGGGCGTTACCCGTTATTTAACCCAAAACCAGACTAAGACCCATGGCCTGGGTGGGGGTGGCCCACCGGCCACACGGGCTACCGTACTAGTATATATAATATATATATACTAGTACGGAGCCCGTGTGGCCGGTGGCCACACCTACTCTCACAAAGACCCCCCCCCCCCCCCCCCCACCCCCCCCCCCCCCCCCCCCAATCATAGTACGGTGCCCGTTTGGCCTTTGGCCACACCTTTTTGGGGCTGGTTACATACTGGTTTACACTTGAAGCCCCCCCCCATTCACACACCACCACCACCAAAACATTATCCGCCCCCTCCCCCCCCTTCCCTCCCGTTGGCCTCACCTGTTTTGGGCTGGGTTGCAAAACGGTTTTCTCTGCAGTGCATGCAACTTAAAACATTGATGGACGCATATCCCTTGCGATGGTCTCCCTTGTGCACCCACAAGCACACGAACACCACCGTACCCCCCCCCCCCCCCCCCCCCTCCCCCAGTCATCTCCACCCCTACCCCCACCCAACCATGTATCCCCGCCCACAAACAAACTCCCTTAATCTTCCTGACATATTCCCTGACTCCATCCCTTCCCCCACCCCAGCCATCCCACCAGCCCCCACCCTCTCCCCACTCTCACCCCTCCCCTCCCTCCTACACGCACCCACCAGCACACACATACTCCATATTTGTCTCCCTCCACTTCAGCTGTGGGCTTTGCCATAGCTGAAAGGCAAACAGGACGATGAACATCGACAACGTTTGCGCATCATCCGACTCCGCTAAAAGCATCGGACCTGCTTCCCTGCCACCTCAGCTGTGATCGATAGTCGACCGCACTGAAAAAGCTGAACCTGCGCAATCGCAACTGTATATAACTAAAGCTTCTTCTTAGCGAGCATGTATTCAGTTCGGCCGAAGAACAATCCTGTTCACCGCAACTGCTCCCGAAGTCAACTCGATCTGAGACTTGGAAACATCGCTATGTTCATCCATTCAACTTTGCCGCGTGCTCGCTATAGCACAATGCACAGCGACGACATGTTTCTCGATGCAGTGTGAAGAAGTTGCAGTCAAGTTGCTGATTTGAGATGTTCGGTCAAGTTAGGGCGAGAATGCTCAGCGAGATTTTTCATTCGGTCAACATTGATGCGTACTAGCTATGGCACAATGCGGAGCGACATGTTTCTCAATGCAGTGGGAAGAATTTGCAGTCAAGTTTGTGACATGGGATGGATGCGATTCGGACATTTCTGACAGGTCGGCTGACTCACCACGTGACCTCCCGTTGTGCGCAGCGACAGGTCTCTTGACGCAAGGGAAAGTTCTTGCAGAGATGCAGGGGGAAAAGCTTGTAGGAAGACGAACTGTAGCGCTACCGAAATCAGGTGGATGAACTCAGGCGGGAAAAGGAGAAATCGGGCGGGATGCGCAACAGGTAGAATACGCAGGAGGCGAAGGTTGCATAAGGCAGAATTCGCAGGAGGCCAATCAGGCAGAAGTTGAAGCAGGAGGGATTAAAAGCTTGAATTGGCTGAGCGTGAATTGGCTGGGCGTGAATTGGCAGGGCGGGAAGTCGGTTAAGTCGGTTACGCGATGACACCACCACGACCACGACCATGATTTCTTTATATATATATATATATATATATATATATATATATATATATATTGGTACCCCTTATTAAGAGGCGTGAGGTTGAGGGGGGCAGCCCATTTTCTGGCACTGGGGCCAACCACCAATAATCATGAATTCATGAGGCTGTTGGTGGTTGGCCCCAGTAAAAGCAGTCAGAGAAAAATGTCTTACCATTGCGATTTGCATTGAATCTAAGGGGTTGGGATGGAGGAACTAAATGAAATAAAAGTAGGTGTTACCATCGCGATTTGCATTGGATTCACGGTATGTAGCATGAGGGAGTAAAATAAAAACGGCGCTGTTGCCATTGCGATTTGCATTGGATTCAATAGGTATAGACAGGGGCACTAAAACCAGATACAAGTTGGTGTTGCCATTGTGATTTGCATTGCATTCAAGGGATGTGTACGGAGGTACTGAAATCAGAGACAGGTGTACTAAAACCAGATAAAAGTTGGTGTTGCCATTGCGAATTGCATTGAAATCAAAGGGATGTATGTGTGGGTACTAACATCAGAGATGGGGGTACTAAAACCAGATACAAGTTAGTGTTTCCATTGTGATTTGCATTGCATTCAAGGGATGTATATGGAGGTACTAAAATCAGGGAGCAGTTGGTGCTGCCATTGCGAGTTGCATCGAGTCTAAGGGATGTAGATTTAGGTATTTTTGGTTGCCCCCAGCAGGAGGTGTCAAGGCTTCCAAATTTGTCCTCCTCCCGATCGATTGTTTCTGACAATGGGGCTGTATTGGCATGTATCATGGCGATATTATGAGATATTTTCCAGGTCATTCTGAGCACCTCATTTAGGGGGGGGGGGGGGGGGGGGGGGGGGGGCAGCCCTCCTCAGGTTTTTTAGGGATAGGTGTCTCCCATTTTGTTTTTATACTCCCGGCCCCAGTGCAAGTAAACGGGCCGCCCCCCTCAACCTCACGCCTCGTAATAAAATGTACCATCTATTTTAGTTATTTATATGCAGATACTAAAATCAGCTTTTGGATTAAAATAAACTCAGAGGAATTGTGATTTTATTTTAAATTCTGATTTTATATGCAGATACTAAAATCAGCTTTTAGATTTAAATAAACTCAGAGGAATTGTAATTTATTTTAAATTCTGATTTTATATACAGATTCTAAAATCACCTTTTGGATTAAATTCAATGGCACTTCGACCATGCATCCCACAATGGATGATGCGCAGTACAGTTCATGTATTCCATGCATCCCACAATGGATGATGCGCAGACAGTGAATGGATTCCAGCACCCACAATGGATGTGATGACGCAGTACAGTTCATGTATTCCATGCCCATCCCCACAATGGTGATGCGCAGTAAAGTTCATGTATTCCATGGCATCCCACAGCTTATGGATGATGCGCAGTAACAGTTTCATGTATCCATGCATCCCAACAATGGAGATGCGCAGTACAGTCATGTATTCCATGCATCCCAAACATGATGATGCGCCGTCACTACAGTTCATGTATTCATGCATCCCACCAATGATGATGAGCAGTACAGTTCATGATGCCATTGCATACCACAATGGCCTGATGCGCAAGTCAGTTCATGTATTTCCATTGGCCATTCCCACCAATGGATGATGCGGCGTAAGTTCAGGTATTCCATGCATTCCCCAATGGGATGATGCGCAGTACAGTTCATGTATTCCATGCATCCCACAATGGATGATGCGCAGATACATTCATGTATCAATGCATCCCACCAATGGATGATGGCCACAGTAAAGTCATGCGATTCCATGCATCCACAAGGGATGATGCGCAGTAACAGTTCATGTATCCTGATACCACAATGGATGATGCGCAGTACAGTTCATGTAGTCATGCACCCACAATGGATGATGCGAGTTACAGTTCATGTATTCCATGCATCCCACAATGATGATGCGCAGTACGTTTATGTATTCCATGCATCCACAAGGTGATATGGGGCAGTACAGTTCAGGGTATTCCATTGCATCCCACAAGGATGATGCGCAGGTACAGTCATGTATTCATGCATCCCACAAGGGATGATGCCGCAGTAGTACAGGTCATGTATCCATGCCTCCACAATGGGATGATGCGCAGTACAGTTCATGTATTCCGTGCATCCCACCTGGATTGATGAGCAGTTACAAGTTCATGTATCCATGCATCCACAGGATGATGCTCCGTACTTCATGTATTCCAGGTCCATCCCACAATGGATGATGCGCTTCGCATTCAGTACAAGTTCATGTATTACATGCATCCCACAAGGGATGATGCGCAGTTACAGTTCATGGATTCCCATGCATCCCACAATGGATGATGAGCAGTACAGTTCAGGTATTCCATGCATCCACAATGGATGATGAGCAAGTACAGTTCATGTATTTCAGCATACCACAATGGATGATGCGCAGTACAGTTCATGTATTCATGCATCCCACAATGGATGATGCCGCGCAGTACAGTTTCATTGGATTCCATGCATTTGTTTCCCCCACCAATGGATGATGCGCCACAAGGTACAGTTCATGTATTCCATAGCATCCCACAAATGGATGATGCCGCAGTTACAGTTCATGTATCCATGCATAAACCCACAATGGATGAGCGCAGTACAGTTCATGTATTCCATGCATCCCACAATGGATGTGCGCAGTAAAGTAGTTACAGTACATGTGTTCAGATCCCAAATGGATGGTGCGCAAGTACAGTTAATGCATTTCCATGATCCCACAATGGATGGTGCGCAGTACAAGTTCATGGCATTCCATGCATCCCACAATGGATTGAGCGCAGACAGTTCATGTATTCCATGCATCCCCCAACGGATAGGGCACAGTACAGTTCATGTATTCATGCAGTCCAACAATGGATGTGTGCGCTAAGTACAGTTCATGTATTCCATGCATCCCACAATGGTGATGCGCAGTAAGGTTCATGTATCCATGCATTCCCAAAAGGGATGGTGCGCAGTACAGTTTCATGCATTCCATGCATCCCACAATGGATGGTGCGCAGTACAGTTCATGGCATTCCATGGCATCCCACAAGGATGATGCGCAGGACCGGTCATGGTATTCCATGCATCACACAATGGATAGTGCACAAGTACAGTTTCATGTTATTCCATGCATCCCACAGAGTTTCCGATGGTGCGCAGAGTAAAGTGTCATGTATTCCATGCATCCACAATGGAGGATGCGCGTCGCAAGTCAGTACAGATTCATGTATTCCATGCATCCACATGGAGGTGCGCAGTAAGTTTTCATGTATCCATGAATATGACAATGGATGATGACGCAGTACCGTTCATGTATTCCCATGCATCCCAAAATCGGATGATGCGCATTACAGGTTCATGTATCCATGCCATCCCACAATGATGTCTGCGCAGTCCAGTTAATTTCATGATTCATTGCATCCCACAATGGATGATGCACAGTACAGTTCATGTATTCCATGCATCCCACAATGGATGGTGCGCAGTACAGTTCATGTATTCCATGCCATCCCACAATGGTGATGCGCAGTACAGTTCATGTATTCCATGCATCCCACAATGGATGATGCGCAGTACAGTTATGTATTCCATGCATCCCCACACAATGGATGATTGATGCGCAGTCAGTTCATGTATTCCATTGCATCCCGCACAATGGATGATGCCGCAGTACAGTTCTGTATTCCATGCTTCCCCACAATGGATGAGTGCGCCAGTACAGTCATGTTTCCATGCATCCCACAATGATGATGCGCAGTATACAGTTCATGTATTCCAGAATCCCACAAAGGGATGATCGCAGTTACAGTTATGTATTCATGCCATCCCACAATGGATGAGCGCAGTACAGTCATGATTCCATGCATCCCACAATGGATGGTGTTGCCAGTAAGTTGCAGTACAGTTCATGTATTCCATGCATCCAAATGGATGATCCGCAGTACAGTTGCATGTATTACATGCATCCCACAAGGATGATGCGCAAAAGTACAGTTCATTGTATTCCATGCATCCCACAATGGATGAGGCGCAGCGACAGTTAATGTATTACATGCCATCCCACAATGGATAGTGCACAAGTAAACAGTTCATTGTATTACATGCATCCCACAATGGATGAGGGCCGCAGTACAGTTCATGTATTCCATCATCCACAATGGATGATGCCGCGTATTACAGTTCATGTATTCCATGCATCCCACAATGCGATGAGTGAGCGTACAGTTCAGGCATTCCAGGCATCCACAATGGATGATGACTAAGTACAGTTCATGTATTCCATGCATCACACAATGGATGATGCGCATTACAGTTCATGTTGTATTCCATGCATCCCACAATGGGATTGATCGCAGTACAGTTCATGTATTCCAGGCATCCCCACAATGGATGGATGCGCAGTACAGTTCATGATTCCATGCACCCACAATGGATGATGCGCAGTACAGTCATGTATCCATGAATCCCACAAGGATGATTGAGCAGTACAGTTCAGTAATTCAATGCATTCCCCACAAAGGGATGATGCGCAGTACAGTTCATGTATTCCATGAATCCCACAAGGGATGATGCGCAGTCAGTCATGTATCCATGAATCCCCAAATGGATGATGCGCAGTACAGTTCATGTATTCCATGCATCCCACAATGGATGATGCGCAGTACAGTTCATGTATTCCATGCATCCCACAATGGATGATGCGCAGTACAGTTCATGTATTCCATGCATCCCACAATGGATGATGCGCAGTACAGTTCATGTATTCCATGCATCCCCAATGGATGTGACGCAGTAAAGTTAAAAATTTTTTGTATTTCCATGCATCCACAAGGATGATGCGCCAGTTACTTACAGTTCATGTATTCCGGCATCCCACAATGGATGATGCGGCAGTCCAGTACGTTCATGTATTCCATGCATCCCACATGGATGATGAGCAGACAAGTTCATGTATTCCATGGCACCCACAATGGAATGGGCGCCAGTACCGTTCATTATTCCATGCATTCCCACAAATGGATGATGACGACAGTACAGTTCATGGCAATTCCATGGCATCCCACATGGATGATGCGCAGTACAGTTCATGTATTCCATGCATCCCACAATGGATGATGCGCAGTACAGTTCATGTATTCCATGCATCCCACAATGGATGATGCGCAGTACAGTTCATGTATTCCATGCATCCCACAATGGATGATGCGCCAGACGTTCATGTTTTCCATGCATCCCACAATGGATGTGTGCGCAGCAGTTACAGTTCATGTATTCCATGCATCCCACAAGGGATTAGGCACAGTACAGTTTCATGTAGTGTCCTGCATCCCACAATGGATGATGCGCAGTTACAGTTTCATGTATTCCATGCATCCCACAAGGATGATGCCCGCAGTACAGTGATGTATTCCGGCATCCCACAAGGGATGATGCGCAGTACAGTTTCATGCTTCCATGCATCCCACAATGGATGATGCGCAGTACAGTTCATGTATTCCATGCATCCCACAATGGATGATGCGCAGTACAGTTCATGTATTCCATGCATCCCACAATGGATGATGCGCAGTACAGTTCATGTATTCCATGCATCCCACAATGGATGGTGCGCAGTACAGTTCATGTATTCCATGCATCCCACAATGGATAGTGCACAGTACAGTTCATGTATTCCATGCATCCCACAATGGATGATGCGCAGTACAGTTCATGTATTCCATGCATCCCACAATGGATGATGCGCAGTACAGTTCATGTATTCCATGCATCCCACAATGGATGATGCGCAGTACAGTTCATGCATTCCATGCATCCCACAATGGATAGTGCACAGTACAGTCCAGGGCTGTCCATCGTGAAATCTGTGGCGAATGTAGCTATTCAGCTACATGTAGCTAAATGGAACACATTACAGTCCAGGGCAACTGTTTTGTGTGTGTGCGTGGTGCGCTTACCTGGCAGAGAAGTACCATGTACACAAAAATCAGTGTGCTGCGCGCACCTGTGTGTGTGTGCGCTTGTTTCTGTGTGTGTTGTGTGTGTGTGTGTGTGTGTGTGTGTGTGTGTGGGGGGGGGGGGGGGGGGGGGGTCAGAGTGTGTGTGTGTGGTGCGCGTACCTGGGTGTGTGTGTTAGTGTGTGTGTGTGTGTGTGTGTGTGTGTGTGTGTGTGGGCATACCTGGCAGAGAAGTACCATATGCTGTTGAAATACATCCTCCACCCTCCATGTCCAAGCAAACTTGTAAAGCCCCAGTACTGCCTCCAAGCGCTTCTGGTAGGGCGAGGGTGGCTTAGCTTGGCTAAGCTTGGTTGGCTTGGCTTGGTTGGCAGAAGCCGGCAGACCCCAGCTGAAATCATGCTCCTGCCCTGCTTTAGACCCTCTCACGTTTTTGGGGCCGGAGGAGGGCTCGAAGCCAAGCCAGCCCCCCCACAAGCTGCCCCCTTTTGAATCCCCCCCCTCAGCTGTGTGGGGGTAATGCGAGGCTGGGGTTCCAGTGCCCCCCTTATTTGGGTCCCGACCTGGGGGGCTAGGCCCCCCCAGGCCCCCCTCATCCATGTCCAACCGTAAGGAGAGGGAGAGGGACCACACGGCTTCGATCAGCTGCTGGAAGCTGAGCGTGTGGGGCGACGCGCCCAGCATCTGTGCAGCAGCTAATAACACGTCGTGACTGCCAGCGGGTTGGGGGCTTTGGGGAAGAGAGGCCAGGGCCCACACCAGTCGCACCACATCGGCGGACTGCAGTGGGCCCAGCTGCGGGGTGGAGGGGGGAACTGGATACGGGACGTGTCCGGTGAGGGACTGCTGGGCTTGGCGAGATCTTGGTGGAGCGGAGGAAAGGAAGAGGGGGGGCAGGCGGAAGGAAGGAAAGAAAGCTGTGAAGAGAGCTCTTGCAAGGGAAGGACCTCGACCAGTGGAAGGTCATGGAAAAAGATAGCCGAGCCATGGCGTGTAGGGCCTGAGAAGGGGTTAAGGTGGTGGTGGTGGTGGTGGTGGGGGTGAGGGTGGGGTTTAATATGCTGATGTTTTGAATATTGATGATACTGCCAAAGACAGCTCTGCAAGGAGGACCTCAACCAGGTAGGAGTCATGGAAAGATAGCCGAGCCATGGCCTGTAGGGCCTGAAAAGGGTGGGTGGTGGTTGGGGGGGGGGTGGTGGTTGGGGGGGGGGGGGGGGGGCTGGATGTGTTAATATGCCTGATGTTTTGATTATTGCTTGATAATGCAAGCAGCTCTGGCAGCAATGCTCTGAACCAAGGTTGCTGTCATGGAAAAGGACGACGGGCCATGGTGTGTAGGGTCTGAGAAGGGTGGGTGGGTAAAGTGGGGGGGGGGGGGGGGGGGGATGGGTTATATGTGCTTTGATATTAATGATACCGCCCAAGACGGCTCTGACAGGTTGCTGTCATGGAAAGACAGCCGGGCCATGGTGTGTGGGGTCTGAGAAGGGGTGGGTGGGTGGATGGGTGGGTGGGTGGGTGGGTGGGGGATGGGTTTATTTGTTGCTTTGCATATTAATGATACCGCTCAAGACGGCTCTGACAGGTAAGTGTCGAGGGAAGACAGCTGAGCCATGGTGTGTAGGGCCTGAGAAGGGGTGGGGGTGGGGGGGGGGGGGATGTGTTAATATATTGATGTTTTGAATATTGATGATGCTGAAAAAGACAGCTCTGGCAGCAATGCCTCAATCAGGTTGCTGTCATGGAAAGACAGCCGGGCCATGGTGTGTAGGGTCTGAGAAGGGGTGGGTGGGAGGATGTCTTAATATGTTGATGTTTTGAATATTCATGATACTGCCCAAGACGGCTCTGACAGGTAAGTGTCGAGGGAAGACAGCCAGGCCATGGCGTGTAGGGAAGGAGAAGGTGGGGGGGTGGGGTGGGGGGGCCAGATTCATGTTATTTGCTTAAAGTTTGGCATATGATTTTAATGAAAAAAGGCAGCCACTGGTAGCAATGCCCTACCAGTTGCTGCAAGGGAAGGAAGAGCCCGTGCCAGGGCATGTAGGGCCTGAAGAAGTGGGGGGGGGGGGGGGGGGGTTGGGGGGGGGGGGATGGGTGGGGGGGGGGGGGGGGGTGGGGGGAGGGGGGGGGGTGGGGGGTAGGGGGGGGTGGGGGGTGGGGGGTTAGGGGGGGGAGGGGGGGGTTGGGTGCGGGTGGTGGGGGTGTTGTGGTGGTGCGGGAGTGGGTGTTGTGTGGGGCGGGGGGGGGCTGGGTTGTGGTGGGGTGGGGGGACGAGGTGGGGTGGTGTCTGTCGTGGGGGGGGTGGGGGTTGGGGGGTGCGGGGTGGGGGGAGGGGGGGTGGGGGTGGGGGGGGGTGTGGGTTGGGTGGGTTGGTGTTTTGGGGGTGGGGGGGGGGTGGGGTGGGGTGGGTGTGGGGGTTTTTTTTTTTTTTTTTTTTTTTCTTTTTTTATTTTTTGTTACTTTTTCCATTGTCTTTTTTTCATTTTTTTTTTTTTATTTTTCTTTTTTTTTTTTTTTGTTTTTTTTTTTTTTTGGGTTTTTTTTTAGGTTTTTCCTTCTTTTTCGGTGTTCTCATTTTTTTTTTTTTTTCCATTTTTCTTTTATTTTTTTTTCTTGTTTATTATATTTTGTGTATTTTTTTTTTTTCTTGTTTTTTTTTTTTTTTGTCTTTCTGTTTTTTTTTTATTTTTTTTTTTGTTTTGTTTTTTATTCTTTTGTTTTTTTTTGGGGGGGCGGTGGGGGGGGTGGGGGGCGGGGGGGTGGGGGGGGGACAGGACTTGGTAATGTTCTTGTTTTGAATGTCGATGAACTGCGTAAGACGGAGGGCATCCTTAAAGGCTGGAGCTATGTAGCCGACTATGGCTAATCACGCCAAAATGACAGGGGCATCTTTTATGCTAACCTGCCTTCCAGTGCAGAGAAGGGCGCTTCGTGTTTTGGCTCAGTGAACTGAGATCGTTGATGAGTGCAAAAAATTGTGGTGAATTGGAGGAGGTCTGGTCAATGGTGTAAGGTGTGTGGGGTGGTTTTGGTGATGAACGCCGTTGAGTGGGGGGTTGGTCGTTATGGGTGGTGGTCACGATGGGGTAAGGTTAGTTGTCGGCCGGTGTTGTGGGTTGGTGGGGTGGTCTTGGTCAGGTATGGGGTGGTGTTCCAGATGGGTAAGGGGGTGTGTGGGGGGTGTTGTGGTTGGTGGGGTTGTTTGGGTCAGGTATGGTGTGTGTTGTTAGATGGGGTAAGGTGTGTGGGGGGTGTATGGTGGGTGTGGCAGTGGGGTGTTGGTGAGCGTCGTGTCGGGGGAAGGTGTAGGTTTGGCGTGGGGTGTTTGTGGGCTGTTCGGTGGGTATGGGGTGGGGTGTTGGTGAGGTGTGTGGGGGGTGATGTGTTATTCTAGGGGATTCGTCTTATTGCTACACCCCTTTTCTACTGTAGGCGCTTCTTCTCTTTGCTTAATCGATAAACAAAACCCTTTTTTTGGCGGAGCTCCTCCTTCTTGGGGGCGGTAGCCCCCAGGGTCACCCTGTTGTCCGTCTGACTGCCCCCCTGAGATGACGTGTCAGCCAGCGTAAGCAACTGGCTTCAGTCGGCTCGATTCAGTTGCCAACACTCCCCGTCAAAACGCATACGACGCTGCCTAGGACTTGTTAGAGCTCAGGCAAGTTCCTTGAGCCTACAGTGTTTCAGTTTTGGCGGAGCCCCCCCTTCTGGGAGGCGGGAGCCCCCAGTGTTACCCATTTGTCCGTCCGACCATCCATCTGTCTGACCGCGATGAAGCCCGACACGTCAGCCAATGGTCTCGTAACTAACTCGCTTCCGTTGCCACCTGTCGCTGTTGCTCCCTCGCGATCACTCTCCGCCATTTTTTAGTGTCGCAGGCGACACTGCATAGAACTTTTTCAACGACGCGTCGCCATTCCGTCGCCATTCCGAAGAATGCTACACCCCCCGGAACCCCCGATATCGGGACGCGCTGCCCCCTGACCCCCCCAGGCTCCGCGCTCCCCCAAGCGATGGCTACGCAACTATCCTGAAACCAGGGTTGAGTAGCCGAAGTAGCTAATCAACATAGACTACAGAAATCCGAAATAAAAAACACTGTTAGCCTAGTACGCTACCCCATGACTGCAGTGATTTGTTTTTTGGCGGAGGCGCCCCTTCTGGGGGGCGGGAGCCCCCAGTGTTACCCATTTGTCCGTCCGTCCGTCTGACCGTGATGAAGCCCGACAGGTCAGCCAACGGTCTCTTAACTAACTCGCTTCCCTTGCCACCTGTCGCTCCGTCGCGATCACTCTCCGCCATTTTTTAGCGTCGCAGGCGACGCTGCATAGAACTTGTTTAAATCTGAAAGTGGGTTTTTTCTAGCTTTATGGTTATAGGCCTCCACCAGGGAGAGCTTCATAGTGCTTTTTACAGCTTATGTAGTTTTTGTAGCTTTTTAGGGCGATTTAGGGCAAAAATCGAATTTTCTTTCTTTCTTTATAATAGCGATAATTTCGCCTAAAACGGGGTCAAAATTAGCGATCGCTATATATATGGAAAAAATCCCGTAGTACGAGGGCAGAGAACGGTCTACCACCTCAACTGGACAAGCTACCATCGCAGTTGACAACGACCTGCAATGCTAAGAGCGACCGTAGGGGGAATCGACCCCCCGAATCTTCGTTCTCAAACAATTTGGTCTACCACTAGACCAATGTATATCACTGAAAGGGGCTCTGACAGTGTAAATTACCCCTGCATCACAGTCACCTCACCAAACCAATCCAGGACTGGGCATAGACGCACATACATACATCACCACCATCATCTTCATGATCATCAAAAAAATACCCAACTCCCTCACCTGAATCGTTGCAGGGAGGCTTGAAGAAATTGGAAGTGACTTTTTCGTCGGCACAGCTTGTGCGGTGTGACGAGCAGCCAGGTGGGAGGCAACAGATCTGGTCGTTTGGGGTGAAAGGGTGAAAGGGGGTTTAAATAGTGAAAAGGGGTGAAAAGGGTATGTAGGGTGAAAGGGGTGAAAAGGGTGAAAGGGGTGAAGAATGGTTGATTGGTTTTGGGACCTAAAGAGGTTATTGCTAGGATCGGGGCAATGGCTAATCTGCTATGATTTATTTTGATCTGATCCGTCACGATTTATAATTGGTTTCATATTATCTATTGTCCCCCGTGTGTAAATCGACTGTTTAATGTTCAGTTCATCCGTGCATTTTCGTTTTAGCCCCTCCTGTCACAATTGGGCAAGTCCATTTACCCTATTTAGCCTACCCCTGGAATGTAACAACAACAACAACAACAACAACAACAACAACAACAACAACAACAACAACAATAACAACAGCAGCAACAACAACAGCAACAACAACATTGTGTTGTTGTTGTTGTTGTTGTTGTTGCTGCTGTTGTTATTGTTGTTGTTGTTGTTGTTGTTACATTCCATAGTGGTATAGTGTAATACCTTAGTAAGTTCTCCTCGTACAAGCCCATAGTGGCATACTGATCTAGCAGGTCTGTCAGTTGAGTGGGTTGTAAAGCATCCCACCCTGGACTGTAACAACAACAACAGCAATAACAACAACGTTGTGCAGTATAGTGTCATACTTTAGTAAGTTCTCCTCATACAAGCCCATAGTGGCATACTGATCTAGCAGGTCTGTCAGTTGAGTGGGTTGTGAAGCATCCCACCCTGGACTGTAACAACAACAACAGCAACAGCAACAACAACAACATTGTGAAGTATAGTGTCATACCTTAGTAATTTCTCCTCGTACAAGCCCATAGTGGCATACTGATCTAGCAGGTCTGCCAGTTGAGTGGGTGTTAAGCACCCAACCCTGGACGAAATAGTACTAGCTAGGCCAGCATAGACTGAATCGGCTTTATTGGCTTTGTTGCTACCAGGGGATACATTGCAGTACGCCTTCAACATGCGCGGTACATCCTTGGGGTCGATGTTCCAACTGGCTTGCTCCAAGGCCAAGGCCGCTGTGGGAGGAGAGAAACGTAGGTGAGTGAGGATACGGCGAGGTAGTGGTAGTGGTAATGGTAATGGGAATGGGAAGTGGTAGTGGTAGAAGTACACTTGGAGGTGCACTTTAAGATAAATAAGCCTTGTGACTACACTTAGAATTGGCTTTATACAACCTACCGATACTAATAGGATGGTGATCAGTGTAGGAGGGCAGAAACGTAGGTGAGTGAGGATACGGTAATAAGTACACTTGGAGGTACACTTGGAGGTACATTTCCCTTGTGACTAAGCTTATAATTGGCTTTATACAATTAACATATACTAAGAGGATGGTGTTCAGTGTAGGAGGACAGGAGCGTAGGTGAGTGAGGATACGGTGAGAAGTACACTTGCAGGTACAATTGCCTTGTGACTACACTTCGAATTAGCTTTATACGACCAACTGATACTAAGGGGATGGTGATCAATGTAGGAGGACATGAACGTAGGTGAGTGAGGATACAATGAGAAGTACACTTGCCGGTACATTTGCCATGTGACTACACTTCGAATTGGCTTTATACAACCTACCGATACTAAGATGATGGTGATTAATGTAGGAGGGTAGGAGCGTAGGTGAGTGAGGATAAGGCGAGAAGTACACTTGGAGCTACACTTGGAGGTACATTTGCCTTGTGACAACACTTATAATTGGATTTATACAACCAACATATACTAAGAGGATGGTGATCAGTGTAGGAGGACAGGAGCTTAGGTGAGTGAGGATACGGTGAGAAGTACACTGAAAGGTACATTTTCCTTGCGACTAAGCTTATAATTGGCTTTATACAATTAACATATACTAAGAGGATGGTGTTCAGTGTAGGAGGACATGAGCGCAGGTGAGTAAGGATACGGTGAGAAGTACACTGGAAGGTACACTTGGAGGTACATTTTCCTTGCGACTACACTTATAATTGGCTTTATACAACCAACATATACTAAGAGGATGGTGATCAGTGTAGGAGGAGAGGAACACAGGCAAGTGAGGATATCACTGCTTATGATTTTGTTTTTAATTCTATCAGCAACTTCAACTTCAGGTGGGAGAGTGTAGTACTGTTTTTGTTTTTATTTCTATCAACAACTTCAAGTGAAGGCAGGTGAGTATAGCACTGTTTTTGTTTTTGTTTCTATCAACAACTCAAAGTTGGGTGAGTGAGGATAGCAATGTTTTTCCTCTTCTTTTCTATTGATTTTTGTACACAAATAAATGTGTGGTTGTGAAGACATCTTGTTTTTGTTTTTGTCTTTATCTTTGTAAAAAGGTTAGGTGGGCGAGTTTTTGTATGCAATGCATTCCAAGTTTTTGTATGGAGTGCATCCATTGTTTCTGTTCACCCTGCATATGATATTGGCCCACCTGGGTCCAGAGCTCAGTCAATTCAGGTGGGTGAGATTTTGTATGCAGTGCATCTGAACCTTTGTATGCAGTACATCCAATGATTTGTATGCAGTGCATATGCTATATGCCCACCTGCGTCCATAATTTGTGCAGAGCAGCTTCCATTCTCATCTAGGGCCAGCACCAGGCGAGACACACCAAGGCCCGGTTTAGGTCGGTGAGTTTGTTTGCACATTGCATCCAGTGTGTTTGTACACCGTGCATATACAAATGTGCCCACCTGTGTCCAGAAATATTGCAGTGCAGTTTCCATTCTCATCTAGGGCGAGCACCAGGCGGGTCACCTCAAGGCCCGGTTTAGGTGGGTGAGTTTTTTTCGCACAGTGCACCTAGTGTGTTTGTACACCGCGCCAGCCCGTGCATATAATGGGCCCACCTGCGTCCAGAAATCCTGCAGTGAAGCTTCGATTCTCATATAGGGCGAGCACCAGGCGGGTCACATCAAAGCCCAGTTTAGGTGGGTGAGTTATTTTGCACAGTGCACCTAGTGCGTTTGTACACCTTGTCAGCCCGTGCATATAAAAATGGGCCCACCTGCGTCCAGAAATCCTGCAGTGCAGCTCCTATTCTCATCTAGGGATAGCACCAGGCGGGTCACATCAAGACCCATGGAACTGCATGCCCCCCCGCTGGCCGCCAGCTCAGGTGAAGACAGCTCTCTCAGGACCAAAGAGGTTGCCTCACTCCCAATGGCGGCAAACAACTCGTTGTTGGAGTGGCGCATGTGCACACACGCCCATGCCACGTCTGCCAAGTCAGGGAGTCTGAAGGCGCCAGCAGCTTGGAGTTGCGAGCGCTCAGCGTCAGGAGGGGGGCGCAGCGTCCAAAGGCTGGATAAAGAGCTGGATTCCTGTGCAAGATTGTGTAGGATGATGGTGATGGTGATGATGGTGGTGATGATGATGATGATGATGATGATGATGATGATGATGATGATGATGATGATGAATTAAATTATAATAAGTTAGGGAGTCTGAAGGCGCTGACAGCTTGGAGTTTTAAGAGCTCCGCGTCAGTAGGGGGGCGCAGCGTTCAAAGGCTGGATAGAGAGCTGGTTCCTAAGCGTGCTTGTGTAGGATGATGGTGCTGATGGCGATGATGGCGACTATGGTGATGGTGATGACTGTGATGTTGCTGATGGTGATATTGAGGATGCTGATGTTGATGTTGTTGAAGGAGATGATGGAGGTGGTGATAGTGATGACGCTGATGTTGATGTTGATGATGTTGATGATGCTGATGTTGATGTTGATGATGCTGATAGTGATGGTGATAATGGTGGTGGTGGTTGTGATGATGATGGTACACTTTATTCTACCAAGTAAGGAAGTTTGACGGAGCTGGCGGCCTGTAGCTGCAGGTGCTCCACAACAGGAGGGGGTTGCAGAGTCCAAAGGCTGGATAGATAGTCGAATTCCTGAGTAAGTAGCATAGGATGGTGGTGGTGGTGGTGGTGGAGGGGGTGGCGACGACGACGACGACGACGATGTTGATGATGATTAGGAGTTTTAATCACTCAGCTCTGAATCAGGACGGGATGGATGGAGAGCCACATGAGGGCTTCTTCCCATATCATCATGGCAGTAGAACCTCAACCCACACGCGGCTGCTTTTATGTATGTATATGTATATGTATATGTATATGTATATGTATATGTATATGTATATGTATATGTATGTCCGTATGTATGTACCAGTAGGGTAGCCCATGTGGCCGTTGGCCACCCCCACTCAACCCCACACACCCAGGTTATGCTCCCTGCTCTGGCTTACAAATGAAGTTACGCCCTTGTGTGCCCCCCCCCCCCCCCCCCCCCCCCCCCCTCTCCCTTCACATGCACTCAGTCAAAACATTCCCCCTTTTGTGACTAAAATATGGTGAGCATTCCCCCTCCCCTTCCCTACTCTGTATACCTCCCCCCCCCCCCCCCCACCCCCCCCCCCCCCCCCCCCCCCCCCCCAGGACCTGCATGATCCCCTTATTTCTTCCTGCCCCCCATCCCTCTTGACACACCTCTCTTTCTCCCCCCTGCACTCCCCTACCCCACACACCACCCAGCCATCTCCACCCTCGCCCGATGCTCCCCTCCCTCTCCCCCGAGTCCACAGACACACACATATACCATGTCACCCCTTCCTTTCCCTCCCCCGCTTAAGCTGTGCCCCCCCCCCCCCCCCCCCCCCCCCCACACACACACACACACACACACACACACACACACACACACACACACACACTCTACCACACATGCATACTATTCCAACCCACCCCCAGGCAGACCCAGTATCTCCTACGCTTCTCAACCTTTTCCTGCCCCTCATCCCACCCCATCCAAGCACACAAACTCTTTCTCATCCCCCACCCCCCACCCCACCCACCCATGGTCTCTTTCCTCAACCACCGAAATGCACGCACACTTTCCTCTCTCGTCCCTCAGACTCAGACCCACCTTATATTCTTCCTGTAGGCTGTAGCTGTCAGTTGGCCTGAATCATAAAGGTTTTCAACAGCTGAGAATCTTACTCGGCTGTTTACCTGGAGGAAACAAAATAAATCCATAACTAGTTTGGGCCGTCAGACTCACCTTACCCTGTAGCCGTCAGAATGCCTGACTCACAAAGGGTTTCAACAACTAAGTATCTCACTCGGCTGTTAAGCTGGACGAAACAAAATAAATCCATAACTAGTTTGGGCCGTCAGACTCACCTTATCCTGTAGCCGTCAGAATGCCTGACTCACAAATGTTTAAAAGCTGAGTATCTCACTCGGCTGTTAAGCTGGAGAAAACAGAATAAATCCATATCTAGTTTGGGCCGTCAGACTCATCTTATCCTGTAGCCGTCAGTTGGCCTGCCTCACAAAGGTTTTTAACAGCTGAGTATCTCACTCGGCTGCTTACATGGAGGAAATCAAATACAAAATCGTGAATCTATTTGAACGTCAGACTCACCTTACCCAGTAGCCGCCCGCTCGCCTGCTTGATGAGGTTGTTGAACAGCTGAGAATCTCACTCGGCTGTTTAGCTGGAGGAAACAAAATACAAAATCGTGAATCTATTTGAACATCAGACTCACCTTATTCTGTGGACGTCAGTTGGCCTGCCTCACAAGGTTGTTGAGTTGCTGAGTATCTCACACAGCTGTTTACCGTGTCTGGAGGAAACAAAATTAAAGTTGTTAAAACTGCCTGCCTCGCAAGGTTGTTGAACAGCTGAGTATTGTAGTGGGCAACCTCAGAGAAAGCTTCTAGGATCCGTGCCAGAGAAATATTGGGCCGTCAGACTCACCTTATCCCATAGCCGCCTGCTTGTTTGCATTGCAACGTTTTT
Organism: Chlamydomonas sp. ICE-L; assembly: GCA_013435795.1. Classification (NCBI taxonomy): domain Eukaryota; kingdom Viridiplantae; phylum Chlorophyta; class Chlorophyceae; order Chlamydomonadales; family Chlamydomonadaceae; genus Chlamydomonas; species Chlamydomonas sp. ICE-L. The sequence continues at coordinate 12,696,138 of JACBWV010000730.1, forward strand.
GAATAGCTGAGTATCTCACACAGCTGTTTACCTGGAGGAAATAAAATACAAAATTGCAAATATATTAGGCCATCAGACTCACCTTATCATGTGGCTGTCAGCTTGCCTGCCTCACAAATATTTTGAACAGCTGAGTATCTCACACGGCTGTTGACCTGGAGGAAACAAAATAAATTCACAAATATATTTGACTGTCAGACTCACCTTATCATGTAGCTGTCAGCTTGCCTGCCTCACAAAGGTTTTTAACAGCTGAGTATCTCACACGGCTGTTAACCTGGAGGAAACAAAATACAAAATCGCGAATCTTTTTGAACGTCAGACTCACCTTAGCCTGTCGCCGTCAGTTGGCCTGACTAAAGAAGGGTTTTAACAGCTGAGAATCTCACTCGGCTGTTTAGCTGGAGGAAACAAAATACAAAATCGCAAATCTATTGGGCCTTCAGACTCGCCTTATCATGTAGCTGTCAGCTTGCCTGCCTCATGAGGTTGTTGAACAGGGCTTAGTACCTGGAGGAAACAACTTGGAAACAAAAATGACCGATAGACTCACCTTATCCCGTATCCGCCTGCTTGCCTGCCTCATGAGGTTGTTGAGCAGGGCTTAGTACCTGGAGGAAACAAAACGGAAAAACAAAAATGACTGATAGACTCACCTTATCCCATAGCCGCCTGCTTGCCTGCCTCGTGGGGTTGTTGAACACGGCTGTTAACCTGGAGGAAAAAATAAATAAAAAATGACTGATAGACTCACCTTATCTTGTAGCCGCCTGCTTGCCTGCCTCGTGGGGTTGTTGAACACGGCTGTTGACCTGGAGGAAACATAACAAAAACAAACAATATATTGGACTAATAGACTGACATTAGCCTGTAGCGGGCTGTCAGACTCACCTTGTCCTGTAGCCGCCTGTTTGCTTGCCTTGCGAGGTTGTTGAACAGCTGAGTATCGTAATGGGCAACCTCAGAGAAAGCTTTCAGGATCCATGCCAGGTGCTGCGGGCTCAGCATGTTGTTGGGAGGACTGGCATTGAGCTGCATAGGGCACATAAGCAGGTTTGTCAAGTGTGATATATGCATGAGCTTGCCCAATTAGAAAGCTTTCAGGATCCATGCCAGGTGTTGTGGGATCATCATGTTGTTGGGAGGGCTGGCATTGAGCTGCATAGGGCACATAAGCAGGTTTGTCAAGGATGATATATGTATGAGCTTGCCCAATGAGAAAGCTTTCAGGATCCATGCTAGGTGTCGCAGGATCATCATGTTGTTGGGAGGACTGCATGGGGCACATACACAGGTTTGCCAAGTATGATATCGTTGCTATATATATATATATAGAAGGGGGCAGCTTGGGGTGCTGCAGCTCAAGCAAACGAGCTGGCCCCCTCAACATCACTCCTCGTCATAAGGCGTGGCATTAATTTTGTTGATTTTGAAGTAGGGGACAGCAAGATGATATCATATGATATCATGTTATGACGGCGGTCTAGCCAGGCCAAAGTTGCCACTCATATATAATATCATATGAAACAATTTGTAAGATATCATATGATATCATACTCGCCTTTGGTCAACATAATATGATATGCCGGTCCCTATTTATAAGAGGGCAGCTTGGGAGGCCCAAGAAGGCCGAGAAGGGGTTCAAGGGGATAGGTAGGCTTCGGGTGTCGACACCCAAACAGTTTTTGCCAGACGTATGTAGGGCCAGTTGGGTATGTATGGTACAGTCCAGGGGTAGGCCAAAAAGGCTAAAAGGGACTAGTCCAACTGTGACAGGAAGGGCTAGAAATAAAACGCATTGATGAACTGAACCCCAAGAAATCACTTAGGGGGTGGCCACAGAAGCCGTTCTTTGTCAGATTTATGTATTTCCAGTTGTGTAGCAAAAGTTGCGACGCAAGCCTGATTTCAGGATTGTGGCATAGCACGTTGGCCCAAAGCTAGGCCAATCATTGAGGATGCCTCCAAGGAGACCTAATCAGGGTTTCCAGATAGACAGACAGTTGCCCCAAGACAGCCTTGGGACAACTGCCTACCCGAGGCAGCCCCGAGACAGTTGCCCCAAGATAGACAGACAGACAGACAGACAGACAGACAGACAGACAGACAGACAGACAGACAGACAGAAAGACAGACAGACAGACAGACAGTTGCCCTGAGACAACCTTGAGACAGTTGCTCCGAGCCCTTGCAAAATTCAAATTTGAGTGCCTTGAACAACAGCCAGTGCTATACTCTCAATCTGTATAAGAACAATTTTTGGGGAAAATTGATTTGATTGAGAACCATCTAGGCTATGTATACCTTCTTATGTTAATCAATATAACAAGTTTTAGCCAATAAAAATGCATCCCTAATAGACTAGACGGTGTATTACCCCCCTCTCTTCATATATATGTATATATATATATATATATATATATATACTAGTACGGTAGCCCGTGTGGCCGGTGGCCACACAGACACACATCACCCCCACCCTAATCATAATAGGGTGCCCGTGGGGCTGGGTTACAGAATGTAATTACAGAATTATATATATTATGATGTATTGCGTATAATCTTGGAACCAGGAGGATACAGGCAACCCTGCGCATAAGGGTCGAGAACTGATAGTCAGTAGTGGTAAAGTTTTGAGGGCACATAACGTCATTGGAAGCAATGTTTTGGGGCGACCCCCCCCCCTTCTGAGAGGCGGGAGCCCCCAGGGTTACCCATGTCTCCGTCTGACCAAACATTGAAGCCTGGCACGTCAGCCAACTGTGTCATAACCAACTGGCTTCGGTCAGCTCCATTTCAGTTGCCACCTTTTGTTCCGTTGCCAACACACTCAGCCAATTTCCACATTGCTTGCAACGCTGCATAGGACTTGTTTATTTCAGATTTATGCAGGCCAGGTTGAGTAGCTACTTGGGCTACCCAAGCCTGATTTCAGGATTGTTGCGTAGCCAGTGCATGGCGGATTACGAAGAGCAGAGCCCGGGGGGTTAGGAGGGTTCATGCATTATCATGCAACAACGAAATTGCGATGGGACGGCGACTCAGTGGCGACGCGTTGTCGGAAACAAAAGTGATTGGAAGGACTGGCATTGAGTTGCATAGTGTTGAGATGATAACTTAATTATATTGTAGAATTAAATGATCACTAAACCAAAAACTCAGGGCCCCTGTCAGTAAAACGATTGTTAGGGGTTCAGTTAATCAGTGCTTTTTCTTTTTAAGCCCTTCCTACACGGTTGGGCAAGTCCCTTAAGCCTATCTGGCCTACCCCTCGACTGTAACAAACATACATAGGGAAAACAAGGGACAATCCCCGTTTTGACGAATGGCTCAATGGCAGAGCTCCTTGAGCAAAGAAAGAGCCGAGTTGGAATCCCCACGGGTGCGTTTTATTGTTTGCGGTCGCTGTTAACCACCATGGTAGCTTTGTCCAGGTGAAGTAGCAGCCCGTTCCCCACTGCCGTAAGACGGGGCTCCTTTAGTACCACGCCCCACCAGGCGTTATCATTACCCAGAACCACCTAGAGGCGGGGGCTTTATTTAGACTTGCACACTCAAACAGTGTTTTTTCTTGCATATTTATGTAGGCCAGCGTGTGTTGCCTAGGCATACAGAAGTACTCAAGTCTGACTTCATAATTGTTGCATAGCCATGGCATGGTGGAGAGCGAAAGGGGGGTTCGAGGGGCAGTGCTAAACCCATGCATCGCCATGCACCGATGGAACAACGACACAAACAAGGGGTATCATCTGATTCACAGTATTAGTACGGGTATGAAGAGGACAGGCAGCCATAATCATGTTTTTACTATTTTTTGCTACGCCCTACTTTCATGCCGTCCAGCCTCCAGCACTAGCACAAGCGCAGCACTAACACAAGACGCCAGTTATTTCCCCACCTGCGCTGCTGCAGATTTGAAAATCGGCACATGGTGGTAGCCTGCTTGAGCAAAGGATGCAAGGACCACTGCCAAGTGGCCCTCGGGGAAGAGGCTCTCAAACTCAACCAGGGGCAGAAACAAGTTGCCCAAAGCCAACACAAGGCACCTGAGCTACCCACCTGCGCCGCCGCAGCTTTGAACATCGGCACATGGTGGTAGCCTGCTTGAGCAAACGATGCAAGGACCACTGCCAAGTGGACCTCGGGGAAGAGGTTCTCAGACTCAAACAGGGGCAGAAACAAGTTGCCCAAGACCAACACAAGGCACCTGAGCTACCCACCTGCGCCGCCGCAGCTTTGAACATCGGCACATGGTGGTAGCCTGCTTCAGCAAACGATGCAAGGACCACTGCCAAGTGGCCCTCGGGAAAGACGCTCTCAGACTCAAACAAGGGAAGAATGAAGTTGCCCAAGAGCTGCCAAAGGCGTGCGTTACAACAGCCCATGGCTGCCAGCCTGTGTGCGAGATGCGCAGAAAGGAACGTGGTCAGGGGCCCATAGCTGACTGCCTGCCTCCTTGCCATCTTGGGGCAGCTTAGTACACTTGGTGACAAATCACACACATCCAGAAAACCAGCGTCTCCGCTTGCATCAGGACTTTGGGATGGAAGTGGAGTCATGGAAGGGTGATACCGTTTTGACAGTTGAGTTGGTTGACTTGGCTGGATTGTGCTTGCAGCACTCAGTTCCAGTCCTGGGCTGGTGATGCTCATGGCAGTACGCTGATCTGGCGTGGCAGTATGCTGATCTGTCATGGCTGTTGTACTCCCCATGCCCAATGTTCCAGGGGCACCAGTTGCCTCTCCTTGCTGCTGAGCTAGCTGTTGCTGCTGCTGAGATGTGGGTCTAGGAATTTTGTTGGAGGTGATGCGTTGCTGCTGCTGCTGCTGCCTCAAGTGTCCCCGCAATTGTTCCACTAGCACATTTTCGTGGAAGTCTTTCCACAAGCAGAAAAGCGATGGCGACGCTTGAATGCCCACGAGCTCTTGGTGAAGATTTTGCCAGCTACCTGTGCGCATGGTTTACAAAGGTTCAGGCAGGTTGTGAGATAGAAAGAGAGGTGTGTGTGTGTGAGAGAGAGAGAAAGAGAGAGAGAGAGAGAGAGGGAGATGTCAGGTTCGAATCCCCAAAGGTGCACTTTAGTGTTCGCGGTCGCTTTCAACCGCCAGGGTAGCCTTATCCAGGTTAAGTAACAGCCCGTGCCCTACTGCTGTAAGACAGGGCTCCCTTAATACCACGCCCCACCAGGCGCTATCATTACTTTATAGCAGTTCAGCGGATGATTTGGCTTTGACAGGTCGTATTGCTGCTACACTTGTTCAGGCCAATTTTGGACCATTCTCCCAGAATTATCAGGCCTAAAAAAAAGGTACAAAGTACGACCTACGACCTTTTTCGATTCATCCAAATGTAAATCATTCGCTGAATTAATATAATGAAGGCAGGGGGAATGGACGTAAGAGACAGGAACAGAGGTTATGGGACATTCGCCGCTAGCCCCAGGGCAAGCGGACAGGCTGGCCCCCTCAACTCCACGCCTCGTCATGGAGTGCAACATTTATGTACGCATGTATTTGTTTATTTAATCTATTCTGGGACATGAGCTGACCTGCGCACAGCAGCCGCAACGCCATGGCCTCCATCACCACTATCTGAACCCCATACACGAGGACGTCTGGGTCTGAAGTATTATACTCATTCACCAGCTGCCTGGCTTGGCCCCACTTCTCTTCAATCTGCGCCATGCTGGCAGGAACAGCACCACCAGCACCACCAGTGCTGGATAGTGACGCCAGCAGCTCCCGCAGCATATGGTGGGAGTTGGTGTAGCTCTTGATCGTCTGTCGTGACAGGGTTTTTTCAATCTTGCCTTCCCTTGCCACCGCCCCCTGTGTTGTTGCGGCCCCCTCCTGGCTTGGTCCAACAGCCCCCTGCCTTGGTGCAGCACCCTCTTGGCTCGGTGCAACATCCAGCCACGATGCAGACTCCTCCTGACTCAGAGTAACACCATCTCGGGTCGACACAATAACCCCCTGACGTGCTGCAACACTATCCTGACCTGAAGTTGCATCCCTCTGAACCTGCTGGTCCAATACAGACGGCAGCACTTTCAGATCTGGGCTGATCGGGCTGACTCGAATTCCACGAGGCTGCGGGCCTGCTTCCACACATGAGCTGCACATAGCACTTGCTGAAAGGGGTTTAGGGTTACTTCTTGTCAAGGGGGATACTGGGCAGCAGGCTGGATGCGGAGAAAGGGGTTTAGGGTCAGTGCTGATCAAGGGGGGGACTGGGCAGCAGGCTGGGTGTGGATAAAGAGATATGCTCCTTCCCAAAGGTGAACTCGCACTGTACTGAGTTGGAGCCCATCCAGCGAACGATCTTGGTGTGGTAGATAGGGGTATGGTGGAAGGAGCTTGGGGAGCAATTGGGCTGTAACAAACTTGTACGGTACTCTCCTTGAAATAGCTCAAACTTCCAGGAACTGACTCCTTCAACAAGAGTGTGCCCCCGCAGGTCCCACTGCCTTGTCTTACAACAGCCACATTCTCTTCCTCAGATGGAGGTCTGCTGACACGGGATTGGGAAGGGGGGTGGGTGTAGAGGCACCAGCCCCTGTCGGTAGCACATGGTGCGAGGGGGTAGGGTAGATGCAAGAGCAGAGATAGGACTGAAGGGGGGAGAGAGGGGAGGGGAAGGCTCAGCGATGTGTGTGGGTGGTGCGGTGTGGTGTGCAGGGGTAGTGTGTGTGTTTGGGAGGGGGTGGGGAGGGGAAGGTAAAGGGATGGAATGGGTGGGTTGTGATGGTAGTGGTGTGGGAGGCAGGGGGGCAGGGGCAGGGGATGGAGGGGGCTGATCTAGAGAGGAGAGACTGGGTAGGGGGCTGGGTCAGTTTACGCCAGCTCCAAGGACAACAGTCCCATGAGATATGGCATGCACGATGATGGCCAAAGCTGGTGGTGTGTAAGAAAGCAGGGACAGAGCAGAGCTTGTGTTGGTCCGCTTTCAGTTTGTGGGTGTCAGGTTGTGTTGTGTTTGGTGCTTGTGGTGTGCCATGTGCCCATGCCCTATGTCGGTATGGCATGGGCAGGGAAGGGGGAGGGGGGGGAGGGGGGGGGGTGGGGGGGGGGGGGGGGGGGGGGCAGAGCAGGTCATCGCAGAGTGTGCATGCAGCTGGGCTTCAGCACTCCCTTCGTGATAGGGACTGTGTTGAAATGGCGCATGTGCTACTGTGAAATGGACTATGGGCGATGCTGAAATGGTGATTGGGCTATTTTGACACGGACTACTGGCTATATTTGCATGGACTATAGGTCATGATTGAAATGGGCAGTGGGTTATGAGTTATGTTGACATGGATGATGGGCCATGATGGAATGGGCTTTTTTCTTTCAACATGCATGTCACCTCGGGGAGTGCTGCGCGGATACCGGATTATCATGCCATCAGCTGTCACCGATTATTTAGGTATTGCTGCCGTCATCAGGCTCCGCCCACAGCCTGTGAGCTGGGGCGTAAAGGGGGAGGTGCGCAGAATAAGGGAAATGCCTAGGGCAGAAGGAGGACACTGACAACAGACAGATTGCACGGAGGACAAGCGGAGGAAATAGAGGACAGATTAGTCGCTAGCCTGCATGACTGACATCACGCGCATTTGCACTGCGGACAAACAGTCGGTACTGACAAATTTGCTCGACATCAAGGGAGCAGTTGTTGATATCGTGAGCAGGACCAGCATGGGTTCGCTCGTCCCCGAAATGGCGGTTATCGGTTCGCGTACCTGGAGTCGGTTGCCCACAAGGTTCTGACTGATCTGGAGCTGATCTGATACATATTTTCGGAGTCATCCACCATTCAGACTGCGTCCACCATCACCTCCCTTGCCAGGCTTAAGATCATTCCTCAATTCCAGTCGTTCCTCAATTCCAGCCGAGTTTTACAGTTCTGGCTCACCTGTGCAACGCCAGGCTCAAAGTGATGTTCTCAATTTGTCGCCGATAATTATTCGCACCACACCCAGCATGACCGCTGCTCAGCCTCGTTTCGGTTTGGACATTAAGGTCTGGGATAACTTCGTAGAGTCTCAGGTTGCTATCCTGTCAGCCGTCCCCACGCCTCTCGATTTCTAAACACGAACTATCGACGAAACTGCAGGGAAAATGGGTTGGCAAATTGAGAAGAGGAGAGAAGACAGTTGAGCTAAGAGCATATGACATTCCAGAGGCGCTGAAAGGTGGGCAGGAGAAAACTGTGTCAGCTGTACTACTAGGACACGAGTGCCTTATTGGCATCTAATCAGATGCCTGTATGGCACTCGTGTTCTAGTAGTATACGCTGACAATAATGCATGTCCCGGGAGGAGAACAGATTACCCAGAGGTTCCACTAATCCACAGCCAAGCTTTTTTCGGCTATGGTCTTACACTGGGGGCAACTTAGTACTGATCAGACCCGCAACCCGCCTGTGTACCGCGACCTTCTGGGGAGGATCGATCCCCACCGTTTTCCTCCCGAGTCAGGCATTATTGTCAGCTGTACTACTGGGATACGAGTGCCTTATTGGCATCTAAATCAGATGCCTGTATGGCACTCGTGTTCTAGTAGTATACGCTGACATACTGGAACACTTGTGAAGAGAGGAAAATAGGATGTTGGGGTAACTTTCATGAGATCCAGAGGGTGGCATATGACATGCCTCCTCAAAGATTGTCATAAGGCCTTAGGACCTCAAATTGCTGTAGAATGGACTTCAATACTATACCCTCGCTTCTCTCACTTTCCTCCGTGGCGCATTGCGGCTATGATCCTGTATATAATTGTTCCATGTCCGGGTTTAGCGCGTGGTTTCAGGGCTTTGGTTCCATATCTTGCCGACCTGTAGCTGACGTGGCCACGGGAGTCTTCCCGTTGGTACGACTGGCTCAATGCTAGTGAATATAAAGGGTTGTGCTGAATATCACTGGTCATGCTGGTTAGGCTTTAGTCAATATCACAGGTAATCATTACTATCACAGGTTGTCATGAATATCACAGGTTGTCATGCACACCACAGTTTATCACGAATATCACAGTTGATCATGAATATAACAGTTGTTGATTATGAATATCACAAGATATCATGAATATCACAGGTTATGAATATCACAGTTGATTATGAATATCACAAGATATCATGAAAATAACAGTTCATTAAGAATATCACAAGATACCACGAATATCCCAGGTTATCATGAACGTCACAGGTTGTCATGCATATCACAGTTTATCGCGAATAGCACAGTTGATTATGAATATCACAAGAAATCATGAATATCACTGGTTATCATGAATATCACAGTTGATTATGAATATCACAGTTGATCATGATTATCACAAGTTATTATGAATATCACAGTTGATCATGAATATCACAGGTTATCATGAATATCACAGTTGATCATTATTATCACAAGTTATCATGAATATCACAGGTTATCATGAATATCACAGGTTATCATGAATATCACAGTTGATTATGAATATCGCAAGATATCATGAATATCACAGGTTATCATGAATATCACAAGATATCATGAATATCACAAGATATCATGAATATCACAAGATATCATGAATATCACAAGATATCATGAATATCACAAGATATCATGAATATCACAGGTTATCATGAATATCACAAGATATCATGAATATCACAGGTTATCATGAACATCACAGTTGATTACGAATATCACAAGATATCATGAATATCACAGGTTATCATGAATATCACAGTTGATTACGAATATCACAAGATATCATGAATATCACAGGTTATCATGAATATCACTGTTGATTATGAAGATCACAAGATATCATGAATATCACAGGTTATCATGAATATCACAGTTGATTACGAATATCACAAGATATCATGAATATCACAGGTTATCATGAATATCACTGTTGATTATGAAGATCACAAGATATCATGAATATCACAGGTTATCATGAATATCACAGTTGATTACAAATATCACAAGATATCATGAATATCACAGGTTATCATGAATACCACTGTTGATTATGAAGATCACAAGATTTCATGAATATCACAGGTTATCATGAATATCGCAAGATATCAGGAATATCAGGGGTCGTCATGCATATCACAGGTTATCAGAAAAATCACAGGTTGAAATGAATATCACAGTTTAGTAAGGGCATTATCTAGGAGTCTTAATCAAATGAAATAAGAATTTCTACTATGGACCATTTTCAACATGATAATATAGCTGTGTGCATTGTTGGTGTGGTGCTGTCTTTCGTTGCATTTCCATTGAACAACTTCACTGGACTTGATGCCTGTAGTACGCTTGTTATATATCGATCGACTTAACAGTCACATTTAAATTGGACTCGTCTTGCGTTGAGTTGGAAGCAACTGCCGTCTGAAAAAATTGTCAGAAGTCAAGTAAAGTTGTTCAATGGATATGCATCAACGGTGCATTTCCAGTGAACCACTTGACTAACGTTAGCGCCTGTAGTACGCATATCGTACAGGAATCGACTTACAGGTCGCATTTCCATTGGCCTCAACTCGAGTTAACTCGCGCCCCACTCTTTTTGAATCCGGTTTTTCAAGTAAAGTAAAGTCCATTTGAAGTTGAGTTTAGTTAGCACAACTCAAATCCCTTTTTGGGACTCGAATTGGCTGGACTTGAGCTGAGTTGTACTTCTCAAATGGAAACACGAAAGGCTTGCCTTGAGTTAACTCGCGCAACTGCCAAGTCACGTCCGCCAAACTGAAGTCAGCTCAACTCAAGTCAAGTGGTTCAATGGAAACGCACAATAATTTACTCAAGTAAAGCCGCTTTGGGGGGCTTGACTTGAGTTGTACTTCTCTCTGCCAAACTGCGCAGCACAGATGCGATCAATAGAAACACGAAAGGCTCTACTTTACTTGACGAGATTAACTTCGAATTCCGGGAATGCTAAGTCAAGTCCGCCTAACTCAATTAAAGTCGACTTCAGTCAAGTCGTGAAATGGAAATGCACCGTTACCTGAAATTATCAGCAAGACACCAATCTGCGTAAAATTACAAGGCCTTCGGCGCGAGGCCCTCTAACCCCCCTGTTTATTACCTATTACAGCTCTTGGGTGAAACGGTTGATGAACAATTTTTCCATTTCAGCAACTGCCATTTATATTCACAACAGGCCCTCTTACCTCCCTCGTTGATTACCGGTTGCAGCTTGCTCTTGGGTGAAACTGCTGATGAGTAGGGAACGGCAACTGATATAAATGTTTGAAAAACTGATATTGACTAATATTATTATATTGTCACAATAAAATTAGTTTTTCAAACAAATCCAAAATTCTGGTGAGAGGGCTCGTCAGCCTAATATTATCAAACATTCACTAATATTATCCATTCACTAATATTAACTAACTTGCCCTTTCCCTGCTGATGAGCGATTTATGAATTACAGCAACAACCCTCTCTCCGCACAACAGGCCAGGAAATTGCTTTGATCCAGACCCCTGATGGCATTGAGGGGGTGTCCAATTTAGGAGATGCTGTAGAAGCTGGTGATCCAGGAGCCAAATTGGTGAGCTTGAGACTGTCCGTCTGTTTACCCCTGGTATAATCAATCCACTTTAATCTTATGCAATAGCATAAATTCATCACCGCTCGTCGCCAAAAAAGTAACAGTGCTTGAACTCAGTTTGAATTCATCACTGTCACCAGCACTGTCACTGTCACTGTCACTAGCACTGTCACCAGCAATGTCACCAGCACCAACACTGTCACCAGCACTGTCACTGTCACCATCAACTGTCACCAGCACCAACACTGTCACCAGCACCAACACTGGCACCATCACTGTCAACATCACTGTCAACATCACTGTCAACAGCACTGTCACCAGCATTTTCTTCTGTTTCTTCTCAGGTTGGGACAGTTTTATTTGGCCCGGTCATGACTTATACGTCTGAGGAGCAGCTGTGCAAAGATGAGTCTAGGCATCTAGTTGGCAAAGGGTCTGCCTATGGCTGGCAATCAGGTGGGGTGTCATGAACTTGAATCTCGTGAGACGCTGCAGGTTTGGACATGCTCGCTAAATTTTGCACGCAAGTGTTGCATGGCACTGAGGTAGATGCAGAAATCTGATTTCTTGTGTTGTTGGCATAGCACTGTTTCTGCTGGGGTGGGGGTGGGGGGCCATGTGGGGGGTGGGGGGGGAAAGGTCATCCGGACTTTGCTAGTCCGGAGGTAACCAGTTACATCTAAACCCTAACCCCCCTAAAACCTAAACCCTGAACCCTAAACCCTAAACTACAACCCCCTTAAACCCTAAACCCCCACCCCTGGACTGGCAAGGTTCGGACTAGCTAGAAGGGGGGTAGGGGGGCACATAAGATGAAAAGGGGAAGAAGTATGGAGAAGGGGTGTACGTGTGCATCTATGCGTGCGGGGGGAGAGGGAGGGGGGCGTCGAGTGAAGCAGGGTGTACATGGCTGGGTGGTGTGTAGGATAGGGGGTGCAGGGGTGAAAGAGAGAATGTGTCAAGGTGTGTGTGGGGGGGGGGGGAATATTTTGAGGAGAGGAAGGGGTGGCATGCGATGGGGGAAATATCTTGACTATGTGTATGCCAAGGGGGAGATGAGGGGTGCGGGTGGGGTAGGGGGGTACATACAAGGACGTGACCCGTTCTGTTACCCAGACCAGAACCCAGGGCCTGGGTGGGATGGGTGGGGGGTGGCCAACAGCCACAAGGGCTACCGTACTAGTACATACATACATACATTGTCTGTATTGTTCCCCTAGGTCAAACAACAGCTTTGTACGGATGGCCAATTGAGAAGACTGGCTGGTATGATGTAGAAAAGGAGGCTCCCGCAATGCGCAGACATATGCGTTCTATTTACGAGCTACTGGACTAGCTACCCGAGAAGACTTGCTGGTATGATGTGGCTAGGGCGCTTCCACAGTGCGCAGACATATTATATCTTTCTATGAGCTTCTGAACTAGCTTCCTGCGGGTAGCTCTGAGCAGCTCTCTGGCCTTCATTTTTACCTGCAGATATTTTGGCTGGCCTGCTTACTGCTGCTACTGCTCCTTACTGCTGCACTGAGATATGTATGTTGGGGGATGTACCCTGACGCATAGCACCTTATGATTAGGCTTCTTTGATGTCCTTAGAACACTCTTTTAAATATACCCTTTGAATAATCTTGTTTTCTGTACAGAAGACGGCGAGCAGCTAAATTGCTGGCTGGGGCCATGTAACCAAGTCCAGCTCAAGTTTAGTTACCGCTGCCACCCGTTGTGTAAATGCTTAACATGTACGCTCTCTAGCGAGTATATATGCCACTTGCATTGGTTGCAACTTAACATCATCAGCGTGATTCATTCCCTCTGGACAGTCAGTAGAGACAGCTTAGATCATTTGCAGAGATACCAACGTTTTTTTGTAATAATCTCTGTAGTGCCGTATACCTACAGTAGGTGCCCAGCCACAATTCCTACACAGCCAACTAATCATTGGAGTACCTCATCGCCAATCACTGCGTATGTACATATATTACAGTCCAGGGGTAGCCACTTTGGCTAAAGGGGCTTGCCCAACTTAACACCAACACCAACAAGAGCAACTCTGGATTTTTAGGAGGGGCTAATTCAAAGAAACAATGGGTGAAGTGGTCCCCAAAAAGTTGTAAGCGTGCTGCCAATCCATGGCGGAGGACCTGAGTCACTGTGTTCCGAATGTTAAACGATATATCAAACCACCACCACGCACAAAGCCATCATCCTTCCCTGCCTCTAAATGTACAGCCATGGCAGTTTCCCCCACCCCCAATGACCACTGAAACTAGGGAGCGTACTAAGCGGATGAAACCGTTTGAAGACTTGTCCAAGTAGACGTTTGTCGACCAACAAATCATATGAGTATAGTGTCAGGCATGCTAATTCTACTTGAAATTGAACTTGATTACATGGCTCCAGCCTGGTAAATGGTAATAAGGCTGATTCCCGTTTTCAGCAGTATCATCATCATTACACTGTCATTGGCAGTCCATTGTTGGCTCAGCAAAAGTACGCTCCACAAACCAGTACACCCGAGGAGTGGGTTGGGGTGTGGGGCTTAAAACCAACCCTCAAATACTAATCAAAGGGTACAACTGGTTACAAGCAAGAAAGCAAAAAAGCAGGCAATATTGTCATTAAAGGTTAGGTCCCTTCAAGTACCCATCCATACTGCGCACCCGCTCCGTCGCAAGCCTCTCCATCTTGCTACTGGCATCGTCAACTACGAGCCAAGCCCCTATCTGCTGTCGTCGCACCGCCAGATTTGCACCTTCTGATTCAGTCGAGAATCTCCTGCCCGTCGAGGCATTATGATAATTTATACCGGTATAATATATACCGGCATATGTCTATGCAGGATTCCATACAATCCATTTGCTGGCTTCTTTCTAGAATGTAACTTGAAGTCTTGGCTTCAGACTTAAGGCTGCTCGTCGCCATCGGTATTGTTACAATTTCAACGTTCAAAGGTTTTGCCCTGCCCTGCCAAGCTAGCGGTGCATGATAATATGATGTACTCATACCGGTATTCATGAATACCAGTAAATTCATTCAATGGCCTAATAATGGCTAGAAGGGCTGTCCGTCGATGATCTACAACTCGTGCATTTGTCTTGCAACTAGGCAAACACTGGCCTGCCTATGACATACAAATGCAAATATGTAATGTAACGCAACGTGATGTTAGGTCAAGGAGTCACCAAGACATAAAACAAGCGAGAGCACCGCTATTCATCCTGATAACCACATTTTACGGACCAGTGTTGAACTGTTGACGAAGACGATCCCACCGAGCCAGCGTTTCGCAGTCCGGGGATGATTTTGATTTGACATATTGCCTCGTCTTTTTCAGGCCCAATTAAAATGTCAATTATCATATAATTATCAGAATTCACAGATATACTAAAGGCACTATGTACGACCTACGACACTACGGGGTCCCCCTTCCTGGGGGGAAGAAAATCCTTTTAAATAAAAATTCCTTTTAAATAAAAAATAATAATCAGGCAGTTGCTCGTGCACCGCATGTCGGAATCTGGGCCTAAATGGGTCGTAAGCCCCGAAACCATCGAAAAAGTCGAAAACGTGTCGGGGGAGGGGGAGATATCGCCCCACAAAAAAGGGGGGGGGGGGGCGGCCGCTTTCAGAAATTTCCTTGAGTGAAATTTGAAAAATGGAAACTGAAAAGGCCAAACTTCCTCAGGACTTGGTCCCTGATAAAATTAAGCAGACCTACGACACAAGCTCGACGAGATCTTTCCGAATCCGCGTTTATTTCCGACAACGAGTAAATATGGAGGCGCGGTCCTCTAGATCCAAGTCGAGGCACCTGGTGACCTGGCAGATCCTCGTATCCTGGTCGAGCTGGTTTCGGAAATATCATCGAAACTTCCTCACGAGACGGAATCTGACAAGGTGAAGCATACCCATGAAACTGGTTTGACGAGAGCATTTCGAATCCGCGCTCGTTTTCGAGAATTAGTTAATGTGTCGAGGTGGTGCTCGAGTAGTGACCTCCACAGGTTCCAAGTACAAAAAAGTGTCAAAGTTGGGCCAAACCATAAACTCAGTGTTTCCTCCCCAAACTTCTTGGGCATATGGAGGGTACTTTACCATGCAACTTAGGCTTAACACCACCTTAAAATTCTGAAACACCAAAACTTGCTGGCTCAGCTCAGAATCAGGGCTAGGAAAGCGTGCTTGCTTGACCATGTTGTCAAATCCAAATGTAAGACCACAAATGTATAGAGCTCGTCGAAGGGATCACTAAAGACCCTACTATGGGCCCCTAATTATAATTTGTGAAGGCGATATGGGCCTTTGGGGGGGCAGGGGGGGGGGGGGGGGAAGGCAGATTACAAAAACTTCCGACATAGGTATATGAAAAAACGTCCCAAGGGCCCCTGATAAATATCTGCACACTCTTCCACTCAGACTGTGCTACGCAGTTTCGGCCAGTCCTTCCACCCTAAGGCCCTCTCCACCTGAGCTTGGACTGCTGCGCTACATACAGCACGGAGGGAAGTTCTCTACATCTTCCAAGGCGGCAAATCTGAAAATGTTTGAACCTGGCCAGGGCTCGAACCTCAGACCCGTCTGATCGTCGGCTGGGTAACACTATACCATACAGCCCAGAGCTCGAAACTTACCAGTCACATCCTATTTCAAGGCATTTCTGTACGGCTTTTCTTAGCAGCTTCTGGGCAGCTCCCTGAGCCAGTCACTATGTTGGACCTCAATATTTCAGCAATTTTGGATATTAGATTGTGTCAGATTCAAGGTGCAGTAGGTAGCCAGTCAGGGTAGCTGCTCAGAAGCTGCTGTTTGAAGCGGAAAACAAAAACTAGGTCCTATTTGCTAAACCTCTCTTGGTCTTTTCGTATCTTCTTCCCTCCATTTGAGGTTGGTCAACATCTTGCACAAGTTTGCAACATTTAGGTTACCACCCTCCTCATCATGTGGTAGTGGGGTCCATCCACTGGGCATTCCTTTCTCCAGTGTTTCCGGACCTGTACATCATTCATGCAACTAGGATTGGATTGGATTGGATTGGATTGGATTGGATTGGATTGGATTGGATTGGATGGTAACTTGAATTTGGTTGCATGGCTGTAGTCGTTAAGGCTTCTTGCCATCTTCTGCATCAACATCGGCATCAACATTTGTTTCATGGTTTTCCGCCAACTCTGGGCTGCTCACCGTCTTCCAATTCGAATCCTGGATTGATAGATTTTTTATGAAGGCGAATATGTTGATGTATCAGTCCAGGGGTATCCAGACAGGCTGAAGGGTTAAGGGTTTAGGGTTTAAGGAACTGCTCACTTAATTTGTATTTACTATCTCACTTGGTGGATGGCCCCAGTGCAAGCAAACAGCCTGGCCCCCTCAACCTCACGCCTCATAATATGGCATATTACTTATTTATTTACTATCTCACGGTATCTCAATACTTATGCTTTGGTTCCTTTGATCGAGTGTGTCATCTTTGTGATTCTGGTACCGTTCAAGATGCACACCATGTGGTCTTTGAATTTACTGACAAAGCCTTACTGGATTTTGAAGAGAAAAATATATTTGTTCATTTTAACATTTCTCTGGTAATTGTATTTTACTGCCAAAGACGGCGAGCAGCCAAATTGCTGGCTGGAGCCACATAACCAAATTAAAGTTAAAGTTAAAGTTCAAGTAGCTCAAAGCTTCAGGCAATCATTTGGTGGTCGTCCCCAGTGCAAGCAAACGGGCTGGCCCCTCAACCTCACGCCTTGTCATAAGGCATATTCTTTATTTGCATATTTATTCTATCTCATGGTAGCTCAAAGCTCGAGGCTATCATTTGGTGGTCGTCCCCAGTGCAAGCAAACGGGCTGGCCCCTCAACCTCACGCCTTGTCATAAGGCGTATTATTTATTTATTTATTTATTTATTCTATCTCCTGGTAGCTCAAAACTTAAGGCTATCATTTGCAGTACAGAGGGCTCCTGTCGATCAAACACTTGTCAGGGGTTCAGTTCATCAAAGCTTTTTCTTTTTAAGCCCTTCCTATCACGGTTGGGCAAGACTCTAGCCTACTTGGCCTACCCCTGAACATACATACATACTTGAAGGTATGAAAGGAAATTCACCCCAGGAGGTTGGCCTCCCGACACAAACCAGAGTCACCGAGGATTCAGTTTGAATGGAATTGCAATCAACTAATCGATGTTTGTTTCCCAATTGGGAAAATGTGGTCTGGATCAAACAGACAGAGCAGTGAAGCATGAGTCCTTACATTGTTACACTATCACTCATTGGACCTGGCATGTTGGCTATCGGAGCGACAGGTAGCACTGGAATCGAGTGCAGTGGGTAAAAAACAGGTTTTACGAATGGGCCAGGGGCCAGGAAGGCCCAGGGTTGGAACGTGCGGACAAACAGACAAACAAACAGACACTCGGACAACATTGTTACACTATCACTCATTGGACCTGGTATCAACTCACCGTTGTTTCGCACGTAGTGCTTGTTCCCCAGTTGGAACAATGTGGTCTGTACCTCGCTGTCGGAGCAGTTAACCATGAGTTCTCTGATCCTGTCTGCAATGAGTGTTACAGCGGTGCTGCTCCCATTCCTTGCTGCAAGTTTGAGTTGGGATGGGTGGGGGTGGGGGGTGGATGGTGGATGGTGAGGGGTAGTGGGCGAGTAGTGTGTGTGTGTAGTGGGTGGTGGTGTCGGCAATGAGTGTTACAGCGGTGCTGCTCCCATTCCATTCTGCAAGTTCGAGTTGGGGGCGGGGTGGCTGGGGGTGGGTAGTGGGTGGGTACTGTCGGTGGGTACTGAGGGCTGAGAGTAATACAGCGGTGCTGCTCCCATTCCTTGCTGCAAAAAAATGAATTTTGATTGTTAAATGGTCTGGATCTCACTGCTAGAGCGGTGGTCATGCGTTGTCTAGTCCTGTCGGAAATTAGTAATACAGCGGTGCTGCTCCCATTCCTTGCTGCAAAAAAATGAATTTTGATTGTTACATGGTCTGGATCTCACTGCTAGAGCGGTGGTCATGAGTTGTCTAGTCCTGTCGGAAATTAGTAATACAGCGGTGCTGCTCCCATTACTTGCTGCAAAAAAATGAATTTGGATTGCTACATGGTCTGGATATCGCTGTTGGAGCAGTGAACCATGAGCTCTCTGAGCCTGTCGGCCATGAGTAATACAGCGGGGCTGCTCCCATTCCTTGCTGCCATAATTTGAATTTAGATTGTTAAATGGTCTGGATCTAGCTGTCAGAGAGGTGGTCCATGAGTTCTCTGAGCCTGTCGGCCACGAGTAATACAACGGTGCTGCTCCCATTCCTTGTTGCCATAATTTGAATTTGAATTTTGATTGTTAAATGGTCTAGATCTAGCTGTCAGAGAGGTGGTCCATGAGTTCTCTGAGCCTGTCGGCCATGAGTAATACAGCAGTGCTGCTCCCATTCCTTGCTGTAAGAAAGAGTTGGGGGCGGGGTGGATGGTGGTGGGTAGTGGGTGGGTAGTGTTGGTGGGTAGTGTCGGCAAAGGGTAACACAGCGGGGCTGCTCCCATTCCTTGCTGCAAGAATTTGAATTTTGATTGTTACATGGTCTGGATCTCACTGCTAGAGCGGTGGTCATGAGTTCTCTAATCCTGTCGGCTAAGAGTGATACAGCGGTGCTGCTCCCATTCCTTGCTGCAAGTTCGAGTTGGGGGCGGGGTGGCTGGGGAAGGGTAGTGGGTGGGTACTGTCGGTGGGTACTGAGGGCTAAGAGTGATACAGCGGTGCTGCTCCCATTCCTTGCTACAAAAAAATGAATTTTGATTGTTACATGGTCTGGATCTGGCTGTCAGAGCGGTGGTCCATGAGTTCTCTAATCCTGGCGGCAATGATTAATACAGCGGTGCTGCTCCCATTCCTTGCTGCAAGTTCGAGTTGGGGTGTGGGGGGGTTGGGGTGTGGGGTGGATGTTGGATGGTGGATGGTGGGGGGTAGTGGGCGAGTAGTGTGTGTGTGTAGTGGGTGGTGGTGTCGGCAAAGAGTAATGCAGCGGTGCTTCTCCCATTCCTTGCTGTAAGAAAGAGTTGGGGGCGGGGTGGATGGTGGTGGGTAGTGGGTGGGTAGTGTCGGTGGGTACAGTTGGCCATGAGTAACACAGCGGTGCTGCTCCCATTCCTTGTTGCCATAATTTGAATTTGAATTTGAATTGTTAAATGGTCTAGATCTGGCTATCAGGGAGGTGGTCCATGAGTTCTCTGAGCCTGTCAGCAACTACTAATACAGCGGTGCTAATCAGGCTACTTCCAAGCGCTGCCTTTTTGAGCCCCAGGCCATTTCGCGCAGTTTTTTGCAACCCCCTGTGGGCGCAGCAAGCAATTTCTGCGCTTTTTGCACTAGAAAGCGCAGCTTTTTGTTTTCAAGTGCGCTAAAGCGCTGGCCAATTTGGTCAATGGAAGTACCCTGGTGCTAATACAGCGGTGCTACTCGCATTCCTTGCTACAAGATGGGCGGGGTGGAGGTGGGTAGTGGGGGTGAGTAGTGGGGTTGGGTAGTGGTAGTGTGTGGTGGGGATGGGGGTGGTGTGTGTGTGGTGGTGGTGGGTAGTGGGGGGGTAGTGAAGGTGGGTAGTGGGAGTGGGCAGTGGGTGGTGGTGGTGTGTGTGTGTGTGAGAGAGTTTGTGTGTGTGGGGGGGGTGCACAGGAGTTGGGTCATGAGGCTGGGGTTGCGATATGACGCACCAATTTGGCTGCTACCAATCCTTGCTGCAAGTTGATACTGTGTGTATGAGTGTGTATATGTGTGTATGCCTACCGTGTGTATGTGTGTGTATATGTGTGAATGTACACTGTGTTCTATGTACTGTGCACTATGTACTGTGTACTTATGCTGGCAAAGCGCAATCACCAGCATTATGTGTGTATTGATGTACTGTGTACTGTGTACTTCTGCTGACAAAGCGCACTCACCAGCGTTGTGTATGGGTAGGAAGTTGTGGTGACTCGGATGTGTAAGAGCATCCAGATCCGACATCTTCAGCACCGCCTTCAACAGATCCAGCATGTGTGCCTCCTTACTCTCTTCCTTATCCTCCGCATCCACATCCTTCTTCATGTACTTGGTCAGGGTGTGAAGCCCGATCGCCTTATTGCGCTTTGCCTGCATTACATGTTTTATTATGTTTATAAGTCCCCCGCGGGCACATTTGGAGTCCAGTAGGGCACCAAGAAAATGTCATCATCATCATCATCACCATCATCATCATCATCATCATCATCAATATCATCATCATCATCATCATCATCATTGACAGTCAAGGGCGGCAGTCAGGGTGCTACAAAGCGCGCGCAGCAGCGCGATTTTGCGCACACTTTTTGAGCCCCACTGCACGTTTTGCGCAGTGTTTTTAACTCCCTGAGGGCGCAGCACGCAGTTTTCGCACTTTTTGCACTAGAAAGCTCTGACCAATTTGACGTTTGTGCGCTTTAAGCGCTGACCAATTTGACAAAAAGTAGTACCCTGGTGGCAGTCAGTAAACGACTAGCTAAGGCAGGCCAAAGAGTTGTAAACAGCAGGTAGGATGATAAGTGTAAAGGTTGTTATTGCGTATTGCCTACATTACTGACACGCAAAGGCAATTGTTTAATAAATAATTGCGTGCGTAAATAAATACATAATAAATATTCACGTTATTACAAGGCTTCAGGTTGAGGGGGCCAGCCCGCTTGCTTGCACTGAGGCCATGTCACGGAGCCCGGGGGAGTTGGGGGGGGTCATGCGTCATGGCCATGCAACGACAGAAATGGCGACGCATTGGCGACGCGTCATCGGACAAAGAAAACTGACAATACTATATGAGAGGCTGATTTGGACAACCACATCCCCATAGGTGCTATTGATATTTTCTCCATTTCCCGAGAGCCATAGGAACGAGCTTCCTGATCTGTGATGAATAAAGCTGGCCTGTCGTTCCTCTCGGAACACCTGCTCCATCCATCTTCGTCCGAGGTAGGGAAGTGTATGTGTGTGTGTGTGTGTGTGTGTGTGTGTGGGGGGGGGGGGGGGGGGGGGGGGCTCCCGTCAGTACGACGGGCTCTATGCTAGTTGAAATTTACCGCCCTCAATGCAGCAGAGACTCGAAGGATACAACAATAAGCTACCGGTACCGCAATACCCACCCATTCTCACCCAACACTCTCCCACCCACTACCCACTTGTCCACTCACCTGCCCATCCCCCTACCCACTTGTCCACTCACCTACTTGTCCACTCACCTGCCCACCACCCTACCCATCCCTCGGATTGAATCCTTCTCGGGTGAGGCACACATTGGAGTCTCCAGTGAGTCCTTTAACAACACCGGATTGGGTGCCACTTAGACCAAAGGGTTGACATCGACCCAGGCACTCCTCTCAAGCCACCTGACGATGCCACTTTTACGTTTCTGCTCGACACCAATTGATAGCTCCCGGTTTCGCAACTCAACAAATCGCAACTCGACAAACACAACAAAAAACACCCAAATCCAGCTGATCGGGGCGGTCATATTTGTTGCTTTTTGGCTGCTAGACCGAATGCTCATTCTGTCCATTGCCCGGGACCTTGGCCTCTCTGCGGCCTACATGGGACATTTATAGGGAACGGAAATATGATATCATACGATATCATATGATATCATATGATATCATACGGTATCATATGATGCCGGCAGTCTGAGTAGGCCAAATTTACTGTTTTAAATACAATATCATACGATGCAATTTGTATGATATCACATGATATCATACTCACCTTTGGCCAACATCATATGATATGCCGATCCCTAGTCATGTACAATCAGCCATGCTTGTAGGCTCCTTGCACAGCCAGCTTCCCGCTGGCTGCTGGACCGAACTTATTTTGCAGAGCTTTTATTTTCCATTACTAGCAGCAGCTTCCAGGCAGCTCCCCTGTTAGGCTATTCAGCCAACCATACCGCAAACTAGGGCACCTTGAAGCTGATACAATCAATTGTACATAACTGCTGGCATATGTGGGTGTAGAGCAATTGTTGGCTTAGAGAGCTGCCTAGAAGCTGCTCAAAAAAGCAAAACATTCAAGCCCTAGTACTGGCTCAGAGAGCTGCCAAGAAGCTACTCAAAAAAGCAAAAAATTAAAGCCCTAGTACTGGCTCAGAGAGCTGCCAAGAAGCTACTAAAAAAAGCAAAAAATTAAAGCCCTGGCACTGGCTCAGAGAGCTGCCTAGAAGCTGCTAAAAAAGCAAAAAATAAAAGCTTTGGAACTGGCTCAGAGAGCTGCCTAGAAGCTGCTAAAATTAATATACGGTAGCCCGTGTGGCCGGTGGCCACACCAACACTCCCTCTCCCCCCGCACTCTCAGACGCACACCTCATCTCTCGACCTTTTCCCCTTCTGCTTCAGCAGTGGCCTCCCTCCCTATCATACACGTGTTCCATTCCCCCCCCCCCCCCCCACCCCACCCACCCACCACCACACACACACACACCACACACACACATACAGACCCACAGTATCCTTGACTTCCCCCGGCCTCTTCCTACCCATTCCACAAGCACTCTCTTTCTCTCACCTTTGCCCCCAAAAGCCTCCCTTCCCCCAACCACCAACACGCACACACTCTCTCCTCCTCCCTACCTCATACCCTTCACTCCGGCTGTGGGATTTAATCTTGCAGAAAGAGGGGAAAGTGCAGACCAACAACTTGGGTATGCTCTGATACCGATCACCCCGGGAACACCGGACCAGTGCAATCCCAAAGCTACAAACTTGCAGTTTCATCTTCTCGTGGAGTGCCCCAGTTGATACTCGGTCAACTCTTGGAACAGCACAAATCGTAGTTCACGATATTCGATACAACGAAAACAGCTTTCAGATATGGGATGAGAGGTGCAAGCTCGAGAGTGTGCAGAAGGACGGAATGGCCGTGGCAATCTGAACAAAGTCGAATTAATCGCAACAATCAGCCAACCATGACGAAGGCGATGCGATGGCATGGCGAAAGTGCGCATGCGTGAGATGAACGGTGGCAACGCTCGCAGGCGGAGAAAAAAAGCATGACGATCTGAAGGTCTGGCTTGATTATGAGTCTGGCGTAACTCCTGAGGTTGGAAAGCCAAGTCTTCACGCCTGGCTTGGTTAAGAGCAGCTTAGCAGCTTCGCGTTCATCCTGAGGCATGGGATCACGTTGTTCAAGTCCGGCTTGATTACGAGCCTGGCGTAACTCCTCGGGTCGGGCAGCGTGGGCATCACGTCGACTCTTGTTGGCTCTGCCCGGCTCTGTCCAGTTCTTCCTTGCTCAAGCAAGCTCGCTTAGAGCGCTGGCTGGCGGTGTTGCGGGCCCTCCTGTCCATTAGGACCGTTGGCATGCATCATGGTCGCTTGCTCCGTGAAGAAGCAATGAACTTAAACGATTATTCTGAGCGCCATGCAAAGCGAGGGTCAGCAGATGACCTCCGAGGAGAGGATCTTCTGGATCTAAATTGCTTGCGGTCATAGTATGGGAGGCAAATGTGGGAATGAAATGAGTGCGCGCGCTTAGCTTTGCGCATCTGCAGTTTCGGTATTTGAACATTTCGCTGGGCGGGGTGTTGCGAGTTGGGTTTGACGGAAAGTCGGTTGCAAGTCGGTTACACTTCGCACGCCCATGGCACGTGGGTACGCGATGATGACACCACCACGACCACGACCACGACCAAGATTTCTCTCTCTCTCTCTCTCTATATATATATATATATATATATATATATATATATATATATATATATATATATATATATATAAGCCCTGGTATTGTGTCTGAATTGCACAGCACACCTAACTTGAATGTTTCGTGTTGTTCATGAGTACCCCTTGCCCCAGTCAAGCCGTAAGCCGTAAGCCGTAAGCCGTGGCGTAGGGCACCAGGAAAAATGCCATCATCACCACCATCATCATCATCATCATCATCATCATCATCATCATCATCATCATCATCATCATCATCATCATCACTTGCCTGCATCATTAGCTTTTTGAAGCCGTCCTCCCCTACAAGGCTCTGTAGGTCAGTTAGCATTCCAATTCTTCGGGTGACCACCTCAATCCCAAATGCCCTTTCCGTATCAACAAAACGAGCTTTCAATACTTGCTTGTTGGCCACTGGACCAACCGCACTGTGTATTAATTGCACATCACACCCTACCTGCCTGCATCATCATCATCATCATCATCATCATCATCATCATCATCATCATCATCACCACCATCATCACTTGCCTGCATCATTAGCTTTTTGAAGCCATCCTCTCCTACGAGGCTCTGTAGGTCAGTAAGCATTTCAATACGGCTGGTGGCCACCTCGCTCCCAAAAGTCCAGTCGGTATCTTCTGAATGAGCACCGATGTGTTCTGTAGGAGTCACAAGGTGTGTTCTGTTGGTACAACACAGTAACAACTAACTATAATTAGATGTAATACATACATACATACATACACACACACATACATACATACATACATACATACATACATACATACATACATACATACATACACACACACACACACACACACACACACATACATACATACATACATACATACATACATACATACATACATACATACACACACATACATACATACATACATACATACATACATACATACATACATACATACATACATACATACATACATACATCTACATAAATGTAAAAATACAGTGATTTCACGCGATTGTTTCGTTCCTCGTGTCATGGGGGGGCGGGGGGCACGGACAATCGTAGTTCTCGACGGACATCGGACACTGCTGTACTGTACTGTACTATACTGCGGGGAATGCGTGCAAATTTTGAATCTCACCTTCTGCGCCCTTCGCTTCGCTCCCTTATGCCCTTCACTTCTCTGCGACCTTCACACACAGCCCTACCTTTCACGTTAACGTACCACAATTATCTCGCTGTCGTGGTCTGCTTTCTGTACCATGCCTGAAACACAAATTCAATCCTTTGTCCACTTCGTTCGCTTTCTCGCCAAATAAAACAAATATGGCGCTCAGGTTGATAATATACAACCTCCTGCTTCTTGATGCTTTCATGCTACCGCACGACCAACAACTTTTGAATGTCAGAAGGGCAGCGTACACAGCCACTCAGCGCGCAAGGTGAGCTCTTCAGAGTTCAGATCGACGAGGAAAGGCGCCATGCAAACCAGCGTCGGCGTTAAGCACATGCTGCTAACCCACAGCACAAGCGACTTACAACCAGGCCAGGCGGGAAGCTCATGCAACCAGTCCTGAAAATCAACGCCAGGTTAATAATCAGACAAGACGCGAACCTCAGGCTGCGAGGCAGGCTGCCACGCGCAATTCGCAATATATCATCCTCAGCACCAACGTCATGCCATCACATTGTCTGGTCGGCAGGCAACTGTTGTGAGATATTTTTGAATTTCTTCAGACCTCCACTGGCATTACCTACCCTACGCGATATGGCCCTTGCACCCCTCATCCAATATATTTTCATTGTTTCAAGCATTGATACATCGGTTGCTTAGCATGATGCGATATAAGACTGGCTAATATTTCCTGGTCAAAACAATAGCTGCAGACCTAACTATGTTACGCGCAAAGAAGAAGCTGCAGGTATGTTGCTTTGTGATTGCGCACTCCCGGTATTCTCATCGGGGTCGGCTTTCGCAAGCTATTGGCAGGTTGGATCCGCAGCCTGCTCTATATCCACTTCGTATTTCTGCATGATCTAGGCCCACAGCTGGAGTGGAAGGGATGAGGTAGGGAGAAGGGGATAACGCATGTGCCGGTGGTTGGGAAAATAGAGGGTGGGGGGGGAGGGTCGAGGGTGGCCCACCATGTGTGGAAATGACTGGGGTGAGGGGAGGGGGGAGAAAGAGAAAGAGTGTAGATAGGGTGGGAGGGGGGAAGGGGGGGCATGCGTTGGGGGTAATTTCTTGACTGTGTGTATGCCAAGGGGAAGATGAGGGGTGCGGGTGGGGTAGGGGAGTACATACAAGGACGTAACCCGTTACCCAGACCAGAACCCAGGGCCTTGGTGGGATGGGTGGAGGGTGGCCACCGGCCACACGGGCTACCGTACTAGTACAAACATACACACATACATACATACATACATATAACAACAAACATACATACATACTGTAACGACATAAATACATACTGTGACAACATACATACATACCTGTAGGAGCCACCAGAATGTGGATGAGGCCTCTGCCCGTCTTCACTTCCACCTCCCCTTTTTTGAGGAGGCCAGGATCTACCTCAGGCACCCCCAATAACGCATCGACCCTGTCACTTGAAGAAGCCCCCAGGCTCTCCACAATGCGATAGAAGCCATCATCGCCATCATTGCGGTTGTTTTTGATGATCGCCGTCACCAGGTCTGCTAGGACATGTTGCAGAGGTCTTCTCGATCCTGATGCTATATTTTGCGGGGGGGTGCCTGCGATTTGCAATGGGGTGCCTTGCAGGGGTGTGCCTGCGATTTGCAGGGGGGTGCCTACATTTTGCAGGGGTCTTGTTGAGCCTGATGCTACATTTTGCGGGGGGGTGCCTGCGATTTGCAAGGGGGTGCCTCCATCTTGCGGGGGGGTGCCTGCAATTTGCAGGGGGGTGCCTACATTTTGCGGGGGTCCCATTGAGCCTGATGCTACATTTTCTTCTTGTCCTCTTACCATTCCTTGTGATTCTCCTTGCTCTTCTTGCATCACCCCCCGCTCTTCTCCTTGTACGTTCCCGTGTTCTTCTCCCACTTCCTTATTCTCCTTCTTCCTTCTCTGGATGTTCACATATGGCTTGGGGGATTCCTGCTGCCACAGCACTGGTCGACCCTTCGGCCGCCGGTACAAAATCAAATCTGTTCTTGTGGTATCAAGCTTCACCCAGCCTTCATGCTGCACGGTAGACAGAATCAATACCTTCTGCACCTTGCTGACCATATGGCCAGCACATTTAGTTGTACGAAAGATGACAGAGCATGTTTCGCACCTGTGAATTTTTCAATGATCGAAGTTTCAGGACCAATCGATAAGTGTGTGATAAATGGAGAAGTACTTGTGTGTTGGCACGGCCGGTGTCCCAAATGTGATGCACATAATGGTGATCAATGAGTGATTACATTCATAGGGGAATTAAATGTATGATTTACATCTATCTACACCGTGTTGATTATGTTAGGATGGTTGGAAGTCCCCCCCCAAAGTTTTTGAGTGGGCTTATCCTGGGTCTACACAGGCCTGCCTATAATAATTTAATGTAATGTAAGTTACACACATACTGATAGTCTTTGTCTAGTCGTTATTAATATCAGGCCCTCCGTTGTGCCCTTGCGATTGTGCCAGGGGTACCACACCATCTAGTCATTGTCTGGGTCAACACAGGCATGCCTGTGATCATTTAATGTAATGCAACTTACTAACTTACATACTAATAGTCTTTGTCTAGTTGTTATTAATATCAGGCCCTCCGTTGTGCCCTTGCGATTGTGCCAGGGGTACCACACCATCTAGTCATTGTCTGGGTCAACACAGGCATGCCTGTGATCATTTAATGTAATGTAACTTACATACCAATAGTCTTTGTCCAGTTGTAATTAACATCAGGTCCTACGTCATGTCCTTGCGGTTGTGCCAGGGGTACCAGACTTTCTAGTCATTGTTTGGGTCAACACAGGCATGCCTATGATAATATCATGTCATGTCATGTCATGTCGTGTACTTGAATGTAATGTAATTACCATGTTAAGTATGAGCAGGTAAGGTCAGTTAATTTAGGGATTTAAGGAGGAATTTAATAAATAAAAAAACATATATTAATCAATACAACGAATCATTACATCGATGCAATAACAGATAAATAAAAAAACATATATTAATATTTATATATATTATAATATATAAATAACATATATTAATCAACAATCAGGTACATCATTATTTACGTTTTTTTGTTTTATGTTTTCTTAGAGATCATAGAAGGAATAATTTTAGTAGTTGGAAGCAAGGTTTATAAATGTATGAACATAAAAACATATAACTACTTATACATATAACGTATTTATTAATCATCAAGCTTGGCGCCTAATCCATCCCTTATTCAAAGTAGGAAAGGCTCCGCCAAGTCACATCTAATCCTTCCAGTCTAGCAAAAGGTAATGATAACGCCTGGTGGGGCGTGGTGTTAAGGGAACCCGTCGTACGCGGGTAGGGAGCGGTCTTCTACCTCAACTGGACAAGCCACCATCGCGGCTGACGACGACCTGCAACACCATGAGCGACCAAAGGGGGATCAAACCCCCGACTCTTCATCCTCAGAATGATTTGGTCTACCACTAGACCAATGTATATCACTGAAAGGGGCTTTCCAGTCTAGCACTAGTGTAGGGAGACCCGTCCACCCAGAGGCAAAAATCGTCCTTGTAAAAAAATAAACTTACCTGGAGCAGGGCAGTGTTAGATTATCTGAACCAACTGAATCAACTAACCTGAAGCAGGGCAGTGTTGGATTAAATGAACCAACTGAACTAACTAACCTGGAGCAGGGCAGTGTTAGATTAACTGAACCAACTGAATAAACTAACCTGGAGCAGGGCAGTGTTAGATTATCTGCACCAACTGAATCAACTAACCTGGAGCAGGGCAGTGTTAGATTAACTGAACCAACTGAATTAACTAACCTGGAGCAGGGCAGTGTTAGATTAACTGAACCAACTGAATTAACTAACCTGGAGCAGGGCAGTGTTAGATTAACTGAACCAACTGAATCAACTAACCTGGAGCAGGGCAGTGTTAGATTAACTGAACCAACTGAATCAGCTAACCTGGAGCAGGGCAGTGTTAGATTAACTGAATCAACTGAATCAACCAACCTGGAGCAGGGCAGTGTTAGACTGTAGATTTCCTCATCCCCTACATTCTTGGCTTGTCTAAGAAGTTTAGGTACGATGGACATTTTACCACTCGGGCTCCTGCATGGTAAAGGTGGGAAAAGCGTGTTGAGAAACTGTCAGACTGTTGAAATCCTTGCAGAGTTAAGTTCAATTTCAAATCAAAGTTAACTTCAAGTTCGATTAAATTCAGCTTAAGCTGAAATAAAACTTGAAGTTAAATTAAACTCGGGCTCCTGCATGGTATAGTGGCAAAAGTGGAGAACCATAAGTGGAAAAGCAGAAGTGGAAAAGCAAAAGTGGAATAGTATGTTGAAAACTTTCAGAGAGTCAAAACCTGTGTTGAAAAGTTGAAAACTTTCAGAGAGTCATAACCTGTGTTGAAAAGTTGAAAACTTTCAGAGAGTCAAAACCTGTGTTGAAAAGTTGAAAACTTTCAGAGAGTCAAAACCTGTGTTGACAAGTTGAAAACTTTCAGAGAGTCAAAACCTGTGTTGACAAGTTGAAAACTTTCAGAGAGTCAAAACCTGTGTTGAAAAGTTGAAAACTTTCAGAGAGTCAAACCCTGTGTTGAAAAGTTGAAAACTTTCAGAGAGTCAAAACCTGTGTTGAAAAGTTGAAAATCTGTGTTGAGCTAAAGTAAATTTCAAATTAAACTAAACTTCAAGTAAAATTATATAAAACTCAATCTGAAATCAAACTTCTAGTTCAATTAAACTTCAAGTTGAATGAAATTAAACTTAAAGTTAAATTATCTTTGTAGTACGTGATCTTGGGTCCTCCGTCTCGGGATGTTCTCGTGATTCTTTGGGGGCCAGCTCATACATTACAATACATTACACTATATTGGATTGGATAGTCCCCCACCAGGCGTTATCATTACCTTTTTTTTTTTTGATTGGATTGGATTAGATTACATTGCATTAGATTCCATTCCATAACATTCCATTACATTGGCATAGGAAGGCCAGTGTTGATTTAAGACTAGCCCACTCCACAACTTTCAGGGGGTCTTCCTAACATCCTCACATAATCAGGAGATACAAGTTTTTTTGTGCGACGCATTGCAAATTGAGCTACTCAGTGTAACCCCAGTGCGATTCGCTTCAGTAATGTGGGGTGGGATGGGGCGGGGCAGTATGGGGTGGTAGGGGTATGGGGCGGGGCCGGCATGGGGGTATGGGGCAGTATGGGGTCGTATGAGGTGGTATGGGTATTAGGCAGTATGGGGTGGTATGGGTATGGGGCGGTATGGGGTGGTATGGGTATGGGGCAGTATGGGGTGGTATGGGTATGGGGCAGTATGGGATGGTGTGTGTATGGGGTGGTGTAAGTATGGGTATGTGGTGGGGCGGTATGGGTATGGGGCGGTATGTGGTGGTATGGGTATGGGGTGGGGCGTGCATGCGGAGGTATGTGTATGGGGCGGTATGGTGTGCCTCACACTTACACTCTTGTCTGCGCCTTGCATCCATCTCCATTATGATTGTTTAATTAATTCTGATTTACCTACTCCTGATTTGTTATTATTATTAAAGCTAGCCTCACACTTCAACTCTTGTCTATGCCTTGCATGCATCTCCATTATGATAATTTAATTAATTCTGATTTACCTAAACCTGTTTTATAATAATAAAGCTAGCCTCACTCATACACTCTAGTCTGTGCTTTGCGTCTTTCTGGACAGAGGAAAGATAATTCTGATTTACCTCTATCATATCTCTAGTTCTGATTTTTATTATTAATACTATAATGATTCATATTATTATCATTATTATTATTATTATTATTATTATTCACACTTACACTCTAGTCT
The DNA here is from genome assembly GCA_013435795.1 of Chlamydomonas sp. ICE-L. Taxonomy (NCBI): domain Eukaryota; kingdom Viridiplantae; phylum Chlorophyta; class Chlorophyceae; order Chlamydomonadales; family Chlamydomonadaceae; genus Chlamydomonas; species Chlamydomonas sp. ICE-L. The sequence continues at coordinate 12,727,368 of JACBWV010000730.1, forward strand.
GAGCTTTGCGTCCATCTGGACAGAGGAATGATGAGGCTTGACCCAGTGGATGGCTCAGGGAGCTCCCTAGAAGCTGCATTTGACCTATCCCTGGAGTGTGTAAACAACAGCAATCTCCATTATGATTTTATTTCACACTTACACTCTTGTCTGCCCCTTGCATCCATCTCCATTATGATTATTTAATAAATTCTGATTTACCTAGTCCTGATCTTTGTATTATTAAAGCCAGGCTCACACTTACACTCTTGTCAGCGCCTTGCATGCATCCCCATTATGATTATTTAATGAATTTGGGTTTACCTAGTCCTGCTTTTATTATTTAAGCTAGCCCCACACTTACACTCTTGTCTGCGCCTTGCGTCCATCTGGACAGAGGAATGATCTTGATTCCGTCAATGGATCAAAGGGAAGCTCCTCTTGCGTTGGCCACTTATCGTATACGCCTTCTTCGTTCAGGTCAGTAGCTCTCATCAGTCTGTGGGTGGGGGTGGGGGTGGGGGTGGCGTGGGTGAGGTGTGTGTGTGTGGGGTGGGGTGGGGTGGGGGGTGGGGGGTGAGGGGTGCGTGTGTGTGTTGTGGGTGGGGAGGGTGTGTGTGTGAGGGGGGGGGAAGGTGTGAGTGGGGGGGGAGGGGAGTGGGGAGGGGTGGGGGGGGGGGGGTGGGGGGGGGCACATTAGTCTCCAAAGCTAGCCTGTCACGTTGGATCATGTGACTGTGAGTCTACTGGTGACTGCAGTATATACTGGTGTGTATGTATGTAAATAGCGGTGTGTATGTATGTCGTCACAGTCCTGGGATAGACCAAATAGGTTGAAGGGACTTGACCAACGGTGACAGGAAGGGCTTAAAAGAAAAAACATTGATGAACTGCACCCCAAACAATCGGTGCCGACGGGAGCCCTGAGTTTGTGCTACAGTCAAAATTTGATTATACAATTGTAATTAAATCTTCATCCCACATGGGATGATCATTTCCTTAATTTCCTATTGAACAACGTGCATATCCAAGCATCTCATTTGCATTGTTTTTTTGTGCCTTTTTCATTGTTCCAGTAGTGTTTGCTGTATGTATTTTACAGTCCAGGGGGCAGCCAAGTAGGCTACAGGGACTTGCTAACCCCAAACCCTGATCCCTTGGGGCCTGAATTGTAACATATCGTACATACAGCAAGCACTACTGGCACAATTAGAGGGGTATAAAATAACAATGTAAATGAGATATATAGATATGCGTGTGGTTCAATAGGAAATTCAGGAAATTATCACCCCATGTGGAATGCAAATTTATTTAGAATACATGTATTGATGTCAGGTTTTATTGCTACAAATAACATCTGACAACTCAAGTACAGGTGACAGCAAAATTACCGGATCAATGCCTCGGGATCAGTTTTTTCGAAAATTATCTGTGTCCTCTCGGCTAAGGAAAGTAAGGGCTCGTTCTCATTCCCAATCTCCGTAAAAAATCTGGCAAGGTCAGGCTCTGCCAATATATCATCCCGCTGATCTGCACCATGGTCTTCCATCACCAATGGAAACTCTGCTGCCTGTGGAAGCTTCGAAGATCGCGGCGGAGATAAAAGCGGTGCAGGCAGTCACAATCGAGGCCGCAGCCTGGGGTTCACGGCACTAAACTAGTACCAGGGTTGTTCAGATCGCAGGCGCAACGTCGAAGGGTCCGGTGCGTCCTGAGACTACGTCCATAGCACTATACCAGAGCTTATATTTGCAAGAGATGCAGCCTGGGCTGGATAATTCGACCGAGACAAGTCCTAAGCGCGTGTCGCAAGCGACACAGAAAACGCTTTGTCAGTCGCTAGTCACGAGGAGGGCTACGAGATTTGAGAAATGTGCAGACTGAGGATTCGGCGAATAATTCAGGGCAAAGAAGGCGAGGAGATTCGAAGAAGGGCACAGAAGCCATGTGAACACTCAGTAGATGAAAAATACAGCCACCGAGTGACGTGTTGCATTCCATTATATAATGGGATCCTGGGACCGAACCAGGGCTGTCCAAGGCAGAGATAGGAAACCCTGGTTCAGAATACTGACTTGAGTCTAGGGCTAGCGGTAGAGGGAAGTTAGCCCCCAACTCACCTAAACCCTAAACCTTTATTTGAATCAAACCTTAAACCACTAAACCCTACTCCCCCTAAACTTAAGTGGGGGCGGACTTCCCACGGCAGAACTAGCGTATGGAGAATGGATGGCAAGAATACAAGTTGGCAAAAACCGTGTTTTGTCCAAACCGGTGTCTCAAAATGGCAAAAATAACTCAGCAGACCGCAGCAGAAGTGATTTTTTTAGACCGGAATAAAGGGACTCAAGTTTATACCTAAAAAACAGTTGGCAAAGGGTCGTTTTGCCAAAGTGCATTTTCTTGTTACAGGCTGGAATTAAGCAGGGAGGGAGGGAGAGAGAGTGAGACAGAGAGAGTACGAAATACCCAGCCAAGGGTTGCAGTTAATACCCAGGTTTTACAGGAAAAGCAAAAAAGTCCCAGTTACTAATTGCAATTTACCACAGGCTTGAATCCTCAGGCTCCATAGGGGCAGCCTTTCAAATCTCAGCGTAATTTCTGCACTTGCGCTCTGGTTTAACAATCGGCAGGTTGGCATGCCGCAGAGAGTATGGGTTTCAGGAGTTTGTTGGTAACCAACGTTGTTGGAGATACTTGGCAAATGCGAGCCACCTAGCGAGCGACCCAGCCGGCTCAGTATCTACTCTAATTCAGTTTGGAAAATGGTCGATTGCCAAGTCATTTGCCAAATAATCCTGTGTGTATGGTACCTTATTTGCAGACGTAAGGACCCAAGTAACATAAGTAAACAAGAAACAAGGGAATTTAAAACAAGCAAGTACACGTTTCAATAACTGGTTTTCAGGTCTCAACTTGAGTAGGGCCAGCATCGGACCACTTTTGCCAAGCATGTTTTGCCATGCATTTACATGAAGCCTTTTATTACAAATAAAGGGTTTTGCCAACTTTTATTTTTGCCATTTAATGCTGCATGTTCGGTAGATACGGTATGCTATTGGATTGCGTCTCTATTAAGCCGACTTCTTGGGGCTATTTCACAGCTTCCAAAGACGGCGAGCAGCCAAATTGCTGGCTGGAGCCATGGGGCAAATTGAAAGCTCTAAATCCGCTTAGGGTGTTTTTGGAGGGGCTTGGAATTGGAAGACTGTGAGCAGCCCAGAGTTGGCTGAGAAACCATGTGACAATCCAATCCGATCCAACTTCAAGTTCAAGTTAATTCACAGCCTCCTTGGTTTTGTTCGGGTGGAGCTCCACTCGGTGCCCCTTCAGAAAGTAGTCTGGCAGGGCCGACCAGATAGCAGGAGGGTACTGGCCGGGGCAGTACCAACTTCCAGGCCTGTCGCACAGCTTGTTGGCCGGGTCAGCCAGCCAGGCCCTCGACTTCTCACTGATGCTCTTCACCTTGTAGATGCGCACCTGAGATTGTGAAAAACGAAAATTGGAAATTGGTACGCCATGCCACAGGCGTGAGATTGAGGGAACCCTCCCCCGTTTGCATGCATGTGTTCATACTGGAGAATGGCTACCATGTTGGTTATTGTTATTTGGTTTCGCAAGCCCTCTGCACCTGAGCTTGGGCATCTGCCAATGGCACGGAGCTGAGATTGTGAAGTATATGGATTTTTTAGGATAAGAATGGGTTTTAAGGTTTGGATTGATGATAAAATTATAATTGCGTAATTTAATTATCACCAGCACGAACTCAGGGCCCTCACCGGTAAAAAAAGTGTTTAGGGTCCACTTCATTAGTATTTGTTTTTAGCCCCTCCTGCCACGGTTGGGCAAGTCCCTGAAGCCTATTTGGACTACCCCTGGACTGTAACAACAACATAATAATGCTTCCCTTTGAATTGATCATGTTACTGTTGAAGACGGTGAGCAGCCTTAAAGGCTGCAGCCATGTAACCAAGATCATTACATTTCTGTCAGGTGGTCATCAAAGTGGCAGGCCACATGACGTGGCAGTATGTTATGATACTTAGTTTGTTTCGATACTTAGTTAGTTTCGATACTTAGTTTGCTCGATCTTTGAATGCATGTTGTTGTGTTTTCTGGAGAAGCAAGTTCAAGTAGTTGCGCACCTTGTCGTACTTGACCTGGCGTGGCAGTATATTGTTTCGATACTTAGTTTGCTACACGTTCGAATGCATGTTGTTGTGTTTTATGGAGAAGCAAGCTCAAGCAGTTGCGTACCCTGTCGTACTTGACCTGACGTGGCAGTACATTGTTTCGATACTTAGTTTGCTAGACGTTTGTATGCATGTTGTTGTATTTTCTGGAGAAGCAAGCTCAAGCAGGTGCACACCTTCGGTAAGCCGATTGTTTGGGGTTCATATCATCAGTGCTCTTTCTTTTTAAGCCCTTCCTATATGGTTGGGCAAGTCCCCTTAGCCTATTTGGCCTACCCCTGGACTGGAACATACATACATACATACATACAGATGCGCACCTTGTCGTATTTGCTCTTGTGCACCAGCTCCCAGAGGGTGCTGTCCAAAGACACGCCAGGCTTCACGCCAGTCGAGGTCATCTTGTAAAGCAGCGAGTCTGCCATCATGGGCGTGGGATTCATCTGGTTCTCATCCATAAACCCGAAGTTCTGGCAACCAGGGCTGCCGTCGCAGTGGTCAGGGAAGTAGGAGGCGCCGATTCGTGCAAGGTGACCGGACTTGGACAGGTCGTCATGCCCTCCGCCAGACCACACGAGGACGTAGTCTGCCAGGTGGCGGATGAGTCTGTGTGCCTTCTGCTCTGGGCTTGTCAACATCTTACCCAGGAGGGCAATGTGGGCCTGTATGTGTGTATGTGTATGTGTGTGTAGGGGTATGGGATGGGGGGGCCTATCAGCCCTATTAGGTGTGTGTGTGTGTTGGGGGGGGGGTAGGGCATGGGGGGGCCTATCAGCTTTTTTACGTGTGTGTGTGTGTGTTTGTGTGTGTGGTGGTGGTGGGGGGGGGGGGGGAGAGTGTGTGTATGTGGGCTTGTATGTGTATGTGTGTACGTACGCATGTATGTATATATGTATGTTACCGTCCAGGGGTAGGCCCAATAGGCTAAAGGGACTTTCTCAACCATGACAGGAAGGGCTAAAAATAATAAGCATAGACGGAATGCACCTCAAACAATCGTTTTACTGACGAGGGCCCTGAGTTTGTGCTGCAGTGCTAATTTAATTAAAGAATTAGAATTAAAACTCTGTATGAATGTGTATGTTAAAGTCCAGAGGGTAGACAAATAGGCTAAAGGGACTTGTCCAAATATGATATCAGGAGGGGATAGGAAATTAACCGGAATTAAGTTTGCGACATCCAGAGTTATCCAAATAGATCTTGGACAGGACCTACCTACCCTCAAACACAACTGAATTTGAATTTGATTAAATGGCGCCAGCCTTCGGGCTACACTCTGCCTTTGACAATACAACACAACTAGAATGACCATCCTGCTCAGCTTTTTTTTTCTTTCTCAGAGCAGTTCGGCATTCCACACGCCTTTAGACGGAAGATGTAATAAAAGGAAGGAGTTTGTGCGCACACATTACAAGTGTCCAGGTAGTGCATGTATGCGCGTCTCGGGATGTTCAATATGGCACTGCGAATGATAGGGAATTAGGTATGTATTCATAGGAAGGTAGTTGGGCATATTTGTAGGGATCGGCAATATGATATCATATGATGACGGCGGTCTGACTAGGTAACTTTGGCCTGGGGCATCAAATCATATGATATCATACTCGTCTTTGGTCAACATCATATGATTTGCCGTTCCCTACATATCTGACACTCGGAAGTTGAAAGCTGATCAATCACGCAGTTCGAAGTTTAGAAATTTGCATGGTCGCAAGTAGCAGGTATGCAATTTGCATTGGCGATGGCAGGTCAGATGTGGGACGTGTGGGAAACGCTCATGTATCATCGACTGGTGGCTTGAGACGAAAGCCTGTGTCAACGCAAACCATTTATGGCTAAATGGCTCCTCACCCAGTGTGACCGGTGTAACCTTCGAGCCTCTTCTACATTGAGGGCGGTTACAATATACGAAGGGCAAAGCCAAAAGATCTCTCAAAGAACCAAATGCACGCAAGCACATGGTGCTTTTTAACAATTTACCTGATTCCAGGTGTTGCCATCGGCCAGAGACGTGCGGTTGCCGATTCCAGTGATCTGGTAGCCGTAGTCCCACCAGGCCAGCACACGTGCATCCTCGGGGGTCTTCGTTTTGAGCCACTCGTAGCTGCACACAGGCGGGGAATAGACGTTAGCAAGGAGACGGAAATGAAAGAAGGTTGGAAACAATGTGCCCCTTTTGGTGGTTGGCATCAGTGAAAGCAAATAGGATGGCCCCTTCAACATGATGCCTCATAATAAGGCATGCTGTCAATTTGTATGCCTCCCTACTGAGTAGGCTCTCCAACCAACCAACCAACCAACCATCATCCTCCCCCCCCCCCCCCCCCCCCCCCCCCCCCTAACCAACCAACCATCGTCCTCCCCCATAACCAACAAACCATTGTCCTCCCCCATAACTAACCAACCTCCTATCCTCCCCCCCCAGAACCAACCAACCTCCTATCCTCCTCCCCCCAGAACCAACCCACCAACTATCGTCCTCCCCCATAACCAACCAACCAACCAACTATCGTCCTCCCCCGTAACCAACCAACCAACTATCGTCCTCCCCCGTAACCAACCAACCAACGATCTTCCTCCAACGTAACCAACCAATCACCGTCCTCCCCCCCCTAACCAACTAACCATCGTCCTCCCCCAGAACCAACCAACCAACTGTTGTCCTCCCCCGTAACCAATCAACCGACCAACCAACCATCGTCCTCCCCCACAACCAACCAACCTCCTATCGTCCTCCCCCACAACCAACCAACCTCCTATCGTCCTCCCCCACAACCAACCAACCTCCTATCGTCCTCCCCACAACCAACCAACCTCCTATCGTCCTCCCCCACAACCAACCAACCTCCTATCGTCCTCCCCCACAACCAACCAACCTCCTATCGTCCTCCCCCACAACCAACCAACCTCCTATCGTCCTCCCCCACAACCAACCAACCTCCTATTGTCCTCCCCCACAACCAACCAACCTCCTATCATCCACCCCCGTAACCAACCCACCAACCATCATCCTCACCCATAACCAACCAACCTCCTATCGACCTCACCTGTCCAGGTAGTCGGTGATGGTGACAAGCTGTCCGTTGGCAAGCGTCCCCATTGACACCACCTGCGGCTGGCTCATGCTCATTGCATAGGCATATTCATTGCTCCATTTATAGAAGGACTGTCCCATACCAGGTACCGTTAGACACAAGACCACAGCGATGATGAACTTCGCCAAGGGGAAGTGCTGTTTGGGAAGAAGCTCTACAATAGGCTCCACCATTCCATACAACATGTCCTTGATGCTCGCGTTGCTCTTGGCGATGGCCTTGGACATCTTCTTGGTCTTCTTGCTAGGAGCCTCAGCAGGCTTGGTAGTGGCAGCGGCGGGGGCGGTGCTGTCATCAGTGGTGGAGTCTTTAGAAAAGGCGAAGGAGAGTATAGTGGCCATGCACCACTCTGCCATGCAGCCAATGCAGATGCCGGTCAATGCAGAGGCGATGGGACCCAGCAGGATAATGAGGCGGTTCATCTTGCCTGAGAAGTAGTAGGCAATGACGGCATAGAGGATGCCAAACCACTTGGCGTCTCCCTGCAGAGGATGAAAAAAACGATGTTTGGATTCCTGGTATTGATGCAAACGGAGAAGGTAACACAGCAGGCGCAAGAATCGATAATGAGGCAGTTCATGTTGCCTGAGAAGTAGTAAGCAATTATTGCATAGAAGATGCTGAACCACTCGGCGTCTCCCTACACCAATGTTTGTGTGTGTCAAAACAGAGGCGACGGGACCCAACAGGATGGTGAGGCGGCTCATCTTGCTGATCGATCATGGAATACAGGATGCCTAACCATTTGGCCTCTCCCTGTCGAGAATTTTAAATAATTGATTCTTGGATTGCTAGTCTTGATGCAAACGGAAACGTTGATGATGATGATGATGATGATGATGGTGGCACTTTTACTGGTGACCTAGTGGACTCCAAACGTGCCCACAGCCTGACAACAACATAGCAAAAGCAAGATTGTACATCAGCTAATAATCAAATAACAGAGCACTGTCTCTGGACTGACCTGTCGCCCCGCCCTCCACAGCATGACGAGGCCCACAGGGGCGAAGAGGCAGGCGTAATGCAGGTTCTTCCAGTAAGCATCCGGGGAGGTGGCTTGGTGCTCAGCCACGCTGTCAACCAAGGGGTTGCCGGTGCGAGTGTGGGGCACAAACAGACTGCGCACTCGCATTGACACAGGGCCCAAGAGGCCAGTGGGAGAGAGGACGGCGAGGATGGCAACGCCAACAGCGGCAGCAAGGCCCATCATCTTCAGACGATGGGCATTGGCTTCCCCGGGGGTTAATTTCATTCCCTTGATGTTGCTCTCGTTAACCATCAGGAATTGGAGCATGAAGAAGAGGCCGAGGGGGATGATCTGCGTGGTCGTATGGGGCATTGGTAAGTGTTTGTGTCAGGCTATGGGGCATTGATAAGTGCTTGTGTCAGGCTATTGGGCACTGGTAATTCTTTGTGTCAGGCTATGGGGCATTGGTAAGTGCTTGTGTCAGACTATTGGGCATTGGTAAGTGCTTGTGTCAGGCTATGGGGCATTGGTAAGTGCTTGTGTCAGACTATTGGGCACTGGTAAGTGTTTGTGTCAGGCTATGGGGCATTGGTAAGTGCTTGTGTCAGGCTATTGGGCATGGGTAAGTGCTTGTGTCAGACTATTGGGCATTGGTAAGTGCTTGTGTCAGACTATTGGGCACTGGTAAGTGTTTGTGTCAGGCTATGGGGCATTGGTAAGTACTTGTGTCAGACTATTGGGCACTGGTAAGTGTTTGTGTCAGGCTATGGGGCATTGGTAAGTGCTTGTGTCAGACTATTGGGCATTGGTAAGTGCTTGTGTCAGGCTATGGGGCATTGGTAAGTGCTTGTGTCAGGCTATTGGGCATGGGTAAGTGCTTGTGTCAGACTATTGGGCATTGGTAAGTGCTTGTGTCAGACTATTGGGCACTGGTAAGTGTTTGTGTCAGGCTATGGGGCATTGGTAAGTACTTGTGTCAGACTATTGGGCACTGGTAAGTGTTTGTGTCAGGCTATGGGGCATTGGTAAGTGTTTGTGTCAGGCTATGGGGCATTGGTAAGTGTTTGTGTCAGGCTATGGGGCATTGGTAAGTGTTTGTGTCAGGCTATGGGGCATTGGTAAGTGCTTGTGTCAGACTATTGGGCATTGGTAAGTGCTTGTGTCAGACTACTGGGCACTGGTAAGTATTTGTGTCAGGCTATGGGGCATTGGTAAGTCTTTGTGTCAGGCTATGGGGCATTGGTAAGTGTTTGTGTCAGGCTATGGGGCATTGGTAAGTGTTTGTGTCAGGCTATGGGGCATTGGTAAGTGTTTGTGTCAGGCTATTGGGCATTGGTAAGTGCTTGTGTCAGACTATTGGGCATTGGTAAGTGCTTGTGTCAGGCTATGGGGCATTGGTAAGTACTTGTGTCAGACTATTGGGCACTGGTAAGTGTTTGTGTCAGGCTATGGGGCATTGGTAAGTGCTTGTGTCAGACTATTAGGCACTGGTAAGTGTTTGTGTCAGGCTATGGGGCATTGGTAAGTGCTTGTGTCAGACTATTGGGCACTGGTAAGTGTTGTGTCAGGCTATGGGGCATTGGTAAGTGCTTGTGTCAGATATGTCTTCGTGTTGCTAGGTTTTGTTGGCCATCAGGAATTGTAGCATGGAGAAGAGGTCGAGGGGGACGATCTGCATTAGCATATGGGGCAGTGATAAGTGGTTGCGTCAGGTATCTTCTTGTGTTAGTGAGTCTTGTTTGAGTCCTCGGCTGCTTGATGTTGCATGCGTTAAGCATCAGGAATTGTAGCATGAAGACGAGGCCAAGGGGAACGATCTGAGTGATTGTATGGGGTATTGGTAAGTGTTTGTGTCAAGCAATACTTTGTGTTGCGAAGTCTCGTTTGCTATCAGGAATTGTAGCATGAAGAAGAGGCCTAGGGGAACTAACTGCATTAGTATTTAGCATCTGCGTAGGGGGCAGTGGTAAGGGGTTGTGTCAGGTATGTCTTTGTATGAGTGAGTCTCGTGTAAGTCCTCGTGGCTCATTCTCATCCGCCTGATGATGCATGCATTAAGCATCAGGAATTGTAGCTCGAAGACAAGGCCAAGGGGGACGATCTGTGTGATTGTATGGAGCATTGGTAAGTGGTTGTGTCAGGCAAGATTTTGTGTTGCGAAGTCTTGTTTGCCATCAGAAATTATAACATGAAAAAGAGGCCGAGGGGGACAAACTGCACTAGCGTTTTGCATTAGTGTTAGTGGCTGAGTCAGTTATGTCTATGTGTTAGCTAGTCTTGTTTGAGGGTTCAGGGTTCAGGTATAATCGACACCTTCACTGCCGCCGCCGGCAGTTTGCCCGAAGTACTAAGCTCGATCCTTCATTGGGGGGCGGTAACTAGCAGCTTCTAGGCAGCACAGGGTTCAGTTCACCAACGCTTTTTCTTTTCAGCCCTTCCTATCGCAGTTGGGCAGGTCCCATTAGCCTATTTGGCCTACCCCTGGACTGTAATATACCAACATACAGCACTCCTGACTGCCTATCCAGACAAGCCACAAGCAGCCTAGTGCACCTGAAAGCTTTCATAACCAGCTTTCCCGCGTTTCTGAAATCTGTGGATGTAGCTGAGTGGCTGGCTCAGGGAGCTGCCAAGAAGCTGCTAAGAGAAGCCGGAAAGAAAAGCCCTGCCCTGATCTCACGATGCACCCACTCTGCCCTGCACCCACCCTGCCTTGCACCCACCTGCTCCATGGACTTGAAAGGGGTGAAGCCAACCACAGGGACTTGGATCCCCAACAGGGTCCCAATGGTGAAGAAGATGGTGTAAGACAAGTAAAGCTTGGTGCTGTACCTGCCCTGCACCCATTTGCCCTGCACCCACCTGCTCCATGGATTTGAAAGGGGTGAAGCCAACCACAGGGACTTGGATCCCCAGCAGGGTCCCGATGGTGAAGAAGATGGTGTAAGACAAGTAGAGCTTGGTGCTGTACCTGCCCTGCACCCATTTGCCCTGCACCCACTCTGCCCTGCACCCACCCTGCTCTGCACTCACCTGCTCCATGGACTTGAAAGGGGTGAAGCCAACCACAGGGACTTGGATCCCCAACAGGGTCCCGATGGTGAAGAAGATGGTGTAAGACAAGTAGAGCTTGGAGCTGTACCTGCCCATGAGCAGCAACAAAATAGTGTGTGCTGCTATCATGTTCAATACAAACACATAGCCACCCCACCCAGCGACCATGTAGAAATAGGACAGGCCAACCAAGGGGCTGAGCAACCAGGAGGAGCCGGTTCGCAGGGAGCGGCACCAAAGATAGAAGGTGGCACACAAGGCCGGCACTGCAACGGCCTCGTTATCGAAGCCGCCCCCGATGGAGCGCATCGTATGTGCGGGGATGACGGCCATGATGAGTGTGGCAAAGGCGCCGCTTGTGCTGGAGCCAGAAACCTCGTAGGTGAGCAAACCAGTGAAGATGGAGGCGATGACACCAAACCAGGCGGGGATGTAGCAGCACACCTCAACCAGCTCCATGGGCATGCCCAGGTAGGCCAGCGCGTGGTACAGGCCCACAGCGGTGAACTGGATGCCCGGGTAGATGGTGGTGCCGACAGGGCGGCCCAGGGGGTACCAAGACATGTGGTCGAACCAGGAGAAGAACTTGGCTGCAGGCGCAGGAGTGAGTAGGGAAAGGCTAAGTTAGTAAATATTAGTGAATGAATAATAAGTGAATGTTAGATGATTTTAGACTGACGAGCCGTCTCACCAGAATTTTGAATTTATTTGAAAAACTAATATTATTGTGACACTATAATAATATGAGTTAATATTAGTTTTTCAAACACTAATATTAGTTTCCGTTCCGCAGGAGTGAGTGGTGGAGTTTTTGTTCTTGTTTTTGGCTGCCTGTGTTTGTGTTTGTATTTCTGGCTATTTGTTTGTATGTGGTGCGCAGGAGTGAGTGGTTGAGTTTTTGTATTTGTTTTTGTCTGCCTGTGTTTGTGTTAGCACTTGTGTTTCTGGCTATTTGTTTGTATGTGGTGCTTGTGTTTGTTTGTGTGTTGTGCTGTGATTGTGTTTGCAATTGTGTTCGTGATTGTGTTGATGCTTGTTTCGTGTTGGTGCTGGTAATGGTTTTTATCTGGGTAGGTCATCTGAGCTGCCAGTCCATGGTCGGGTTGGGTTGGATCGGGTTGGGTTGGGTTGGATTAGGTTGGGTTGGGTTGGGTTGGGCTGGGTTGCACACATTTGTGTTTGACTTCAGCCCCATTGCTGCAGCCATGCAACCAACTCCAAGTTCAAGAGAGCATGTGTGCTATATTTGTAGGGGTCGGCTACGTCATATAATATTAGTGCATAAATATTATTATGTAATTGTATACAATATTAGTCGTACGAGCCGTCTCACCATAATTTCGAATATACTTGAAAAACTAATATTATTGTGACACAGTTTTTCAAACACTAATATTAGTTGCCGTTCCCTATATATCTGTATTTGTGTTAGTAGGGGGGTTCTGTTCATAATTGAGGGATGGAGGTGTGGAGGTGAACTTGTTGCACTTGTCTTGGCCAGCCTTTCTTTATCACTGGCAGTTCAACTGAGTGTCTGTGCTGTGATAACATTTGCGTTTGTATTCGCGCTAGGTTGCGTTCAGGTTGGAGGGAAGGAGGTGTTACCTTTGACTTTTTGTACCCGCTTTGGTCCTGCCCTTTTTTTGCGGAGCTCCCCCCTTCTGGGGGGCAGGAGCCCCCAGGGTCACCCCCATTGTCTGTTTGAACACAAGAAACAAAGGAACCTTGGCCCTAACTGTCCCCTGGCCCTCTGATAAACTCTGGCTTCGGTCTGCTGCACTAAATTCCGGTGCCACATGTTGCACCGATTGACTACAATCTCCGCCAAATTTCCGACCTAGGACTTGTTATCAATTGCATGGCCATTGGTTATGGTCATGTTACCGTCCTCAATGTAACTGCGACCCCACTGTTACACTGGTTATAGCAGGGGAGGTCCCGCGATACCTTAGGGTTTGGCGTCGACCGAGGCCTTCAGCCCACGCCACCTGCCATAAACCCACGATATGGGCCAGTCACCTCAAGTTGATAAGGGCGGTCAGGTTCTTTCATGGTACTATGTTCACTCCTGGAAACAGGCCATTCTTAAATATTTTCTGGCAGAGCACTGGTGTGACAATCCAATGTACAGGACTGTGATCTTGACACCACCCTGAAAACACCCGCCCCCCAGCTCCTCACCCCCCCACACACACACCCGACCACCACCACAAACACGCACACGTGTAATATTTTCCATGTGTGTCTGGCCATTGGGGCAAATTTGGAGAAGGAAGGGTGGGTGGGGGTGGGGAAGAAGGGGAGGGAAAACACACACACACCACGCAATAACACCACCACTTGAATTTCATAAATTGAACTCAAGGTTCAACCTGCCCACGAGAACAAAGGCTCCCTAGCTCGCTGGCTGATAATAATGTGCGCCCCATGTAGGCATTCACGCACCTTGACCATTTGCGTGCAAGTACTCGGCTGCTCGGTAATTAAACCATGGGTCAAACCTACACAGCACAGCAAGTGGAAGGTGTGAAATAGAAAAAGTCAAGGCCAGGAGCCGTGGCTTAAGGAACAGGGTTAGAAGTGAACTCAATGAGGATTGTGTGGACACAGGGGGGAGCGTGAGCTCAGAGCAAGGTGTAAACTTCCAACTCGTGTGTGGACCCAGGGCAAGGTGTGGATCCAGGAAAGAGTGTGTGAGCCCAGGGCAAGGTGTGAACATTGACCATTCAGATCTGGCGCATAACTGCTCAAGCATGGCACATGACCCCTCACTCACTCGTGAATCAGGGGCCCATAGGCCTCGATCGCAATAATGCGAATGTTGTACGCCAGGTAGCATCCAAGGACGATCACTAAGATTCGGGTGATGGCTTTAAGAAGAGTGCCAATGAGCCCTCCTGACGGTTTGGCGGTGTCCGCTGAGGACATCGCAGGCAGTGACGCAAAAGTGCGGGCTTAGATGGGGTAGGAGTCCTTAATGGTCGCAACCAAGCATGCTTCTGCAGATCAACAGAGAGGAATACTCTGCTGTTATCAGAGGGGCGGTCGGGGAACAGAAGATGACAGTGATCGCCTCTAAGGAGGAGTTTAAGTGACGAGCTATCCAGAGAAGTGATCTGGGTAGGTGGTCGGGGAGAATTGGCTTGGCATGCATGCAAAGCCACGCCAACATAAGAGCCAAGATCTAGATCAGGATTAGGATGTGCCATGTGATGGAGATCTGGGTGTCAGGGATAATTGCTTAGACCTGCATGCAAGCAAAAGATGTTAAGTGAAATCCCTCTGTTTATCCACGACTGTATGAGGAGATTGGATCAAATATATGTTTATAAGAATGCTTTGATATGAATTGATCCTGATGCAACTATAGACGCGAGCAGCCAAATGGTCAAGGTGGAGCCATGTAAACAATTCCAAGTTCAAGTTCAAGTTCTAGATCGGGAATACCACCCTGTCAGGACTCAGACAGGCCAAGGGAGGCAAGTTCGGGTGCTATACCGGTAGTCTTTTTACAAACAAATAATCGCCCAAGGTTCGAATGAGGCAGAACACGCAGCTGGATCCCACAAGTAAAGTTCTGATACTTTGAAAAACATAAAAAGGATCTGGACTGGTCTTTAACTGTCCAATTCCCTTGATATGCCCCCTGTTTTCTGTGATAACATCGAAAGGTTAGTTATATGTATTGCACATGGGGTTGGTGTTGTGGTAACAGATGGCGCGTTGTTAAATATTGTGCATACCTCGGTAATAACCTGCTTTCAGCCAGACGCTGCCCAAGCCTCCAATTGTTTACCTCTCCATATCGATTTATTTTGATAATGGGGCTACAATGGCATGATGTTTTGACCAATTCAGGTCATTCTGAGCAATGAGCACCCCTGTTTTGTGTGTTTCTGAGTGTGTGTGTGTGTGTGTGTGGTGGTGGTGGTGGTGGTGGTGGTGGTGGGAGGGGGGGGGGCCCCTCCTCTTTTGCGATCTTTTTACTCAGATCAAGGGCAGTTCATTGGCACCACTTAAGACCCAAGGAGGTTGTATGGGTGGATAGTGTGGGTGGGTATGGGTGGGTGAGTATGAGTGGGTGAATGGGTGGGTAAGTGGGGGGATAGTTGCTGTTATGGGGTGGCGGAGTGGAGTGTGTGAGTTTGTATGTGTGTATGTGTGTGTGGGTGGGGTGTGGTGTTTGTGGGGTGGGGTGGGTGGGGTGGGGGGGGATCTGGGTTGGTGGGTATGTGGGTGGGTGGGCGGGGTGGGTGGGGGGTGGGGGGTGGGGGGCGGGGTATGCGTGCTTTCAGGGTTTGAGTCTTATTCTACTACTCACTCTTGGGTCACGGGGGTTGTCCTAGTGGTGCACCTCTACGCGAAGCGAGGGGTATAGCAGCCGCCTGGTCACAAAAACGAGAAGATACAAGACACAGTGGCAGCGAAATGGCCACAGGGCACAACCCAGGTGTTTACTAATTGGACAGCGTTGGGCTCAGGGGCAACACAGATTTTAGTAGCCAAAAGTTCACTAGAAGTATACACCTGGCCTGGTAGATGAGGCGCAGGCGCAAAACCAGGAATTTGAGCGGGAAGGAGCTATTACAGATATATCGGAAAAAAGAAAGACTAGGGCGGCTAAACAAAAGGGATAAGGAAGAGAAAAAAAGAATCTAGAGAGAACGAATAAACTAAACAAACACTCGAATCACACGAGAAAAAAAAGGTGGTCGGCAAACCAAGTGCAAAATCAACAACAGAATAGTTAAGAGCCTCGTCCAGCCCTATTGGGACCCTATCGGCAGGAGATTCGGAATATACAACGCGCGCGGGACACACAGACTGACATTGGCGATGAGAATACTTATCACAAGAGAAAAGAGGAAGTACGAAGGAGTTAAGCAATATTGGTCTAGGCATCGCCACCGAGACTGGTAAGGATCACGATGTCCTGCGACACCCTAAGCAATAATCGCGCATGCACAAATGACAGTACCATAAAGAAAATAACGAGGAGGATAAATACGATAATCACCGAGGGAGCATCCGAAAAGACGGACACAGAGGAGAAATACAAACGTGAACCATGGCCCACACATGTTACACTGTAGACGAGGAAGGAGGCGCACCTCGCATCCCCCCTCGGACAGTGACCACGGCAAGACGAAGGAACGCCCGAATCTCTCCACAAATAGAACAACAAAAGGGAACAGAACAAGTACGGTGAGTAGACACAGGGCCTCTCCTGGGAAAGAACGACTGGCAGGAGGGCTGGGAAAACAGGAACGCGGGAACAAAAGAACGGAGGACCATTAGGGTGGTCGGAAATAATAGGAGAAAGGGGGGGGCGAAAGATCGGCAATCAAAAAAACGTAGCACTACAGGAATAACTATGGAAAAAAGAGGCACTAACGACCTATAACCGACAGAAGGAGGGAAAAATGCCAAGAACCGGCAAAACGACACAAAGGGAGAAGAGATAAGGTTAATTCGTGCATGGGGGCTAATCAGCGACAAGCAACGAACGCGTGCATGAAAGAGGTAGTAGCACAAAGAAGTGGTGAACATAGTAGCAAAGAGGAACGAAGATGATTAAGAGAGGAATAGGGGGAGACCTAATAACCGAACAGGGGGGTCGAGAATCCAACAGACCAAAGATTACAACGTAACGAGGCACAGATGCAAACAACATCCGACAGCAACAACACACGTAATCTGAAAAAAAAATGTTACAAGCAGCTAATCGGGGGACTGCCAACAAAATATACAACTGTAACACGAAAAGGATCATACAGACAATCAGACTAAGACATACACACCGCGAGGGAGGGGACGAAGGGGCGAGAGACAGACCACAGGAAGCCTCGCTCTCGGAGCGGGCGGAGAAGGGGATAGTCGAGAGGGACTATCTATAGCCGACCCCTGGGGGCATTACGGCCGCGTCATCCATCCTACCCCCCAAACGTGCACTTGATCAACCGTTGCAGACATTGGCATTGTGGTCATATCTCCTTTTCCTGCTTTTTCATTAACGGCGAAGCCCCCTCGCGCCCCCCCCCCCCCCTCCCCCCCCTCCCTGGAAGCTAATCTTCCTCGGCCACTAGCGTGCCGGCTGTCTTTTTACTTTACTCTTTGTCACTCTTTGTTTTCCTTTCCTTCTCGAAATCTAGGTATAGCATCCTTCCTGTCAAGAACTGCCACGTGTTTAAATGGCCACGAGTTCACAACCAGGTGTTACTAGATGACGCTGGCATCGTCCGAAACAATTGGACCAGCAGAAGGAATGGCGCATGGGTAGATGTAGGCGCAGGCGCAAACGCAGGAAGTGATTAGCGAGGTCGGAGACCAATCTAAACGAGGCTGATAAGGAAGCTTATCCTATTTGACACAGTCGTTTACAGTAGGATAACACACGAACAACACGAGACTGGACGCATTAGTTTTCAGAGAAGATGAAGTCTGGATATTTTTGTTGCGAATAATTTGCAGTCGCTCCGTACTTCTCTAGTGCCTGCGCCTGAAATTCGCATGCGCTATCAGTACCTACGAATTAATCGGTAAAAGAAGATCTGAAGGAGCAGGACCTGGCGCATGGTGAAATGATGAGCGAGGAGAGAGATAGGCGCAACCTCGCCTCGAGACGTCCCACGACAAACCTGCATGCTCCATGAAAACACTGGACGAGGCTGTATAGATTGCCTCGCATTGATGAAAGAGACGTAACTGTAGGGTTAAACTCGGGAACAAGGAGACTGAGTACGCATGATGTTTCAGAAATAATGAAGTCGTGAGATTTTGTTGCGAGATCTCTTCACTCGTTTCCTAGCTTCTGTAGCGGCCTGCGCCTGCAGCTCGCATGGATAGAGAAGGCCAAGACCGCACCAGCAACCAGCTCATGGGATCGAGGTGGGTAACAGGCTCTACAAACTCCGCCATTGAAGAAGGGGTAAGCACCAGAATTTGCTAGGCACGAAGCAAGGTGTTCGCATGATTGGAATAATTGTCGAATTCCTACGGTGACTATGGCTAGCTCCGGCTTACGCTATGGTGTCCTTAACTTCACGTCCTGTGAGTAACGGTATTACACGGATGTAACAATTTCAATTTCAATTTCGAATTCCTGGGTGTTGCGAGTATCTCCCCAAGCACCTGCGCCTGCTGCTACGATGCGCCATGCGGCAGCTGAAATTTCGATGAAAGACCGAGGCTGGAAATGAGGCTCCAGCACCTCCACCATTTAACCCGGCAAATACCACATACAGGCTGGTACACTGAATAACAGGTACCACCACCTCCCTCCCCAACTCAACAACGGAGACACCACCTACATCTACTCACCAACAGGCCAATGTGTCGGTCATATACCCCTCTCCCAACTCCACCTCCTCCACCACAGATACCATACCACCAAGGCACACTCTCCCCACCTCTGGACCCTCCACCGCACAGGAACCTTCGCTGGAGACGTAGCCACCCTCCTATCACAGCACAAAGACACTACCATCTCCAATGTCTCCCCTGCCATACACAAAGCTATGTCCACCCTGGGGATGACAACGGACCTAGACACATCACACCAACCTCCTAATGAGACCCCACCTCCCCATGGGCAACACCCCCACCCCCATTGGCCAACTGTTTGGCCTAGGACCCCACTGCTACACCCAACCTTGGTACGGGGGAAACACACACCTCACCAGGCAGAACCCTGAAGAGGCACACAAGGCTGTTCAATGGGCACTAGGCAGTGCCAAACATGCTCACACCCTTGATATTACCGCGTGCACCATCCTCTTGGTCCCACACAAACCCACTTATGCCCATAACGCCCTCCTAAATCACCCATGGGCTATGGAACTAGCCACTCTGCCTCCCAAGGCCAAACCCCTCACCCCTTCCCTAATCTGGACGGGGGGAAAACTCAACCCTGCCAAGAGACACAGAGGAACCTACAAACTCATTGCCATCTCAAACCCAGCTGGCCATGCCAAGTACCTCCACAACCCACCCACCACATGGGCCCAAACCATGAGGGACATGGGGGCCACTTCCATCCCACGACCAGGTCCCCCCCCCTCCCAACTGGGCCTTCCTACCACCCACCTACCCAAGGCACTTAGCTCCCTCCTTAAGACCTGGACACAACAACCCACCCCCATGCAGATAGACCCCACACCCATAACACCCCCCGTGCTCCCGTGCACACATGCTATCCTACAAGCACCAGGCCTCGCTCTATACACAGATGGAAGTGCCATCATAGACAAAGACGGCGTCCTACGCCTAGGGGCAGGCGTATACTCCCCCAGGGCCGCTTCACGTTGCCTCCGCATAGACCCTGGCGGACAGGGCATCACTGCCGACATCAATCGCGCCGAACTCGTGGCAATCCAACAAGCACTCATACACTCCGAAATAGATGAAGAACTCACCATCTACTCCGACAGCTTATGTTCCTTGCAGCTTATTAACCTGCACATTTACCATCCCAGCAGGACCCGGGAAAACAAACACCGCGACCTCCTGCAAGACATCGCCATCCACATTATCAACAGACACAACGCTGCTGCTACCACACGCCTGCTTAAGGTCCGATCTCACTCAGGAATCATAGGGAATGACGAGGCAGACACGCTCGCGAAAGAAGCGACGACAGGATACAATGTAATTGGGCCAGTTAAAACAGGGGAACATGCGCACCTCAATATGCATTGGCCGTCTGTCCAGCCCCCCAAATCTTTTAATGGGACCAGCCCCCCCGGCACCCGGCCAACAATCTCACCAAGGGTATCAAGGCTAACCTCCCCACCCCCCTGCACACCGGGCATGCCAACACCACGGGCATATACTCCTCCATGTGGGAGCAAGCCAACCCCTTCCTCCTCCCTCAGGCTAGTAATCGTTTCTGGCAATCCACCGACATGAAATGGTGGCAAAAAATACAAATCCACAAGGCTCGGTGGGGACGCTTATGGACTAGGAAATTGGCGTACAGATACAAACGCCCCTATGGTACTAGCACTAGCCCCCCCTCTGATGATAACTGCCCTCTTTGTCGCAAAGCACAGGACGGAGCTGGCCATATTCTTGCTGGGTGCAGCCACCCTGTCTTCAAAGGAATGTATATTAACAGACATAATAAGGCGGTCCAACTCATCCAAAAGGCAGTAGCCAAAGGAGCTCTGGGGGCTCTCCCCATGTACATGGATGCAGGCACTTGTGAAGCGTCCTCCGACATTCCCACAAGACCCCCAGCCACCCTCAAACCCCCTGATCTTCCCCCAGCCACATGGGATAAATACAGGCCTGACCTCCTCCTCATTGACGACGAATCCAAACCAAGAAAAGCCTACCTAGTTGAACTGGGCTACTGCTCAGACACTAACCACCAAATCAAATTCCAGGAAAAGAGCGTTCAGCATAAGGAGCTCCAACGTATCCTTCAACAACAAGGATTCCTTGTACACTACCTAGTCTTCACCATAGGTACCACTGGTACCATACCAATCCCAACTATTACCAATCTCTCCACCTTAGGGATCAGTCGCGAACACGTAGACAAACTCATCTCTAAGCTGCACAGAGAATCTACCGCCTCCTGTACCAGCATTCTTGCCACACGTCGCATGAAGGAGTCCCTCCCGCCTGGAGGGTGACACTTACTATGTCTGCCATGGTGACTTTCCCCAGCTGCGGCGTACGGGAGGGTCCCCTTAACACCACGCCCCTCCAGGCGTTATCTTTTTTTTTTAGTATCTCTTCACTCGTTTCCTACTTCTGTAGCGCCTGCGCCTGCAGCTCGCATGGATAGAAGAAGGCCAAGACCGCACCAGCACCAGCTCATGGGATCGAGGTGGGTAACAGGATCCACAAACTCCGCCATTGAAGAAGGGTTAAGCACCAGAATTTTGCTAGGCACGAAGCAAGGTGTTCGCATGATTGGAATAATTGTCGAATTCCTACGGTGACTATGGCTAGCTCCGGCTTACGCTATGGTGTCCTTAACTTCACGTCCTGTGAGTAACGGTATTACACGGATGTAACAATTTCAATTTCAATTTCGAATTCCTAGGTGTTGCGAGTATCTCCCCAAGCACCTGCGCCTGCTGCTACGATGCGCCATGCGGCAGCTGAAATTTCGATGAAAGACCGAGGCTGGAAATGAGGCTCCAGCACCTCCACCATTTAACGAGGCTAGAGCAACTCAGACAGTAATCATTCTGCCCGAATGATTGTGCAAGTTCACAGGTTGTTGCTACTATTTCCCCCTCGCCCCCCCACTTATCAAGCGCCTGCGCCTCCAGTAGCATGCGCCATTCGGCACGTAGAAGTTCATAAATTCGCTCGTGCCCAGGTCTTGCCGGTCAACTGGTTTCGGACATTGCCAGCGTTATCTCCTAAACCCCACTCAACACGTGGCACTTGCACCGTTGGCAGACAGTTGGCTTGTGGCATATCTCCTGTTTCCTGCTTTTTATTAACGGCGAAGCCCCCTCGCGCCCCCCCCCCCCCCCCCCCCCCCTCCCTGGAAGCTAATCTTCCTCGGCCACTACGTGCCGGCTGTTTATTAGCTATATGCTTTGGGTTCCTCGCCTTTCTTTTCTTTTACTTTACTCTTTGTTATCATTCTTTTTTTCCTTTCCTTCTCGAATCTAGGGTATAGCATCCTTCCTGTCAAGAAACTGGCACGTGTTTCTTCCTTCCGTCCTTCCTTCCTCCCTTCCTTCGTTACGCCCAATCCGCCGAAAGGCATCAACGCCCTGGGCACACCAGACGCTACTGCACCAACGGAGGTAGACTTCCCTGGATCGGCATGTAGCTGCGCATCACTTGCTCCCCCGACGATAGAGGCAGACTTCCCTAGATCTCGGTTTTGTCCCAAATCGGGGAAATCAGCAGACGTCTCCTCGCTACAAATAATAGTTGCAGCGAAACAAAGACATTCTTGGTGTGGAAGCAATAGAAATCTCACAACGCAGAGATTGTTCGTGCTGTTGTATTTTTGTGTCACGCTGGATACGTGGATTTCGGGGGAATTGCTGATGTGTCACCCGGAAAGCCGCGAAGACTTCCAGATGGGGGTCGACCAGGGGAGTCGACCCTATGGGGGGGGCTGCACCACAGCCGAAACCCCGATACGGGGATGGCCGGGAGGAGGTCTAGTCCCATCCGCTACACTCCAAATTTTAGGCAGGATGAATATTTATATGTATATCAAGCTCTGGCTATGATGACAAACATGTAGCGAATGGGACTAAACCCTCATCCAGGCCTCCAAACACGGACCAAAAAAGTGTCCAATGTTTTTCGCAGAAAAAATGTTTTATCTTTCTTTTTTTATGTTCGGTCGACAATTTGACTCAGAATTGGAAATGGAGAAAAACAAGTTTTGCAACCTGTGGGGGGCCAAAATGGCCTTACAAATGGCCCAAAATGGGCTTAAAATGCAGATTGTGGCACGTTACGTGCCTTGAACATCTTCTAGGTAGCTTTATGTTACATTTTACTGATCTGTGAAGAAGGTTATGGCCCTAAATGGCACGTTATGGCCCAAAATGGCCTAAATGGACTCACAAATAAGTTTTTTGCCTCTATGACGCGCTGATTAAACCTGGTACTTTTTTTGTAGAGCATAATATTGAAATATGGCCCAAATGAGGTAGATTTGTGTACAAACATCTACCAAAATCTCCTGTGGTTTTCAGATATAGCGGGTGTCTTTATTCCCTCAAAAACACAGCGAAAAGCTATAAATCGCATCTATTTCGCGACCAGCTCCTCGGCCACTTGGCAGACCAATGCCCCATACATCTATGAATACCTTGTGATGCCTGTTGGGAGCGTTTATTACAAATGGGGCGCACAGTACACTGATTTCATGCTTTTAGACACCCATGTTGCCCACCAAGAACAAGCTATACGGTTTGGGCCGGGACTGTTTTTTTAATGCTTGGATACCTCCGTTAGGTGCCCCTCAAAAGCTGTCAAAAATTTGGGCCGATCGGGCCATGCAGTTTTGAGATACAATAGGCAGAGGCAGGACAGTCAAAAGGACGAACATATAAGCCTTATAGCCACATGGGCTCGCGCCAAGGTCCAAGGTCGGCAGCTGTGGTACAAGGTCGGTTCCTGGCCCACGAAATCGGCGAAACAGGTCGTGACAGTGGACCACCATGCTTCAGTTAGGCCTTCTGGATCATTGCAGCGCGAAATTAGGCCGCGCATCACTACGAATTCCATCGCAAGAGGGGATTCGTACTTTTCCCAAGTACTGGGTCTTCGTTTCCTAGCAGTGGCAAGTGGCTAGCAGCTATCATAATAACTTAATATTACGCGTTTAGATAATTGCGCGCCATGGAGCTCCTCGAAGCGCGCAGTGGAGCTACTTGTTCAAGTATGTTTTTCGGCCCCCCTAAGGCCCAACACGCTCAGTGAGAAAACTTGCGATCGACATGAGCATTGGATCCATTTTATGCTTAAGAGGTTCGCACAACAATTATCTGCGCGTTTAGATTGATGCGATCGCTGCGCGTACGTGACCTCATCATGGCTCGGGTTTGTCGAGACGGGCCGTGCCCTAGCCCTCCCCGTGGGGGGGTCGACCCCCATCTGGAAGTCTTCGCGGCAATACCTGTTTTTCGCTCGTTTCTGCCTTGAAACCGTCGCTTTTTCAAATAATACGAAATATTTTAATATGGATGACAAATCGCCGACCTGTCGCCTACCTGGATCGCCGGAAAGACCCCCGAGGAGACCCCGAATACCCCTGTGCAGAGATACCTCTCTGCCCCTGTGGAAACAAAAAATGCTGACCTGGCCCCCCTTAGGGTTAACTTGGGAGTTCGCGGCAAGGGAAAAGTCTCTGTGGAAACACGCACTTGGCGTCCCTACCAGGGTTGTTCGGTGGGACTCAAAATATCTGTATCTTGAGACGCAGCCAGTTCCAAGTGAAGGTCTACATCTGAGACGCAAAGGACCCTCAGATATCAGCATCTGAGATGCAACGCACCCTCCAAGAACACAACCGACCTACTGAATCTGCATCTGAGACGCATCGGACCCTCACAAATCTGCGTCCGGGACGCAACCAGGGACGCAACGCACCCTCCAAGAACACAGCCAACCTACTGGATCTGCGTCTGAGACACACAACGGACCCTCACAAATCTGCGTCTGGGACGCAACGCACCCTCCAAGAACTCAGCCAACCTACTGGATGTGCGTCTGAGACGCAATGGACCCTCACAAATCTGTGTCTGGGACACAAAACGCAGCGTTTTTAACAGACCTGGTCATCACTGCTACCCTTGGACAGAATCAAACGCACACACGAACTGCCTAGTGTACTCAGGAGAGGACTCTCGTGACCGCTCGCGCTCGTGACCCCCCCGAGTGTAAATCTCTTTTCTCTTGCCCTGATCCGAGGCATTTGACAGCTGCATATGACCCTGTATCTGACAGCCAACCGACATCTGTAACGAAATCTGTGAAATATGTTCATAGGGGGCAGAGCAATCACGGGCCCTGCAAGTTCATGCAGACAATCGCCGTCCCTGCTTCCATACGTCCATCATAACGGACGCCCTGTGACGTCCCTGCCTCGGAAACCTTTGCGCACCCTGGTTTCCGCATTTCAGCGCCCGTCTCAGTGCCTGCAAGCGCCCATGCTGCTTCAAAGCTCACTTGCTGCGCCCTCCCCGGCCACCACCAGCTCACAGCGATCGGTGAAGGTTAGGGGCTCACGCAACATCCGAGCGGGTCAAAATCAGACAACTGGCATCGAGGAGCGTGTCCGGGACAGCGATGGAGCAGGGTCCTTGGACATTGGCCGCAGGGCCGCCGGGGCCGCCCTCCTGAGTCTATTTGCATATGATGTCACACTGGCCCGAGGTAAGTGCTATACACACTATACACGGGGCTAACTTATTTGCCAACGGTCTCGAGTGTAGGTGCTGACGTGTAGCGAAGGGAGGTGTTGCGGCTGTTGCGGAACCCACAGCCAGGCTGGAAGAAAGTACCATGCCAACCGTTGACAACTCAGTCTATTGGTTAGGGCTGCATGCTACAGTCAGTATATCAGGTTCTGGTATTCCAGGGCTGGGGATGTAGGTAAGTATGTCACAGTCCATGAGAGGGCTTGTCAACTATTATTTAATCAGCACCAGTAGTCACAAGTAAATAAGTTATCCAGGAGCACTCCTGCAGCTCTGGAGGGCAAATTTCAACAAATTATTATACATCAACTTTTTGATTTTTTTATATAATGCAGACAAATGGGGGGGCAAAAAAAAGTGAAATACACCATCCCCAAAAAGTGCTGAGGCACCCTTCAGCAGACCCCCCCCCCCCCCCCCCCCCCCCCCCCCCCCGCGGCTCCGGAACCCACTGTACAGCTAGTATTTCAGCCACCACTTGTTATGGTGTCTAATTATGCTCATATTAAAGGGTTTTTAAAGGCCTGTCCATTGAGGTTGGCCTCGAGTCCATTGGGGACGTTTGAAGCATAGTAAATCATCATCAGCAATGTTACATTGTTTGGTTGGGCTTGGGGGTCAGGGCCACTTGGCCCCTAATGTGCCCACCTTCAATACCCAATAATCAGGTATTCAATAACCAGGTCTTCAATCCAAGCTTCAATCGGGCATTAAATACTCAGGTCTTCAATAATCACTAATGTATGTATGGCTGAAGGGCACAATGTAGTCCTTTACAACACGTGGTCTTAGTTGGTGACGTCATCGACCACCATTCTCCAGAACAATGCCGGCGCGTCTACTATGGATGCCTCAAGCCGCACTTGAGCTCGCTCCCTTTGCACACTGCTCACGCCCTCTGCCCTTGACCTCCTTGGCAACCACCCCCTCAAACTCAGCCACCTTCAGAGATAATTGATTGATGTCGTCCTCGCTGAGTTGCTGGCCTGGGTGCGCAGACTGCATGTGGTGGAACCCCCCCCCCCCCCCCCCCCCCCCCCCCTCCTCCCCACCTCTGCCTTGGGCGTAGTGTGTGGTGGATCTCTCCCCCAATAGCATACATGGACTGGTATTTAGTACGGGAACACCCTAGTTCCACTCCCATGTCATTCTGAGGGCTAGAAAAAAAGAGCCTGAAATGTACCTAATTTTTTGAAAATGTCAGATTTTCTCCTCCCCCCCCCCCCCCCCCCCCCCCCCCCCCCCCCCCCGCGGCCCCAAACTTTGGAGGACCAACACATTTTTATACTGGGCCAAATTACGAAATAAAACCTGATTCTTCATCCTCTGTATGATATCTAACAAGTTGAGGGATGGTGTCATTTTGGTTTGAAGTTGCCCCCCCCCCTTGAATGCAGAGGTATATAATAGTATCACTAGTCACCACAAGTAATCCAGCAGCGCTGCTGCAGCTCTGGATGGCTGTTTTTAATTAATTATAAATCAAATTTGTAATTACTTGTTATATATTGAAGAGTCAATATTTCTCATCACCAGTCACCACAAGTAATCCAGCAGCGCTGCTGCACCTCTGGATGGCAATTTTAAATTAATTATTATAACTCAATTTTTTGATTTACGTGTCTTATATTGCAGAGGAATGATTTCTTATCACCAGACACCAGAATTAATCCAGCAGCACTGCTGCAGCTCTGGATGGCTGTTTTAATTATTATTATTATTATTATTATTATTTTAAACATCTATTACTGTTTTCTTAATAATTAAACCAACTATTTTTATTGTGCAGAGATCACAATGACAAGTACAAGAGGAAGTGCAAGGAGAACTCTGCGATCTGCCCTTACAGACCTGGTGACAGCGATCATTAATGATGAAGTTGATGACTTCTATGACATTGTGCAGAGCCTGGGGTCTTCTTCAAGTGACAGGGTTTATGCGTTATTGGGGGTGTCTGTTGTTGATCCTGGCATCCTCAAAAAAGGGGAGGTGCAGGTGATGACGGGCAGAGGCCTCATCCATATCCTGGTGACTCCTACAGGTATGTATGTATGTATGTATGTATGTATGTATGTATGTATGTATGTATGTATGTATGTTGTCAAAGTATGTATGCATGTATGTATGTTGTTACAGTACGTATGTATCGATGTATGCATGTTGTTACAGTATGTATGTATGTATGTATGTATGTATGTATGTATGTATGTATGTATGTATGTATGTACGTCGTACGTTAGCCCGTGTGGCCGGTGGCCACCCCCCTCCCCTCCCACCCATACAAACCTGCATAAGGGCAATTTAGGCTCATTCTTTCTTCACAAAACCTGATGGACATTTGTATATACTCGACATCTCCGGTGTGCGCATGACCTTCTCTTGCATTTTTCACACAATAAACTGGAGGTATGTATAGCAAAATGCCTCATGTCACCCCTCCACGCCCCCTTGCACATAAACTCCTCCCTCAGTCCCTCCTCCCCTCTTTCTTTGCCGCTCCCTCTCGCCTTCTTCATGCCTCCTTCCTATTTTCTGTCTCCAGCCCCCCTCCCTTAATTCCCATCCACCCTCTCCTCTCTCCATCTATCCCCCATCCCTCCCCCCCCCACACCCCCACCCCACCCCCCACACACACGTCCCCTGCTCCCCATCTCTCTCTCCTCCCCCTGCCCACCCGCAAGGCCCAAAACCCACAAAAACAAACACACTCATCATTCTTCCCTTCTTCTCCCTACCACTCCCATGCCACTTTAGCTGCAAGGTTTGATCATGAAGAAGGCTAAGGGGGGACAAAAAGCAGACCTGTGGGTGATTTAACCAAGCAGATTCAATCCACCCGAAAACTTGCGAACGATTGAATCCCGCGGAGAAAATTGGGTTCGCGCAACCGCATTACGACTTGCCTGCAGCATCTTCCTAACATGCAGTTCGGCCGGGGATATTTCTCTTTGACCTCAAAATACCTCATTCAGCCAACTCTGTCGCGCCCTCGGTACAGCATACTGCGCGGGACATGTTTTCCGATTCTATGGTAGAAATCTTTGGCATCCGTCCGGTCAACACCTGAATTTAAAATCGCAGTGCCGTGCTTAACGATCATCGATACAATGAAAAGAGATTGCGTAGATAGGATGAGCGGTCCAAGTGCGAGAAATGGGAAGGAAATGGCTGCTCGCATCCATTGGCTGTCAACCATGACACAAGTGATGCACAGGCATGGTGAAAGTGCGCATGCGTGAAATGAATGGTGGCAACGCTCGCAGGCGGAGAAAAGAAGCATGGTGATATGAAGAAATTGCAATTACTCGCAAGCTGGTGAAACAAGGGCGTGACCGCCCTTGTGTTGGCAATAGAATGGGGATCCGCTGGAGGTATGAGGAAGCCTTGCTGAGCCCCGCTGTCACTAGGGTTGTTTTGCGTGCTGTGTGCAATGTGCGGTGTGTGCAACCTTGTTGCTGCCCTCGTAAACCTTCTTGCTGCCCTCGTGGCTGTTCTTGCGGAACGTGTGTCTCGTATCCCGCGCTTTGGTACACAGTTGCGCGTTACCTCATGAACTGGGGCTGTGCACCCTCCGGCTGTGACTAGGCAGTCTCCTTCGGGATGACTTGACTGTCGAATCCCAACGTAAAGTGTTTCGGGGCGCAGTTTGACTTAAATCGACGAGGTGACGTGACTGAAGATACAACTTGTCTGAAATTTGCTTCGAGTCGGAGAATAGGTGACTGTATTTGCGAGTTTATCGAGCTGCCTGCCGTTTGCAAACGTCAGTTGGTGCGGTCTAAATGCACTTTGTAGGGAGAACCCTTAGGTTCCCTAGCGCATCCGTTTGGCGCATCCGTTTGGCGCACCCGTTTGGCGCATCCGGCAGTACGGCTGTTGTACCGAAGTCGCTACCCATGGAGGGGCGGTAAATAATTGTTAGCCCTTTCTCTCCTGCTCTGGCAAGCTCACTTTGAGCGCTGGCTGGCGGTGTTGCGCGCCCTCATGTCCATTAAGACTGTTGGCACGCATCATGGAGCATGAGCAGGAGATCGCGTCGAGTAGTTTGCTGGCTGTATTCGTCGTCCTTCTGCCTAAATCTGGTTGATTGTGCGCATGCATGGTGGCATCGAGAAGCGAAAGATTATAGATAATGAGTCCGAGCGCCATAATTGGTCTATCATGGCGCTCAGATCGAATGCAGAGGAAGATTTATCGCTTCACATTCATCTGCTCTGTCAGCTCGAAAATTGGGTGTGGAGTTGGATGGGTATTCGGCTCAGTCAAGAAGATTTATCGCTTTGCATTCATCTGCTCTTTCATTTCGAAATCTGGGTGGGAAGTTGGGTGCTACGCTATTAGTAACCCGCTAATTCAGCCGATAGCCAGGAAATCTGGGTGGGGAGTTGGGTGATACACTATTAGTAACCCGCTAATTCAGCCGATAGCCAGCGGGAATCGCAGGAATCCATGTATTTTTACATGGATATAGATGTATGTATGTATGTGTATGTGTGTATAGGACCTGTAGGGCAATGTGAGACTAGATGGTCCTACCTAGCGAGCCGGTACCATGCAGTGGGTAGGGCCATTACTAGTATATTCTCACTATAGCACCTCTTGGGTTGCATCTTTGCATAGGCCTATGCATTTGCATTTGCATCCTGTGTGTTATCGTTACCTTTACCTGTCTTCCTGTTGTTGTATCATTTAAATGTATGTTGTTGCGGTCCAGGGGTAGCCAAATAGTCTACAAGGACTTGCCCAACCATGCTATCTGGAGGGGCTTCGAAGAAAAAAACACTGATGAAGTGAACCCCCAGCAATCGTGTTACCAACTGAGGCCCTGAATTCGTGCTGCAGTGATAATTTAATTGTGTGATTATAACAGCAGTTAGTTATTACAGTGTCATTACCTATAGTTTATGTTATGTGTAGTAAGACATTAATTATAATGGTGTTTTACCAACAGATCACACCTTGTGACTCCTACAGAACACATCGGCCCACACTCAGACGATACAGAATGGACATTTGGGAGCAAGGTGGCCGCCAGCCGAATTCAAATGCTTAAGTACCTACCGAACCTCGTAGGGAAGGACGGCTTCAAAAAGCTAATGATGCAGGCAGGTATTGTAACGGCATGGTCCGTGTCTGTGCTCTATGTACTAGGGAATCAGAACTGTAACATTTCGAGAAGGACTTGTGTTTGTGTGTGTGTGTGTGTGTGTGTGGGGGGGGGGGGGGGGGGGGGAGGTCAGGGAGTGTGTTTGTGTGAGTGAGTGTGGGTGGGTGGGTGGTGGTGGTCGGGGAGGTCAGGGAGTACAAATGTTGCAATGATTCAGTGAAGATCCATGCTGCCACAAGTACGGTGTGATGTGCAATTATTGCCGCCATTGACTGTCAATGATGATGATGATGATGATCATGACATTTTCGTGGTGCCCTGCTGGACTCCAAATGTGCCCACGAAGGACTAATGAAGATCACAAAACATGTTATGTAGGGAAAGCTCAATCAGGCGATAGGGCTCCACACCCTGACCAAGTTCATGATAAAGGATGCGGATGCAGATACGGAAGATAAGGAGGGAAAGGGGGCGCACAGGCTGGCCCTGTTGAAGGCGGTGCTGAAGATGTCCGATCTGGATGCTCTTACACATCCGACTGAACACAATTTCCTACCTATACACAACGCTGGTGAGTGCGCTTTGCCAGCAGAAGTATGAGGTACTAAGGTACAGAGTCCATATATACAGTCATACACACACAATACTGATGAGTGCCCTTTTGTTAGCAGAAATATGCAGTACAAATGTACACAGTACATACATATAGTCATACACGAGGGGGGGGCAAGAATAAAGTTGGCAGACCGCATGTTCGGAAGTTGTTATATTGACCCCTGCCCCCCCCCCCCCTCCCCCCCCTCCCCCCCTTTGAGACCTCATATCTGAGCACCCAGACAGTATAACATAGTGAATGGGGGGTCCATGAGCATCATCTCGTCAAGGCCTTTCCAACCATACAACCAAAAGATACAAATATCAAGTTTGGACAAAGTTATTTAGATTTCAGTATTTTTACAACTTTCTTGAGGCTCCGCAGTTGTCCGCACCCTTGGAGGAGATCACTAAGGTATGTAAAGGACTGAAGGCGCTATTTATCTGTCTACCGTATCTAACTTTATTATCATCATTATTACGGCTTAATCGACTCAACTTGTGTTCTGGAGCCTGATGGTCTGCTCGGGTAGGGTGTGTGTGTGTGTCTGGGGTGTGTGTGTGCGTGCGTGTGTGTGTGGGTGTGTGGTGTGTGGGTGGGTGGGTGTGGGTGTGGGGGAGGGGGGGGGGGGGGGGGTCCACTGCTTTAGGAACCTCGTAGGGGACCAGAGTTCAGAACGCGCATCCAAACGCGTTGCGCGCGCGCCTTTTTCGCCGCCAACTGCCGCTCGTGCGAAGCTGGGCGCGAAGGTCTGGGTGACGTCCAGCCTGGCGTCCAGCCTGGATGTACCTTCCAGGAGATCCACCTATTACACCCTGCGTGTAACTTACTAACGAATGCAGATTCGCACTCCTCTCGTCGAGACGTACTCATTGGTGTACCTCACGCTCGAAAATTCGAACTGGCAAGAAAGTTACACGAGGTACAAATACAATTGGGAAAACGGTCGGACCCCCCCTCCCCCCCCCCCCCCCCCCCCCCCCCCCCCCCGCCTCGTATCTCGGCCGCCCGTGGGTGTATCGACATGATTTTTTTTGTATCGACTATTGCTCGCGGTTCTCTATCCTTATCGAACATGCGGTACGAAATCTTTTTCCTTGCCCCCCCCTCGGTCATACACACACAATGCTGATGACAGCTTGTTTCTAACCAGTTAAGGGTCCGGTTAAGCGGCGGTTAAATTCGTTGTTTTCGGCGCTAACCGGTGTTTGGTCGGAAACACGAAAAGTTAAGGTCCGGTTAAAGACCAACCGTCCCGGTTAGTGCAATGACGCACCCCCCCCGCCATTATTGCGGTTTTCATTTATGTCGTAAGTAGTCCGAATGTAGCTGTGTAGCTGTGTAGCTGTTTAGCCGGGTAGCCGGCGTCAAAACCGGTCAAATTCAAAACTCCTCGGAACGAGACAAAACTCCTCGGACTTTCATGTTAGCGCTTTTCTCCCTGTGCCTTCTCATTGCATCCCCTCTCATCACGAATGATGGATGTAAATATATGTCAACAACGCAGTCTGTACTCTATCGACCTTCGCGAGCGAGTGGTGCAAGGGGGAAACAAGAGAGCGTGAGAGTGTTGCATGAGTGTGAGAGTGTTCCATTCCGAGGGCTACGCAGGCGTTGGGTTGCGCAGGGGAACAACGGAACACGGGGTTTGATTTGCAAGAGGGCTACGGGGCAGCACGGAAGCAGGGTAACCTCTGACTGCTAATAATCGCACCAAGCAGGAAGCCTCGCTGAAAAATCCAAAGCGTGACGGAACCACATGAAATTACGATGGCTAAACTATGACAAGGCAACAAGTGCGCTAGGGTAACACGAAGCCATCGTAAGCATGATGAGGAAGCCTGTGGCCATCATCCACTCTCTAAGTGGCTCACTATGGCTCACAACTCGTACAGACTAAGTGCGAGCGCTGAATATGCGTCAATTGATACCCGCACCACGAAGGATGCTACAGAGAGGCGTATCAATTGCAAACAGCACCTGCAAGCCCTGAGGGAGCGAAAATGACTCTAGGTTTGTGCTAGTAAGTAGTAACTCGCTATGGCTCAAAACTCGAACTGGCGAATTGCGACTGCTTCTTCCGGTATGCCATATATGCTAACCCAGAAAAATGCTAATCAAGCATGCAGCAATCGCAAAATGCAGCATGCAAGCAAGGAGCGGGAGCCAACTGTTGGGGTCCTGGCTCCAGCTAGATCTAGAGCCCTTAGTATTTGGTTGGACTTGCGCGGCCCAGGTTTGAGAATACCGCGCAACGGAAGTGGAGAAGGCATCCCAGAAGGCACAAGAAGAAAAGCGCTAAAACGAAAGTCCGAGGAATTCTGTCTCGAGGAGTTTCGAATTTGACCGGTTTTGGCGCCGGCTACCCGGCGTAAACAGCTACACAGCTACACAGCTACATTCGGACTACTGACAGCATAAATGAAAACCGCTATAAAGAAAGTTAAGGGGCGGTTAAGTTCGGTTGATGAATGAGATATGGTGACGTCACGAAGTTGGAGCGCGCCTCTTAAAAATCACGCTGCTTTGGAGTCCCGCATCCTTCTTTCTTTCTCGGACACTCATCATTGATCGCACAGTTCCTCGAAGATGGATTCGCAGCAGCAGGGCACCGTCCCTGCCACGCAATTTTCGACTGATCTTCCTGAGGCAACCAGCAGCGGCCAGAAGTGGAATAAACGCTGAAATCAGCGTCTGAATCGCGAGGGAGTGCTGCAGAGCGCATTTGCCACGTTGACCCATTTTGAACTGACCTGGTCAGGTGCAATAGACTGCTTAACTGGTGGAACGTTTCCAACCATCTTCCCGAAAGTTAAGGCCCGGCTAGAGGTCGAGTCTAAACCCTCCGAAACACAATCCTTAACCGGACCCCTAACCAGTTGGAAACAAGCTGTGAGTGCCCTTTTGTCAGCAGAAATATGCAGTACAAATGTACACAGTACATACATACAGTCATACACACACAATGCTGATGACTGCCCTTTTGTCAGCAGAAATATGCAGTACAAATGTACACAGTACATACATATAGTCACACACACACAATGCTGATGAGTGCCCTTTTGTCAGCAGAAGTACACAGTATACAGTACATATTAACATATATACACATACATACATGCATACATACATACATACATACATACATACATACATACATACATACACACACCACGCTGGTGAGTGCCCTTTGCCAGCAGAAATATGTGTGAGGAATTGGGAAAGCCTACTTTATTGCGCCTTGCCAGCCTTTTGGCTACGCATGGCAGCTAAGGTAGCTGCCTAGAAGCTATGTGTAGCCCCCAAAAGAAACAGTGGTATGCGTGAGAAATAGGGAATACCTACCTGACTGCGCCTTGATCCCATTGCCACTGTTTCTTTTGTAGGCTAGAAATGTGGTTAAAAGGAGCTGCCTAGAAGCTGCTACTCGTAGGCCAAAAAAGAAAAAGTGGTGGGAAATAGGGAATACCTACTTGACTGTACCTTAAACCCTAGACCAACTGGCATTTAATGGCTCCCTTAGATTGGCTCTTTGGTCGACGCACTTTCTGGTCGTGATTTCCTTTTCTGAGAGTGGGACATCCTTAACTTGCCAGACATTTTTTCTGAGAGTTGACATGTCTCATATGTGATGCCAATGCAGCAATACCTTAAAACCCATGTAAAAGTATTTTCTCCAGAAGTGCAAAAAAAATTACATACATTTTTATATGTTTACATGCATACGTTTATACGTTTATACGGCTTTAAAAAAAAAGTATTTGCTTCCCAACCCTGCAAATAGGCTAAAGGGATTCGCACAACACAAAATGAACAATTTCATGCCAGCCATGTATTATTTTGGATGTTTTCTCAAGAAAAATGGCTTCATTCAGACGGTTGACTCAGATTCTTTTTACAGTGTTTTTCATATTTCCAATACATATAATTTACCCTTAAGGGTTTAGGAAATAGCACATGCAGGCTTCATCACTGTCTGTACTTCAATTTGCAAAAAAGTTGGGGGCCTGCTTGCTGGACATTGAGTCACTGCCCGAGAGGTCCAGCGATCTTTCAGATGGGGCCCCCATTGGTACAAGTGCTAGTAGACAATTTGAAGGTGTAGCTGGGCCTTGGAAGGTTTTAGCTCTGTGTGCAATATTTCCCTTAATTAGGGGGTATATTACACAACTTGCTGGCCTTACTGGTCTTATCAGCTGTACCATTAAAATAAAGTCAACTGCACTATCTAGCTTGTAAGTCCAGACTGTTCAGGTCTGTCTTTGTGCTACTACCAATAGAGTCGCTACTGTCAAATAATAACAGAGTCACTTCCCCTTGGAGGCTCTGGTAGCTTCTGGAAGATATAACTCCTGTGGGACGGAGGGATGGTGGTGGGAACTTGAAAAGCTGGTAAAGATCGAATGCTTTGGCAGCTTGGGGCACCAAAATTGTAGTGCCCCCAGTGACTGTGCATTCAATTTTATACCGGGCAGGACAGTACTGCTAGAACACACTGGCGGTGGTTACTCCTGGTTTTGCCCGGGGGTTTACGGGTATTTGAACATATGAAGGCATCCTGCGGGATTCTGCGTCGCGCGTCTGAATACTCTATTTCTCTCACTACTGTGTGGGAAATACGGCATTTGACTATTTCCTTCGTGGCATTACACGCGTCTCTTTTGCCGTCTACTTGCACACAATTAGGGAACGGCAATATGGTATCATATGATATCATATGATGCCGGAAGTCTGACAAGGCCAAAGTTACCATTAAAAGACAATATCATACGATGCGATTGTATGATATTATATGATATCATACTCGCCTCTGGTCAGGGATATGTAGGGATCGGCAAATCATATGATTTGCCGATCCCTACATTTAATCCGTTGCTACCGGCCAGGACAGGAACCTTGCCTGTCCTGGTCAACACAGTGTCCCAGGAGAGACCCTGGTCATCGTAGGGCCAGTGGTGCAAGCGTGATTGGTCGTGCGTCGGCATCTCCCGCCCACCTGCGGGTGCCAACTCCCTCCTTATGTAGGAGTGACTCGGCTGATCACTTAATCAAAATCCTTGTGTCTAGAGCTAGCGCACGGAGACCCGCCCTTTGAGGCAAACATTCTTCTTGGAGGGGAATATGCAACTTGCTTGGGGCGTAACACACACACACAAGCACTACCCACACACACTACTCGCCCACTACCCACCACCATCACCCCCCAACCCCGCCACAGGTAAAGTAGAAGTAACTCGCAATGTAAGTAGTATAGTATCACCCGCAGAGTAGACCTAAGTCGGTAGACTCCAAGTCCCGGCCGTCAATGGGAAGTTTCATGGTCTCAGGAGTTGGTCCCTAGCAGTAAGTCACCTCCCCTAGCAGAACGTCGGGAACTCAGGATTTTACAGCAGCACCCGCATATATCCGATACAGGAGCAGTGAGAATACGTAAAGTCCGCCCCCCGCAGAGTACCCCGCAGTATTACTCATTGGCCGGACACCACCACACCCACTACACACAGCACACTCATTCGCCCACGACCCCACCCACCATAAACATCCAACCCATCCCATCCCCCACACCCCCCCCCCCCCCCCCACCCCCCCCCCCCACCACCCCCCCCCCCCCCCCCCCCCCCCCCCCCCCCCCCCAACTCGAACTTGCCTCAAGGAATAGGAGCAGCACCGCTGTATTACTCTTTGCCCACACTACCCACCGACACTACCACCCACTCTACCCCATCACCCGCCCACAAACTAATCTGCAGGCAAGGAAGGAGCGCACCGCTCTGTACACTCATTTCAACCGGATAGAGAACTCATGGCCCACCGCTCTGAAGAAGAGATACAGACCACATTGTTCCAACTGGGAAACAAGTACTACGTGGATAACAAGGGTGAGTTGATGCCAGGTCCAATGAGTGATAGTGTAACAATGTGAGGCTAGACTTCAAGCGCTGACTGTGTGCTCCAATGAGTGGTTAAGTGGATAGTGTCACAATGTGAGGCTCATGCTGCTACTGCTCTGACGTGTATCACCAATGGCGTGATAGATGGAACCCACGTGAGGAACTCCTGTGTTCCCTGCCCGAATGTGTTGACCAATGAGTGATCGTGTAACAATGTGAAGGATCAGCCTTCATGCTTGAAGGTGCTCCAATGAGTGATAGTGTAACAATGTGAGGACTCATGCTTCACTGCTCTGACTGTGTGATCCAATGAGTGATAGTGTAACAATGTGAGGACTCATGCTTCACTGCTCTGACTGTGTGATCCAATGAGTGATAGTGTAACATTGTGAGGAATCATGCTTCACTGCCCTGACTGTTTGATACAGACCACAATGAGTGATAGTGTAACATTGTGAGGACTCATGCTTCACTGCTCTGACTGTTTGATACAGACCACAATGAGTGATAGTGTAACAATGTGACTCATGCTTCACTGCTCTGATCGTTTGATCCAGGCCACATGTTCCCAACTGGGAAACAAGCACTTCGTACAAAACATCGATTAGTTGATTGCAATTCCATTTGAACTGAATCCTCGGTGCCGCTGGTTTGTGTTGGGAGGCCCACCTCCTGGGGTGAATATCCTTTCGTAACTTGATGTATGTATGTATATTACTGCCCAGGGGTAGGCCAAATAGTGTTTGATCCAGACCACATTTTTGGCGGAGCCCCCCCTTCTGGGGAGCGGGAGCCCCCAGAGTCACCCTGTTGTCCGATTGTCTGTTTGTTTGTCTGTTTGTCCGCACGTTACAAGCCTGGGCCTTAATGCCCCCTGGTCCATTGTAAACCCTGGCTTGGACCCGCTGCACTCGATTCCAGTGGCACCTGTCGCTCCAATAGCCAGTACTCTCCGCCAATTTCCCGTGTCGCTTGCGACGCCTAGGACTTGTCAAACTGGGAAACAAGCACTACCTACTAAACAACGGCTAGTTGCTTTCAATTCCAATTAGTGGTTAATTTCTATTCCAATGAGTCGTTAATTTCAATTCCAATGAGTCGTTAATTTTAATTCCAGCGAGTGGTTAAATGCGAATGAGTGGTTCTTTTCAATTCCAATGAGTAGTTCTTTTCAATTCCAATGAGTGGTTGAATTCCAATGAGTGGTCAATTTCAATTCCAATGCGTGGTTGAATTCCAATGAGTGGTCAATTCCAATGAGTGGTTGAATTCCAATGAGTGGTCAATTCCAATGAGTGGTTGAATTCCAATGAGTGGTCAATTCCAATGAGTGGTTGAATTCCAATGAGTGGTCAATTCCAATGAGTGGTTGAATTCCAATGAGTGGTCAATTTCAATTCCAATGCGTGGTTGAATTCCAATGAGTAGTAAATTTCAATTCCAATGTGTGGTTGAATTCCAATGAGTGGTCAGTTCCAATGAGTGGTTAATTTCAATTCCAATGAGTGGTTAATTTCAATTCCAATGAGTGGTTAATTTTAATTCCAGTGAGTGGTTAAAATCCAATGAGTGGTTAATTTCTATTCCAATGAGTGATTTAATTCCAATGAGTGGTTAATTTCAATTCCGATGCGTGGTTGAATTCCAATGAGTGGTAAATTTCAATTCCAATGCGTGGTTGAATTCCAATGAGTGGTCAATTCCAATGAGTGGTTAATTTCAATTCCAATGAGTGGTTAATTTTAATTCCAGTGAGTGGTGAGAACTCGTGGTTCACAAAAAATAAACAGACATGTACGCACAAGGTGGGTGTATGTGTTAGAAACTAGGGTTCACTCTACGGGCCTTAGCTTCCCAGCCGGTTGGCACTGTTTCTTTTCGGGGCTGCACATAGTAGCTTCTAGGCAGCTTCCTTTGCCCGTCCTTGGGCCTAACCAGAAGCTAGCTTGTGCGTCTGAAAGCTGATTTGACAGTCACTCCAATGCAGCTGAAAACTTTGGGCTTGACCCAGTGGCTGGCTGGTGGGGCTGACTGGAAGCAGCCATGATGTGTGGGTGGGTGGGTGGGGGGTGTGTGTGGTTGGTGAGTGATGGGTGCTGGGGTGTGAGTTGTGGCACCTGCTCCTTGGTGGTGCGCTGGTGTGTGTGTGTATGTGTGTGTGTGTGCTCACAATACTATGAATAAACTAAAGGCCAAGAAATCCGCCTTCCACATGTTGATCACCGTCACTAAGTTGCAAAAAGTCGTGCGTGCGTGCAGTGTGGGTCGGTGCAGCTGGTTTGTGTTGGGAGGCCCACCTCCTGGGATGAATTCCCTTGCATAACTTCAACCAAAAAATCCAATGAGTGATACTGTAACGCCATGTGTGTGTGTGTGTGCTCAAAATGATATGAATAAACTAAAGGCCAAGAAATCCGCCTTCCGCATGTTGATCACCGTCACTAAGTTGCAAAAAGAAGCAGTGAGGGTCGGTGAACCTGGTTTGAGTCGGGAGGCTCAGACAGCGAGATACAGACCACATTTTCCCAACTGAGAAACAAGCACTTAGTCCAAAACATCGATTAGTTGAGTGCAATTCCATTCGAACTGAATCCTCGTTACCGCTGTTTTTTGTCGGGAGGCCCACCTCCTGGGGTGAATTTCAACTCAGGTCTGTTTATGTCTATGTATCTCCCTCAACGTAGGCACAATCAAAACTACTATAGCAAGGATATCCTGCTACATACACTGTATTGTCCTGGTTGCCAAGGGTACAGGGTACTACTTCTTGCCAAATTGGTCAGCACTTAAAGCGCACAAACGTCAAATTGGTCAGCGCTTTTTAGCGCAAAAAAAAGCGCAAAAACTGTGCGCTGCGCCCACAGGGGGTTGAAATACTGCGCGAAACGCGCAGATGGGCTCAAAAAGGCAGCGCGGCACCGCGCTGCCGCGCGCACTTTGTAGTACCCTGCAGGGTTAGTGGTGAAAGTCACTATTGGCAGTGGTCTGGCATGCCATGCCTTTCCAAAGTGAAAATCTTGGCAATGTAGAAATTTCTCTGCCTTTCTTTTTGAATCCTCGGTGGCGCTGGTTTGTGTATGGGGTCCCACTTCCTGGGGTGAAATCCTTTCAATACAAAAAGTGTGTTTTTGAGCGAGCAGCCATCTGTATGTATGTTACAGTCCAGGGTTAGACCAAATAGGCTAAAGGGACTTGCCTAACCAGGAAGGGCTAAAAACAAAAGGCATTGATGAACTGAACCCCAAACAATCGTTTTACTAACAGGGGCCCTTCGGCCTATCTGGATACCCCTGGACTGAAACATCAACAGATCCGCCCTTACTGAAAAACTCCGTCAATCCTGGTTTCGAATTGGAAGACAGTGAGCAGCCCAAAGTTGGCTGAAAACCCACGAAACAAATGTTGATGCCGATGTTACTGCCGAAGAAGGCGAGCAGCCTTAACGACTGGAGCCATGTAACCAAGTTCAAGTTCAAGTTACCATCCAATCCAATCCAGTCCAATCCAATCCAATCCAATCCAATCTAACCCCATCCAATCCAATCCCATCCAATCCCATTCAATCCAATCCAATCCAATCTAACACCATCCAATCCAATCCAATCCAATCCCATCCTGGTTGCCTGGATGATGTACAGGTGCGGAAACACTGGAGAAAGGGATGCCCAGTGGATGGACCCCACTACCACCTGATGGTGACAAGGGCAACCTACATGTTTCAAACTTGCGCAAGATGTTGACCAAGCTTTAAAGGACCTAGCTGTTATTTTCTGCTTCGAACACCACTTCTAGGCAGCTCCCCTGACTGGCTACCTACTGCACCTTGAATCTGAAAAGACCAAGAGAGGGTTGGGGGGGGTGAAGGGGGGGTGGGGGTGGGGGGGGCATGTGCCAGGATATGCTGTATCCTATGTTGGGTGTGTGGGTGTTGTGCTGAGTGCATTTAGGGGCTGCAAAGTGGGGGAGTCGAAGAGAGGTTCAAGATCTTCAATTTTTAGGACAATGGAAGAAGTCAAAGATGAGGGTGGCTTAAGAGCGTGAGCCAGGATTTGAGCAGCATTGTGTGTTATATCTGCTGCACTTGGCGGCTTCTAGTCTGCTGCATTCCCGGGCTGGCCCACTGCTAATTTGTAGGGATCAGCAAATCATATGATACTGACCAAAGGCCTGTATGTTTTCATATGATGTCATACAAATTGCATCGTATGATATTGTACGTAAATGGTAACTTTTGCACAGTCAGACTGCCGGCATCATATGATATCATATCATATTGTATGATATCACATGATGACATGATATCATGTGACATCATATTGCCGTTTCGTACTGATTTGGGGGTCTTTAATATGTACATATACAATATGCTTGACTGCCTGAGAGATTTCTGCGAGGCTACTAAGATGGCTGTGAATATAAAGAAAACTGAGATTGTCGTTTTCAACAAGCAATTCTGTGATGAGGCCCGTATGGATCCTGATTACAAATTTGAATATGATGGAGCACAGCTTTCTACAAAGTTATCTTTTATCCACCTGGGATCCCTCTTTGTGGATGGTGACTCAAGCAATCGTGCAAAAGCTGCTTTTTCTAGGATGCTCACTAAGGCCCAAAAGGCGCACCACATGCTCCGTAGGCGATGCCATACTATGGAGATATACAATATTGATATTCTCACCCGCCTGTTTGATTCTCTTGTACAACCTATCCTGAATTTTGGCTGTGAGGTGTGGGCTCCTATTCTGAACAACACACTTATCTCAAATGACCATGCTTGTGAGAAATGGCATAGAGGTATACTTAAACAAATGTTGGGTGTTTGCAAATCTACTACATTTAATATTATCATGGAAGAGCTGGGTAGAACCCCGTTGTGTTTTGCTTGGCTTACACAAGCTTTGCGCCTCTGGAACAAGACCATAGATGAAGAACCTGAGGATCTCATTAGAATGGCTCTTGAGGAATCTTTTGATTCCAACACTGGCTGGGTTCATGACTTACGTTGTGCTCTCCACAAGCTAGGATCCAGTAAAAACCTCAACATTTTGGAGGCTGTCGATGTCGAAGGTATTATGTCTGAAGTTTTTGAGTCATGGAGGTTTAAGTACCCAAGTGATACCAATGCAGTCAGAGACATCCCTGATGAGAGAAGGGTTGGCTTTAAACGCCTCCGATACCAGAAATGGTTAGCAGCCAACAGCGATGATGAGAATGGCTTGATTCCCTTAACATCTGCCTGACATAAGCAGGATCAGATTCGTTCTATAGCACAGTTTAGAATGGGTTCCCATTGGCTTAACACAGAAAGAATGAGGGTGGTGGATAGAGCACACATCCCTCGTTCAATGAGACACAGTCAAATGTGTGGGTTCCAAAAACCTGAGGATGAAATGCATATGTTTGCGTGCCCTTTTTATAACGCTATTCGCCTCCGCTACCGGAAGCTGTTTACAGATAATTATAGGCATGTCCATAAGGATACCGACTTAACCGTATGAAATGTGGAATTCTGCGATTCCACATTCTGAACCTTTATGAATGGAAATGGCACTAAGACTTTCTGGAGCAACCTAGCCGAATACCTTTCTACTTGTAGAAGAGCAAGACAGGAAGCCCTGGACTGCTTAGTGGCACCGTAATTTATTATCCCCTTTTTTCTTCTTCTTGTGACTTCTCATTTGTTAGCTTCTTACCTCCGCCACTGTAAGTGGTTGAGATCTGGGTCCTGCTCTAGGGGGTTTAATACCTACGCCACCAAAACGGTGGTTGGGAGTTTGGTTTGTTTGTCCTCGACACACCCCTGATGTAATGGGTTTTTTTGCTTTGTGGGTGCTTTTTCTTTTTGTTTAAAGCACAGAGTCTCATACACCCTCGCGGTGTCAAGTAGACTTTAACATGTAATGTAATGTAATGTAATTATTGTCATCGTCAACATTATCAACATCAATTATGTTTATTTAGTTGTCAGTTAGCAAGCATACACA
Source organism: Chlamydomonas sp. ICE-L (assembly GCA_013435795.1). Taxonomy (NCBI): domain Eukaryota; kingdom Viridiplantae; phylum Chlorophyta; class Chlorophyceae; order Chlamydomonadales; family Chlamydomonadaceae; genus Chlamydomonas; species Chlamydomonas sp. ICE-L. The sequence continues at coordinate 12,770,149 of JACBWV010000730.1, forward strand.
TAAACATACATAGGTTTGCCGACTAGTGATTGGGATTTGATTATTCAAGTTTGTGCAAGTCCCCTGTACGTACCTGGCTACCCCTGAACTGAATCATACGCACACACGAACTGAACCCTTTTCCCTGATCCGAGGCGTTTTTTTTGACAGCTGTACTGTCCGTCATATCGCTACCCCGTCACTCAACCCTTGGACTTTGCCTGAGGAAAAGAATACCCTTCGACCCTAACCCTAGTTGGTCACCATTCCGCGAGGTCTTGATAGCTAGGTGAGGTCTTGATAGCTACGTTCGAATCCTAGGGTTGAGCGTGAAGCCAGGATTGCGATAGTCTAGCTTATGCCAACCGAAGCCGGAAGCCAGGATATGCCAACCGAAATCTGTTACGAAATCTGAAATATGATCTGAGGGGGCCGAGAGAAATCGCGGGTGCTGACATTCATTCAGACTATTGCCGTCCCTGCATCCATACCTCCTTTAAAACGTTTTTTCATTGTAACAAGTGCTGCTTCCGTTAAAACGGATGCCCTGTGACGTCACGGAAACCTTTGCGCACCCTAGTTTCCTCATTTCAGCGCCCAACTTAGTGCCTGCCAGCGCCCATGCTGCTTCAAAGCTCGCTTGCTGCGCCCTCCCCGGCCACCAACAGCCCACAGCGCTCTGTAAAGGCTAGGGGCACACGCTACATCCGAGCGGGTCAAAATCAGACAATTGGTGTCGAGGAGCGTGTCCGGGACAGCGATGGAGCAGGGTCCTTGAACGGTGTTGGCCGCAGGGCCGCCCTGCTACTGGGTCTATCGTTTGCAGTAACACAGCCGCTTTTGAGTGCCCGAGGTAAGTGCGATACACTCTACACGACTAAACACGGGGCCAACCCTTTTTGCAACGGTCTCGAGTTGAGGTGCTGACGTGTAGCGAAGCTAACGGCAGGTGTTGTTGCACCTGTTATTGCGGAACCCACAGCCAGGCTGGAAGGAAGGGCCATGCAAACCGTCGACAACCCAATCTATTGGTTAGGGCTGCAACATTCAGTATGTCAGGTTCTGGTATTATGGGGCTGGGGCTGTGTGTAAGTTACTGAACCCTGCAGTGGGTATAACTGATCACCTCTTGGGTTGCATACTTGCATCTTTGCATAGGCCTTTGCATTTGCAATTGCATCCTGAGCGTAGACGTTACCTTTCCCTGTCTTCCTGTTGTTTTGCCATTTAAAAGTGTGTTAAAGTCCATGACAAGGCTTGTCTTGGGTCAGCTATATCCTCTCTTTGGCAGCATAACGCAATGTATAACCAGAAGGACTTGCCCAACCTCAAAAAATAAAGAACAGTCATTGCTTATCCACAGTGGCTGATTTAAACTTCCAATACTGATGAATTGGTAACTACTGGTCGCCACTAGTCCCAACATGCCATTTTTGAAGGATAGCCAGTGCCAGGCCAGGCCAGGCCAGGCCAGGCTACTTTCTAAGGCTAGGAACCAGTGTCTTGCCGTCTAACAATGATGCTCCTGGCGGCCTTTGGGGTGCTACTAGGACGTGTGAGTAAAGTGCCTTTGGGCTGCTACTAGGACGTGTGAGTCAAGTGCCTTTGGGGTGCTACTAGGACGTGTGAGTAAAGTACCTTTGGGGTGCTACTAGGACGTGTGAGTAAAGTGCCTTTGGGGTGCTACTAGGACGTGTGAGTAAAGTGCCTTTGGGGTGCTACTAGGATGTGTGTGAAAAGTGTCTATGGGGTGCTTCAAATGCCTTTGGGGTTCTCGCTTACAAATAACCGATTTGTAGCATCCAAAAGTGATTAAAGTGGGGGTACCTCCCTGTTTTGCCTCCCAAACAACGCCCTAAAACTCTAACGTTGCAGCTCTGGGTGACCAGTTTAAATTTGTATTTCTATAAATGATTATCTCTTTAAAACTATTTGTAAATCAGCTTTTTTAATATCGTTTTGTGACGCTGATGCTGATGCTGATGACATTTTACCTGGTGCCCTACTGGACTCCAAATGTGCCCTCAGCTTGACGGAGTCAAGATCGACTTCCATTATGCAGAGGAGGGATTTCTCAGCGCCAGATACGACTTACATGAAATATGACATTATGTAAGACTTCCATTATGTAGAGGAGGGATTTCTCAGCGCCAGATACGACATATATTATATATAATATATTACATTGTATACGACTTTCATTATGCAGAGGAGGGATTTCTCAGCGCCAGTCACACCTTGTACTCGTTATTTTTAGCATTTCTTAATGCTTTCTTAATTTTGTAACCCACTACGGTATTTTGTAACCCACAATTGGCTTAATTATGCAGAGGAGGGATTTCTCAGCACCAGTCACCACGAGGAATCCATCAGCGCTGATGCAGCTCTTGATGGGAAATTGTTATCAGTACTTTTAATATTTCTGAATGCTTTCTTACAGTTATAATCAACCAGTTTTTCAATTATGCAGACGAGAGATTTCTCAGCGCTAGTCACCACGAGGAATCTATCAGTCCTGGTCTGGATAACACTTTGTAATTGTATTTTATCATTTCTGACTGTTTTCTTAATTGTGTAACCAAGTACTGTTTAACTATTATTATTATATTATATTATTAGTATTATAATAATTATTATTATTATTATTATTATTATTATTATTATTATTATTATTATTATTAACTATTATGTAACCAGCAATTTGTTTAATTGTGCAGACGAGGGATTTCTCAGCGCCAATCACCACAAGGAATCCATGAGCGCTGATGCAGCTCTAGACGACACTTTGTAATTGATATTTTAAACATTTCTTATTGTTTCTTGCATTTTAACCAACTATTCTTTAATTGTGCAGACGAGAGATTTCTCAGCGCTAGTCACCACGAGGAATCCATCAGTGCTGATGCAGCTCTAGACGACACTTTGTAACTGATGTTTTTAATATTTCTTAAGAAATTTTAATCTGTTTTAACCAACTATTCTTTAATTGTGCAGACGATGGATTTCTCAGCGCCAGTCACCACGAGGAATCCATCAGTGCTGATGCAGCTCTAGACGACACTTTGTAACTGATGTTTTTAATATTTCTTAAGAAATTTAAACCTGTTTTAACCAACTATTCTTTAATTGTGCAGACGATGGATTTCTCAGCGCCAGTCACCACGAGGAATCCATCAGTGCTGATGCAGCTCTAGACGACACTTTGTAAATGATGTTTTTAATATTTCTTAAGAAATTTTAACCTGTTTTAACCAACTATTCTTTAATTGTGCAGACGATGGATTTCTCAGCGCCAGTCACCACGAGGAATCCATCAGTGCTGATGCAGCTCTAGACGACACTTTGTAAATGATGTTTTTAATATTTCTTAAGAAATTTTAACCTGTTTTAACCAACTATTATTTAATTGTGCAGACGATGGATTTCTCAGCGCCAGTCACCACGAGGAATCCATCAGTGCTGATGCAGCTCTAGATGACACTTTGTAAATGATGTTTTTAATATTTCTTAAGAAATTTTAACCTGTTTTTACCAACTATTATTTAATTGTGCAGACGATGGATTTCTCAGCGCCAGTCACCACGAGGAATCCATCAGTGCTGATGCAGCTCTAGACGACACTTTGTAAATGATGTTTTTAATATTTCTTAAGAAATTTTAACCTGTTTTAACCAACTATTCTTTAATTGTGCAGACGATGGATTTCTCAGCGCCAGTCACCACGAGGAATCCATCAGTGCTGATGCAGCTCTAGATGACTCGGACGGCTTCTACTCGCGCTGGAAGTTTTCCACCCCCTCAGATATCCTGCCGTTCATTTTCAACCATGCCAAGCGGGGTGATGCAGAGGGTGTACTGCGAGTCATAGATGCATTCAACCTCAGGTAGGGGTTTGCGGTTTTATAAAGCGTGTGTGTGTGTCCAGGTGTATGTGTGCAGGTGTTGGCCAACAACACCCATATTGCCAAGCATGCCAAGCGGGGTGATGCAGAGGGTGTACTGCGAGCCATCGATGCATTCAACCTCAGGTAGGGTTGCAGTTTTATAAAGTGTAGGCGCGGTTTTATAAAGTGGGTATGTGTGGGCTCGCCGATTTATCAAGTGTGGGTTTAAGTGTGGGTGTGAGTGTGGGCGTGCGTGTGGGTTTGAGTTTTGGTGTGGATACGTACGGGCCATTCACACCCACACCCAAGCAGGTCTTCTGGCATTTGTGTTTCAAGCATGCTAAGCGGGGTGATGCAGAGAGCGTGTACTCAAGACCATCGATGAATTCAACCTCAGATAGGGGCATGCGGCTTTCTAAAGTGTGGGATGGGGGTTTGGTGTGTATGGTATGGTATTGTATGGTATGGTATGGTATGGTATGGTAAGGTAAGGTAAGGTATGGTATGGTACGGTACGGTCAACCTCAGGTAGGAGCTTACGCCTTTCTAAAGTGTGGGCGAGGTTTGGCTTTCCGTACCAGGACGATTTTGACAAGCCCACAACACTGTATGCTACAGGTACCCTCTAAACATCATCGGTCCGGAGAAGGGTGCAATGCTGGAGAGTCTAGTCTCCTCATCCTGCCCTGAGAGAATCTTGGCCCTGGGAACGTACGTGGGCTACTCGACACTGCGTATGGCTCGATCCCTGGAACCTGGAGCGTCTCTGGTCTGTGTTGAGGCTTCTGAGGTGAGGGTGTATGTGGGTGGTGGGTGGTGGGGATGGGTGGGGGTGTGTATGGCTGGCTCCCTGGAAGCTGGGGCGTCTCTGGTCTGTGTTGAGGCGTCTGAGGTGAGGGTGTATGTGGGTGGTGGGTGGTGGGGATGGGTGGGGGTGTGTATGACTGGCTCCCTGGAAGCTGGGGCGTCTCTGGTCTGTGTTGAGGTGTCTGAGGTGAGGGAGTATGTGGGTGGTGAGTGGTTGGGGATGGGTGGGGGTATGGCTGGCTCCCTGCGACCTGGGGTGTCTCTGGTCTGTGTGGAGGGTGTATGTTGGTGGTGGTTGGTAGTGATGGGTGGGGGTACGTATGGCTGCCCCCCTGGAACCTGGGGCGTCTGTGGTCTGTGTGACGGCGTCTGAGGTGAGGGTGTACGTGGGTGGTGGGTGGTAGGGATGGGTGGGGTTGTGTATGGCTCACTCCCTGGGACCGGGGCGTCTCTGGTCAGTGTGGAGGCATCTGAGGTGAGGGTGTATGTGGGTGGTGGGTGGTGGGGATGGGTGGGTGGGGGTATGGCTGGCTCCCTGGAACTGTGTTTGTTTCTGGTCTGTGTGGAGGTATCTGAGGTGAGGATGTATGTGGGTGGTGGGTGGTGGGGATGGGTGTGTATGGCTCACTCCCTGGAACCTGGAGCAGCTCTGGTCTGTGTTGAGTCGTCCAAGGTGAGGGTTTATGTGGGTGGGGGGTGGGGGGTGTAAGGCTCACTCCCTGGAACCTGGGGGTGCCTCTGGTCTGTGTGGAGGCGTCTGAGGTGAGGGTGTATGTGGGTGGTGGGTGGTGGCCTGGTGGGGATGGGTGGGGATGGGTGGGTGGGTTTATGGCTGGCTCTCTGTGACCTAGGGTGTCTCTGGTCCGTGTGGAGGCATCTGAGGTGAGGGTGTATGTGGGTGGTGGGTGGTGAGTGGTGGGGATGGGTGGGTGTGTTTATGGCTGGCTCTCTGTGACCTAGGGTGTCTCTGGTCCGTGTGGAGGCATCTGAGGTGAGGGTGTATGTGGGTGGTGGGTGGTGGCCTGGTGGGGATGGGTGGGTGGGTTTATGGCTGGCTCTCTGTGACCTGGGGTGTCTCTGGTCTGTGTGGAGGCGTCTGAGGTGAGGGTGTATGTGGGTGGTGAGTGGTGGCCTGGTGGGGATGGGTGGGTGGGTTAATGGCTGGCTCTCTGTGACCTGGGGTGTCTCTGGTCTGTGTGGAGGCGTCTGAGGTGAGGGTGTATGTGGGTGGTGGGTGGTGAGTGGTGGGGATGGGTGGGTGAGTTTATGGCTGGCTCTCTGTGACCTGGGGTGTCTCTGGTCTGTGTGGAGGCGTCTGAGGTGAGGGTGTATGTGGGTGGTGAGTGGTGGGGATGGGTGGGTGGGTTTATGGCTGGCTCTCTGTGACCTGGGGTGTCTCTGGTCTGTGTGGAGGCGTCTGCGGTGAGGGTATATGTGGGTGGTGAGTGGTGGGGATGGGTGGGTGGGTTAATGGCTGGCTCTCTGTGACCTGGGGTGTCTCTGGTCTGTGTGGAGGCGTCTGAGGTGAGGGTGTATGTGGGTGGTGAGTGGTGGGGATGGGTGGGTGGGTTAATGGCTGGCTCTCTGTGACCTGGGGTGTCTCTGGTCTGTGTGGAGGCGTCTGAGGTGAGGGTGTATGTGGGTGGTGAGTGGTGGGGATGGGTGGGTGGGTTTATGGCTGGCTCTCTGTGACCTGGGGTGTCTCTGGTCTGTGTGGAGGCGTCTGCGGTGAGGGTGTATGTGGGTGGTGAGTGGTGGGGATGGGTGGGTGGGTTAATGGCTGGCTCTCTGTGACCTGGGGTGTCTCTGGTCTGTGTGGAGGCACCTGCGGTGAGGGTGTATGTGGGTGGTGGGTGGTGGCCTGGTGGGGATGGGTGGGGGTACGTATGGCTGCCCCCCTGGAACCTGGGGCGTCTCTGGTCTGTGTGACGGCGTCTGAGGTGAGGGTGTAAGTGAGTGTTGTGTGGTGGGGATGGGTGGGGGTGTGTATGGCTCACTCCCTGAGGCTGGGGCGTCTCTGGTCAGTGTGGAGGCATCTGAGGTGGGGGTGTATGTGGGTGGTGGGTGGTGAGGATGGGTGGGTGGCTCGCTCCCTGCAACCTGTGTTTGTTTCTGGTCTGTGTGGAGGCATCTGTGGTGAGGGTGTATGTGGGTGGTGGGTGGTGGGGATGGGTGGGTGGGTGTGTGGCTGGCTCCCTGGATGCTTTGGTGTCTCTGGTCTGTGTGGAAGCGTCCGAGGTGAGGGTGTATATGGGTAGTGGGTTGTGGGGATGGCTGGAGGTGTGAATGGCTCACTCCCTAGAAGGTAGGGCGTCTGTGGTCTGTGTGGAAGCGTCTGAGGTGAGGGTGTATGTGGGTGGTGGTAGGTGGGGATGGGTGGGGGGATGTATGGCTCGCTCCCTAGAAGCTGGGGTGTTTCTGGTCTGTGTGGAGGCGTCTCAGGTGAGGGTGTACGTGGGTGGTGGGTGGTGGGGATGGGTGTGTGTGTGTATGGCTGGCCCTCTGGAACTGGGGTTTCTCTGGTCTGTCTGGAAGCGTCTGAGGTGAGGGTGTAAGTGAGTGATGGGTGATGGGGATGGGTGGGTGGGTGTACGGCTCACTCCCTCCAACCTGGGGTGTCTCTGGTCTGTGTGGAGAAATTAGAGCTGAAGGTGTATGTGGTTGGTGGGTTGTGGGTGGTGGGGATGGGTGAGGTGTGTGTATGGCTGGCTCCCTGCAACATGGGTTGTTTCTGGTCTGCGTGGAGGTATCTGAGGTGAGGGTGTATGTGGGTGTTGTGTGGTGGGGATGGGTGGGGGTGTGTATGGCTCGCTCCCTAGAAGCTGGGGCATATCTGGTCTGTGTGGAGGCATCTGAGGTGAGGGTGTATGTGAGTGTTGGGTGGTGGGGATGGGTGGGGGTACGTATGGCTGGCTCCCTGGATGCTTGGGTGTCTCTGGTCTGTGTGGCGGCGTCTGAGGGGAGGGTGTATGTGGGTGGTGGGTGGGTGGGTGTATGGTTTGCTCCCTGGAACTGGGGCGTCTCTATGTGTGGAAGCGTCTGAGATGAGGGTGTATGTGGGTGATGGGCGGTGGGTGGTGGGGATTGGTCGTGGTGTGTATGGCTGGCTCCCTGGAACTGGGGCATCTCTGGTCTGTGTGGAGGCATTTGAGGTGAGGGTGCATGTGGGTGGTGGGTGGTGGGGATGGGTGGGGGTATGTATGGCTCACTCCCTGCAAACTGGGGTTGTTTCTTGCCGGCGTGGAAGCGTCTGAGGTGAGGGTGTGGGTGGGTGGTGGGTGGTGGGGATGGGTGTATGGCTGGCTCCCTGGAATTGGGGCGTCTCTGGTCAGTGTGGAGGCATCTGAGGTGAGGGTGTATGTGGGTGGCGGGTGATGGGGATGGGTGGGAGGGGTGTATGGCTCACTTCCTGGAAATGGGGCGTCTCTGGTCTGTGTGGATGTGCCTGAGGTGAGGGTGGGGTGGGGTGGTTCGGTTTGGGGTAGGGTGGTTTGGGTTGGGTGGGTGCTGTTGGGTTGAGGTGGGTGGGGTTGGGGTTGGAGGGCTGAGGAGGATGGGGGTCAGGGTTGGGTTGGTTTGCGTTGGGGTGGGGTGGGGTTGGGGTGGGGTTGGGGGTTGGGGGTTGGGGGTTGGGGGTTGGGGGGGAGAGATGTTTTGAAGAGATAGCTATTCAGCCATTCATGACCGGATTGAAAATCGTTCATGATACTTCTTCTTGAATTTTCTTTGCTTCAGCCAGCAATTTGGCTGCTTGCCGTTTTTGGCAGTGAAACAAACACCAGGACAAATGTAAACGCGGCCATTGTTTTGTATTATTTTTTTGGTTACACTTCTTCAACCCTAGTGGAAGATAGATGGAAATCAATGCGATTGATTGATGGACACGAATATCTGTCTTGGGAACTAGATTGAAAAGAGCAATCAATTGGGGCTCCTGGACCTCAGTCCAATTCGGTCTCCTGGACCTCCGTCCAATTTGGGCACCTGGACCTCCGTCCTGGGCACCTGGCCCTCCGTCCAATTGGGGCACTTGGACCTGGTCAGTCCGCTTTAAAAACGCCCAACACTACAAGAGCTTTCTCAGTTATAGGAGGCGTGTCATGTAGCGAAAGAGGTGCTGACATATAGGGGGGGGGGGGGGGGGGGGGGGGGGAGAGAAAAAACAATTGAGAACACAATCTACAACTAACAAAACGTTGGTTGGGAGTTTGGTTTGTTTGTCCTCGACACACCCCTGATGTAATGGGTTTTTTTGCTTCGTGGGTGCTTTTTCTTTTTGTTTAAAGCAGAGAGTCTCATACACCCTCGCGGTGTCAAGTAGACTTTAACATGTAATGTAATGTAATGTAATGTAATGTAATGTAATGTAATGTAATGTAATGTAATGTAATGTAATGTAATGTAATTTAATGTAACTAGAGCTTTCTCTGCGCTGCAGGAGGCATTTTGTAAGCTTTGTTAGCTTTGTTTTTATGGAGAAAAAGGTGCTGGTGTACGCTGGGCTGTAAATTAATCAATAGCATGCCTTATTACGAGGCATGAGGTTGAGGGGCTTCAAACGTTTTGGGAGGCATGTCATGTGGCGAAAGAGGTGCTGCCGTCAGGTGGCCTGTATGGAAAACTGAAGGATGTCATGTGGCGGTAGAGCAAGGGCAACCAAATTTGGCACCTGGACCTGGTCAATAATCATAATTATTAGTAAACATATTAGTATTATTATAAGTATTAGAACTAGTATTAATATTGGGAGGCCCGTAGGCTGCTGACCTATGCGATCGGAACTGAGAAAATTGGAGACATTGGTCGTAAAAACGGTTGGAGATTGTTAGTTATATTGCCTGTTAGAACGGTTGAACATAAAGCCGGAGATGGGCGAACAGTCAGTTGGAATGGTCGGGAATTCAGTTTGACTGGGTCCGTCAGGGTGCGGAGCTGGTTAAACAATACAACCAACCCGTAAGTGTTGCCGTCGGCGTGAAAGTTGCTGGTCGAAATGAAGTCCTTAGGTCCGACTTAGATGCGAAGGTGGATAAAACAATAACCTTCGACAGCGGGGGCGGCTGTTGTTCCGGAAGCACTAGTGCACTTATGCAAGCGCTGAATGATTGAAGGGCATTAACGTCGGATTCCTATAAGCCCAATCTGGCGTCTCATTTTTCCGTCCTGCGTCTTGCGACCTTCGACCCGCCTCCCCTTCCCGATTGCGACATGGCTGCCCTTGCCTAGGTTCTGCAAACTGCCTGCCCGCCTGTCTTCGCTCAGTTCGACCTACTAACCCTTGGGCCGACCACCGCAGGGGCCTTAGGGCACCCTAGTATTAGTATTAGTACTGGTATTATAAGTCTTATTATTATTATAATTATTATTATTATTATTATTATTATTATTATTATTATTATTATTATTATTATTATTACTACTATTATTATTATTATTATTATTATTATTATTATTATTATTATCAGTTATGGCACCTGGACCCGGCCAATACGCTTGAAAACTTCCATCTAACACTAGCACTTGAACTTCCTTACATGGCTCCAGCCAGCGATTTGGCTCCTCGCCGTCTTAATCGCAGTAAAATCAATATTTCCATTTATTTTTGAATTCGAATTTGAATTGCTACATGGTTCTTCAGCCAACTCTGGGCTGCTCGCCGTCTGCCCATATTTGCATCTAACACTATAAAAGCTTGCTCTGCTGTTCAGGAGGCGTGTCATGTGGCGAAAGAGGTGCTGACGTATGCTGGCCTGTACGGAAAGCTGAAGGATGGACGCCGTGTGGTCGTAGAGCAAGGGCAGTCAAACGAGGTGCTCCAGACTTAGCTGCAAGATTGAAAGGTGGGTTGAGTCCAGGGTACTCGATTTGTCATTTTAGGCTGCGCAAGCAATCACAGCAGCGACAAACTCACAGCGACCAACTCAGGCGACACCAACTCAGGCGGACACCATTGTCGCAAGCGACCAGCCAGTGGGTTGGGGCCAGGGTAGTACCTTCACGCTCTACCGTACCTTCACGCGCTACCGCACCGTCCCAGAATGAGCCTTGAGTCGCCACTTGTGGCTACCAAAATGGTCTCAAGGTTTCTGAAAAAATGACACTGCAGGGTACTACATTTTGTTATTCTGGGCTGCGCTTTTGAAGCAACTGCCTCCTTATGGGTTGCGCTTTTGACTCAACTGAAAACGGAAATCTCCGCGCTTCGCCCAGAGGGTTTTTAAAAAATTGCGACAATCGCGCAGTCGGGCTCCAAAACCTTGGAGCCCGACTGCGCGATTCAAAGACAAGAAAATTGGCTATGAGCTTAAGCTTTCAGATTTGAAATGAGACTATGAAAATTCTACGTACTATACAGAAACTTCTGACATTTTATTTAGATACTATGAGGCATTTGAAAATGGAGAGGTTTCGAATACCTTTTCAAAAGAGCGACCCGGCGCAATAACGCGTGTCATGTGGTACCCTTGTTGGGGCCATGGCACGGCTTTCAGGGTTTTTTATTTCAGATTCTGTAGTCCAGGTTGAGTAGCTACTTGGACTGCTCAACCCTGATTTCAGGATATTTGCGTAGCCATCGCATGGCGGAGCGCAAAGCGCGGAGCCTGGGGGGGTCGGGGGGCAGCATGTCCCGATATTCGGGAGTCCGGGGGGTGTAACATCCGTCGGAATGGCGACGGAATGGCGACGCGTCGTGAAAAAAAGAAACATGTCATGTGGTACCCTTGTTGGGGCCATGGCACAGCTTTCCTTTTTTGGATTTTTGGATTTTTTATTTTTTATTTTTTATATTGGATATTTTTTTATATTGGATTTTTATATTTTTTATTTTTTATTTTTAAATTGGATATTTTTTTATATTGGATTTTTATATTTTTTATTTTTTATTTTTTATATTGGATATTTTTTTATATTGGATTTTTATATTTTTTTTTTTTTATATTGGATACCCGGAGGACTTCACTCGTTCCCAACTTGAGGAGTGGCCACCCATAGAAGCTAATAAATAATTAAATAGTACGCCTTATTACAAGGCGTGAGGTTGTGGGGGCCAGCCCGATAGTTTTGTTTATTGTCAGCCACGAGCAGCAGCTTCTAGGCAGCTCCCTGAGCCAGCCACTGTGGTAAGCCCCAAGATCTCAACAGTTTGGAAATATCATTTTGTCAGTTTTCAGATGCACTTTGTTGCCAAATGTAATGGCTTGGTAGCAAGCCAGAGGAGCTGCCTAGAAGCTGCTGCTGGTAGCAGAAAATAAAAGCTATGGGTCAGGGGTGCTTGTTGGGCTTGTCATGTGCACACAAAAATGAAAATTGGTATGCCATGCCCCAGGCGTGAGATTGAGGGAACCCTCCCGTTTGCATGCATGTGTACGTACTGGAGAATAGCTACCATGTTGGTTTTATTTGGTTTCACTGACCCTCTGCGCCTGAGCTTGGACTACCGCGCTGCAGCACAGAGGGAAGTTCTCTACCTCTTCCAAGGCGGCAAATCTGAGATTTGGTGAACCTGGCCAGGGCTCGAACCTCAGACCCGTCTGATCGTTGACTGGGTAATACTTCACCATACAGCCCAGAGCTCGAAACGTGATGATATGTACCCTACATTTGTACAAAATATGATATGATAATGGTAAATTTACATCATATCATATTTTACCATACAGCCCAGAGCCCCAAACTTGGACGGTGAAGAATCGGGCGCGCATAGGAAAAAAGCTTGGGGGAGCCCGAAAAAGACGGAAATAACGCAAAATAGCCTGAGTTAGCCTAGGATATCGTGGAGTATCGTGCAAGTATCGATGAAAATCCGGGAAGATGTGTGCACAAGCGCTATCAGAGCAGAGTCTTTCGCCGTTCCCCCCTAAAAGCTTTCCCTGACCTGGTTCCTTAATTCGATGCTTGGCCCCAGTGAAAGCAAACGGGCTGGCCCCCTCAACCTCACGCCTCGTAGTAAGGCACACAATTTATTTGTATATTCCTTAACTCGGCTTTCCCTTCTTTAAATTCCTCAATTTGGGGAATGGGTGTTAGGGAAGGGGCTTTAGCCAGTGATTTTTTGTTCAAATCTGAAAACAGGGTAAAAACTAGCGATCGCTACATATAGCGGGGGGGGGGGGGGGGGGGGGGGAATCCCTGGCTTTAGCTACCATAACTTAGGGAAGGGGTGGTACGGAAAGGGTTTTAGGGAAGAGGCTCTAACCTCCCTAACTTAAGGAGAGGGTGTCGGTGATTGATTGTTTGGGAAGGGGCTCTAAATTACCTTACTATGTGAAAATGTGTCAAGGAGCGATTGTTTGGGAAGAGGCTTTAAATGCCCTTAGTGTAAGGGTGTCTGTGAACAATTTTGGGGGAAGGGGATCTAACCTTCCTAACTTAGGGAAAGGGTGTTTGGGCAGGGGACTGAAACTTGATTTCCCTAGCTTAGGAAAATCAAGGTGGTGTAGCTCCTTGTTCCTATCTTTTAAGGTAATGATAACGCCTGGTGGGGCGTGGTGTTAAGGGAGCCCGTCGTACGCAGGTGGGGAGCGGTCTCCTACCTCAACTGGACAAGCTACCATCGCGGTTGAAAACGACCTGCAACGCCAAGAGCGACCGAAGGGGGGATCTCCTATTTTAAGAGGTTAGCAGGTCCCTTCCTCAGGTTTCTCAAGAGATCGTACGGTAATTCTGGGGGCCAGAGGGGATATTGACAACCTTCCCCTTATTGCATATCTACACCACCACCACCACCACCACCACCACCACCACCACCACCACCCTATCAGACATACACTCCCAACCCCACCTTCCCCCCCACCACCACCACCCTATCAGACATACACCACCACCACCCTGAACTACGCACTATCGCTACAACCCACCACCCAACATCATCCTATCAGACATACACCACCCGCTATCCGATCTGACATACACCACCACCACCACCACCTCCTTGACCTACCCGCTATCGCTACAACCTGGCTACAACCTCCAGGACCCGCTAACTTCGTGTTTGAAGACCACTGCATGAGCTGCTACTTGCCGGACCTGCTCACCCTGGAGTCTACAGGGCTGATCGACGAGGGAACTGTTGTTGTTGCGGGTAATGTGGTGTTCCCAGGAGCACCTGACTTCTTGAAGTATCTCAGGGACCCTCGGAATGGTTATGCTGCATCTATGGTCGCCGCAAGGTTCCAGTTCGACGAGGTGTGATCCTAGCGCGCTTGTATGCTTGACTGTCTTTCTGATTGACTAGGGAACTGTTGTTGTTGCGGATAATACGGTGTTCCCAGCAGGGTACTTCCATTGACCAAATTGGCCAGCGCTTTTGCGCACTTTAAAACAAAAAAACTGCGCTTTGTAGTGCACAAGGCGCAGAAATTGCTCGCTGCGCCCACAGGGGGGTGCAAAAAACTGTGCGAAACGCGCAGTGGGGCTCAAAAAGGCAGCGTGCCAGGGAGCAAAGCACGCGCTTGGAAGTACCCTGGTTCCCAGGAGCACCTGACTACTTGAAGTAACTGAGGGACCCTCGGAATGGTTATGCTTCCTCTATGGTGGTGGCTGCAAGGTTCCAGTTTAACAAGGTGTCATCCTAGCGCACTATGCTTGACTGTCTTGCTGATCGACGAGGGAACTGTTGTTGCTGCGGATAATGTGGTGTTCCCAGGAGCACCCGACTACTTGAATTATCTGAGGGACCCTCGGAATGGTTATGCTTCCTCTATGGTAACCGCAAGGTTCCAGTTTAACAAGGTGTCATCCTAGCGCACTATGCTTGACTGTCTTGCTGATCGACGAGGGAACTGTTGTTGTTGCGGATAATGTGGTGTTCCCAGAAGCACCCGACTCCTTGAGTTATCTGAGGGACCCTCGAAATGGTTATGCTGCCTCTATGGTGGCCGCAAGGTTTCAGTTCAACAAGGTGTCATCCTAGCGCGTTTGTATGCTTGACTGTCTTGCTGATCGACGAGGGAACCGTTGTTGTTGTGGATAATGCGGTATTCCCAGCAGGGTACTTCCATTGACCTAATTGGCTAGTGCTTTAGCGCACTTTAAAACAAAAAAACTGCGCTTTGAAGTGCAAAAAGCGCAAAAAATTGCTCGCTGCGCCCTCAGGGTAGGTGCAAAAAACTGTGCGAAACGCGCAGTGGGGCTCAAAAAGGCAGCGCGCCAGCGCGCAAAAGCTCGCGCTTGGAAGTACCCTGGTTCCCAGGAGCACCTGACTACTTGAAGTATCTGAGGGACCCTCGGAATGGTTATGCTGCCTCTATGGTGGTCGCAAGATACCAATCCGAGAAGTTAGGATCCTATCGCCCGTGTATGTTTGAGTGGGTGAGTGAGTGACTGATTCATTTATTGAGGTAACAACACTGCCAGTCTGTCTGTCTGTCTGTCTGCCCGTCTTTCTGTCTGTCTATCTGTCTGCCTGTCTTGGTCTGTTTCTTTAACCCTGCAATGGTTCTATCTCTTATCATCAATTCATCATTGCTGCCCTTGCTGGTGTGCAGAAGTGGGACCCCTCATCAACATCCCGACCTGATGCGTTGGCGGTCACTGTGACAGGCCGCCCCACGTCCACCCTCTGTTCTTGTTATAAAGAAACTCTTACACTGTTTATTAGTAAGCTTAACACTACTTCCTGCCGAGTTCCCACCCAGATCACACTACACCACACCCACACCCAAACCCAAACCCAAACCCAAACCCAAACCCACACCCACACCCACACCCACACCCACACCCACACCCACACCCACACCCACACCCACACCAAGTGCGCAACTGTGATAAATCCACTCTCCCCTCCGCTCTTTTTGTTTTGCAGAAGTGGGACCCCTCGTCCACATCCCGGCCTGATGCATTGGCGGTAGCTGTGCGAGGGCGCCCCACGCATGACAACGCCACCGACAGCCTCCGCCCTACAGCCACCTTGAATTCCCCCCCAGCGTTTGCACTGGGTGGCAAGCAATCCCTGTACGACAGCTTTCCCTCAACACGGCTCCGAGGCGCAGTCGCCAAGCTGCAAGATGTGTGCAGGGAGATCCCCAACGGCAAACGCTGCGCCCCCATCCCAGTGCACTACACCCGCTCAGCATGATGGATCTGGAGTGCAACCACAACCCTTCAAGATGTTTGCACTGGGTGGCAACCAATCCTTGTACGACGGCTTTCCCTCAACACGGCTCCGAGGCGCTGTCGCCAAGCTGCAAGATGTGTGCAGGGAGATCCCCAACGGCAAATGCTGCGCCCCCATCCCAGTGCACTACACCCGCTCAGCATGATGGATCTGGAGTACCACCACAAGGCGGCAAGATGTTTGCACTGGGTGGCAAGCAATCCCTGTACGACACCTTTCCCTCCACACGGCTTCAAGGCGCTGTCGCCAAGCTGCAAGGTGTTTGCAGGGAGATCCCCAATGGCAAATGCTGCGCCCCCATCCCAGTGCACTACACCCGCTCAGCATGATGGATCTGGAGTGCAACCACAACCCTTCAAGATGTTTGCACTGGGTGGCAAGCAATCCCTGTACGACACCTTTCCCTCCACACGGCTTCAAGGCGCTGTCGCTAAGCTGCAAGGTGTTTGCAGGGAGATCCCCAATGGCAAATGCAGCGCCCCCATCCCAGTGCACTACACCCGCTCAGCATGATGGATCTGGAGTGCAACCACAACCCTTCAAGATGTTTGCACTGGGTGGCAACCAATCCTTGTACAACGGCTTACCCTCTACACGGCTTCAAGGCGCTGTCACTAAGCTGCAATATGTGTGCAGGGAGATTCCCAATGGAAAACGATGTGCCCCCATCCCAGTGCACTACACCTTCTCAGCTAAGAGCCAAGCTTCATCCCAGAGCTCAGGGGACTTCTGTTAGAGGTCTGTTAGACTTCTGTTAGACTTCGGTTACACTTCTGTTGTAGGTCTATCAGACTTCTGTTGTAGGTCGGTTAGACTTCTGTTGTAGGTCGGTTAGACTTCTGTTGTAGGTCTATCAGACTTCTGTTAGAGATCTGCTAGACTTTTGTTCTAGGTCGGTTAGACTTCTGTTAGAGGTCTGTAAGACTTCTGTTGTAGGTCTGTTAGACTTCTGTTAGAGGTCTGTTAGACTTCTGTTGAAGGTCTGTTAGACTTCTGTTAGAGGTCTGTTAGAGGGAGATGGAGGCTTTTGTTCTCGGCTTCCTCCTGCCTTCAGCGCTGAAGGCACTAGGAAGCCAAAAAAACAAAGCTAGCGAACCTTATTTTTGAGGAAGTGTTCCAGACCCCTCTCATATTTTTAGGCAATTCATGTTGCATCATTCATATTGCTACCACTCGCAATTCCGCTGAATCCATATCGCAGCATTCATATTGCACCCACCTATTTATACCACTCTTTCGGTTACCACCACTTTTTTTCGTACGATGCGTCGCAAAATGAGAGACTCGATGCGACGCCAGTGCCACGGGCTGCCCCCCGAACCCCAAACCACTTGTTCTCTCAAAACATATGTTCAAATTGGAACGATACAGACAAGATAAGCTTATTTGGGGGGCTGCGCATAGCAGCTTCTAGGCGGCTCCCTTTCGCTGTCATTGGGCCAAACCTGAAGCTAGCTATTGCGCATGAAAGCTGACAAGGCAGGCATTCCAATTCAGCTGCAAGCTTTGGGTTTGACACCGTGGCTGGCTGTTGGAGCTGGCAGCAAGCTGCTGTGAGTATATAGTATCCCAACAAGTCCTATCCAGCGTCGCAAGCGACGCGGAAAATTGGCGGAGTTTGTTGGCGACGGAACGAAAGGTGGCAACGATGGAGCTGACCGAAGCGAGTTAGCTACGCGACCGTTGGATGACGTGTCAGGCTTCAAGTTTTTCGTTTTTCGGTCGGACAAACGGACAAATGGGTAAACATGGGGGCTCTGCCAAAAATGAAAGAGTGGAACGATACAAACAAAATAAGCATGCATATAATTGATACTTACACCTACTAATTCATTACTGATACCCACTAATTCATACTTATGCTCACCAAGGCAGGCATCTACCAGATGGTCATATGCTGTCCCCCCCGTCCCGTGTGTTGGGGAGGAGGATATTCAAATTATTTGTTCTGGTGATTAGTTGAAGACCTCTTATATTTATTAAATGATCACTGTAGCGCGAACTCAGGGCCCCCGCCGGTAAAGCGATTGTGTGGGGGTCGGTTCATCAGTGTTTTTTCTTGTTAAGCCCTTTTTTCACGGTTAGACAAGTCCCTTTAGCCTATTGGGCCTACCCCTGGACTGTACAATACATACATACATACATACATACATACACATACTATGTTGTTGTCCTCACATCATCACAGCTTGTTAGGGTGTGTCACAAAGGTTGTAGACTGAAGGCCTGTATGACCACGCTCCTAAGTGTATTATTTTGTTCCTAAATTAGAGTCCTTGCATTGGATTTAACTGCTACATGGTTTTTAAGTCAACTCTGGGATACTCATCGTCTTCCAAATCCAAGTCCCACCGTGCGATAAACTGCACCCCTGAGTACATATGTAATCACACGGGTGTAGAGTGTGTAGACAGACATGTAAGTGTGTGATCATCCGGGTGTTAAACAGTCCATACAAACTTTGCTGGCGAGCGGCTGCATGTTGACTCAGCCCACCGACAGTGATCAGCTCGTCAGCCTGAAGGCTGCTTAGCCGTGTAATCGAAGAGCCGCCAGCAGTGTAACCAAGGCCAGGTCCAGAGAGTTCGTAAGAGCAACAAAGCAGCAAAGGCAACAACGACAGTTCTATGCAGGGTTGCAAGCGACGCTACAAATTGGAGGAGAGTGTTCGCAACGGAGCGACAGGTGGCAACGGAAGGGAGTTAGTTACGAGACCGTTGGCTGACGTGTCAGGTTTTGTCTTGGTCAGACCGTCGGTCGGACGGTCAAATGGGGAACCCTCTAACCCTGTGGGCTCACGTCCTCATGAAGAGGGGGCTCCGCCAAAAAATATGTGTAAGCTGAATCAGAATCCACCAGGTAGGGGCACAGAAGGCCGCCAGCAATCTATCAATATTTTCTAGGAATGCAGAGTGTGGTGCAATTGCGTTTGCACTACCATGTTTACTCTACCCGCAGATGGCGAGCAGTCTGAAGGCTGATATACCACGAAATCCTAAGAAATGGTGGTTGGCCCCAGTGAAAGCAAACGGGCCCCCTCAACCTCACGTCTCGTAATAAGGCGTACTACTTATTTATTTATTTATCACTATGAAATCAAACCAAACCAATAGCACTGTGTCAGTTATCGTCCCAGTTAATCACTTCTTAACTCTACATGCATTTTACAGTCCTTAGGGCAGCCAAATTAGGCTTAATGGACTTGCCCAACCTCGGATAATCAAGACAATCCCAGACTATGCAGAGGGGCTGTAAGAAGTACTTGTTGACCTGGTCCCCAACAATTGACAGAGCAAGACGGAGGACCTGAGATGAAGTACTTTGAAGATCATGTATCACTGTTGACAGTTATGATGAAAACGCGAAGAAAAAAGGAAAAAAGAAAAAAAGAAAAAAAGGAAAAAAAAAGACCATTTAAGATCAGATCTAAGCACCTCTCCAACTATCCTATTTTAATCGGCCAAGGAAAATGGGGGGGGGGGGGGGGGGGGGGGGGGGGCAATGCATTGTCTCTAATCCTCCCCGGTGGTTAAAATATTAAATTGTTCATCTGCTTGCAATGGATCGGTTAAGGAAAATTGAACGATTGAAATGAATTTCAATTGTTTTATATTTAAAAGAACGATTAAAATAATATTTTGGACACGGCTTTCTCTCTTGCTGTTTCTCCAATGCTGATGGCAATTCAGCGGATGACTTGGGTAAGGGTTTTCGAAACACTCCGTATTTCTTACCTCAAACTTGAGAAACTTGCCTAAGACTTGTGACATTTTGGCCCGAGAGTCAAGATTTGTGAGAATTGACGAAAAAGTTGTCTGACAAAGTGAAGGTACGAACTATGGGACCCAAATCCAAATTATCCGCTGAATTGCTTGAAGTGCCCAAGATCCTGAGCAAGGCTTTTTCCCGGCTTCTCTTAGCACCTCCTTGATTGATCCAACAACATTCCGGCAGGGCTGGACAGCTTATTATGTCAGCATCCAAGCGCACTCAGTTGCTTTAGGTTGGCTGGACAGCCAGCCAGGGGAGCTGCCTAGAAGCTACTGGATATGGGCGATGGATAAGGTTGTCAACATCGTACTGTTGTCCGGATTTATCGTACGATTGCGAAACCGTGTACCACTTTTCTTTGAAAAGCAGTATGAGACCAAGGGGATATTACGGGTATTAGACTAGTAGCGTTACAGCGTAGTACCACAGTAGCGTTACAGTACCACCTCTTGTTTTCAGTTTCTTTCACTTTTCGTTCAGTCCTTCTCATTGTAACAATTCTACGACTAGTAGCGTTACAACGTCGATACAGAAAAATAAAACCAGATGAACCAACATTGAAGATGGTAGAAAAACACGATAATATCGCACATGACATTTTTGTTGCCATGATCTTGAATTGCAGAATACGAGAAGAGCATATTATAATTATAAAATTGATTTTTCACTGGAGCATGAACTCAGGGCCCCCGTTGGTACAATGATTGTTTGGGGTTCAGTTAATTGGTGCTTTTCCGTTTCAGCCCCTCTTGTCATGGTTGGGCAAGCCCCTTAAGCCTATTAGGCCTACCCCTGGACTGCAACAACAAACAACATACATGTCTAATATGAGAAGTACGCAGAGTTGGAGAGAGTACAATGAAATTCTATTATATTTTGGTGGCTGGCCCCAGTGCAAGCAAACGGGCTGGCCATAGCTTTTATTTTCAGCTATGAGCAGCAGCTTCTAGGAAGCTTCCTTGACTAGCTAGGCAGCCAAAACTGATGAAGCCTTGTGCACCTTGAAGCTGACAGTACCAGATTTTCTGTTCTATTGACAACTTGGGGATTGGCCCAGTGGCTGGCCTAGGGAGCTGCGTAGAAGCTGCTGCTCATAGCTGTAAATAAAAAACTAGGGGGCTGCCCCCCTCAACATCACGCCTCGTAATAAGGCGTACTATTTACTTAATTATTAACTTCTGTGGGTGGCCACTCCCGAAGTAGGGAACGAATAAAGTCCTCCGGGTAGCCAATTCTAGGCTGTCAGCGAGCTAAGTTCTCTGGGTATCCAATTCCAGGCTGTCGGCTAGCTAAGTCCTCTGGGTATCCAATTCCAGGCTGTCGGCGAGCTAAGTCCTCTGTGAATCCAATTCCAGGCTGTCGGCGAGCTAAGACCTCCGGGTATCCAATCCCAAGCTGTCGGCGATCTAAGACCTCCGGGTATCCAATCCTAAGCTGTCTGCGAGCTGCTTCATGAAGTCTTGAATGCGGGCAGCATTTACCCCCATGTCACTTTTCCCCATTCTTGACTTGCTTCTCATGTCAACGCGAACCACGGGCTTTCCTCCAGGCTGCGGGGTGATGGCAAGCATAGGGTGGTTAGTGGGTAGTGTTTTTCATAGCTTTTCTTTTCAGCCAGCAGCTGCAGATTCTGTTTGTGTGTGTGTGTGTGTCAATGGGGTAATAATTCACCAGTCAAAAATGGAGTGGAGTATTAATTCACCAGTCCAAAATGGTGTGGAGTACTTATTCACCAGTCCAACACTGGAGTACTAAATCACCAGTCCAAAACTGCATGATGCATGCATCACTTTTCCCCCGACAATGCGACGCCATTCTGTTGCCATTCCGTTGCTGTATGGCTAACGTAGTCAGAAATGCCACACAAACCCCTCGGGCTCCGCGCTTCGCAATCCACACAGAGCCCCTGAGAGTTCGAGGGCAGTGTGTCGCACTGGGGTCGCACCAAGTTGCTTAATATTTGGTGCGTTGCATACGGCATGACTGCATGAACAGGACGCATACAGCAATGGAGCTAGGTACAAGCTAATGCATTTTGAACTTGGGTTTGGTGACATGCCTCCAGCCTGTTCAGGCTGCTCGCCATGTTCGACATGTTCAAAGCAAATGAAATGTGCACCGAACAATGTTGTATGAACTTGCCTACCTGAATGGTACCTACATTTGAATAGGCACGACTGATACGGGGGGCAGTGAAAGTGCAACCCAACGAAACAAAGTGACTCCTGCAGTGCTTCTGTTGGTAAGACTTGACGTATGCTGAGGTACAGACATTTACTAGCTATACAAAACCAACACAAAGAGAGGTAGGAAAGAAACAGATAGGAATGCATGTGCAGATGCAAAGGCCTCATTTTTTCCCCCCAGAAAAAAAAATCCCGTAATTGCGTAGCCCCCAAGGATTTTTTTGTCTGTAAGGCCTAAGCAGAAATGCAATCTCTGAGGTACACAATAAACAACAAACACCATGCGCATGATTGCAGACGCTACTATGTTCGACAATGTACTGTACCAAGCACCATCTAGACCTTCTCAAACCACTCAGTTTAGACAGGAATTAATTTCCACAGGTGAATTTAAAAAAACAGCTCATAATGTGAGGAGGAGGATAACTGCCAGGTACCTCCATGTGGATGGTGCATCAAAAGAGGCTTCATTCCCACCAGTGTTTTTCTTTTCAGCTGGAAGCAGCATCTTCCTGGCAGATCCCCTGACTGCCTACTCAGCCAAAGCCAAGGCAAGCTAATGTATCTGAAAGCTGATAGAATCTGCTGTCCAGAACTGTCGAAATCTTGGGGCTTAGCCCAGTGGCTGGCTTAGAGAGCTGCCTAGCTGCTGCTTATAGCTGAAATTAAAAAACTATGCTTCCCACCCCTCTCACCTCGGGACTTGATTCTGTCTTAATGCGGATAACCCAGTCATCCTTGAACCGCAAGATTGGGGTGACAGCTACACCCTCAATCACACCGCTCATGCTGTCTGATTTTCCAATGACCCAGTGCTTGAATTTTTGGGCCACTGAGAGGGCTGCTTGGAACACCTCATCTGCACTACGGTCCTCCACCTTGAGGGGCTGTACATTCTTGTAGAACTTAAGAATGCTTTTGATGAAGCTGCGGGGCAGAGAACCAATCTTGGGGTTGGAGAACTCAGGGGGTTCCTCGGTGTCGGTTGTGATATCGTTGATGACTGGTGCTGCCAAGCCCTGCCGGAACTTTAGGCTGCAGATCATAGGGACGAGTCCAACTAATGCGAGTAGGACCAACCACCAGCGGTAGCTCATTAGGTGTGCTATTCCCGAGGAGCACGGGGGAGAGCAAGCAGAGCTAAGGATCTGCTAACAGACTTGGTAGATCACGTTGACGAAAGCGGAAGGCAGAGGGCAGCGGTAAGCGAGTAGCTAGTGTCTGAAGCTCAACAGTGATGGGAGTTACTTGGGTTGCTACCGAATGAAAATAATAGTGACCAATTAAAATGTGGCTTTGAGGGTGGTTGGAACAACGTGGGAACCGAGCACAACAACGTGGCACAGGAGCACAAGAACGAAGCTGAGGAGAAGATACGCCCGACTCCAGGTAGGGACAACTACGCTGCGTCGGCGCTGCGTCAAGAAAGCCTGGACGCAGGTTTAGCCCGGACGCGGGTTTAGACACCCATACAACACATGCGTGCCTCGCCCTTGTATCAGCTGCTTGAATCCAAGCTGCACCTACAGGCTCATCAGGGGTTCGAGAAATTGATGCAAGCCAGTATTCAGATGGAGCTTCATTCTGGGTCTGCCGAAATCCCGAAGACCAGTAACAAACCGAACAGATTTTCCTACAATGTCAGATTTTCTCCCTGCTGATATGGCTGTACTACAGATGTACTGCGAACTATGTTCAGTATCTGAGTTGGGCATTTCCCTTGCCTTGCGCGCAAGCTTGCGCTGCTTTCCGGAATGCGCCCTTTCGAAGCGAACTACTCTGCTCAATACTTTCGCAATATCTTAGTTCCGTCCATCAGACATATCATGACATTCCAACTCAGACTGCATTGACATCTCTACTGCGGCGAGCCACGTTCTGCTTTGAAGCGTCAGGATGGATTCCGAATTCGATGGAGCAATTTTGAAGCCCCAGTGCGTGCCCAGCCCTACCATTTGACTGGCCCGCCACCTCATAAAACATGCCTTATATGTTGGTGTGCCAATCTTGCCCATGCCAGTCTTGGTGCTGTGCATGCAGTCTCCCCGATGTACCCGTTAGTGTGGGTCACCCACACCCACACCCGCACCCACACCTACCCCCCCACCCACCCACTGCACCCACACACACACTACAGTACACTGCACCCACACCCCCTACTTCCATCAAGGGCATGCCGCTTCAATGCGCACATATACTAGCCTAGCACAGGGGGCTACAAGAAGTTTTTTCTATACATCATGCAAGGAAGTTTCTGTTTTCTCTCCCGGCCTACCCCCACAATTATTAAGATTCAGCAAACAACTTCGTCGTACACGAATTGTGTAGTTCACAGTCCATGTATAACGGATTTGTTCTAAATATCTTACAGCTCCTAGCTTTCAGCTTTGTCCATCATTAGGGGCATATGCATGCACTACAGCACTAGCCACACAACACGACATGACATAATAGCACTAGCTACACAACACAACACTACCCCACACTACACTACACTACCCCACACTACACTACACTACACTACACTACACTACACTACACTACACTACACTACACTACACTACACTACGCTACGCTACACCACAATCCACTCCACTCCACTCCACTCCACTAAACTCCACTCCACTCCACTCCACTCCACTCTACTCTACTCTACTCCACTCCACTCCACTCCACTCCATTCCACTCCACTCTACTAAACCACACTGCACTACACTGCACTGCACTCCACTATACTACACAACACTTCATTCCACTCCACCCCACCCCACCCCACCCCACCCCACCCCACCCCACCCCACTACACTGCACTCCACCCCACTCCACTCCACTACAAAACAATAATTCCACTCCACCCCACCCCACCCCACTACACTACACTACACTACACTACACAACAATCATTTCCACTTCACCCCACCCCACCCCACCCCACCCCACTCCACTCCACTCCACTCCACTCCACTCCACTCCACTCCACTCCACTCCACTCCACACCACTCCCACTCCACTCCACTCCACACCACACCACACCACTCCCACTCCACTCCACTCCACTCCACTCCACTGCACTCCACTCCACTCCACACCACTCCACTCCACTCCACCCCACCCCACCCCACTCCACTCCACTCCACTCCACCCCTCGCTACCTTACTCCACTCCACTCCACTGCACTGCACTGCACTCCACTCCACTCCACTCCACTCCACTCCACTCCACTCCACTCCACCCCACCCCACTCCACTCCACTCCACTCCACCCCACACCACTCCACTCCACCCCATTCCACCCCACTCCACTCCACTCCACTCCACTCCACTCCACTCCACTCCACTCCACTCCACTCCGCTCCACTCCACTCCACTCCACCCCACCTCACCCCACTCCACTCCACTCCACCCCATTCCACTCCACTCCACTCCTCTCCACTCCACTCCACTCCACTCCACTCCACTCCACTCCACTCCACTCCACTCCACTCCACTGCACCGCACCGCACTGCACTACACTACATTACACTTCACTACACTACGCTCCCCCTCAACCTCATGATTCATAGTAAGGCGTTCCGTTTATTTATTGTATCTTATAGGGTCTAAGGTCGTTGGCCCTAGTGCAAGCAAACAGGCTGTCCCCCTCAACCTCACGATTCGTAATAGGGTGTACCATTTATTTATTTATTTATTTATTTATTTATTAATTCTAATAGGGTATCCGACATTGTTTTTATTTCAGATTTCTGTAGGCCAGGTTGAGTGACTACTTGATGTCAGGATTGTTACCACTGTTTCGTTTTGGGGCTACTCATGGCAGCTTCCCGCCAGCCCAATTATCCAGCCTATCGGTCAAACCCAAAGCTTGCAGCTGCATTGGAATGCCTGCCATGTCAGCTTTCATACGCTCTAGCAAGCTTCAGGTTTGGCCCAAGGACAGGGAAAGGGAGCTGCCAAGAAGCTGCTACGCGTAGCCCAAAAAGGAAACAGTGATTGTTACGTAGCCATTGCGAAGAATGGAGCCTGGAGGGTTTGGGGGGTTCATGCGTCACCATGCAACAATGGAATGGCAATGCAGTGGCTTGGCCCCCTTTAAAGAGTTTCCCTGGGGGGCCAGCTTTTTTAAATGAATGTTTTATTTGTATTCTTTCAAAGTTGCGGATTCTGTTTTCTTCTTCTATATATTCTCTTGTTAAATTTCAACTACTTTTTCTTGAAAACCACTGTATCATCAAAAGAAACAAGTCCTATGCTGTGTCATAAGCGACGCAGAAAATTTGCAGGGAGTGTTGGCAACGGACTGAAGCCGACTGAAGCCAGTTAGTTATGAGACAGGTGGCTGAAGTTTCAGGCTTTGTTTTTTCGGTCGGTCAGACGGTCGGTCGGTCAGACGGTCGCACAAACGGACAATGGGGTGAATCTGGGGGCTCCCGCCCCCCAGAAGGGGGGACTCTGCCCAAAACAACTGGTCTCCAATGGTAGGACTCTCTTGATTGGGGCCTTAAAGACCCCTTGCCAGTTTCTGTACTACACATGTGCTTATAACATTATTTTTATTGAATTACTCATGCGTGAATAGATGATGTACGCATGGGTTGAGTAAAGTGTCCACACACATAAATAAATGGTATAGACATGTGCAAAGTGAATCATGTTGCACATGTAGTACTAACTGTAGCACATGTGAACCTAGGGACCTCCCCCCCCCACCCCCCCCTCCCTCCCTTGTGTGCTTGGATTACTATATTTCCCCACCCCACCCCCCCACTCCCCCATCCCCTCCCCCACTCCCCCCACCCCCCTTGTGTGCTAGGTTTGCCTTGGGGATAACATCCAGTGGGAACAATGGCATCTGCCACCTGGATGGGGAAAGGCTGTTGTACCCTGTTGGGGTCCATGCAGCCAATGTACAACCGCTCAAACAAGGAGGTGAGCTTACGGCTGGGTAGTCAGTGGGTGGGTGGGTGGGTGGATGAGGGGGGCTAATATTGCTATACGATTTCCCCTTGTGACGTAGGTACACACACACACACACACAACACACACACCTACACACACACAAACACACACACACACACACACACACACACACACACACACACACACACTTCTACACACACACATCTACACACACACACACACAAACACACACACACTTCTACACACACACATCTACACACACACATCTACACCACACACACACACACACACACACACACACACACACACACACACATCTACACACACGCACACACACACACACACACTTCTACACACACACATCTACACACACACACACACTTCTACACACACACATCTACACACACGCACACACATACACACACATGCACACACACCTACACAGACAAACACTCACCTACACACACACATGCACACACAACCATGCACACACACACACACATACATCAGGGCACAACAGTGAGTGGGAAAGCAATGCGGGCGAGGTTTTGGGTTTGGGAGGTAGGTTTGGGTTTGAGTTTGATATTGGTTTCGTAGGGTTTTAGGGTTTGGGTTTGGGGGTTGGGAGGTGGGTTTTAGTTTGAGGTTGGGTTTGGGGTTATAGGTTTTGTGTTTGGGAATTGGGGAGTGGGGTGTAGGAGGTGGGGGATGGGGTGTGCCCTCTGACGAGCGAGAGTGCATCATCGCATCTGTTACAATAGCCCCTTTCAGTGATATGCAATGGTCTAGTGGTAGACCAGATCGCTTGAGGACGAAGAGTCGGAGGTTTTACTCCCCCTTTGGTCGCTATTGGCGTTGCAGGTCGTCATCAACCGCGATGGTAGCTTGTCCAGTTGAGGTAGGAGACCGCTCCCCACCCGCGTACGACAGGCTCCCTTAACACCACGCCCCACCAGGCGTTATCATCATCTGTTACAATGTCCCCTAACATCTCGATCAGTACCTTTATCCTCTTGCCCAGAATCATGAAGATCTGCTAGGCATGGTTGCCTACTGTCTTTGCCGGACATATATACCTATAATATGTACACATATATTGCAGTGCAGTACTGTAGTACAGTAATACTAGTACTATGGTATCCAGTATACCCTATCTATGTGTGTATATACACATATATACCTATAATATATACACGTATACTACAGTGCAGTACTATGGTACAGTAATACTAGTACTATTGTATCCAATATACCCTATCTATATGTGTATATACACATAATGTACAGGTATATGCCGCACCGGCTGCTGTTCCACAAGTAGAGTATCAACAGGGCATCCCGCTCCATACTCAAGATGCCACATACTGCCCCCCATCCATGCACATGCAGCTGGTTCCCATGCATGAGCGAGTGAGCAACACCACCTTTGTGACATGCATGCAGTATCCCCCAACAAGAAGCACCTTCACCTCCTCACACTCATTCCCACACATTCTGCCCCCCATCCATGCACATGCGGCTGGCGCCCACGCATTGTTTTTTTCATGTATGTATGTTACAGTCCAGGGGTAGGCTAAATAGTCTGAAGGGACTTTTCTAACTGTGAAAGGAAGGGTTTAAAAAGAAAAAGATGAGCAAGAAGTACCATCACCTCCTCACACTCACTCCCACACACTCTGTTTCTCATCCATGCAGATGAGGCTGATGCCAACACACTCACTCCCACACACTCTGTGCCCCATCCATGCATATGCCGCTAGCTCCCACGCATGAGTGAGTGAGCAACGTCACCTTCGTAACAGTATCCCTCAACAAGAATTACTTTCACCTCCTCACACTCACTCCCACACACTCTGTTCCCCGTCCATGCAGATGAGGCTGATACCAACACACTCATTCCCACACACTCTGTTCCTCATGCATGCACATAAGGCTGATACCAACACACTCATTCCCACATACTCTGTTCCTCATGCATGCAGATTGAGGTGATGGATGATACCAACACACTCACTCCCACACACACTGTTACCTCATGATGCAAATAAGGCGGATACCTGATACCAACAAACTCACTCCACCACAAATCTGTTCCCATGCAGCACATGAGGATGATACCAAACCACACTCACTCCACACACTTGTCCTCATGCAATGATTTTGAGGCTGATACCAACACACTCACTCCCACACACTCTGTTCCGTCATGTCATGCAGATGAGGCAGTAGATTCCAACAACCACTCCGCACCCACTCTGTTCCTCATGCATGCACATAAGGCTGATACCAACACACTCACTCCCACACACTCTGTTCCTCATGCATGCACATGAGGCTGATACCAACACACTCACTCCCACACACTCTGTTCCTCATGCATGATATGAGGTTGATACCAACACACTCACTCCCACACACTCTGTTCCTCATGGATGATATGGGGCTGATACCAACACACTCACTCCCACACACTCTGTTTCTCATGCATGCAGATGAGGCTGATACCAACACACTCACTCCCACACGCTATGTGCCCCATGCATGCAGATGAGGCTGATACCAACACACTCACTCCCACACACTCTGTTTCTCATGCATGCAGATGAGGCTGATACCAACACACTCACTCCCACACACTCTGTTCCTCATGCATGCAGATGAGGCTGATACCAACACACTCACCACAGAACTCTTACCTTCGATACGTGATCGGAATGCCACAATGAGGGCTGGATTGGATACCAACAACTCAACACCAAAATGCTATGCGCCCCAGCACTGGCAGATGAAGGCTGATACCAACACAGCTCGCACTCCCCACAGAAAATCTGTTACCTCAGGTCAGCAAGAAGAAAAGTTGATACACAAACACACGTCAATTGCCAATCCACAATCTGTTCGTCATGTCATGCAGATGAGGCTAGGGATCCCAAACACACTCAACTCCCAAGCAACTCTGTTCTCAGCATGCAATGAGGCGGAGTACCAAACCCACTCACTCCCACATGGCTATGTGGCCCAATGAATGGCAGATGATGGCTGATACCAACACAACTCACTCCCAACACTATGTTACTAATGCATGCAGATAAGTTGAGGAAACCAACAAAACTAACTCCCACACACTCTAGTCCGCATGCAATTGCACATGAGGCTTGGATAAAACACACTCACTCCCCAACACACTCGGATTCCTCAAAAGCAAAGCAGAGAAAGGACATTGATACCAACACACTTCACTCCACACCACTATGCTAGTTCCTCATAGCATGCACATGAAGGCTGTGATACCAACACACTCACTCCCACGATTGCTATTGCGACACAAACCCCAATGCATGCAGATGAGGCAAAGTGATGACCAACCACATCACTCCCACACACATCTGTTTCAACTCATGCAAACTGGCAGGAGGAGGTGTGAATACCAAACACACTCACTCAAAGACCACTCTGGGGCGATGCAGGCAGAGATTGAGGCGGGATACCAACATCACTGCACTCCCACACACTGCGAGTTCCTCATGCGTATTGAAAATGAGGCTGATACAAAACAACACTCACTCCACATGCTATGGCCCATGAATATGCATGACTCGAGGTCATGAACCAACACACTCACTCCACACACTCTGTTCTCATGCATGCAGATAAGGATCTGTGTACAGATACCAACAGAACTCCACTCCCACACACATCTATTTCTCCTCATTGCAAGCGGATGCTTAGATGGAAAATTGAAGGCTACGCGCTTGATACCCACACACACTCACTCCCACACACTCTTTTTCTCCATGCATGATATGAGGCTGATACCAACACACTCACTCCACAACAATCTCGTCCTCATGCAATGCGTATGAGGCGGTACCAACACACTCACGTAGCCAAACAATCTCTGTGTAATTGACATGCAGATAAGGCGATACCAAACAACACTCAACCCCACACGCTATGTGCCCATCATGCAGATGAGGGCTGAACCACAAACACTCACGCGCCATCACACACTATTTTCTCCATGCATGCAGATGAGGCTGATACCAACACACTCACTCCCACGAACACTCTGTTCATTACATCATGCCAGATGAGCTGATACCACAAAACCACTCCACACACGAATCTGGTCCATCATGCATGATAGAGGCTTGATATCAACACACTCCATCCCAACACACTCTGTTCATAAAGGGCCATCGATATTAGGCTAACGATACCAACACACTCCAGCTCCCCACACACTATGTGCCCAAGTGCAAGCAGATGAAGGTAGATATCAACACCACTCAGCCACATCTTTTATCATGCATGAAGGAAAGTGAGGCGATCTTGGAGTAGGGAAATGCAACAGCATCGCACCTTCCCCCACACACTATGTGCCCCATTCATGCAGATGAGGCTGATGCCCACGCATGAGCGAGTAAACAATGTCACTTGAGTGTGCGGCTGTATCACAGAAGACGTACTGCCTTGGTAGAGGGAGCACACATATCTATTCCCTAATACTTCTCAAATACTTCCCACCTATCCTGAATCAGCTCTCCCTCCCCTCTCACTCAACACCCTCACCCCATGCAGATGCGGCTGATGCCAACGCATGAGAAAGTGAGCAACATCACCTGCGTAACAGTGTCCCCCAACAAGAAGTATCTGGCTATGGTGGAGGAGACACATGATTCTGATGTGCAGCAGGTGTCGGTGTACAGCCTGGCATCAGACAAAGTGGTTAAACAGTTGATCTTGGATGCCAACATGACTGATTCTAGGTTCATCGAATACGTCAGTTTCAGGTATGTTTCTAAGTTACAGCCTGGCAAACAGCCTGGCATCAGACACAGTGGTTAAACAGTTGATCTTGGATGCCAGCATGACTGATTCTAGGTTCATCAAATACGCCAGCTTTAGGTATGTATGGGGTGAGAAGAGGGGGGCGGGGTGTAGGTGGGGGCGTGGGTGTGGGGTAGGGTGTGGGAGGTGTGTGTGGCCTGGCATCAGACACACAGCCTGGCACCAGCCTGGCATCAGACAAAGAGGTTAAACAGTCGATCTTGGATGCCAACATGACAAAATATAGGTTCATAAAATCCGTCAGCTTTAGGGATGTTTCTGAATCCCTGCTACACGACTTGCTGCCTACTGAGATTTTCTTTCTGACTTTTCTTTTTTACTTCTCATCAAATCCGTCAGCTTTAGGTCTGTTTCTGAATCCCTGCTACACGACTTGCTGCCTACTGAGATTTTCTATTTGACTTTTCATCAAATCCAGCAGCTTTAGGTACACATATACATAGGGAACGGCAAATCATATGATGTTGACCAAAGACGAGTATGATATCATATGTTTTAATAACAAATGATATGGTGCCCCAGGGCAAAGTTACCTAGTCAGACCGCCGGCATCATATGATATCATATGATGACATGATATCATATGATTTCATATTGCCGATCCCTACGTATACACATGTGTGTATGTACATATTTGTGTGTATGTGTGTGTATGTGATGCCAACATGACACAGTCTAGCTTCAGGTATGTGTGTGTATGTGTGTGTATGTGTATGTATGCGTGTGTATGTATGTGTGTGTATGTTTATGTATGTGTGTGTGAGAGAGAGTGTATGAGATGCCAGCTTGGAGAGTGTAGGTTGATTGAATCCGTCAGTTCCGGGCATGTTTCTGAATCCCAGCTATAGCACATCAACATTTATATTCACCAGTTATCTGCAGCATACCTGCAGTATCTAAACCCAAGCTGCAGCAGGCCAATAAGATTTCAGCACTTCTGAACAGCTGGTTGTATCAGCTTCAAGGTGTACTAGGTTGCATCAGGTTTGGCTGAACAGCCTGTCAGGGGAGCTGCCTAGAAGCTGCTGATCCTAGCCGGAAAAAAAGCTGCAGCATACCTGCAGTATCTAAATCCAAGCTGCAGCACGCCAACAGTTAGCTACAGCAGATAGCTACAGTCAGCTACTGCAAACTAGCAGTAGAGAGCTACAGTCAGCTACAGTAGAGAGCTACAGTGAGCAACATCAAACGTATATCAGTTAGCTGTATCAGTCAGCATCAGTTAGGTACATTGCACCTAAAGCAGTTAGTTGAATCAGTTAGAAACAGTTAGGCACATTGCACCTAAAGCAGTAAGTTGAATCAGTTAGAAACAGTTAGGCACATTGCACCTAAAGCAGTTAGCTTAATCAGTTAGAAACAGTTAGGCACATTGCACCTAAAGCAGTTAGCTTAATCAGTTAGAAACAGTTAGGCATATTGCACCTAAAGCAGTTAGCTTAATCAGTTAGAAACAGTTAGGCACATTGCACCTAAAGCAGTTAGTTGAATCAGTTAGAAACAGTTAGGCACATTGCACCTAAAGCAGTTAGCTTAATCAGTTAGAAACAGTTAGGCACATTGCACCTAAAGCAGTTAGCTTAATCAGTTAGAAACAGTTAGGCACATTGCACCTAAAGCAGTTAGTGTGAATCAGTTAGAAAAACAGTTAGGGCACATTGCACCTAAAGCAGTTAGCTTAATCAGTTAGAAACAGTTAGGCACATGGCACCTAAAGCAGTTAGTTGAATCAGTTAGAAACGTTTAGGCAACATTGCACCTAAAGCATGTTAGTTGAATCATTTAGAAACAGTTAGGGCACATTGCACCTAAAGCAGTTAGTTGAATCATATAGAAAAGTTGGCCACATTGCACCTAAGCATGTTAGGCTTAATCAGTTGTTAGAAACAGTTAGGCAATGAACCACCCTAAAGCAGTTAGCTTATAAGTTAGAAGAACAGTTAGGCACATTGCCCACCTAAAGCAAGTTAGTTGGAATCAGTTTTATTAAAAACAGTTACGGCACATGCACCTAAAGCAGTCAGCTACATGATTCTACCTTGCTCCCTCGCCCCCCCCCCCCCCAAAACAAACACAACCAACCAACACACAAAATCACCAAAACCACCAACTAACACACACAAACACCAACCCACACACAAATCAACACCACCATCCCCCCCCCCCACACCACACCAACAACAACCACCACCAACCAAAACTTAACACCACCCACCACCCCACAACCCCCCCCCCCACCACCACCACCACCACACCCCCACGCCTCACCACCATCCCTCTCTCCCCTCTGCAGTGAAACAGTCGGCTGCTGCTTTACCCAGTGTTGAGAACCTGACTTCCACATGCTGATATGGAGATGGTTCAGCACCAAGGTACCAGACTCTGTGTGGGGGTGTGGGGGTGGGGGGGGGTCCTACTGCTGACTGTGCGCCTATTTGTGTGTGTGTGGGGGGGATGGGTAGGTGGGTTCTTGCGGCTTACTCTGTTGTGTCATGTGTGTGTGTGAGTGTGTTAGGATTCGGGGTATGGTGGGGTGGGGGCAGTCATGGGGAACCTGACTATCACTGTGCTCTATGGAGATGGTTTCAATACCAAGGTCCAGACTGGTGTGTGTGTGTGTGGGGGGGGGGGGGGGGGGGGGGGTCTACTGCTGACTGGCGCCTAGTTGGGTGGGTGGGTGGGGGGGCTGTGTGTGGGGGGGAGGGGGGGCGGGGTTCTGCGGAGCACTCTGTGTGCCATGTGGGTATGAGTGTGTTTAGGATTCAGGTATGTTGGGGTGGGGGGTTCATGGGAACTGACTATCACTTGCTTCTATGGAGATGGTTCAATACCAAGGTACCAGACTGTGTGTGGGGGGGTGTGGTGTGTGGGGGGGGGGGGGGGGGTCCTACTGCTGACTGTGCGCCTAGTTTGTGTGTGTGTGGGGGGGGGCTGTGTGTGGGGGGAGGGGGGTTCTGCGGCTCACTCTGTGTGCCATGTGTGTGTGAGTGTGTTAGGATTCGGGTATGGTGGGGTGGGGGGGTCATGGGAACCTGACCTATCACTGCTTCTATATGGGAGATGGTTCAATACCAAGGTACCAGACTGTGTGTGGGGTGTGTGTGGTGTTAGGATTCGGGTATGGGTGGGGGGGGGGGGTCATGGGAACCTGACTATCACTTGCTTATATGGAGATGGTTCAATACCAAGGTACCAGACTGTGTGTGTGGGTGTGTGTGTGTTAGGATTCGGGTATGGTGGGGTGGGGGGGGTCATGGGAACCTGACTATCACTTGCTTCTATGGAGATGGTTCAATACCAAGGTACCAGACTGTGTGTGTGGGTGGTGTGTGTGTTAGGATTCGGGTATGGTGGGGTGGGGGGGTCATGGGAACCTGACTATCACTTGCTTCTATGGAGATGGTTCAATACCAAGGTACCAGACTGTGTGTGGGGGTGTGTGTGTGTGTTAGGATTAGGATTCGGGTTATGGTTGGGGGGGGGGAGGTCATGGGAACCTACTATCATGAATTCGATGGAGATGGTTCAATACCAAGGTACCAGACTGTGTGTTGTGGGGTGGTGTGTGTGTGTGTTAGGATTCGGGTATGGTGGGGTGGGGGGGTCATGGGAACCTGACTATCACTTGCTTCTATGGAGATGGTTCAATACCAAGGTACCAGACTGTGTGTGTGGGGGTGTGTGTGTTAGGATTCGGGTATGGTGGGGTGGGGGGGTCATGGGAACTGCTATCACTGCTGCCTATGGAGAACGGTTCATACCAAGGTACCAGACGGTGTGTGTTTTTTTTTTTTTTGTTTTTTTTTGGGGGGGGGGGTTTTTGTGGGTTTGTGTTAGGATTCGGGTATGGTGGGGTGGGGGGGTCATGGGAACCTGACTATCACTTGCTTCTATGGAGATGTCAATACCGCACGGTTAACCAGACTGTTGTGTGTGGGGATGTGTGTGTGCTAGGATTCGAGGTTAGGTTTGGTAAAGTTTGTGAATTGGTTGCGGTGGGGGGAGTCAGGGGAACATGGACTATCCTTGCTTCTATTGGACGATGGTTCAATTTTTTTTTTAAAAAAAGAAAAAAAAAAAAAAACCCAAGGTACCAGACTGTGTTGTGGGGTGTGTGTGTGTGTTAGGATTCGGGTATGGTGGGGTGGGGGGGTCATGGGAACATGACTCTATCACTTGGATCTATGGAGATTGGTTCAATAACCAAGGTTGCCAGATGGTCGGTGTGTGGGTGTGTGTGGGTGTTAGGATGTCGGGTATGCGTGGGGGATGGGGGGTCATGGGAACCTGATCTATCACTTGACTTCTAGAGATGGTTTCAATACCAAGGTACCAGATGTCTGGTGGGAATGGTGAGTGTGTGATTGTGTTAGGATTCGGTATGGTGGGGTGGGGGGTCATGGGGCACCTGACTATCCTTGCTTATATGGAGATGGTTTTTTTCCCCAATACCAAGTTACCAGACTGTGTGTGGGGGTGGTGGTGTGGGGTGTTTTGTCTTAGGATCGGGGTATGGTTGGGTTGGGGGGCGGGGTGGGGGGGGGGTCATGGGAAAACCTGACTATCACTTGCTTTCTCTGGAGATGGTTCAATACCAAGGGTACCAGGACGGTCGGGTGTGGGGTGTGTGTGTGTTAGGATCGGGTATGGTGGGTGGGGGGGGTTGGTCATGGGAACCTGGACTTTCAATGCTTCTATGGAGAGAGTTCAATACCAAGGTACCAGATGTTAGTGTGTGGGTGTTGTGGTGTGTTAGATTCGGGTATGGTGGGGTGGGGGGGGGGGGGTCATGGGAACCTGACTACCACTTCACTGCTTCTATGGAGATGGTTCAATACCAAGGTACCAGACTGTGTGTGTGGGGGTGTGTGTGTTAGGATTCGGGTATGGTGGGGTGGGGGGGTCATGGGAACCTGACTATCACTTGCTTCTATGGAGATGGTTCAATACCAGGTACCGACCTGGAGCGTGTGGGGGTGTGTGTGTTAGGATTCGGGTATGGTGGGGTGGGGGGGTCATGGGAACCTGACTATCACTGCTTTTATATGGAGATGGTTTTCAATACCAAGTGCCGACGGTGTGTGTGGTGATGTTGCTCGTGTGTTAGGATTCGGGTTATGGTGGGGTGGTGGGGTCATGGAACCTGACTATCACTTGCTTTATGGAGATGTTAATACCAAGGTACCAGACTGGTGTGTGGGTTGGTGTGATGTGTTAGTTTCGGGTATATGGTGGGGTGGGGGGGGGGTCATGGGAACCTGACATACACTTGCTTCTATGGGATGGTCAATAACAAGTACCAGGGAACTGTGGTGTGTGGGGGTGTTGGGTGTGGTGGTGTTAGGATTCGGGTATGGTGGGGTGGGGGGGTTCATGGGAACTGACTATCACTTGCTTTCTATGGAGATTGGTTCAATACCAAGGTACCAGACTGTGTGTGTGGGTGTGTGTGTGTTAGGATTCGGGGGGTTATTAGTATGGTGGGTGGGCGGGGGGGGGGTCAGGGAACCTGGGACATCACTTGCCTTCTATGGAGATGGTTCAATACCAAGGTTACCAGACGTGGATGTGTGGGGAGAATTGGGTGTGGTGTGTTAGGATTCGGGTTTATTTTATGGTGGGGTGGGGGGTCATGGGAACGACTATTCACTTGCTTCTATGGGAGGGTTCAATACCAAGGGGTTACCAGACGGTGTGTGGGGGGGTGGTGTGTTAGGAGTGGGTTATGGTGGGGTGGGGGGGGTCATGGAACCTGACTAATCACTTGCTTCTATGGAAGAGGTCAATACCCAAGGTAACCAGACTGTGTGGTGGGGGTGTGTGTAGGATTCGGGTATGGTGGGGTGGGGGGCAGAGTCATGGGGGGAACCTGGACTATCAAGTGCTGATATGGAGATGGTTCAATACCCAAGGTACCAGAATGTGTGCCCTGGTGGGGAGTGGTGTGTAGGATTCGGGTAGGTGGGGGTGGGGGGGTCATGGAACATGACTATCACTTGCTTCTATGGAGATGGTTCAATACCAAGGTACCAGACTGTGTGTGGGGGTGTGTGTGTGTTAGGATTCGGGTATGGTGGGGTGGGGGGGTCATGGGAACCTGACTATCACTTGCTTCTATGGAGATGGTTCAATACCAAGGTACCAGACTGTGTGGTGGGTGTGTGTGTTAGGAATTACGGAGTATGAGGGGGTGGGGGGGTCATGGGAACCTGACTATCACTTGCTTCTATGGAGATGGTTCAATACCAAGGTACCAGACTGCTCTGATCATAGATAGCTTGTATGTTTGTTTCGGTTTTTAGCGGAACCCCCTCTTCAAGGGGGCAGGACCCCCCATGTTTACCCATTTGTCCGTTTGACCGAAAAACTTGAAGCCCGACAGGTCAGCCAACGGTCGCGTAACTAACTCTCTTCGGTCAGCTCCATCGTTTCCACCTTTCGCTTTCGTTCAGTTGCCATCACACTCCGCTAATTTTCCGCGTCGCTTGCGACGCTGCATAGGACTTGTTCAGTCTGCTGCTCACTGTGTTGTTTCCTGCCTCTTCAAACACTTGTTGCAGTCCAGGGGGTATCCAATTAAAGGGTAGGGACTTTTCCTATTACATGTTTCAGTCCAGGGGGTATCCAATTAAAGGGTACGGACTTTTCCTATTACATGTTTCAGTCCAGGGGGTATCCAATTAAAGGGTACGGACTTTTCCTATTACATGTTTCAGTCCAGGGGGTATCCAATTAAAGGTTTATCAGGGAATAGCTATTACAGTTTCAGTCTAGGGGTATACAATAAGGGTAGGGACTGTCCTATTACATGTTTCAGTCCAGGGGGTATTCAATTAAAGGGTGGGGACTTTTCCTATTACATGTTTCAGTCCAGGGGGTATCCAATTAAACGGTGGGGACTGAGCCTATTACATGTTTCAATCCAGGGGGTAGCCAATTAAAGGTTAGGGACTGAGCCTATTACATGTTTCAGTCCAGGGGGTAGCCAATTAAAGGTTAGGGACTGAGCCTAATATATAGGCGCTATAATATAACATGTTATGCTATGTTAATGTATTATCCTGCTATTATGTTATGTTCATATATGAGATTAGCCTCTTAGACTAATACTCATATATTAACTCCAACCCCAGCAACTCCAACCCCAACACTCCCAACCCCAACACTCCCAACCCCAACACTCCCTACCCTAGCAACTTTAACCCCAACACTCCATACCCTAGCAACTCCAACCCCAACACTCCCAACCCCAACACTCCATACCCTAGCAACTCCAACCCCAACATTCCCACCAACCTTCTTGCCCACCCCTGGTTCGATAACCATCCGCCTCGTAATAAGCCTTACTATTTATTTATTTGTTCATTTGTCTGTCAGACTTAGAACACAGCTCCCACCAACCTTCTTGTCGACCTCAGGTGTTGATCACTATCCACCTAGACTGGGCTCCATTCAATATCCTTAGTCCATAAGACTTCCTGCTACTCTGTCTAGAAGACCTGCAACACCCCAACACTCCCAAACCCAGCAACTTCAACTCCAAACCCAGCAACTCCAACACCTCCACCAACCTTCTTGACTACCCTAGGTGTTCATAACTTTCCGCCTGGACTGGGCTCCATTCAATATCCTTAGTCCAT
Source organism: Chlamydomonas sp. ICE-L (assembly GCA_013435795.1). Lineage (NCBI taxonomy): Eukaryota > Viridiplantae > Chlorophyta > Chlorophyceae > Chlamydomonadales > Chlamydomonadaceae > Chlamydomonas > Chlamydomonas sp. ICE-L. Next base: position 12,809,299 of record JACBWV010000730.1, read on the forward strand.
AAGACTTCCTGCAACTCTGTCTGGAAGACCTAGAGCCCCCCAACGCTCCCTACCCTAGCAGCTCCAACTCCAACCCCATCACTCCCAACCCCAACACCCCATTACCCCCAACCCCAACGCTCCCTACCCTAGCAGCTCCAACTCCAACCCCATCACTCCCAACCCCAACACCTCATCACCCCCAACCCACACACTCCCAACCCTAGCAACTCTACCCCCAACACTCCCACCAACCTTCTTGCCAACATCAGGTATTGATAACTATCTGCCTGGACTGGGCGCCATTCAATATCCTTATTCCCTCGGACTCCCTGCAGCTCTATCTAGTAGACCTATAAAACACTCCAACACTCCAACACTCCCTACCCTAGCAACTCCAACCCCAACACTCCTAACCCCAACACTCCTAACCCCAACACTCCCAACCCCAACACTCCCAACCCCAACACTCCCAACCCCAACACTCCATACCCCAACACTCCATACCCTACCAACTCCAACCCCAACATTCCCACCAACCTTCTTGCCCACCCCAGGTGTTGATAACCATCCGCCTGGACTGGGCGCCAGTCCATTCGCTCTTCAGCCATTCTGACAGCGTCCTGTTGGCGGCAGTTGGCTCACATGCTGTCTCTCTGTACAAGCTAGACGTCGAGGCGGAGACAGCCAAGGGTCTGCCGCTTATGGTAGCAGGAGAGGTGCGACATGTTCATGAAAACAGTTTGGTATGAGGAGTGGGAGGATGATGAGACGAAGGGCCGATGCTTTTAGGTAGCCGGAGAGGTTGCAGTTCGCGAAATGTTTCACTCCAAACAGTTGCGTATGCAGGAGTGGGAGGATTGTCTGAGACAACAAAGGCCTTCTGCTAACTTGGTAGTGCAGGAAGAGGTGCGAAACTTCATGAAAACTAGCGAGTTTGTGTAATGAGGCAGTGGGGAGGAGTGGCTGATTTACTAGTGCAAGGGCCCCTGCACTAGGGGCCTGCTGCCTTATGGTAGCAGAGAGGATGCGAAATGTTCATAAAACAGTTTTCTGGTATATGAGATGCGGAGGATTGCTCTGAGCCAAACAAGACTGGCCTGCTGCTTTATGGTAGCATGGAGAGCCTTGCGACAACTGTTGTCACTGCCAATCAGTTGGTATGAGGAGTGGGAGGATTGCTGAGACAACAAGGGCCTGCTGCTTATGGTAGCAGGAGAGGTGCGAAATGTTCATGAAACAAAAATGGTGTATGATTGCGTTGCATAAGAATGTTGAGAGAGCTACAGGCCACTTATGGTAGCAGGTGAGGTGCGACATGTTCATGACAAATAAATGTGTAAGGTGGCGTTTGTATTGAATGTTGAGTGTAGAGCTACAGCCGTGCTTATGGTACAGGTGAGGGCCGTTTAGTTTTGCTCACATGTTTCATTTAGGGAAAGCATTGGAGTTCGTCGTGCAATGGGGTATGCAAAGTGTGTGAAGAGAGCTATGGGTCATGTATGGTAGGATTGTGATGGGTACAAGTGTTCAATGGAAAACAGTATTGGTTATCAAGGTTTATGTCTTTTATGAATTATGAATGTCGAGCGAGCTATGGTCCGGATCATGTTAGGCATAAGAGTGAGAGGTGCGACATGGTCCATTTCGGAAAACCCACTTTCTCGATGTAACTGAAAAGTGTGTTAAGAGAGCTATGGGCCACTTATGCAAGCACGAGCATGTTCAACCTGTCATCAAAAGTAGTCTTAGTATGAGGGGGTGGGAGGTGTGTGCTGGGGAACAGCAACGAAGACTGTCCGCCTGCCATGGCCGTTTAATGATGTCACAACAGGAGGTGCTGACATGTCATACTCACAGCCAAAGAGTTAATGTATGACACAGCAAGGCTGTTTGATCTTAGAGCTATGGGCCACTTAGGGCCGCATGGAGAGGGTACATTTGCGTGCCATGTTTCTCTAAAAGCAGTTCTGGCATTCAGGGATGGGAGGCTTGTCCTGGTTTACATATCCATTACTTACGCCTCTCCCCCTCTCCGTTGGCCTTCCCGCTTCTCCTTTGTCGCCCCCTCCCCTTCTCCCGCTCTCCCCTTCAATTTTCCCCTCCCCCTAGCAATTTGACATTGTAATGAAGTGGTGTTTGGATAGAGCTATGGGCCACTTATGGCAGCAGGAGAGGTGCGACCTGTTCATCAAAAGCAATTTTTTGGGCAAATGACGATGTCAGAGGTACTGTCCTGGGACAGACCCAAAGACGAAAGGGCTCTCAGTGTCCAAACTTGTTTGGCAGCACAAGAGGTACGACATGTTCACAAAAGCAGTTGATGTATGGAAAGTGTGTTGAGAAAGCTAGATTGCCCACCTATGGCATCAGGAGAGATGGCGTCATTGCTGTGATAAGAAGTGGTTGGTATGATGGGTCTGGGGGCGTTGTGGATGAATCAGTTCTGGGGTCTGTCCACTTTTGGCAGCACAATCAGAGGTACACATTTTGCAAAAACGCAGTGATGTATGAAAAGTGTGTTGAGAGAGCTATGAGACACTTATGGCAACAGGAGCGGTGCAACATGGTCATGCAGTTTGGTATGATGGGAGTGAGGGTGGGAGGTGTGCTGGGACAACAGATTATAGGATGGAAGCTAGATAGATAGATAGATAGCTCTAAACCTAACGCTAAACCAAACCCGAACCTAACCCGAACGCTAAACCAAACCCGAACCAAACCCAAACGCTAAACCATACCCGAACCAAACCCAAACGCTAAACCAAACCCGAACCAAACCCAAACCCAAACGCTAAACCAAACCCGAACCAAACCCAAACCCAAACGCTAAACCAAACCCAAACCAAACCCAAACGCTAAACCAAACCCAAACCAAAACCAAACGCTAAACCAAACCCAAACCAAAACCAAAACCAAACGCTAAACCAAACCACACCAAACAAAACCAACGCTAAAAAACCAACCCGAACCTAAAACTCCAGAACCCAACAAACCAAACCCCCCGAACCTAAAACCCCGACAACCGCTAAACCAAACCCGAACCAAACCCGAACATTAAACCAAACCTGAACTTAACCCAAACCCTAAACCAAACCCGGACCTAACCCGAATGCTAAACCAAACCCAAACACCAAACCAAACCTGAACCAAACCCGAACCTAACCCGAATGCTGAACCAAACCCGAACCTAACCCGAATGCTAAACCAAACCCGAACCTAACCCAAACGCTAAACCAATATTGTATTCTTGATGCAGGGTGATGGAGAATTTACATCTATCGCATGGGTTGCCGGGGGACTGATGGCTGTGACAAGTACACGAGGAAAAATCTATGTAAGACTCTTTGCTTTTATCCGTCAATATGTCATTTTCTGTCTTTCTTGTGTGTGTGTATGGAGTGTGGGTGTGATATGTCCATCGCAGGGGTTGCCGGGGGACTGATGGCTGTTGCATGTACTAGAGGAAACATAAAAGGTAATGATAACCCCTGGTGGGGCGTGGTGTTAAGGGAGCCCGTCGTACGCGGGTGGGGAGCGGTCTCCTACCTCAACTGGACAAGATACCATCGCGGTTGACGACGACCTGCAACGCCAAGAGTGACCGAAGGGGGAGTCGAACCCCCGACTCTTCATTCTTAGGCGATCTGGTCTACCACTAGACCATTGTAAATCACTGAAAGAGGCTAGAGGAAACATCTACGCAAGACTCTTTGCTTTTATCCATCATTATGTTTTTTATTTTCTGTCTGTCTTGTGTGTGTGCTTGTGCGTGTGTGGAGTGTGGGCGTGTTATGTGTATCACGGGTTTTCAGGGGTGGGTGGGGGGGGGGGCTGTGACAAGTACAAGAGGAAAAATCTATGTCAGACTCTTTGCTTTTATCCATCATTATGTTTATGTTTATTTTCTGTCTTTCTTGTGTGTGTGTGTTTGTGTGTGTATGGAGTGTGGGTGTGTTATGTGTATCATGGGTTGTCGGGGGCTAGTGGCTGTGACAAGTACAAGAGGAAGCATCTACGTAAGACTCTTTGCTTTTATCCATCATTATATTTTTTATTTTCTGTCTTTCTTGTGTGTTTGTGTGTGTATGGAGTGTGTGTGTGTTAAGTCTATCACGGGTTGCTGGGGTACTGATGGCTGAAACAAGTACAAGAGGACAAATCTACGTAAGACTTGCTTTTATCCGTCAATATGTCATTTTCCGTCTTTCTTGTGTGTGTTTGTGTGTGTATGGAGTGTGGGTGTGTTAAGTCTATCGCAGGGGTTGCCGGGGGACTGATGGCTGTTGCAACTACAAGAGGAAAAAATTAGGTAAGGTTATATTCCTTTATCCATCAATTTATTTTTTTATTTTTTTATCTTTCTTGTGTGTTTGTGTGTGTATGGAGTGTGGGTGTGTTAAGTCTATCGCAGGGTTTGTCGGGGGGGCTGATGGCTGTGACAAGCTCAGGAGGAAAAATCTACGGAAGACTATTTTTTTGTGTGTCTATGGAGTGTGGGTGTGTTTTGTCTATCACGGGTTGTCGGGGGCTGGTGGCTGTGACAAGTACAAGAGGACAAATTTACGTAAGATTATATTCCCTTATCCATGAATACGTTTATTTGTTCTGTCTTTCTTGTGTGTGTGTGTGTGTGTGTGTCGGTGCATGTGTTCATGTCTATCGCATGGGATGCTGGGGGGCCTATGGCTGTGACAAGCACAGGAGAAACAAGTTCTATGCAGCGTCGCCTGCGACGCTAAACATTGGCTGAGAGTGATCGCGACGAAGCGACAGGTGGCAACGGAAGCGAGTTAGTTACGAGACTGTTGGCTGACGTGTCAGGCTTCATCACGGTCAGACGGATGGTCGGTCGGTCGGTCGGTCGGACGGACGGACAAATGGGTAAACATGGGGGCTCCGCCAAAAAATCTGCGTACTACTGTTTGCTCTATTGATAGTTATTTCAATTGTGTATGGTTAGAGGCTGTCTGCTTTATTGATTTTGATATTGGTGTTTATTCAACTTATTGATAGTTAAAGACTGTCTGACTTTATCCGTCAATAGGTTTCTTCATTTCTGTCTTTCTTGTGTATGTACACCAAGGTACTTCCAAGCGCACGCTTCTGCGCGCTGGCGCGCTGCCTTTTTGAGCCCCACTGCGCGTTTCGCGCAGTTTTTTGCAACCCCCTGTGGGCGCAGCAAGCAATTTTTGCGCTTTTTGCACTACAAAGCGCAGTTTTTTTGTTTTCAAGTGCGCATAAGTGCTGGCCAATTTGGTCAATGGAAGTACCCTGATGTACACATACATGTGCGAGCACCTTGGGCGCATACCTGCTTTCTCAATTGATTCACCCCCATCAATCCCGTTTCGACGAATGGCTCAATGGTAGAGCTAGATAATGATAACGCCTGGTGGGGCGTGGTGTTAAGGGAGCCCGTCGTATGCGGGTGGGGAGCGGTCTCCTACCTCAACTAGACAAGCTACCATCGCGGTTGACGACGACCTGCAACGCCAAGAGCGATCGAAGGGGGAGTCGAATCCCCAACTCTTCATTCTTATAGTGATTCAGTCTACCACTAGACCATTGTAAATCACTGAAAGAGGCTTGGTAGAGCTAGAAGAAACAAGAAGGTGTGGGGTTCGAATCCCTATGGGTGCGCTTTGGTGCTCCCTTAAAGCAATTCAGGGGATGAACTGGACAAAACGTTTCCGCGAGAACTCGTACTTCGTAACTTGAAATCGAGAATTTTGCCTGGAAATCCGAGAATTCTCGACAATTTTGTTCAAGCGAAGTACATTTTGTCCAGTTCATCCCCTGAATTGCTGTAATACCATGCCCCACCCAGCGTTCTCATTGCTTTTGATCACCCCCATCTTATCACATTCCCTGCACCTTCAACAATGCTCCAGTTGCTTTAGCCTTGGACGCATACCTGCTTTCTCAATTGATTCACCCCCATCTCATCACATTCACTTCCATCTCATCACCTTCTCATCATCACCTTCTCACCCCCAAATCATCACGTTCACCCACATCTCATCCACATCTCATCATCCCCGTTCACTCCCATCTCATCACCTTCTCATCATCACCTTCTCACCCCCAAATCACCACTTTCACCCACATCTCACCCACATCTCATCACCCCCGTTCACCCACATCTCATCACGTTCACTGCACCTTCAAAATTGCTCCAGGTGCTTGGGCCTTGGACGCATACCTACTTTCTCGATTTATTCACCCCCATCTCATCACGTTCACTCCCATCTCATCACCTTCTCATCATCACCTTCTCACCGCTATATCATCACGTTCACCCACATCTCACCCCCATATCATCACCCCCGTTCGCCCCCATCTCACCCACATATCATCACGTTCACCCACATCTCACCCCCATGTTATCACCCCCGTTCACCCCCATCTCATCACGTTCACTGCACCTTCAACAATGCTCCCATTGCTTGGGCCTTGGACGCATACCTACTTTCTCGATGTTATTCACCCCCATCTCATCACTTTCACTCCCATTTCATCACCTTCTCATCATCACCTTTTCACCGCTATATCATCACGTTCACCCACATCTCACCCCCATATCATCACGTTCACCCACATCTCACCCCCATATCATCACCCCCGTTCACCCACATCTCATCACGTTCCCTGCACCTTCAACAATGCTCCCATTGCTTGGGCCTTGGATGCATACCTACTTTCTCGATTTATTCACCCCCATCTCATCACGTTCACTCCCATTTCAACACCTTCTCATCATCACCTTTTCACCGCTATATCATCACGTTCACCCACATCTCACCCCCATATCATCACGTTCACCCACATCTCACCCCCATGTTATCACCCCCGTTCACCCACATCTCATCACGTTCCCTGCACCTTCAACAATGCTCCCATTGCTTGGGCCTTGGATGCATACCTACTTTCTCGATTTATTCACCCCCATCTCATCACGTTCACTCCCATTTCAACACCTTCTCATCATCACCTTTTCACCGCTAGTTCATCACGTTCACCCACATCTCACCCCCATGTTATCACCCCTGTTCACCCACATCTCATCACGTTCCCTGCACCTTCAAAATTGCTCCAGGTGCTTGGGCCTTGGACGCATACCTACTTTCTCGATTTATTCACCCCCATCTCATCACGTTCACTCCCATTTCATCACCTTCTCATCATCACCTTTTCACCGCTATATCATCACGTTCACCCACATCTCACCCCCATATCATCACGTTCACCCACATCTCACCCCCATGTTATCACCCCCGTCCACCCCCATCTCATCACGTTCACTCCCATTTCATCACCTTTTCACCGCTATATCATCACGTTCACCCACATCTCACCCCCATGTTATCACCCCCGTTCACCCACATCTCATCACGTTCACTGCACCTTCAACATTGCTCCAGTTGCTTGGGCCTTGGACGCATACCTGCTTTCTCAATTTATTCACCCCCATCTCATCACGTTCACTCCCATCTCACCCCCATATCATCACATTCACCCACATCTCACCCACATCTCACCCACATCTCATCACCCACATCTCACCCACATCTCATCACCCCCATTCACCCCCATATCATCACCTTCCACATTGCTCCAGTTGATCCAAGAGGCGGGTGTTGTGGCTGTTCATAGATGCACGTAGGCTCCCTTGCCCCCTCCTCCCCCCCCCCCCCCCCCCAACCCCCAACCCCACCAACACAACCCAACACCAACACCAACACCATCCCTCCCCCCCCCCCAACCCCCAACCCCCAACCCCACCAACACAACCCAACACCAACACCAACACCATCCCTCCCCCCCCCCTCCAAATCCCCCCAAACCCCCAACCCAACCAACCCAACACCAACACCATCCCTCCTCCCCCCCTCCCCCCCCCCCGACCATCTACATATATACTCCAGTTGCTCCAAGAGGCCGGTGTTGTGGCTTTTCTTGAAACTACTGAGGATGAGGAGCTGTATACCGTAACTGGTTTTGGTAGGGGCTTGGTTGCTGCTGGTTCCAAGGCCCTCTTCTATATTTTTGAGCCCCCTGATGCCGATGCCAAGAGGTTGGTGCTTATGTATTTGAACACGTTTTGGCCTCTTGTTGGTTGGGTGGGTGGGTGGGTAGTTGGTAGGTGGGTTGCTGCAAGATCAAATGCCCTCTTCTACATTTTGAGCCCCCTGATGCCGATGCCAGGAGGTAGGGGCCTCTGTATCTTAGCTTGTGTGGTCCTTCTTGTTGTTGGCTGGATGGTTGGTATATTGTTTGGTTGGTTGGGGGGATAGTTGGTAGCTTGTTTGCTGCAAGGTAAAAGGCCCTCTCCCATATGTCTGAGCCCTTGATGCTGATGCCAAGAGTACGGTGATATAGCCTGAAATAGCCCGAAATAGCCTGATGCCGATGCCAGGAGGAAGGGGCCTCTGTATCTTGGCCAGTGTCAGTCTTGGTGTTGTTGGTTGGGTGGGTGGGAAGTTGCTAGTTGGTAGGTTGGTTGGGTAGTTGGTAGGTTGGTTGCAGCTGAATCAAAGGCCCTCTTCTATATTTGTGAGCCTCTTGATGCCGATGCCAGGAGGTAGGGGCCTCTGTATCTTGGCCAGTGTCAGTCTTGGTGTTGTTGGTTGGGTGGGTGGGAAGTTGCTAGTTGGTAGGTTGGTTGGGTAGTTGGTAGGTTGGTTGCAGCTGAATCAAAGGCCCTCTTCTATATTTGTGAGCCTCTTGATGCCGATGCCAGGAGGTGGGGGCCTCTGTATCTTGGCCAGTGTCAGTCTTGGTGTTGTTGGTTGGGTGGGTAGGAAGTTGCTAGTTGGTAGGTTGGTTGGGTAGTTGGTAGGTTGGTTGCAGCTGAATCAAAGGCCCTCTTCTATATTTGTGAGCCTCTTGATGCCGATGCCAGGAGGTAGGGGCCTCTGTATCTTGGCCAGTGTCAGTCTTGGTGTTGTTGGTTGGGTGGGTGGGAAGTTGCTAGTTGGTAGGTTGGTTGGGTAGTTGGTAGGTTGGTTGCAGCTGAATCAAAGGCCCTCTTCTATATTTGTGAGCCTCTTGATGCTGATGCCAGGAGGTAGGGGCCTCTGTATCTTGGCCAGTGTCAGTCTTGGTGTTGTTGGTTAGGTGGGCGGGTAGTTGCTAGTTGGTAGGATGGTTGGGTAGTTGGTAGGTTGGTTGCCGCCAAGAGGTAGGTTGGTTGGGTAGTTGGTAGGTTGGTTGCCGCCAAGAGGTAGGTTGGTTGCCGCCAAGAGGTAGGTTGGTTGGGTAGTTGGTAGGTTGGTTGCCGCCAAGAGGTAGGTTGGTTGCCACCAAGAGGTAGGTTGGTTGGGTAGTTGGTAGGTTGGTTGCCGCCAAGAGGTAGGTTGGTTGGTTAGTTGGTAGGTTGGTTGCCGCCAAGAGGTAGGTGCTTCTGTATTTCAAGTAGTGTTGGCCTCTTGTTGTTGGTTGGTTGATTGGTTGGTTGATTGATCGGTTGATTGGTTGGTTGGTTGATCCATTGGTTTATTGGTTTGTTGGGTAGTTGGTTGGTCGATTGGTTGGTTGGTGAATAATGAGGACCATATCCGCCATGTGCCCTGGCTGTTGTGTTTCTTGTGTATCTGTAACCCAGAGGTAGCCAAATAAGCTAAATGGACTGGCCCTCGACCTCAAACCATCAAGACAAACTCTAGACTACCCCTAACTCAGGATATGTGTGCACGCAGGAATGGCGCTACCGGCATGATGGTGCTAACGAGGACCATACCTGCCATGTGCCCAGGCCATAGTATCACTTGTGTGTCTGCAGCTCAGGGGTATCCAAATAAGCTAAATGAACTGGCCCTCGACCTTGAACCATCAAGACAAACTCTAGACTACCCCTAACTCAGGATATGTGTGCATGCAGGAATGGCAATACTGGCATGATGGTGCTAACGAGGACCATATCTGCTATGTGCCCAGGCCATAGTATCACTTGTGTTTCTGCAGCTCAGGGGTAGCCAAATAAGCTAAATGAACTGGCCCTCAACCTCAAACCATAAAGACAAACTCTAGACTACCCCTAACTCAGGATATGTGTGCATGCAGGAATGGCGCTACCGGCATGATGGTGCTAACGAGGACCATATCTGCTATGTGCCCAGGCCATAGTATCACTTGTGTTTCTGTAGCTCAAGGGGAGGACCAAGTGGCCGGCTTGTTGAACAATGGTGAAGTTGTGGTGGTGGACATGACGGCTCTTCATGAGAGAGAGGAGAAGAGCATTGATTCCATGCTTGGGCCGCTGCACGATCATGTGAGTGGTCTTGTTGATTGGATTTTGTATGTTGGAGTGTTGTAGAGGCTGTATGCTTGCCATTCATTGATTATATGCTTGGGCCGCTGCACGATCATGTGAGTGGTCTTGTTGATTGGATTTTGTATGTTGGAGTATTGTAGAGGCTGTATGCTTTCCATTCATTGATTATATGCTTAGGATCAAAGCTTTCGATCGCTTTTTTTCTTTCTTTCTGGAATTTATGAATTATATGCTTGGCCCACTGGGGGGGGGGGCAGGGTTGGGGTGCACTTTTCTTTTTTGACAACATGCCACCACTGCACCAGCACCTTGCCCATCGTTGGCATGGATGTTATCAACCACCCCCCTGTCTTGGTCACCGTCTGGGGCAGGGTCGGGATGGACGTGGGAGTGCATTCTGATCCCTTGTGTTCACACTTCATCTTTCCACCTGTCAGGACCGTGGTCCCGTGAGCTCACTGTTTGGAGGCTTCAGCACCTCCCCCATCGTTGGCATGGATGTCATCAACTACCCCCCTGTCTTGGTCACCGTCTGGGGCAGGGTCGGGGTGGACGTGGGAGTGCATTCTGATCCCTTATGTTGACACTTCATCTTTCCACCTGCCAGGACCGTGGCCCCGTGAGCTCACTGTTTGGAGGCTTTAGCACCTCGCCCATCGTTGGCATGGATGTCATCAACCACCCCCCTGTCTTGGTCACCGTCTGGGGCAGGGTCGGGGTGGACGTGGGAGTGCATTTTGATCCCTAATGTTCACACTTCATCCTTTCTCCTGCCAGGACCGTGGTCCCGTGAGCTCACTGTTTGGAGGCTTTAGCACCTCGCCCATCGTTGGCATGGATGTCATCAACTACCCCCCTGTCTTGGTCACCGTCTGGGGCAGGGTCCGGGTGGACGTGGGAGTGCATTCTGATCCCTAATGTTGACACTTCATCTTTCCACCTGCCAGGACCGTGGCCCCGTGAGCTCACTGTTTGGAGGCTTTAGCACCTCGCCCATCGTTGGCATGGATGTCATCAACTACCCCCCTGTCTTGGTCACCGTCTGGGGCAGGGTCGGGGTGGACGTGGGAGTGCATTCTGATCCCTTATGTTGACACTTCATCTTTCCACCTGCCAGGACCGTGGCCCCGTGAGCTCACTGTTTGGAGGCTTTAGCACCTCGCCCATCGTTGGCATGGATGTCATCAACCACCCCCCTGTCTTGGTCACCGTCTGGGGCAGGGTCGGGGTGGACGTGGGAGTGCATTTTGATCCCTTATGTTCACACTTCATCCTTTCTCCTGCCAGAACCGTGGTCCCGTGAGCTCACTGTTTGGAGGCTTTAGCACCTCGCCCATCGTTGGCATGGATGTCATCAACTACCCCCCTGTCTTGGTCACTGTGAGCCTGGACAGGTGGGTGCGAGTATACAACTTCACCAGCTGGCAGATAATTGCGGCGAAGGAGATGGTGAACGATGCTTCGTGCTGCAGCTTGCACCCAGCCGGCAACCGGCTGCTTGTGGGCATGGCTGATAAGTTGAGGATGTTTAGCCTGGCACAGGTGGGCTTGGGAGTGGTGGTGCTGGGCATAGGGGTGGGGTGAGGGTGGGGGTGGTGCTGGGCATGGGGGTGGTTCGTGGGGTGGGGTGGTTGCTGGGTATGGGGGTGGGTTATGGGGTGGTGCTGGGCATGGGGGTGGGTCGTGGGGAGGGGTGGTGCTGGGGGTGGGGTGGGGTGGTGCTGGGGGAGGGCATGGGGGTGGGTTGTGGGGTGGGGGTGGTGCTGGGCATGGGTGTGGGGTTGTGGGGTGGGGTGGTGCTGGGCATGGAGGTGGGGGTGGGTCCTTGGGTGGGGTGGTGCTGGGCTTGGGGGTGTTTCAGCCGTGCATTGGTGGGCTTTTTAAGTGTGGGATGTGGTGGGGTGAGATGTGATGTGGTGGGATGTGGTGGGGTTGGATGTGGTGGGGTTGGATGTGGTGGGGTGGGATGTGGTGGGGGTGGGATGTAGTGGGGTGGGATGAGGTGGTGTGGGATGTGGTGGGGTGGGATGTGGTAGGGTGGGGTGGGGTGAGATATGGTGGGGGGACGTAGTGGGGTGGTGTGGGTGAGATGAGGTGCTTTGGGGTGGGGATGCAGTGGGTGGGGTGGGTGAGATGTGGTGGGTTAGGGTGGGATCGGTGGGGGTGGGTGGGATATGGGTGGGTTGGGGTGGGATGCAGTGGGTGGTGTGGGATGAGATGTGGTGGGTTGGGGTGGGATGCGTTGGGGTGGGTGGGATGTGGTGGGTTGGGGTGGGATGCAGTGGGGTGGGATGGGGTGAGATGCGGTGGTGTGAGATGCTGTGGGTTGAGGTCCCTGGTGGTCAACTGATTAACTGTCAACAAACAAACAAACAAACAAAAATTGACAAAACAAGATTGGCTCCCCCCCCCCCCCCCCCACACACACACCCTCTTCAAGTTAACTCCTGCATCTGCCTTCCCTGCAGCATGATATGGACGAAACAGCTGAGTTTGTTCTTTCAGGGGGTGGGCGGGGCAGGGGGGGGTGGGGCAGGGTGTGTGTGTGTGGGGGGGGGTTCGCCAATCTTGTTTTTCAAATATGTTTTGTTTTGTTGAAAATCAACCTAGTGGGCCAGCAGAGACCTCACCCCACCCCACCGCACACCATCGCATCCCTCCCCACTCCACTGCCCCCACCCACCCACCCCACCCACCCCCCACACACACACATACATTACACCACACCGCACCACACCACACCACACCACACCACACCACACCACACCACCGCATCCCACCTTACCCCACCCCACACCACCCCACACCACACCATCCCACCCCACACCACCGCATCCCACACCCACCACACCACCCACCCACACCACCGCGATCCCACCCCCACAAACCACCCCCCCACACCGCATCCCACACCACCCACCCCACACCACACTACACCATAACACCACAGACACCCACCTCATCCCACCCCGACCCCACACCACCCCACACCACACCACCGCATCCCACACCACACCACACCACACCATCCGCAATCCTCCCACACCACACCACACAAACCACCGCTCCCACACCCACACCCACCACAACCACACCACACCCACCATCACCACACACCCACCTCATCCACACCACCCACACCACACCACCGCATCCCACCTTCCACCCCACACCACAACCACACCACCCCCGGCACCCGCATCCCCACCACACCACCATTGGTGTTGGGCGCCGCAAGCCCACACCCGCCCGCACACCACACCACCTCATCCCCAGCCACAGGAATGCATCCACACCACCGTCAAAGCATCCACCTTACCCACCCCACCCATGCAACCACCAACCACACCACCGCACACCGCTCCGCCCACATCCCACCCCAACCCAAATCCACCACCAGACCCACCGCACCTCAACCTCCCACCGCACCCCCACCCAACCCAACCCGCCCCACCACAACCCCCCTTAGCTCCTGCACCTCCACCTGCCTTCCCTGCAGGCACACCACAACCACAACCACCCAACCACCCCCGCATCCCACAGCAGGCCGACCCCACCCCACACCACGCGCACATGGACGAAACAGCTGAGTTCGTTTGTTCGAGGGTGGGGGGTATTTCAATCATATTTTGTCAATTTTGTTGTGTTTTGTTGAAAATCAACCCAGTGGGCCAGCAGGGATCTCACCCCACCCCACCGCACACCGCCGCACACCACACCACTCCACCTTATCCCACCACACCACACTTCATCCCCCCCAACTGCACACCACCGCATCTCACCCCACTCCACACCACACCACACCACACCCCTGCACCTGCCATCCAGAAACAGCTGAGTTCGTTCCTCTGAGGGTGGGGAGGTATGTCAATCTTGTTTTGTCAGTTTTGTTTTGTTGTAATCAACCCAGTGGGCCAGCAGGGATCTCACCCCACCCCACCGCACACCACCGCATCCCACCCCACCCCATCGCACCCCACCGCATCCCACCCCACCCCACCCCACCGTACACCCACCGCATCCCACCCCACCCCATCGCACCCCACCGCATCCCACCCCACCCCACCGCACACCCTTGCAACTACCTTCCCTGCAGCACGACATGGATGAGACTGCTGAGTTCGTTGTCAAAAACTGCAACCTTGTCCGCTTCAGCAATGGAGGCCATATCTTCGCATGCGTGGGGCGCAACAACATCATTGGGATATACCATGCCTTCACGCATGCGCAGCTAGGTCAGCTGAAGGCGCATGTGTCTGCAGTGTCAGACATAAAGTTCAGCAAGGATGACAACATGTTGGTGTCCATTGGAGCTGGAGGGGCTGTGTAAGTGTGGGCTACTACCTTCTACAACGTTTATTATTATCATTATTATTATTATTATTATTATTATGATGATGATGATGATGATGATGATGATGACAGGGGAAAAAACTTGTTTTTGCTATCATTTGTATAGCAATAATTTCAGCTGAAGGCGCATGTGTCTGCTGTCTCAGACATAAAGTTCAGCAAAGATGATTGCATGCTGGTGTCCATTGGAGCTGGAGGGGCTGTGTAAATGTGGGCTACTACCTTCTCCTACGTTTTTTCTTCTTTTTTATTATTATTATTATGATGATGATGATGATAGGAAACAAAAACTTGTTTTTGCTATCATTTTTATAGCAATAATTTCAGCTGAAGGCGCATGTGTCTGCTGTCTCAGACATAAAGTTCAGCAAAGATGATTGCATGCTGGTGTCCATTGGAGCTGGAGGGGCTGTGTAAATGTGGGCTACTACCTTCTCCTACGTTTTTTCTTCTTTTTTATTATTATTATTATGATGATGATGATGATAGGAAACAAAAACTTGTTTTTGCTATCATTTTTATAGCAATAATTTCAGCTGAAGGCGCATGTGTCTGCTGTCTCAGACATAAAGTTCAGCAAGGATGATAACATGCTGGTTTCCATTGGAGCTGGAGGGGCTGTGCAAGTGTGGGCTACTACCTTCTGCAACATATTTTTTTAGTATTATTATGATGGTAGGGGGAAAAACAATAGTTTTTGCTATCATTTTATAGCAATAATTTCAGCTGAAGGCGCATGTGTCTGCTGTCTCAGACATAAAGTTCAGCAAGGATGATAACATGCTGGTTTCCATTGGAGCTGGAGGGGCTGTGCAAGTGTGGGCTACTACCTTCTGCAACATATTTTTTAGTATTATTATGATGGTAGGGGAAAAACAATAGTTTTTGCTATCATTTTATAGCAATAATTTCAGCTGAAGGCGCATGTGTCTGCTGTCTCAGACATAAAGTTCAGCAAGGATGATAACATGCTGGTTTCCATTGGAGCTGGAGGGGCTGTGCAAGTGTGGGCTACTACCTTCTGCAACATATTTTTTAGTATTATTATGATGGTAGGGGAAAAACAATAGTTTTTGCTATCATTTTATAGCAATAATTTCAGCTGAAGGCGCATGTGTCTGCTGTCTCAGACATAAAGTTCAGCAAGGATGATAACATGCTGGTTTCCATTGGAGCTGGAGGGGCTGTGCAAGTGTGGGCTACTACCTTCTGCAACATATTTTTTAGTATTATTATGATGGTAGGGGAAAAACAATAGTTTTTGCTATCATTTTATAGCAATAATTTCAGCTGAAGGCGCATGTGTCTGCTGTCTCAGACATAAAGTTCAGCAAGGATGATAACATGCTGGTTTCCATTGGAGCTGGAGGGGCTGTGCAAGTGTGGGCTACTACCTTCTGCAACATATTTTTTAGTATTATTATGATGGTAGGGGAAAAACAATAGTTTTTGCTATCATTTTATAGCAATAATTTCAGCTGAAGGCGCATGTGTCTGCTGTCTCAGACATAAAGTTCAGCAAGGATGATAACATGCTGGTTTCCATTGGAGCTGGAGGGGCTGTGCAAGTGTGGGCTACTACCTTCTGCAACATATTTTTTAGTATTATTATGATGGTAGGGGAAAAACAATAGTTTTTGCTATCATTTTATAGCAATAATTTCAGCTGAAGGCGCATGTGTCTGCTGTCTCAGACATAAAGTTCAGCAAGGATGATAACATGCTGGTTTCCATTGGAGCTGGAGGGGCTGTGCAAGTGTGGGCTACTACCTTCTGCAACATATTTTTTAGTATTATTATGATGGTAGGGGAAAAACAATAGTTTTTGCTATCATTTTATAGCAATAATTTCAGCTGAAGGCGCATGTGTCTGCTGTCTCAGACATAAAGTTCAGCAAGGATGATAACATGCTGGTTTCCATTGGAGCTGGAGGGGCTGTGCAAGTGTGGGCTACTACCTTCTGCAACATATTTTTTAGTATTATTATGATGGTAGGGGAAAAACAATAGTTTTTGCTATCATTTTATAGCAATAATTTCAGCTGAAGGCGCATGTGTCTGCTGTCTCAGACATAAAGTTCAGCAAGGATGATAACATGCTGGTTTCCATTGGAGCTGGAGGGGCTGTGCAAGTGTGGGCTACTACCTTCTGCAACATATTTTTAGTATTATTATGATGGTAGGGGAAAAACAATAGTTTTTGCTATCATTTTATAGCAATAATTTCAGCTGAAGGCGCATGTGTCTGCTGTCTCAGACATAAAGTTCAGCAAGGATGATAACATGCTGGTTTCCATTGGAGCTGGAGGGGCTGTGCAAGTGTGGGCTACTACCTTCTGCAACATATTTTTTTAGTATTATTATGATGGTAGGGAAAAACAATAGTTTTTGCTATCATTTTATAGCAATAATTTCAGCTGAAGGCGCATGTGTCTGCTGTCTCAGACATAAAGTTCAGCAAGGATGATAACATGCTGGTTTCCATTGGAGCTGGAGGGGCTGTGCAAGTGTGGGCTACTACCTTCTGCAACATATTTTTTAGTATTATTATGATGGTAGGGGAAAAACAATAGTTTTTGCTATCATTTTATAGCAATAATTTCAGCTGAAGGCCGCATGTGTCTGCTGTCTCAGACATAAAGTTCAGCAAGGATGATAACATGCTGGTTTCCATTGGAGCTGGAGGGGCTGTGCAAGTGTGGGCTACTACCTTCTGCAACATATTTTTTAGTATTATTATGATGGTAGGGGAAAAACAATAGTTTTTGCTATCATTTTATAGCAATAATTTCAGCTGAAGGCGCATGTGTCTGCTGTCTCAGACATAAAGTTCAGCAAGGATGATAACATGCTGGTTTCCATTGGAGCTGGAGGGCTGTGCCAAGTGTGGGCTACTACCTTCTGCAACATATTTTTTAGTATTATTATGATGGTAGGGGAAAAACAATAGTTTTTGCTATCATTTTATAGCAATAATTTCAGCTGAAGGCGCATGTGTCTGCTGTCTCAGACATAAAGTTCAGCAAGGATGATTACATGCTGGTGTCCATTGGAGCTTGAGGAGCTGTGTAAGTGTGGGCCACCACCTTCTACAAAGTTGATTGTTATTATTGTTATTATTATTATTATTATTATTATTATCATTTATTTATTTATTTATATATTGATTGATTGATTGATTGATTGATTGATTGATTGATTGATTGATTGATTGATTGATTGATTGATCTATTGATTCCCCACATTATAAAGTTGTATATATTATTATTTATTAATTTATTATTAGGCCTTATTCTCATTTCCCCACATTATCGAGTGTTTGTATGATTATGTATTATTAGGCCTTCTTCTAATTTCCCCACAGTATAGAGTTGCATCTATTTATTTATTATTAGGCCTTATTCTAATTACCTCACATTATCAAAGTTTGTATTTTTATTTATTATAAGGCTTTATTCTCATTTCCCCACATGATTGAGTTTTCTTTATTATTATTATTATTATCCTTATTATCCTTATTATTATTAATTATTATTATTATTATTATTATTATTATTATTATTATTATTATTATTATCGCAATTATTATTATTATTATTATTATTATTATTATTATTATTATTATTATTATCGTTATTATTATTATTATTATTATTATTATTATTATTATTATATATTGTTCTTATTGTTATCTCATATCTCATACAGAGATATCGTTTTTATTTTTATTTATTATTATTAGGCCCTTTTCTCATTTCCCCATCTTACCTCCTCCCAGGTACTTCTGGAACCTATCAACCTATTCGCGAAGGTCAGACATGGAGTTCGTTGACAAGCGCTGCATGTACACCTCTGCTGCATTCTACAACGGGTAAGAGCACACAGAACACCGAGCAGGGATTTTTTCCTGCTCCAATATAGCGATCGCTACTTTTGACCCCGTTTTGGCCCCAATTGCCGCTGTAAAATCAAGATTCTATGAAAACAAGTGTGTCCTGTTTGCCCCAAATGGCCCTAAAATGCTATACAAGCTATAAAAAGCTATAAACGCTGTCCCTGGAGGAGGCCTAAAACCAGAAAGCTAGATAAAAACCCACTTTCAGATTTGAAAAGTAAATTCCTGTCACCGAGTGTCTATTCTAGTGCACATGGGGGGGCCAAATTAACTCTCTCTGAACATGGCTCAGGACAAAAGGGGGGCCTATCTCTGAACAGGGCTCATATACATACCGTAGGGGACTGGGCTAGGGGTGGAGGTGGAGGTACTGTAGCTACTGAGTCTAGAGGTGGAGAGGAGAGATCCAGGCAGGGAAGAGAGGGAGGGCTCAGCAGGCAAGAGCAGCAAAGACGATAGTGTGCTTCTGTAGACTCTAAACGAGTTTACTACCCTGCTGATGTGCAGCTACCCCTAATACATACCTTCAATACACTACCCCTAATCCATACATACACTACATTACCCCTATACATAAATTGAATACACTACCCCTAACATCTACCCCTAATACATACACACAATACACTGCCCCTATACATACAATAAATACACTACCCCCCATACATACATACATTCATACATACAATACACTACCCCTTACAGCCACCCCTAATCCATACATACATACAATACACTACCCCTTACAGCTACCCCTAATCCATACATACATACAATACACTACCCCTTACAGCTACCCCTAATCCATACATACATACATACAATACACTACCCCTATACATATATTAAATACACTACCCCTTGCAGATACCCCTAATACATACATACATACATACAATACGATACCCCTATACATATATTAAAACACTACCCCATGCAGATACCCCTAATACATACATACATACATACAATACGATACCCCTATACATATATTAAATACACTACCCCTTGCAGATAACCCTAATACATACATACATACATACATACATACATACATACATACATACATACATACATACATACATACATACATACATACATACATACATACAATACGATACGATACCCCTATACATATATTAAATACACTACCCCTAACATGTACCCCTAATACATACATACATACATACATACATACATACATACATACATACATACATACATACATACATACATACATACATACATACATACATACATACATACATACAGGACACTACCCCTGTACATGCATTAAATACACTACCCCTAACAGCTACCCCTACTACCTGCAAACAATACACTACCCATATACATACGCTACCCTAAATCACGTACTTCCCTGCTGTGTGCATCTACCCCTAATACTTGCATACAATACACTAAACCTATACATACGTTAAATGTACTACACCTTACATCTACCCCTAATACTTCCATACAATACACTATCCCTATACATACACTACCCTAATACACATACTTCCCTGCTGCTGTGCAGCTACCCCGGGGCAATCGTGCGCACTCGCAACGGCCGCATTCAGCACATCCAAGATGGACAGGTTCAATTTGAGCTTGAGTGCAAGGGAGGCATGTATGCTCCTGCTGTGCTCGCTGCAGATGATGCAATCCTGCTGGCTGCCAACAACAAAGGTGTGATGAAGTGCAACATAAGTAGGGAAAGGCAATATGATATATATGATATCATATGATACCGCCAGTCTGGCTAGGCTAAAGTTACCATTTGTATTCGATATCATATGATGCAGCTTGTATGATATCATAAGATATCGTACTCGCCTTTGGTCTGCATCATATGATATGCCGGTCCCTAATCATAAGACCTGTGTGTATGATGTGAACCCCGGGTGGTCCATCTAGTCAATTAGTACCCTGCAGTGCTCGCTGCAGATGATGCATTCCGCTGGCTGCCAACACCAAAGGTGTGGTGAAATGCAGCATAAGACCTGTGTGTATGATGTGAACCCCGGGTGGTCCATCTAGTCAATCAGTACTCTGCGGTGCACGCTGCAGATGATGCAGGGTGGTCGGGTGTATGATGTGAACCCTGGGTGGTCCATCTGGTCAATTAGTACCCTGCTGTGCTCGCTGCAGATGATGCAGTCCTGCTGGCTGCCAACAACAAAAATGAGATGAAGTGCAGCAAAGGCCTGTGTGTATGATGTGTAGAACTTGAACTTGGTTACATAGCTTCAGCCAGCAATTTGGCTGCAAGCTATCTTTGGGCAGTAAAAATACACTTACCAGGAACATGATGCGTATACTGATGAGTCCAACTAGTCAGTCAGTACCCTGCTGTGCTCGCTGCAGATGATGCAGACCTCCTGACTGCCAACAACAAAGGTGTGGTGAAGTGCATCATAAGACCTGTGTGTAGGGACCTGCAATATGATATCATGTGATATCAAATGATGCCGCCAGTCTGGCTAGACTAAAGTTATAATTTGTTCACAATATCAAATGATGCAGTTTGTATGATATCATAAGATATAGTACTCGCCTTCGGTCTGCATCATATGATATGCCGCTCCTTAATCATAAGACCTGTGTGAATGATATGATGACTGGGTGGTCCATCTAGTCAATCAGTGCCCTGCAGTGCTCGCTGCAGATGATCCAATCCTGCTGGCTGCCAACAACAAAGGTGCGATGAAGTGCAGCATAAGACCTGTGTGTATGATGTGTAGAACTTGAACTTGAACTTGGTTACATAGCTTCAGCCTGCAATTTGGCTGCTCGCCGTCTTCGGCAGTAAAAATACTCTTACCAGGGAAGTAATGTGTAGACTGTAGGGTCCATCTAGGAAGTCGGTACTCTGCGGTGCACGCTGCAGATGATGCCATACTGCTGGCTGCCAACAACAAAAATTAGATGATGTGCAGCAAAGGCCTGTGTGTATGATGTGTCGAACTTGAACTTGGTAACATAGCTTCAGCCTGCAATTTGGCTGCTCGCCGTCATTGGCTGTAAAAATACACTTACCAGGGAAGTAATGTGTAGACTGTAGGGTCCATCTAGGAAGTCGGTACTCAGCGGTGCACGATGCAGATGATGCCATACTGCTGGCTGCCAACAGCAAAAATGAGATGAAGTGCAGCAAAGGCCTGTGTGTATGATGTGTAGAACTTGAACTTGGTTACATAGCTTCAGAAGCCCCTTCAGTGGTATACAATGGTTTAGTGGTAGCCCACATCGCTTGAGGATGAAGAGTCGGGTGTTCGACTCCCCCTTCGATTGCTCTTGGCGTTACAGGTCGTCGTCTACCGCGATGGTAGCTTGTCCAGTTGAGGTGGGAGACCGCTCCCCACCCGCATACAACGGGCTCCCTTAACACCACGCCCCACCAGGCGTTATCATTACATAGCTTCAGCCAGCAATTTGGCTGCTCGTTGTCTTTGAGCAGTAAAAATACATTTACCAGGAAAATGATGTGTATACTGATGAGTCCATCGAGGAAGTCGGTACTCAGCAGTGCTCGCTGCAGATGATACCATCCCGCTGGCTGCCAACAACAAAGGTGTGGTGAAGAGCATCATAAGTAGGGATCGGCAATATGATATCATATGTTATCATGTCATCATATAATATCATATGATGCCGGCGGTCTTACTTGGTAACTTTGGCCTGGGGCATCATATCATATGATATTGAATCATATGATTTTTGTATGATATTATATGATATTGCTTTGGTCAACATCATATGATTTGCCGTTCCCTAATCATAAGACCTGTATCTCCATAGGTGCCTAAGTCCGAAAACGCCCTAAGTCGATACAAGAATGTGATACAGAGCCGTACATGGCCCAAACTGCTCGGAATCGAATTCTGTCAGGCTCAAATTGTTCGCGACGGTGTCAGCTATGCGCGCAGCTACTTTTTGTGCGCGTTCGCATCTGGTCGCGAGCAGCCTTGTTCGGCAGGCAGGTGGCAGTACATCAGATGTGCAATAATTAGTGATACAAATCCAGATCGCTTCAGATACGAGGCCTCGCGAGCTATTTCGAAGAAAGGTACCTCGGGACGAAAGGCTTATCAAACCCCTATTACAAGGTCGGAGGCTGCGCTTCAGCCTTGGCCTCGGAATCTACTGAAATAGCTGTACATCTCAAGATTTCACATAACTCTGACCTAGACTTAGGACACCCACGAAATGTAAATAATCAGTGTTTTGGGGGTCCGTACTCAACTGTATTGCCTGTGTACTGCCTTCCAAGGCTTTCCATAATAACTACTGGTAGGGAAAGACGTTACACAACATTTGTACCCAGTGTTCTTTTTAAATGGCTTGTTTCGGTCGCGATAGGCTCCGTATCACTTCCTACGTAAAACCCGTATCGACTTAGGGAACCCCATAGTAACAAATTAGCATGTTTCACTTGACCTGGTCCCCACCATTTGAGAAAACCCAAATCCGAGTATTTTTGTGTTGAACTGATGTGGTTGGGCAACTTTTTAGCAAAAAATCTTTGTTTTGGGACTTGAGGGCATAGGCTCAATCCATCCGTATCACTCAGGGTCTGACTTAGGCACCTATGGAGATGTATGGACCTGCAATATGATATCATATGACATCATATGATGCCGCCATTCTGACAAGGCTAAAGTTACCATTTGTATATAATATCATACGATACAGCTTGTATGATATCATGTGCTGGGTTCATTTCATCAATGCTTTCAAAACTAACATACACAAAAACACCACCATGCAAAGCAAAGCACAAAAACAAATAAATAGCAGAGCAACCCACCACTCCTATTTTCCCTTACAGACTGTCTGGTCTCCTATTCCTGGCCTAATTGCTACCCAGTCCAAGAGGGTGCCGAAGCAATAGTAACACACAAGTACCGCCTGCACGGCTGCCCTTGTAGCATCCAAGATCCTGAGCACCAGGAACAAACCCACCAAGCAAAGTATCCCTCCACTCCTGTTTCCCCTTCCAGGCTGTCTGGTCTCCTATTCCTGGCCTAATTGCTACCCAGTCCAAGACGGTGCCGAAGCAATAATAACACACAAGTACCGCCTGCACGGCTGCCCTCGTAGCATCCAAGATCCTGAGCACCAGGAACAAGGCAACTCGCGCCATCGAGGGGATGGGATTTCAAACATTGTGATGCTTCCCCAAAAGGGGCTGGTCTTCTCTTCCAAGTGGGTTGGGAGATGGGGAGTGGGAATGGGTGGGTGGTGGTGATGGGGTGGGTGCGTGGGGGTGGGGTGGGGTGGGGGGGGTGGGGGTGGGGGGCACTCCCGCCATCGAGGGGAGGGGATCTCAAACATTGTGATGCTTCCCCAAAAGGGGCTGGTCTTCTCTTCCAAGTGGGTTGGGGGATGGGGAGTGGGGATGGGTGGGTGGTGGAGACGGGGAGTGGGTTGTGTGGGTGGGTGGGTGGGTGGGGGCAACTCTCGCCATCGAGGGGAGGGCATCTCCAACATTGAAATGCAACCCCAAAAGGGGCTGGTCTTCTCTTACAAGTGGGTTGTGTGTGTGGTGGGGATGGGTAGTGTGTGTGGGGGGTGGGGTGGGTGGGATGGAGATGGGTGGTGTGTAGGTGGGTGGGGATGGGGAGTGGGTGGGTGGGTGGGTGGGTGGGGGGGGCACTCCTGCCATCAAGGGGAGGGTATCTCCAACATTGTAATACTACCCCAAAAGGGGCTTGTCTTCTCTTTCAAGTCGGTTGTGTGTGTGGTGGGGATGGGTAGTGTGTTGGTTGGTGGATGGTGGGGATGGGCAGTGGATGGTGTGGGTGGGTGGGGGGGTGGGTGGGTGGGGCAACTCCTGCTATCGAGCAGAGGGTATCTCCAACATTGTGATGCTACCCCAAAAGGGGCTTGTCTTCTTCCAAGTGGTTGTGTGTGGTGGGGATGGGTGGTGTGTGGTGGGTGTGTGGTGGGGATAAGAGTGGGTGGTGTGTGGGTTGTGGGGATGGGGAGTGTGTGGTGGGTGTGTGGTGGGGAGCAACTCCCGCAATCAAGTATAGGGTATCTACAACATTGTGATGCACACGGGGCTGGTCTTCTCCTCCAAGTGGGTTGGGGGATGGTGTGGGTGTGTTTGGTGGTGGTGGTGGTGGTGTGTGTGTGTGGGGGGGGGGGGGGGGGGGGGGGGCAACTTCCACCATCAAGGGGGATGTGCCTTGAGAGAAGAGGAGAGAGAGAGAGAGAGAGAGAGAGAGAGAGAGAGACGAGAGGAGAGAGAGAGAGAGAGAGAGATTGATTGATTGATTGGTTGATTGATTGATTGATTGATTGATTTGAGAAACGACTTCAAACTGTGTTGGTATGCAGCTCTGATTGGTGGTTGGTCCCAGCGCTAGCAAACGGGCTGGCTTGGGGAGCTGCCTGGAAGCTGCCAAGAAAATCTGAAAAGAAAAGCCATGATGAAGCTACGCGTGTTTGGTGGTTGGTCCCAGCGCTAGAAAACAGGCTGGCTTGGGGAGCTGCCTGGAAGCTGCCGAGAAAAGCCGAAAAGAAATGCCATGATGAAGCTACGCGTGTTTGGTGGTTGGCCCCAGTGCTAGAAAACAGGCTGGCTTGGGGAGCTGCCTGGAAGCTGCCGAGAAAAGCCAAAAATAAATGCCATGATGAAGCTACGCGTGTTTGGTGGTTGGCCCCGTTGCTAGAAAACAGGCTGGCTTGGGGAGCTGCCTGGAAGCTGCCGAGAAAAGCCAAAAAGAAAAGCCATGATGAAGCTACGCGTGATTGGTGGTTTGCCCCAGTGCTAGCAAACAGGCTGGCCCTCTCAACCTCATGCCCCGTAATATAGCGTACTATTTATTTATTTGTCTCAGTTTCATCTAAAGTGTGGTTGGCCCCAGTGCGAGCAAACAGACTGGCCCCCTTAACATCACGCCACGTAATAATGTGTACTTTTTATTTGTGCAGCTCTGATGGCATGCCTATGGTGATCAGGGCATTTATGATCATATATATATACATATATATATATATATCCCACCCACCCACCCACCCCATTCCAAACATCCACACACACATGTTGCAGCTCTGATGGCACGCTTATGGTGAGCAAGGCATCCTTGGTCATTCGAGGCCAACTGCTAGAGCAAGGGACAGATTTGACGGAGTCCTTGCCTGTATACATCACAATCCAGGTGGGTAGGAATTGCCCATCCAGTGGGTGGGTGGGGGAGTGTTGTGTTGGAATTGCCGTCAAGTGGGTGGGTGGTGGGTGGGTGGGTGGGTGGAATTGCCCGTCCAGGGGTGGGTTGGTGGTGTGGGTGGTTGGGTGGTGGAATTGCCCGTTCCAGTGTGTGGGTTGGTCTGGGTGGGTGGGGTAGGTGGAATTGATTGTCCGTGTGGGTTGGGGGTTGGGTGGGTGGGGGGTGGGTGGGTGAGATGGAATTGCCCGGCAGTGGGTGGGTGGGTGGGTGGGTGGGTGGAATTGCCCGTCAGGGGGTGGGGTGCGGTGGGTGGGTGATATGCCAGTCGGTGGGTGGGTGGGGGTTGGAATTGCCTGGCTAGTGGGTGGGGGTGTGGGTGGGTGGGTGGAATTGCCAGCTCAGTGGGTGGTGAGGTGGAATTGACCTGTCCAGTGATGGGGTGGGTGGGTGGAATGTGGGCATGACTGCTCCAGTGGGTGGGTGGGGTGGGTGGATGGAATTGGCCCGTCCAGTGGGGGGTGGCGTGGATTTGCATCTGTCCAGTGGGTTGGGTGGGTGGTGGAATTGGCTGTCAAGTGGGTGGGTGGGTGGTGGAATTGCCCGTTCCAGGGGTGGTGGGTGGGTGATGGTGGAGAATGCCTGTCAGTGGATGGGTGGGTGGGGCTGGATGCCCGTCCAGTGTGTGTGTGGGTGGATGCCCGTCCATGGGTGGGTGGTGGATTTGGAATTGCCCGTCCAGGTGGTTGTGGTGGGGTGGAATTGCTGTACAGGGGGTGGGTGTGGTGTGTGGGGTGGAATGACCGTCCAGTGGGTTGTGAGGTGGAATTGCTGTCAAGTGTGGGGGTGGGTGGGTGGGTGTTGGGGGGTGGAATTGCGTCCAGTGGGTGGGGTTTGGTGGGGGGTGCATGGGGGGGGTGTGGGGTGTGGAATGCCCGTCCAGTGTTGTGGGTTGGTGGGTGGTGGGTTGGGTGGAATGCTTCGTCCAGTGGGTTGGGTGGGGTGGGTTGGGTGGGAATTGCTTGCCAGTGGGTGGCGTGGGGGGTGGGTGGAATGCACGTCAGAGGGTTGTGTGGGTGGGTGTGGATTGCCCGTCCTGTGGGTGGGTGGGGTGGGGGGGGTGGGTGAAATTGCCTGTCCGTGGAGTGGGGGGGTGGGTGTGGAATTGCCAATCCAGTGGGTGGGGTGGGTGAGAATTGCCTGTCCAGTGGGTGGGTGGGTGGAATTGCCTGTCCAGTGGGTGGGTGGTGTGGTGGAATTGACCGTCCAGTGGGTGGGTGGGGTTGGAATTGCCCGTCCAGTGGTGGAGGGGTTGGAATTCCGTCCAGTGGGGTGGGGTGGTTGGAATTGGCCCGGTCCAGTGGGGGGTGGTGTGGAATGCCCGTCCAGGTGGGGGGGTGGATGAGGAATTGAACCCGCCCAGTGGGTGGGTGGTGGAATTGCAATGCCAGTGGGTGGGTGGGGTGGGTGGAAGTGACTGTCTAGTGGGTGGGTGGGTGGGGGGAATTGCACGTTCCAGTGGGGGGTGGGTGGAATTGCCCGTCCAGTGACGTGGGTGGAATTGCCCATGTCCAGTGGGTGGGATGGACGTGGGTGGTGGAGGAATTGCCCGCCAGTGGGTGGGTGGGTTGGAATGGCCCGTCCAGTGGTGTGGGGGGTGGAATTGCCGTCCAGTGGGTGGGTGGTGGAATTGCCCGTCCCAGGGGGTGGGGGTTGGTGGAATGGAATTTGACGTCAGTGCGACAGCGGGGTTGGTGGAATTGCCCGTCCAAGGGGTGGGTGGGGATTGCCTGTCCAGTGGGTGGTTGGGGTGGAATTGCCTGTCCAGTGCGTGAAGGGGTGGGTGGGGAAATGCATGTCCAGGGGTGGGTGGGGGGGTCGAATGGCCCGTCCAGTGGGTGGGTGGGTGAATGCCACCCCGTCAGTGGGGGGTTGGTGGAGGACATTGCCCGGTCCAGTGGGGAGGTGGGTGGAATTGCCGTCCAGTGGGGGGGGGTGGAATTGCCTGTCCAGTGGGTGGGGTGGGTGGGTGGAATTGCCCGTCCAGTGGGTGTGTGGGTGGATGGAAATTGCCTGTCCAGTTGTGTGGGTTGGTGGGTGGGTGCGGTGGTAGGAATTGCCTGTCCAGTGGGTGGGTTGGTGGGTGGGTGGGGTGGGTGGGTGGAATGCCCGTCCAGGGTGTGGGTTGGTGGTGGGTGGGTGGGTGGAATTGCCCGGCAGGGTTGGGTTGGCGGGTGAGGTGGGTGGGGTGGAATTGCTCGTCCAGTGGGGGGTGGATGGGTGGGTGGAAGGATTGCCAGTGGGGGGGTGGGTGGGTGGGTGGAATGCAGTCCAGTGGGTGTGTGGGTGGGTGGGTGGAATATGCCCGTCCAGTGGGTGGGGTGGGTGGGTGGGTGGGTTGTGTGGAATTGCAGTCCAGGGGTGGGTGGGTTGGGGGTTGAATTGCACATCCAGTGGGGGGGGTGGGTGGAATTGCCCATGTCAGGGGTGGGAGGGTTGGGGATTGCCTGTCCAGTGGGTGGGAGGGTGGGTGGAATTGCGACGTCCAGTAGGTGGGTGGGTGGAATGCCCGTCCAGTGGGTGGATGGGTGGAATTGCCCGTTCCAGGGGGTGGGTGGGTGAATTGGGCCCGTCAGGGGTGGGTGGGTGGGAATTGCCCGTTCCAGTGGGTGGGTGGGGGGAATTGCATGCACAGTGGGTGGGTGGGCGCGGAATTGCCTTCCAGTGGGTGGGTGGGTGGGTGGAATTGCTAGTTCTAGTGTGGTGGAGGGGTGGAAGGCCTGTCCAGTATTGTGGGTTGGTGGGTGGGGTGGGTGGGTTTGGAATGCCGTCAGTGGGTGGTTGGGGGGTTGGTGGGTGGTGTGGGTGGAATTGCCCGGTACCAGGTGTGGGTTGGGGGGCGGGTGGGTGGGTGGAATTGCCCGTCCAGTGTGTGGGTGGTGGGGGGTGGGGGGGGGGGAATGCTCGCCAGTGGGTGGGTGGTGGGGGGTGGGTGGAAATGCTTGCAGTGGGTGGGTGGGTGGGTGGGTGGAATTGCCCGTCCAGTGGGTGTGTGGGTGGGTGGGTGGATTTGCCCGTACCAGTGGGTGGGTGGGGTTGGGTGGGGGGGTGGAATGAATGGCAATGTCCAGTGGGTGGGTGGGTGGGTGGAATTGCCCATCCAGTGGGTGGGTGGGTGGAATTGCCTGTCAGGGGGGGGTGGGTGAGAATGCATGTCCAGTGGGTGGGTGGTTGGTCGGAATTGCCGTCCAGTGGGTGGGGGTTGGAGGAATGCCATAAAGTGGGTGGATGGGGGAATGCCAGTCCAGTGGGTGGGGGGTGGTGGAATTGCCCGTATAGTGGGTGGGTGGGGGTGATGCCCGTACAGGGGGGGGGTGGGTGGGAAGTGCACCCCGCCCGTGGGTGGGGGGTGGAATTGCCGTCCAGGGGGGGGTGGATGGGTGGATTGCCCGTCCAGTGGGGTGGGTGGGTGGAATTGCCCGTCCAGTGGGTGGGTGGGTGGAATTGCCCGTCCAGTGGGTGGGTGGTGGAATTGCCCGTCCAGTGGGTGGGTGGGTGAATTTGCCCTTCCAGTGTGTGGGTTGGTGGAATTGCCCGTCCAGTGGGTGGGTGGTGGAAGTGCCGTCCAGGGGGTGGGTTGGTGGAATTGGAATTGCCTGTCCAGTGCGTGTGTGGGTGGGTGCAATTGCTGTCCAGTGGGTGGGGGGTGGGTCGAATGCCCACTAGCGTCCTACCGTCAGTGGGTGGGTGGGTGATGGAATTGCCCGTCCGGGGGTGGGTGGGGGGGTGGAATTGCCACCCGTCCAGTGGGTGGGTGGGTGGATTGCCGTCCAGGGGTGGGGGGGTGGAAGTGCTGTCCAGTGGGTGGGTGGGTGGGTGGGAACCGACCGTCATATGGTGGGTGGGTGGATTGCCTGTCCGTGGGTGGGTGGGGTGGGTGGTGGAATTGCCCGGTTTTGCCCCCCCCCCAAGGCTTTTTTTTTGGGTGGAGTGGGTGGAATGGCCGGTCCAGGGGTGGGTGGGATGGGTGATGGAATTGCCCGTTTCAGTGGGTGGATGGGTGGAATTGCCCGTTCCAGTGGGTGGGGCGGAGTTGGAATGCCCGTCCAGTGGGTGGTGGGTGGATCGGTGAATGGCCCGTCCAGTGGGGTGGGGTGGGTGGAATGCCTGCCCAGTGGGTGGGTGGGCGGAATTGCCCTGTCCAGTGGGGGGTGGGTGGGTGTGGAATTGCTAGTCCAGTGTGTGGGTGGGTGGACTTGCCGTCCAGTATGTGGTTGGTGGGTGGGTGGTGGGCGGAATTGACTGTCCAGTGGGTGGGTTGGTGGGTTGGTGGGTGGGTGGGTGGAATTGCCCGTCCAGTGTGTGGGTTGGTGGGTGGGTGGGTGGGTGGAATTGCCGTCAGGTGTGGGGGTTGTGGTGGGTGGGTGGTGGAATTGCTGTCCAGTGGGTGGTGGGTGGGGGGGTTGGAAGTGCTTGCCCAGTGGGTGGGTGGGTGGGTGGGGGGAATTTGGAGGAATTGCCCGCCAGTGGGGTGTGTGGGGGTGGGGGAATTGCTGTCCAGTGGGGGGTGGGTGGGTGGGTGGTTGGAATTGCCTGTCCAGTGGGTTGGTGCGGCGTGGGTGGAATTGCCCTCCATGGCGTGGGTGGGTGGAAGGTGGAATTGCTGTTCCAGTGGGTGGGTGGGTGGAATTGCCGTCAGTGGGTGGGTGGGAGGGGTGGTCGGGAATTGCACCGTCCAGTGGGTGGGGTGGGGTGGAATTGCCCGTCCAGTGGGTGGATGGGTGGATGGAATTGGCCCGTCCAGTGGGTGGTGGGTGGAATTGCCGTCTAGTGGGTGGTGTGGGGGTGATGGATTGCCCCGTCCAGTGGGTGGTGGGTGGAATTGCCGCCCAGGGGTGGGTGGGGGAATGGCCCTGTCAGTGGGTGGGTGGGTGGGTGGAATTGCCCGTCCGTGGGTGGTGGGTTGGAATTGCGTCCAGTGGTGGGTGAATTGCCTGTCCAGGGGGGGGGGGTGGGTGGAAGCCCCGTCCAGTGGGTGGGTGGGTGGGAATTGCGCGTCAGTGGGTGGGGGGTCGAATTGCCAGTCCCAGGGGTGGGTGGGTGAATTTGCCCTTCCAGTGTGTGGGTTGGTGGAATTGCCCGTCCAGTGGGTGGGTTGGTGGAATTGCCTGTCCAGTGGGTGGGTTGGTGGAATTGCCTGTCCAGTGCGTGTGTGGGTGGGTGGAATTGCCGTACAGTGGGGTGGGTGGGTGGGTCGAAATTGCCCGTTCCAGTGGGTGGGGGGTGGAATTGCCCGTCCAGTGGGCTGGGTGGGTGGGTGGAATGCCCGTTCCAGTGGGGGGGTGGGTGGGAATTGCCCGTCCAGTGGGTGTGGTGGGTGGAATTGCTGTCCAGTGGGGGGGTGGGTGGGTGGGAATCGCCCGTCCTATGGGTGGGTGGGGGGAATTGCATGTCCAGTGGGGTGGGGTGGGGTGGGTGGAATGCCGTCCGTGGGTGGGTGGTGATTGCTCGTCTAGTGGGTGGAGGGTCGGAAATCGGCCCGTACCGTCTAGTGGGTGGGTGGGTTTGGAATTGCCCTTCCAGGGTTGTGGGTGGGTGGAATTGCCCGTCCAGTGGGTGGGTGGGTGGAATTGCCTGTCCAGTGGGTGGGTGGGTGGGTGGAATTGCCCGTCCAGTGGGTGGGTGGGTGGAATTGCCTGTCCAGTGGGTGGGTGGGTGGGTGGAATTGCGTGTTCCTGTGCGTGGGTGGTGGAATGGCCTGTCCTGTAGGTGGGTGGGTGGGGGGAATTGGCCCGTTGAGTGGGTGGGTGGGTGACTTTGCCGTCCCGTGGGGTGTGGGATGGGTGGAATGGAATTGCCCGTCCAGTGGGTGGGTGGGTGGAGTGATGGAAAGGGCCCGTTCCAGTGGGTGGGTGGGGGTGGAATTGCCGTCCACGTGGGTGGGTGGGGGAAATGCCCGCCTAGTGGGGGGTGGGGTGAATGGCCCACCAGTGGGTTGGTGGGTGGATGTTGCGACTAGTGGGTGGGGGGTGGAATTGCCGTCCAATGGGTGGGTGGGTGGGTGGAATTGCTGTTACACTGTGTGGGTGGGGGGTGGAATTGCACGTCCAGTGGGTGGGGGGTGGAGGTGGGAATTTGCCTGTCCACTGGGTGGGTGGGTGGGTGGATGGAACGCCTGTCCTAGAGGGGTGGTGAATTGCTGTCTCGTGGGTGGGTGGTTAGGGTGGGTTGAATTGCCGTCGAGTGGGTGGGGGTGGAATTGCCCGTCGTTGGGTGTGTGTGTGGGTGGGATTGCCGTCCAAGTTGGTGGGTGGGTGATGGATGAAATTGCCCGTCCCAGTGGGTGTGGTGTGTGGGTGGAATTGCCCGTAAGTGCGCGCCCCACGCCCGCTTGTAGTGTGAATAGCTGATGGGTGTGAGTGTGTGTGTTGTTCACCCCGCGCCCCCCCCCCCCCAGACGTGGAATTGCCGTCCAGTGGGTGGGTGGATGAATTTGCCGCATGTGGGTGGTGGGTGGAATTGCCCGTCCAGTGGGTGGGTGGGTGGAATTGCCCGCCTAGTGGGTGGGTGGGTGGAATTGCCCGTCCAGTGGGTGGGTGGGTGGAATTGCCCGCCTTGTGGGTGGGTGGGTGGAATTGCCCGCCTAGTGGGTGGGTGGGTGGAATTGCCCCTAGTGTGTGGGTGGGTGGAATTGCCCGTCCAGTGGGTGGGTGGGTGGGTGGAATTGCCTGTCCAGTGGGTGGGTGGGTGGAATTGCCCGCCTAGTGTGTGGGTGGGTGGAATTCTGCCTGTCCACTGGGTGGGTGGGTGGGTGGAATTACCCGACCATGGCAGGGGGGGGAATGCCTGTCCCAGTGGGTGGGTGGCTGGGTGGAATGCCTGTCATTGTGCGTGGGGGGTGGAATTGCCTGTCCAGTGGGTGGGTGGGTGGGTGGAATCGCCCGTCGAGTGGGTGGGTGGGTGGAATTGCCCGTCCAGTGGGTGTGTGGGTGGGTGGAATTGCCCGTCCAGTGGGTGGGTGGGTGGGGTGGAATGCCCGTCCGTGGGTTGGGTGGGTGGAATGCCCGTCCAGTGGTGGGGGGGGAATATGCCCGCTTAGTGGGTGGGTGGTGGAATGGCCGTCCAGTGGGTGGGTGGGTGGGAATTGCCCGCCCTAGTGGCGTGGGTGGGTGGATGTGGAAATTGCCCGCATAGTGGGTGGGTGGGTGGAATGCCCGTAAGTGGGTTGCAGGTTGGGTGGGTGGAATTGCCCGCCTAGTGGGTGGGTGGGTGGAATTGCCCGTCCAGTGGGTGGGTGGGTGGAATTGCCCGCCTAGTGTGTGGGTGGGTGGAATTGCCCGTCCAGTGCGTGGGTGGGTGGAATTGCCTGTCCAGTGGGTGGGTGGGTGGGTGGAATTGCCGTCCTGTGAGGGGGTGGGTGGAATCCTGTCCAGTGGGTTGGGTGGGTGGGTGGAATCGCCGTCGAGGGTCTGTGGTTGGGGGAATTGCACCGTCCAGTGGGTGTGGTGGGTGGGTGGAATTGCGTCCATTGGGTGGGTGGGTGGATTGCACGTCCGTGGTTGGGTGGGGGAAGTACCCGCCTAGTGGGTGGGGGGTGGAATGGGCCCGTCCAGTGTCGTGGTGTGGTGTGGACATTGTCCCTGTGTGGGTGGGGTGGAAATTGCCCGCCAGTGTTGTTGGGTGGGTGGAATTGCCCTTCCAGTGGGTGGGTGGTGGGTGGAAATTGCCTGTCCGTGGGTGGGTGGGTGGAATTGCCTTGCCCGCCTAGTGTGTGGGTGGGTGGAATTGCCCGTCCAGTGGGTGGGTGGGTGGCTGGAATTGCCTGTCCACATGGGTTGGGTGGGTGGGGGAATTGCCCGTCCAGTGCGTGGGTGGGTGGAATTTGCCGTCCCCGGGGGTGGTGGGTGGGTGGAATTCCTGTCCTGTGCGTGGGTGGTGGATTTGCCTGTCCAGTGGGGTGGGTGGGTGGGTGAATCGCCCGTTGAGGTGGGTGGGGTGGGTGGAATTGCCCTCCAGTG
Source organism: Chlamydomonas sp. ICE-L (assembly GCA_013435795.1). Taxonomy (NCBI): domain Eukaryota; kingdom Viridiplantae; phylum Chlorophyta; class Chlorophyceae; order Chlamydomonadales; family Chlamydomonadaceae; genus Chlamydomonas; species Chlamydomonas sp. ICE-L. Next base: position 12,842,998 of record JACBWV010000730.1, read on the forward strand.
GGTGTGTGTGTGGGGGAATTGCCCGTCCACCAGTTGGGTGGGTGGGTTGAATTGCCCGTCCCGTGGGTTGGGTGGGTGGAATTTTGCCTGCCCGTCCAGTGGGTGGGTGGGTGAAATTCCCGCCTAGTGTGTGGGTGGTGGAATGGCCTCCAGTGGTGGGTGTTTGGAATGGCCCGTCCAGTGGGTGGGTGGAGTGGAATTGCCCCGCCTAGTGGGGTTTGGTGGGTGGATTGCCCCGCCTGTGGGTGGGTGGGTGGAATTTGCCCGCCTGTGGGTGGGTTGGGCGGATTTTACTTAGTCCTTTGCCTAACACTCCGTGGGGGCAAGCAAGCGGAAATCGGGTGGGTGGGTGGGTGGGTGGAATTGCCCGTCCAGTGGGTGGGTGGGTGGGTGGGTGGAATTGCCCGTCCAGTGGGTGGGTGTGTTTGTGGGTCGGTGGAAATGCCCGTCCAGTGGGTGGGTGGGCGGATTTTGACAAAGTCCTTGCCTGTCTACATCACTACCCAGTGGGTGGCAGCGGAAATTGGGTGGTCTCCGGTTCATCAGTCTTCTCTCCGTTTTAGCCCTGCTGATATCATGGTTGGGCAAGTTCCTCTTGCTTATTTGGCTACTCTTGGACTGTATGTATGTGTATGTGGTAACAAAAAATACAGGAGAGCAAATGCATTTGCATAGGCCTATGCATGTGTATGAATATATGTTACAGTCCAGGGGTAGGCCAAATAGGCGAAATGGACTATCCCAGCCGGGACAGGGCGGGCTAAAAAGAAAAATAATTGATGAACTGACCCCCAAACAATCGTTTTACCATCAAGGACCCTGAGTTCGTGCTACAGTGATAATTACAGGACTGTAACGACACACATACGTAACCAAACCAATCAAGGTGTTTGTTTGTATTCTCTATTTCTAGTCTTTATTTGTAGTATTTGTAGTCTCTACTTTGTATTTGTAGTATTTGTAGTATTTGTAGTCTCTACTTTGTATTTTGTAGTATTTGTAGTATTCGTAGTCTCTATTTTTAGTCTTTTTTGTTGATATTCTTTATTTGTAGTCTTTCTTTCTAGTCTTTCTTTCTAGTCCACCTTCATAGTCTGTGTTTCTAGTCTTTATTTCTAGTCTTTGTTTGTTTTCTTACTTCGTAGTCTTAGTTTCTAGTTTTTCTTTGTAGTCTTTCTTTTTAGTCACGATGTATGTCAAAGTCAACCCATGAGTCCATCAAGAAACGTTATATGCAGCGTCGCCTGCGACGCTAAAAATGGGGGAGAGTGATCGCGACGGAGCGAGTTAGGTACGACACCGTTGGCTGACGTGGTGGTGGTGGATGGATAAATTGATGGTCGGTCAGTCGGTTGCACAGATGGACAAATGGGTAACACTGGGGGCTCCCGCCCCCCTGAAGAGGGGGCTCCGCCAAAAAAGACTGATATACTATGTAACCAAACCAATTATCATCTACAACCTCTAACAATCAACACCCCTTCAATGATCACACCTGCAACATCAACCACCTCAGCAAACCATCACCCACCATCAAACGAATCAACCCCTTCAAAAATCAATCAAACACCGGTCAACCAGTCCAACACTTCAAAACCAATCAACCACACTCACAAACAATCACCCCTTCAAAACAATCCCACCGTCAAACCAGACTCCACCTTCTATCCAATTAGATCCCACCCTTCTAACCATCACGACCTTCAAACCAATCAACCAACCTACTACCTTGCCTGATTGTGCAGGAGGAGCGGCTGATTAATGTGGAGAGCAAGCTGTTTGAGTTAGTTGGTTCCCTGTGTGCTATGAAAGTGGACAACGAGTACACGGTTTTCCGAAAGACGCAAGACCTGAAGGACAATGTGTTAAGGCTTGAGGGCGAGCTGGAGACAACAAAATCAAGGTTAGGCGACAAAGGAGAAGAGCTGGAGAAGGGCTAAGCGGAGGGCGGCAAAGCAAGAACATCACAAGGTGGAAACAAAACATGCGGGACCTGTTGTGTGTGGTGTTGTGGGGGGGGGGGTGGGGGGGGGGGGGTGAGGCAGAATCAAAGTCAGTCAAATCAATTTTACTCCGAACAAAGAAAATATCTGGAAAATGACTGGCAGAGGGATCACAAGCACGAGACAATCGCCAAGGTGAGAGAGTCCATGTATCAGCGGTTTGGTGGTCTGGTTGGGGGGGTGGGGGTGAGCAGAAGCAAAGTCAGGCGAAATCAAGTATAGTCGAAAAGGTGAAAGCTGAGAAGGGCTAGCGGAGGCGACAAAACAAAGGACTCAACATCAAAGTTGAGAAGGAGGCAGGATAGAGCTGTGGGAAGGTGTGTGTGGGTGTGTGGGTGGGGGGGGGGGCGAACAGAAGTAAGGTCGGGCAAAATCAAAGGTGAAAAATGTAGGGATCCAGCTGGGTGTGTGTGGGGTGGGTGGGGGGTGGGAATAGGGGGGGGTGGGGGGGGCGAGCAAAGGCAAATAGGCATCATCAAGGTGTGTTGGCGCAAGGATCTAGCTGGGTGGGTGTGGGGTGGGTGGGTGGGGCGTATGGGAGAAATGGGTAATTTAACTACATGGCAGCAACTCGCTCTATTTCGTCTCACGCTTGTTAGCCCACTCGCGTTTTCGCGCACTTTTACAACCAGATTAACCCTGGTACCCTATCTAGTACTTTTGTGTGGAGTCCTCATTATATACGTTGTAGGGTTGCCAAGGAGGACCTCGCGCGGTGACAGCAATCGCACAATAATAATTACGTATGTTTATAACGATACAAATTGCGTATGTTTATTATTAGAGCGCAATAGCGCGCGTCTGGAGATCCCCCTGGCCTTGGCATCTGAGTCGTACTGTCCAAGCGCGCGCTTTTGCGCAAACTGGCGCACGGGGGCCCTTTTGAGCCCCACAAAATGCGGCGGTTTCGTGCATTTTTTTTGCAACCCCCTTGGCTCACCAGATTTTTGCGCTTTTTTGCCACTACATCGCAGTTTGTGTTTTAAAGTGCGCTACAGCGCTGGCCAATTTGGCCAATGGAGGTACCCTGATCTGATCCCTGACTTAGTTATTTTCTTCATCACGCAGGAACTTGAATCGGCCTGCACGGCGAGCCGGCGAGTAACTCGAGAACTGTAGAAGAAATAGTAACAATTCAAATTCAAATTCGCGCAGGAACTTGAATCGGCCCACATGGCGGCGGCAGAGGAGCTGGAGAACTTGTACGAGAAACCATGTAACAATTCAAATTCAAATTCGCGCAGGAACTTGAATCGGCCCACATGGCGGCGGCAGAGGAGCTTGAGAACTTGTACAAGAAACCATGTAACAATTCAAATTCAAATTCGCGCAGGAACTTGAATCGGCCCAAATGGCGGCATCAGAGGAGCTGGAGAACTCGTTCGAGAAACCATGTAACAAATCAAATTCAAATTCAAATTCACGCAGGAACTTGAATCGGCCCACATGGCGGTGGCAGAGGAGCTCGAGAACTTGTATGAGAAACCATGTAACAATTCAAATTCAAATTCAATTGTTGCCCTCCAACACGCAGGAACTTGAATCGGCCCACATGGCGGCAGCAGAGGAGCTCGAGAACTTGTATGAGAAGAGGCTGGAGCTTGAGCGTGTGAGACACAAGAACTTGGGGGCTGAGAAGGATGACATGCAGTTCAGATTGGAGGAGCAGATCCGTCGAGTCAAGGAGGGGCAGAAGTTTGATCTTGAGGTGCGTATTAGCCTACCTTCTTTTTTTATTATTATTATAATTATAATAATTATTATTATTATCTTGAATTCCCTACGGGTGCACTTTAGTGTTCATGGTCACAGTCAACCGCCATGGTAGCTTTGTCCAGGTAAATTAGCAGCCCGTTATCGCTGTAAGACCGGGCTCCCTTTATACCACGCCCCACTAGGCGTTATCATTACTGCTGCCTGTGCTGACCGTCAGGTATTCCCCCCCCCCCCCCCCCCCCCCCTTGCCTTTCCCACCACCACCACCACCATCACCACCACCCTCACCACCTGCACCCCCCACCCCCAAACCACCCCCCCAACCCTGGTTACTGCTTGACCGCAGGGTGGGTTTACCACCCCCCCAACCCCCCACCCACCCCCGCTTGCCCTTCCCACCACCCTCACCCCTCCCACTACACAACCACCACACCTCCCTCCCACCACACCACCACACCACCACACCACCCCTCCCACCAACCACCACCCCCACAACCACCCACCACCACCCCTCACAACCCACCACCACACAACCACCCCTCCCACCACCACCACACCACCCCTCCCACCCCCACGCCACCCACACCCTCCCCCCCAACCTCTCCCACACCCCTCCCACCACCACACATCTCCCCCTCCCACCACCACCACACCACACACCACCACCCACCCCCTCCACCCCCTCCACAACCACAACCACCACCACCACAACTCTAACCCCCAACTTCCCATCAAACACCACCACCCCACCCCCCTCTAACCTCCACTCCACCCACACCCCTCCAACCCCACCACCCCCTCTAACCCACAACTCCATCAACACCAACGCACCAACCCTCTAACCTCCAACTCCACACCCCACAACCCCTACCACCACCACCACCACCACCGACCCCTCTAACCCCCAACTCCACCCCACACCCCTCCCACCACCACCACCACAACCCCTCCCCCCCCAACTCCTACCCTACACCGCCTCCCACCACCACCACCACCTACACATTTTTTCTTCCTTCATTATTTCATCTTTTCTACAAATCCAATATTTATCATCTTTATCTTATTTTAATCTTTTTTTTTATTCAAAAGTATTAATTAATTTCCTCTTTGACGATTAAATGCAGCAAGCATAGGTGGAACTCTAACACACAAACGTTCGTTCATTACCAACATATCCGTGACAACTCATCGCTTTTATTTGATGAGCATTAAAACAAATCTCAGTTTTGTTTGGTTTATCACTCACATTGGGCATTTTGATTTTTTGAGTCTATCAATACTTTATATATCATTCATTCCAATTACACAGTGCATTGACATTACATTACATTAAATTAATTAACATTCATTACATTACTTTACATTACATTACATTTTTGTCTTATTCATTAAACCCCTATATCAAACCCATATCTCACTATTTATAAAACACATGAGTGGGACAATGCTCAACATTGTCAGGGGAACCTGAGCAGAATCTTAGGGTTGGTGTGATCGTGCATAGTTGAGGCATGATAATGTGTGGTTTTATTTCAAGCAGGCCTAATCACATGATTTGTTACATGCTGTGCTGGCTTGTAATGGTATCCCTGGATTAGAAGCTGAGGGGTGGGTGTGTAGCGTGCTAGTTGAAAGTGGTTGAGTATGGAGTAGGGCAAGTCTCGTTAGCCCTTGGGCTGCAAAATACATACATGGGGTGTGGAGCTCAGACGGAGCGCATGACCAACACAATTGGTGACAACGCTTGCTTGTATGGGAAGCACGAGCACAAGCTGGGGGTGAGTGAAAAGTGTGAGAGATGGGCGTGGTTCACATGTCTTCATGCTTTGAGACCTCTCATCACCTCTCTGTATTACACAAGCTTTGTTATATTGTTGTGTGTCCAGGGCCTTGGCAGGCCTTCATGCTATGGCACCTCCCATAACGTGCCTCACCTAAGCATTGTTGTCGCATCGTGTGCCTGCATCACACAATCACTGCTGTAATGTCGTCTGTGCAAGACCTCCAAAGACCTTCATGCTTTGAAACCTCTCATCACCTGCCTGCATCACACAATCACTGCTGTAATATCGTCTATGCAAGACCTCCAAAGACCTTCATGCTATGAAACCTCTCATCACCTGCCTGCATCACACAATCACTGCTGTAATATCGTCTATGCAAGACCTCCAAAGACCTTCATGCTATGAAACCTCTCATCACCTGCCTGCATCACACAATCACTGATGTAATATCATCTATGCAAGACCTCCAAAGACCTTCATGCTATGAAACCTCTCATCCCCTGCCTGCATCACCCAATCATTGCTGTAATGTCGTCTATGCAAGACCTCCAAAGACCTTCATGCTATGAAACCTCTCATCACCTGCCTGCAATATCCAATCATTGCTGTAATGTCGTCTATGCAAGACCTCCAAAGACCTTCATGCTATGAAACCTCCCATCACCTGCCTGCATCACACAATCATTGCTGTAATGTCGTCTATGCAAGACCTCCAAAGACCTTCATGCTATGAAACCTCTCATCACCTGCCTGCATCACACAATCATTGCTGTAATGTCGTCTATGCAAGACCTCCAAAGACCTTCATGCTATGAAACCTCCCATCACCTGCCTGCATCACACAATCGCTGCTGTAATATTGTCTATGCAAGACCTCCAAAGACCTTCATGCTATGAAACCTCTCATCACCTGCCTGCAATCACCATCATTGCTGTAAGGGCGGCTATGCAGACCTCCTCCAAATACCCTTCATGCTATAAACCTCTCATCACCTGCCTGCATCCACAAGCATTGCTGTATGTTGTCTACTTGCAGACCTAAAGACCTTCATGCTAAATGAACCCTCATCACTGCCCATCACACAATATTGTGGTAAGTGTCGTCTATGCAAGACCTCCAAAGACCTTCATGCTATGAAACCTCTCATCACCTGCCTGCATCACACAATCATTGCTGTAATGTTGTCTATGCAAGACCTCCAAAGACCTTCATGCTATGAAACCTCCCATCACCTGCCTGCATCACACAATCCTTGCTGTAATGTCGTCTATGCAAGACCTCCAAAGACCTTCATGCTATGAAACCTCTCATCACCTGCCTGCATCATCCCATCATTATTATCATCCCTAAACCCTAAACCCATCATCCCTGTAGGCTGACAACAACTTGCTGAAACCCTAAGCCCTTAACCCTAAACCCATCATCCCTGTAGGCTGACAACAACTTGCTGAAGCGAGCCAATCTGCGATTGAAAGGAGACAAGGCCATCGAGCTTAAGAAGATGGACAAGATGATGCGGGAGAACGCACTTCTGCGAGAAGCATTAGACGACAGAGAGACGTCAATTGAGAAGCTCCGCAATGAGCTTAAGGAGCGTGACGCTGTGATGAGGGAAGGCTACCAAGACATGCAGATCATGAGGCGCAAGGTGCAAGATCTTGAGAAGCATAAGTTCGTGCTGTCTCACAAGGTGGGTTCCCTCCTGTCTGCCTGCCTGTCAAGCTACCGTAAACCCCCTGCCTGCCTAGCTACCTATGTGTCTGTCTGCCAGCCTTCCTGCCCCAAACACATGACGCGGTGATGAGGGAAAGCTACCAAGACATTAAGATCATGAGGCGCAAGGTGCCAGATCTTGAGATTGCATAGTTCGTGCTGTCTCGACAAGGTGGGTTTTCCCTGCTGTCGGCCCTGCCTGGCCTAGCTAAAGACCCGTAAAAACCCCACTCCCTGCCTAGCTACCTATGTGTCTGTCTGCCCGCCTTCCTGCCCAAAACACATGACGCGGTGATGAGGGAAAGCTACCAAGACATTCGGATCATGAGGCGCAAGGTGCAAGATCTTAAGAAGCATAAGTTTGTGCTGTCTCACAAGGTGGGTTCCTGCCTGCCTGCCTGCCTGCCTGCCTGCCTGCCTGCCTGCCTGCCTGCCTGCCTGCCTGCCTGCCTGCCTGCCTGCCTGCCCAAAACACACGACAAACTAATACAAAATCACGAGGCGCAAGGTGTAAGACCTTGAAAAGCATAAGTTTGTGCTGTTTCACAAGGTGGGTTCCTGCCTGCCTGCCTAGCTACCTACCGACCTACCTGTCTACCTACCTACGCCTACCTGCCTGCCTGCCTGCCTGCCTACCTACCTACCTGCCTGCCTGCCTGCCTAGCTACCTACACCTACCTGCCTGGCTGCTTGGCTGCCTTCCTCCCCTCCTGCCTGCCTAGCTACCTACGTGTCTGCTTGCCTGACTTCCTGCCCAAAACACACTACAAACTAAACTATCTCCGCTTACACTGGGAACTATCAATACCAACACTGCACACTTTCTTCATCTAATACCTACGCCATTCTGTGCTGTAGGCAGCCGAGTACTAAGCCCACTGGGCCCCCAAGGTGGAGGCCCTGAACATGCTACCATTACCAACACTGCCTAACACCTCCTAACAATGCCCGACAATGCCTAACACTGTCTACATCTTAATCTAACCATCGGTGCTGTAGGCTGCCGAGTACCAAGCCCACCTGGCCCCCAAGGTGGAGGCTCTCAACAAGCTTGCCTCAGAGGTTGCTGCCCATGACCGGGAGCTTGCCAATGAGCTGAAGCGGATCAATGAGCTGAATCGCACCATTGTGGAGAAAGATCGCATCATTCGATCGTTGAAGGTTAGTGTTGTAGTGGTGTATGTATTTATCACATCATTTTATCTTTCAAGGTTAGTGGTGTAGTGGTGTATGTATTTATCACATCACTTTATCTTTGAAGGTTAGTGGTGAAGTGGTGTATGTATTTATCACATCAATTATCTTTGAAGGTTAGTGGTGTTTGTATTTATTTACTTTAAATGCGATCAGAATCGCACCATAGTGGAGAGGGATCACGTCATTTGATCTTTGAAGTTTAATGGTGTTTGTATTTATTTATTTTAAATGCGATCAGAATCGCACCATAGTGGAGAAGGATCACGTCATTTGATCTTTGAAGTTTAATGGTGTTTGTATTTATTTATTTTAAATGCGATCAGAATCGCACCATAGTGGAGAAGGATCACGTCATTTGATCTTTGAAGTTTAATGGTGTTTGTATTTATTTATTTTAAAATCGATCAAATCCACCATCTGCGAGGATAACGTCTTTTTTGATCTTTGCCGTTTCACTGGTGGATTGTGGCTTTCTTCTGTTCCCTGCCGGCTCCGCCTCGCCCCCTGTGGCCCGGCGCCCGTCCTTGGATCTGTGACGTTTAAATGGTTTGTAGTTTAGTTATTGTAAGGCGATCAGACTCGCACGCAGCAAAGTGGAGCAGGATCTGTCCATTTGATCGTTGAAGTTTAATGGTGTTTGTAAATTTATTATTTAAATGCGAGCAGAATCGCACCATAGTGAGAAGGATCACGTAAACATTTGATCTTTGAAGGTTAAATGGTGTTTTTGTATTGATTTATTTAAATGCCAATCAGAATCGCACCATAGTGGAAGGGACACGGTCAGTTTATCTTTGAAGTTTTAAAATGTGTTTAGTATTTTATTTATTTTAAATGGATCAGAATGCACCATAGTGGATAGGATCAGTCATTTGATTCTTTGAAGTTTAATGGTGTTTGTATTTATTTATTTTAAATGCGATCAGAATCGCACCATAGTGGAGAGGATCACGTCATTTGATCTTTGAAGTTTAATGGTGTTTGTATTTATTTATTTTAAATGCGATCAGACGCACCATAGTGGAGAGGATCACGTCATTTGATCTTTTGAATTTAATGGTGTTTGTATTTATTTTTTTGAAATGCGATCAAGATCGCCCATAGTGGAGAAAGGATCACGTCATTTGGATCTTTAAGTTTATGTGGTTTTAGTATTTATTTAAATGCGATCAGAATCGCACCATAGTGGAGAAGGATCACGTCATTTGATCTTTGAAGTTTAATGGTGTTTGGTATTTATTTATTTTAAATGCGATCAAGAATCAACACCATAGTGGGAGAAGGATCACGCTCATTTGATCTTTAAGTTTAATGGTTGTATTAATTTACTTGAAAATGCGATCAAGAATCGCACAATAGTGGAGAGGATCACGTCATTTGATCTTTGAGGTTAAATAATGGTGTTTTATTTTATTTTATTTTAAATGCATCAGAATCGCACCATAGTGGAGAAGGATCACGTCTTTTGATCTTGAAGTTTAATGGTGTTTGTATTTATTTATTTTAAATGCGATCAGAATCGCACCATAGTGGAGAAGGATCATGTCATTTGATCTTTGAAGTTTAATGGTGTTTGTATTTATTTATTTTAAATGCGATCAGAATCGCACCATAGTGGAGAAGGATCACGTCATTTGATCTTTGAAGTTTAATGGTGTTTGTATTTATTTATTTTAAATGCGATCAGAATCGCACCATAGTGGAGAAGGATCACGTCATTTGATCTTTGAAGTTTAATGGTGTTTGTATTTATTTATTTTAAATGCGATCAGAATCGCACCATAGTGGAGAAGGATCACGTCATTTGATCTTTGAAGTTTAATGGTGTTTGTATTTATTTATTTTAAATGCCGATCCAAGAAAGCGCCCATAGTGAGAAGATCACGCACGTCCATTTTGATCTGTTGAAGTTTAAAATGTGTTTGGTATTTATTTTTATTAAAAAAATGAACTGCGATCAAGCATCGCACCCAGAGTGGAGAGGATCACGGTCATTGACTTTGACGTTTAATGGTGTGTGTGTATTTATTTATTTTGAAATGCGACTCCGATCACCCCATAGTGAAGAAGGATCACGTCATTTGATCTTTGAAGTTTATAATTTGTTTGTTTTCTTTATATATTGTTTTAACTGCGCTCGAATCGCACCATAGTGGCATGGGATCACGGACGTACATTTTGCTCTTTTCCGTTTAATGTGATGTGTCATTTATTTCTTTTCACCCTGGCTTCGCCCCTCACCCCCCTCTTTGCTACGCATCCCGTCATTTGCTCTTTGCCTTTCCTGGTGTTTGTATTTCTTTTCTTTTCAATGCGCTCCGCATCCGCACAACCATCGGGGACGCCTATCACGTCTTTGCTCTTTGCCGTTTCCCCTATGGTGTTTTTCTTTCTCTCTTTTTTTTCCGCTGGCTATCCGCAACTCACACCCACCATCGTGGCGACGGCTCCCGTCCTTTGCATCTTTTGCCGTTCCCCTGGTGTTTGTCTTTCTTTATTTTCCACTGCCTCCCCCGCCACCTCGTGGGGCCGGAGCCCCGTCTTGCGTCTTGAAGTTTAACGGTGTTATGTCCTTCTTTCTTTTCACTCCCTCTCCAGAAATCGCCCCATCGTGGCAGCAGGCTCCCCCCTTTTGATTTTGAAGTTAACCCATGGTGTTTGGCTTTCTTTTCTTTTCAATGCTATCCGCCTCCCCCATAGTGGCGCAGCTCACGTCAATTTGCTCTTTAGTTTCCTGTGTTTTGTATTACTTGTCTTTTACCCTGCGATCCACTCCCCCCTCGTCGTGGAGAAGGATCACTCATTTGGCTCTTGCCGTGTTAATGGTGGTTTGTTATTTCGCTTTCTTTCAAATGCGCCTCAGACTCGCACCTAGTAGAAGGATCACTCATTGGATCGTTGAAGTTTTACTGGTGTTGTTCTTTATTTCTTTGACAATGCGCTCAGCCCGGCCCACCTAGTGGAGAAGGATCACGTCATTTGATCTTTGAAGTTTAATGGTGTTTGTATTTATTTATTTTAAATGCGATCAGAATCGCACCATAGTGGAGAAGGATCACGTCATTTGATCTTTGAAGTTTAGTTGTGTTTGTATTTATTTATTTTAAATGCGATCAGAATCGCACCATAGTGAGAGAAGATCCTCATTGATCTTTGAAGTTTTTAGTTGTGTTGGTATTTATTTGAAAATGAGCTTGAATCGCAACCATTGGTGGAGAAAAGACATCAGTCGAGTCGTTTTTCAGGTTAGTGGTGTAGTGGTGTATGCATCATCATCGCAATCATTTTCAAATCGTTTCAGGTTAGTGGTTAGGGGTGGTAGGCATGTAATCCCGCGTCATTCAAAATCGTTTCAGTTAGTAGTTAGTGGTGTATGTATTTATTGCATCAGACGATCGTTGCAGGTGTAGTGGTGTAGTGGAGAAAGATGGCATCATTCGATCGTTGAAGGTAAGTGGTGTAGTGGTGTATGTATTTATCACATCATTCAATCGTTTCAGGTGTAGTGGTGTATGTATTTATTGCATCATGCAATCATTGTAGGTGTTGTGGTGTAGTGTGTACGTCTTTATTGCATCATTTGATCTTTGCAGGTGTATGTATTTACTGCATCATGCAATCGTTGCATGCGTTGTGGTGTAGTGTGTACGTCTTTATTGCATCATTTGGTCTTTGCAGGTGTATGTATTTATTGCATCATTTGATCTTTGTATTTATTGTGGTGTATGTATCTATTGCATCATTCGATTGTTGCAGGTGTAGTGGTGTATGTATTTTTTACAAAATGCGAGAAGAATCACACAATTAAATTATCATCCCATTGGGGATGATGATTAAATTGTAATCGCATAATTACATTTTCACTCTAGCACGAACTTAGGGCCCCATTGGTATAACAATTGTTTGGGGTTCAGTTAATCGTTTTTTTTCTTCTAGCCCCTCCTTGTCACGGTTGGGCAAGTCCCTTTAGCCTATTTGGCCTACCCCTGGACTGTAACAACATACGTACATGTATGTATGTCATTGGTTGGCCCCCCTGTACTGTTGCGGTACAGCACCCGCTGGGGCACAGCCAGCATCAGTACAGCGTACACCACCTGGAGCAAACCAAATAAGAACAATAAAGCCCCCTGAGCACATCAGACCAGGCGTACAAGCCAACCTGGAAGCAAAGCATCAAACAGCGGTACACAAACCCCCTGGAGCGGCCATAAGAACAGCGGTACAGCCACCTGGTGACCTGGAGCAGCATCAGAACAGCAGGCTACACTAGTATCCCCAAAATACAAAAACGAATTGCTTTCCATCACCATCCTCTTCATACCAGGGTGGGGACAAATACAAAACCGAATCACATTTGCATCACCATCACCATCTCTATCAAATCACCATCATCTTCGTACCAGGGTGGGGAAAATACAATCCGAATAAATCGCCTTTTCAAAACCAAACCATCTCCATACCATCACAACATCATCAATCACCATCCAAGCAGCACCATCCACCATCACACAAACCTCACCCATCACCATCATCTTCGTACCAATGTGGGGAAAATACAAAACCGAATCGCTTTGCATCACCATCAATCACCAGCATCTTCCTTCGTACGCAATGTGTGGAAATACAAAACCCGAATCGCTTTGGGCAAAAAAAAAAAATCCACCATCACACCATCACATCATCAATCAAACCACAGCTTCGTACCCAGTTGGGGGAATACAAAACATCGCTTTCATTAACCAACCAGCACCACACCCAGCACACAACCCCTCTGAATACTTAAAAACCCTTAATATGTATACAACTAAATCCAACAAATCCAACATCCAACATCTCCCAACTAACTCAGCCCAAACGTATTCAAACCAATTCATCAACCACAACCCCAACCCCAAACCACACAACCACAAACCCCCCCCAACCCCCCCCAACCCACCCCCAACGCCAAACCCACCACTACAACAACACCCAAACCCACAAAACCACACGGACCCCCCACCCCAACACCCACCCCCCCAAACCACCCACACCCCCCGACCCTCCACTACACCCACCTCAACCCCCCACCCTCGACTACACCTACCCCCACACCCCACACCCCACACCCCACACCCACCCTCCTCTTTCCAGGGTGAGGCGAGCGACCAGAAGCAGCTAGAACATCATCAGAACAGCAAGCTGCGTCTGTTCAGCTATGATGTGAGCCAGGTGTATGAATCCAGTGCCGAGCGCGCCCCAGGCAGCAACGCCAGGAGCCCCCAGCAGAAGGTGTGCAGGGGCCGTACCTCTTTGAATGTATGTTGCACTATGATGTGAGCCAGGTGTATGAATCCAGTGCCAAGTGCGTCCCCGGCAGCAACGCCAGGAGCCCCTAGCAGAAGGTGTGCAGGGGTGGTAGCTATATGAATGTATGTTGCACTAGGATGTGAGCCAGGTGTATGAATCCAGTGCCAAGCGTGTCCCAACCAGCGCAAACGCCAGGGGAGCCCCCCCCAGCGAAGGTGTGCAAGGGGTCGTACCCTTTTGATGTATGTTTGCACTATGAAGTGAGCCCAATGTGTATGAATTCCAGGCCAAGGTAGTGGTCCCTCCCATGACTCCCCCCCGTACCCCCCCCTCCCCCTCCCCCCCCCCCCGGCAAGCAACGCCAGGAGCCAGCACCCAGAAGAGGTTGCAGGGGTGGCAAAACCTGTAGGAATGAATGTTGCAAAGCACTATGATGATGTGAGCCAGGTGTAGAATCCAGAGGAAAATCCATGCCCAACGTGTCCCCATGCAGCAACGCCAGGAGCCCCCAGCTGGGGGTGTGCAGGGGTGTTAGCTGTTTGTATGTCTGTTCGGCTATGATGTGAGCCCCTTGTTGTTTCCTGTTTCCTGTGTGTTTTCCCCCTCCCCTCCTCCTCCCCCCTTTCCCGTTTCGATTCGACGAGAACGCAATTGGTAAGAGCTCGTGTAGAATGAAGAAGTCGTGGGGTGCGAATCTCACCCACCAACCACCACCACCCACCACCCCAACCACACCCCCACAACACAACCCATCACCCCCAACCACTACCACCCCACCACCCCCCCACCAGATCCACTCACCACCCCACCACCCCCCCCCACACCCACCACCCCACCACCCCCACCAAACCAACACATCAATGGTAAAGCTCGTTGAATGAAGAGAGTGCTTGGGTTTTCGGAAAAGCCTAAGCTCGTTGAATGAAGAGAGTGCTGGGTTCGAATCTCTACGGGTGCGCTTTAGTGTTCGTGGTCGCTGTCAACAGTGGTAGCTCTGTCCAGGTAAAGTAGCAGCCCTACAACTTGTCACGTAAATGTATGTTACAACTTAGAAGGGGAAGGACAGCAGGTTGGTGCCACACCAGCCAAAGGCCAGCCAATCAGCACCCATCGGCCATCGATATTCACTGTTATAGGAGGTAGGAGGTTGGTTGTTGGTTGTTGTTTTGGGGTCGTGGTTTTGGTTGTTGTGTTGGGTTGGTTGGGTCCACCAAGACCCAAATCAAGAAGAGGCCAATACATAATACATGCACAACAAAAAACAAAACAAAACAAAAAAAAAAAAAAAACCCTGCAAGGGGGGGTCCCTTTAGGGAGCTGTAAACCTGTAGGCTTAACAAACAACAAACAAAACAACGATTAACTTATTAAGGGCGTGGCACTGAATACCAGTGACAGGTTTTGAGAGAGTTGAATCGTTGACCTATCACAATGACCAATGCGCCACCCCACCGCAAAACAACCCAACCCAAACCCAACCCATCCCAACTCCAACTCCAACCTCAACCTTAACCAAACCCCAACCCAAATCCAACCTCAACCCAAACCCAAACCCAAACCCAAACCCAAACCCAAAGCAAAGCAAACGTGGCAACAATACACCAAACTAAATCAAACCAGACCAAACCAAGCCAAACCCAACTAGACCAAACCAAGCCAATCCAAACCTGCAGGGTCTTGAGGAGCTGTACAAAAAGTCTTCTACTTACTCTACTACTGGACTACTCGGCATTGAAGGGCGTGGCAAGTTGGCAACCGAAGAGCATGACCAGTTGAGGAGAGCTGAACGTCAGTCACACGTTCACCCCCCAACTCAACATTCATCATAAACCCTTCACAGAAATGCCGAGATGCGAACACAGCTGGCCAAGAACGGGCTAGAGGCACAGAAGATGCGTGGGCAAAGAGAACACACTAAGGGTCTGGACCAGAATGTACAGCTGCTTGCTGAGATTCAGATCATTCAGCAAGAGAATAAGCGCTTGAGCAGGATGGTGGAGTCGACACAGGCTGAGTTGCTCATTATGCAGTCCAAGTGAGTTATGTCTGCAGCCTTGTGCAATAAGGGTTGTGGGAATGGGGAGGGGCATTTGTATGGGTGAGGTGGGGGGGGCATTTGTAGGGGTAAGGGGTAGGGAGGGCAGTTTTATGGGGGGGGGGGACATTTTGTAGGAGGGGGAGGAGGAGGAGGGGAGGGACCAGAATGTGCAGATTCTTGCAGAGATTCAGATCATTCAGCAAGGGAATAAGCGCATGAGCTGGGTGGTGGAGTCGACAAAGGCTGAGTCGCTCATTATGCAGTCCAAGTGAGTTCTGTCTGCAGCCTTGTGACTAAAAGAAGGGTAATGGTCTGGGATGTAGTTGTATGGGCGGGGGGGGGGGGGGGGTTGGGGGGGGGGGGGGGGGGTGGGGGGGGGGGGGGGGGGGGGGGGAAGGGGAGATTGGGACTTCCTCCCTCCTCACTGCGGCTCGCAATGCCAATTCCTGAAACGAAATAAACCCAACCCCCGGGCAACACGCCCCCAACCCACCCCCACCCACCCAACCCAAACCAAAAACCAGTCCCCCCGGCAGGCCCCAGATACCAAGGTCTGAACTGAACCCTCCCCCCCCTCCCCCCCCCCCAACCCACCCTCCCACCCCCCCCCCCCCCCCCCCCCCGCCCTCCTCACACCAACCCAACCAACCAACCCACCCCAACCCCAACCCAAACCAACCCACCCAACCACCACCCAACTTACCAACTGAATCCAACTCAACTCAATTCATCTCAGCTGTCAACATCCCCACACACCATGGCGGTCCAGCAGCCGCCCCCCACCTATTCACTGACCCCTCACCGCACCCCCACCCACCCCTACGAGCAGGCTCAAGATGACCAAGGTCTTGAACTCTAGGGAAGCCAGCTACGCAGACGACCAGGGGGGGCTTGAGGACGGCAACTCAACGCAACTCAACTCAGCTGTCAACTCCCCTCGCACCATGGCGCGCCACAGTAACCGCCCTATGAGTGCAGGGGGGGGAAGCTCACACAGCCGAAGTGGACCCACCCAGGGCAGTACCGCCCAGCACGCTAAGAAGCATGGCAGTACGCAGCGGCCCACTACCGCCTCTAATGCCAACGCCCCCAAGCAGCACAGCCTGAGGAGCAGCTACCCAGCAGCTACCGGCGGTAGCAGCAGCCCAGGGGGGACCAACATACGCAACCCGCATTACAGGAATGCTGGTCTCGCACAGGGTGGCACGCTGGCACGGGGAGCCCCAGGGAGAGCTATGAACGAAGTGATGGGCGTTGAGAAAGAGCAAGTCACAGAGATGATGATGCAGCTGAAGAGTGCAAACGCAGAGCTAGAGACTCAAAGGGTGCACGTCAGCGCTGTAAGGGACACCTTGCAAAGCCAAGCTGCTGCATTGGTAGGTTGGACCTGTATGTATGTTGTTACAGTCCAGGGGTAGCCTCCTAGGCTAAAGAGAGTCAAAGGGTGCACGTCAGCGCTGTAAGGGACACTTTGCAAAGCCAAGCTGCTGCATTGGTTGTTTGGACCCGGGTTGGACCTGTATGTATGTTATTACAGTCCAGGGGTAGCCTACTAGGCTGAGGGGACTTACCCAACCATGATACTAGGATGGGCTAGAACGGGAGGAAACTGATGGACTGAACCCCAAAAATCGTGATGGGGGCCCTGGGTCCATGTTCCAGTGATAATTAAAGCGCTATGAGGGACACCTTAAAAAACCAGGCTGCTGCATTGGTATGTTGGCTATGAACGAAGTGATGGGCGTCGAGAAAGAGCGCGTCACAGAGATGATGATGCAGCTGAAGAGTGCAGATGCAGAGCTAGAGACTAACATGGCACGCGTCAGCGCTGTGAGGGACACCTTGCAAAGCCAAGCTGCTGCATTGGTAGGTTGGACCTGTATGTATGTTGTTGCAGTCCAGGGGTAGCCTACTAGGCCAAATAGACTCAAAGGGTGCACGTCAGCGCTGTAAGGGACACCTTGCAAAGCCAAGCTGCTGCTTTGGTAGGTTGGACCCCGGTTGGACCTGTATGTATGTTGTTACAGTCCAGGGGTAGCCTACTAGGCTAAAGAGACTAACATGGCACACGTCAGTGCTGTGGACACTTTGGGAGTCACACTTTGGGAGTGCTGTGAGGGACATATGTAAATGCTGTTAGGGACTCAGTGTTAGGGACATATTGCAAAGCAGGCTGCTGCATTCGTTAGTTAGACCTATCAATTAGCTGTGTATGCATGTACGGAGAAAATGGTCCCCAACAAACAGTAAGCATGACGCCAAGACGTCCATTGTATCAATACACTGACCTGTATGATGTCCTGTGTACCACAGCATAACCATTAGGAGGACGATAAGGTGGAGAGCGTGGTGTGCTCCTCAACCAACCATCCTCCAATATAAATCACAGGGTACAAGCAATCAATAATAACATGATCAACACACTGACCCTGTCTTGCCTGCAACAGGGACCAGATTAGGAGGAGGAGGAAGTGCGTGATGGAATTGCTCTTAATTTATCAAATCGCTGTTCTTTTTATGATGATCAACTTATTTGTGTCACTTAATTATACTGCATGTCACAGAGAGCAGATGAGACGATGGAGAGTGTGATGAAATTAACACGCTGAACAACGTGTCATGCGTGCCACAGGGGACAGATGAGGAGAACGATGAAGAGCTTGATGTGTTCCCCATGGGGGGCGAGGTGCAAGAGGACAAAGAGAGGCACGCTAACAATCACAGGGTCCAAGCAGTAAACAATGACATTATTAACACGCTGACCCTTGTTATATCATGCGTGCCACAGGGGATAGATGAGGAGGAGGATGAAGAGCTTGATATGTTCCCCATGGGGGGCGAGGTGCACGAGGATGAAGAGAGGCATGCCGTGTACAATCCTGGTGATGTGGCCAAGGCTTTGAAACGGCCTGGCACTGCAGTGCCAGCCAAGGGATATGCTGAAGCTTTAACACCTACCATATTCAGCAGTCCTCCCCGCCGCCGACCCACATCTGCTGCGGGGGTGGGCATGAGGGCGTACGTGAATGGTAACCTTAAGGCTTGGCGGGAAAACTAATGATTCCAATGAGCTGGCTCACATCTGTGGCAAGGGTGGGCATTAGGGCGTGCGTGAACGGTAAAACCTTAGGGCTTGGCGGGAACACTACTGATTCCAATCACCTGGCTCATATCTGCTGCGGGGGTGGGCATGAGGGAGCATTTGAACGGTAACCTTAAGGCTTGGCGGGAACACCACAGATTCCAATCAGCTTGCTCGCATGTGCTGCGATGTTGGGTATGAGGGCGTGTTTGGACGGTAACCTTAAGGCTTGGCGGGAACACTAATGATTCCAATAGGCTGGCTCACATCTGCTGTGGGGGTAAGCATGAGGGCGTGTATGAACGGTAACCTTAAGTTTTGGCGAGAACGCTGCTGATTACAATCAGCTTGCTTGTATGTGCTGCGAAGTTGGGTATGAGTTCGTGTATGAACGGTAACCTTCAGTTTTGGCGAGAACACTACTGATTCCAATGAGCTGGCTCACATCTGTGGCATTCAGCTAAAAGCAGCAGCTTCTAGGCAGCTCCCCTGACTGGCTATTCAGCCAAAACTAATGCAGCCAAGTGTGTCTGGAAGTTGACAGAATCCGCTGTCCAGAACTATCAAAATCTTGGGGCTTAGCCCAGTGGCTGGCTCAGGGGGCTACCCATAAGCTGCTGCTCGTAGCTGAAAAGGCAAGTTCTATGCAGCGTCGCAAGCGACGCTAAAAAATGTGGGGGTGTGTTCGCGACAGAGCGACAGGTGCCAACGGAAGCGAATTGGTTACGTGACCTAAGCTGAAGTACCATGTACTGCACCTCACTCCTGATTACAGAATGCAATCGCCTGGTTTGCCCAGGCAAGTGTATTCCAACGTTTCATTTTATGCGGTATTCACTATTCAGATTCGTGAATTCCAACATTTCCCCATTTGATGCCATCTTGAAATTGAACTTGGTTGCATAGCTTCAGCCAGACATTTGGCTGCTCGCCGTCTTTGGCAGTACAAAACAATTACAAGAAAAAATGATGCCATCTACTATCGTACTTCTAGTGCTTATTATCTTGATAATTCGAGGGTGGACAAGTCTGTTGCCTAATTGGATACCACTCTGACTGTAATTCTAATTGGATTGGATTGTTCCATGATTTTTCATCCATCTCGGGCCTGCATACCGTCTTCCATTTCTATTTGTCCCTTGGAATCTTGGATGCTCTAGTGCTCGTGCAAATCATTCTGGGTCAAAACAATGCCCACTTTTGAGCCCCACACATGTTGTCCAAAAGCTGTAGATGTATGTATGTATGTTACAGTCCAGGGGTAGGCCAAATAGGCTTAAGGGACTTACCCAACCGTATAGGAAGGGCTGAAAAAGAAAAGCCCTACTCGGAGCGAAGGAGTTGGCGCCCTTGAGTACTTAAAACAGTATCCCTAATCCAGTCTCTTGATAAAATCCTAAACAGAGCCACGGAGGCAACCAGGCGACTTCTCCTGGCCCTAACCTGCACCAGTGCACCACTGCACCACACCTGCACCATAATAGCCCCATCTCGTGTGTTCGGTATCTCTGAACAGATGGCTGCAGTTGTGTACGAAATTGAAATTGAAATTGTTACATCCGTGTAGAACCGTTACTCACAGGGCGTGAAGTTAAGGACACCATAGCGTAAGCCGGAGCTAGCTAGAGTCACCGTAGGACCATCTCAGTAAAAAGAATTACCACCCACATCATGCCAGTGCAGCTTAATACGGGGGTTTTTCACCCCGGTTGGGCAGCATCGGCACAATACAGCTGGTAAGACAAAACCTGAGAGGGGGGACGGCCTGTGTGCTAGTCCCCGGGTATCGACCCGGGGTGTGCTTCCATAAAGCGTCTGCACTGTAAAATACTCTGAAAGCTAGTGATGGTGTGAGAGTGGACTGTGTCCGCCAGTTTGAGGGCACATGATCTCTGAAGTCCAAGAGTGGTCATAGAAGTCAAAAAAGAGGTTGGAATAGTACCAGTTGTTCCAACGGTGATAACTTCATAGTGAACAAGGTATCCAGCCGATCTGAGGCCATTTACTAATTCAACATGCTGGGCGTGTTTAGTGATAAACTTAGTAGCATGGTTGGTATCAGAGCAGTATCCAAGCTCAAGAACCCAGAGTTCTTTATCAGACATGTTGTGTACGATATCACTGGACAGATAGACACATTGTGTACGGTATGTCTGAACAGGTGGACACAGTTGTGTTCGGTATCTCTGAACAGATGGACACAATTGTGTACGGTATCTCTAGTCTGAACAGATGGACGTAATTGACAAATCACTTCTTAGAACTTGGACTTTGTTGCATGGCTCCAGCCTTTAAGGCTGCTCGTCGTCTTCGGCAGTAACATTATCAATTCAAGGATGTTTTATTCATGTAAGTACGCGACTACATTCTGCAGTCATGATTGTGGTGTAGTAGCGTTTATACTATCCATATTTACTCACCCCAAATATGGGGAGCAGCCTGAATCCTGATAGGCCGGGTAGTCAAACATTAAGTTTCAGTATATTCCATGGTACCCGTGGGAATAGTCCTGAAGGACGAACGTTATTCTGCAGACGATCGCGGTAGACGCCTAGAGGCATGCACAACTATTACATTACATTCTCATCGACAGGCCATTGTTGACAAAAAACAAGCCCGCGCCACAGCATCAGGGGGGTCTTCAAGTGATTGAGTGATTCTCCAATTAACACTCAAAGGGTTACGTGCACAAGCAAAAACTACAAGATGCTGTTTGATCTGATTTGGCAGTACCGGTAAGGTACGGCTGGCTTGGCTTGGCCGTACCGGTAAGGTACGGCTGGCTTGGCAGGTAGACAAGGACAAGTCTTTGAACTGTAGTATCCACTTAGTTACTATGCTCCCTGTTTTCCGTGGGTATCAAATGGGGGACTTGGAATTGGAAGACGGTAAGCATCGCGGAGTTGGCTGAAAAACTAGAAACAATCCAGTCCAATCTTGGCAGCAGATGTGATACAACCATGGAAGCAGATCTGCTACAACCGTGGAACAATCAAATTCAATCTTGGCAGCAGATCTGATACAACCATGGAAGCAGATCTGCTACAACCGTGGAACAATCAAATTCAATCTTGGCAGCAGATCTGATACAACCATGGAACAATCAAATTCAATCTTGGCAGCAGATCTGCTACAACCATGGAACAATCAAATTCAGTATTGGCAGCAGATCTGCTACAACCATGGAACAATCTAATCCAATCTTGGCAGCAGATCTGCTACAAATAATTAATGTTTTTTTTCAACTAAAAGCAGCAGCTTCTAGGCTGCTCCCCTGGCTGGCTATTCAGCCAAACCCATAGCAACCTAGTGCACCTTGAAGCTGACGTAATCAGCTCTCTAGCGCTGCTGAATTTTTGAGGCTTAGCCCAGTGGCTGGCTCAGGGAGCTACCTAGAAGCGGCTGCTAGTAGCAGAAAAGAAAAACAGTGCAAATAATATATATGCAGACATGTATGTATGTTACAGTCCAGTGGTAGCCAAATAGGCAAAACATACTTACCCAGCCAAGATAACTCTCCTCTCAAACCCTACTACCAAATGTCGTGCTTGTCACATTTGATTTTTAACGAACGAATGTCCAACCCTCAAGGATGGGTCCAGGGTACTTCAGGAGGACCCATGGCTCTGCTGCCTGAGACGCGACCATTTGTATAGCCTGCTTCCTGTGACGCAACGGACCCTGCCTTCTGGTCAACGGACCCTTCCCACGTTGCGTCGCCTCCAGGCCAACCCTTTGCCCACATGTATGGAGCCAAATTTGGGGAATCATGACATGGTCTATCAGCCTTCAGGATGCTCAACATCGGGTGGCAGAACTGTTTAATCCTGTGCAATTATTTGTAGAACCTGACATCAGCACTGCTGGGCGCAACGGACACTTCGATGTTGCGTCTGCGAAGGAGGACGCAGCGTCCTGAACAACCCTGGATGGGTCTCCTAAATATATTTTGATTCGACTGAAAATCGCTATGTACAGTTAACGATAATCTGCCCCTGCTCTCTATGTCATTGTGCACTCCATGATTCACTCACTTTTGTTGAGGCTCGCGTGTCACTGCTCACCGTGTAGTATTCGGCCCATTCACATATATGTCGGGTATTTATCTTGGGGTATGCGCACCAGGGTACTTCAAATGGCCAAATTGGTCAGCGCTTTAGCGCACTTGTAAACAAAAAAACTGCGCTTTGTAGTGCAAAAAGCGCAAAAATTGCTTGCTGCGCCCACAAGGGGTTGCAAAAAACTGCGCTTAAAGCGCAGAGGGGGTCAAAAAGTCAGCGCTCAAAAGCACAAAAGCGCGCGCTTTGAATTACCCTGATGCGCACCCAGCCCAAGCCTAATCGTATATGATTGTATTCTGTGCGCATGAGTGTGGTGTACTAGCGTTTGCTCTGCCCGCAGATGGTGAGCGGTGGGGGGAAGCTACCCTCCAGTGAGCTACCCTCCACAAGCCAGATCTCCTAGGGTTTAAGGGTTTAGGAGTTAGGCGTTTAGGATATAAGGTTATGGGTTTAGGTTTTAGGGTTTAAGGTATAGGAGATCTGGCTTGTGGAGGGTAGCTTCCACCCTCCATGGTGAGCAGCCCTAAGGCTTATGCACCGTTTAACCAAACTAACCCAGCCCAACTCAAAGCAATGTAACCTCCACAATTTTACTTCTCAAAAGGGAAGATAGGGGTCCCAGCATGAGCTCCAGAGATTTTGTGTTCCGCTACCAGTAGCGATCGCTATCTGGGGCACTGTAACTGTGTCTATTTTTTCAGAATTCTTGAGGCCAAGTTGGTAGCCACAAGTGGCGACCCAAGCCTCGTCCACTGTTTTGGCACTGTTTTGGCCAAACCTTCCGCTACCATGAGACTCGAATCTTGGCCCAGCCCCCCAAACCCCCGGAGCCGCCTACCCAAATCAATACCAGGAGCTCATCCGTGAAGGACACAACATCTCTGATCGCTACCAGAAGACCCCCTCTCTGAAACAAAAAGGCTATGCTGCGCTCCCCTATGTACTGTATGTATTTTTACAGTCCACGGGTAGCCAAATAGGCTAAAGGGACTTGCCAAACCTTAAGGAAAGGCAATTGAAGAGAAAATCACTCAAGTTAACTGAAACTAAACAAGTCCTAGGCAGCGTCGCAAGCGACTCTAAAAATTGGCGGAGATTGTGGATTATTGAAACGACAGGTGGCAACGGAATGGAGCGGACCGAAGCCAATCAGTTAGGAGACAGTTGGCTGACATGCCAGGCTTCGTCTCAGTCGCACATCGGTCGCATAAACAAAAAAGGTAAACTCATATCATAACAAAAAAACAAATAGTAGGGTGCCCTGGTGGGTCCCCTGGAGGTCGGACCTGGAGCTCGTGCGTCGTACTGGGTGAGTCGGACTATTAGGTCGTAGCAATGAGGGCGGTGAGCTATTGTACGCATTCAGTTCTGGCTATGAAGGGTCAGAATACACGGGTAGTGATGATGGGTGCTGAGTTGGGGTGCCTTTTATGAAGGAACGTTGTGCGTGAGGGGAAAAAAGGAATTAATGGCGATGGGTAAAAGGTGTAGAGGCCGCCTGAAGTCAACCGTGTCCCGGGTACGTAGTGGCCGAGAGAGATTAGCTTCCAGGGGGTTGGGGTTGGGGTTGGGGGGCGTATTGCTTGTACTTTTCCTAATTTGCCGGTCAATATATGGAGTACCCTATGCTCTAAATCGGTCAAAATCGCCGCGGGTTTGGAGTCTTATCTCCCCCCCCAACTTTACTACGGGGGGGGGGGGTATGAGGGTACCTGAAGAGAAGCAGGGAAGTTTGTTATGGTCGGTAATGTCGTTATACATTGCATTACAGCGAAATTTCGACCGGTGATTCCAGCAGTTCCCGGCGATTTTGCCAAACCTACCAACAGTATTGTGGTTTTGACCGGTGGTTTCGGCAGTGGTCTTGACGAATCCGTATTGTGGTGTTGATGTGGTGTCAACCGTATTGTTGTGTCGATGCATAGGCCTGGCTGCCTTCGGGCCGATTAACAAACGGACATCGGGTGACCCTGGGGGCTCCCGCCCACCAGAAGGGGGGGCTTCGCGAACAAATCGTAAACGACTGGGACCTGGGGGGCCGGAGTTTGTGCGATGGAGATAATTTTAGATGTGATGCCCTAAGAGAGGATATCATAGAGAAGAGGATATCAAGGTGGACAGAATGGCGTCCACCGCACAAAAATAAAGTGCTGGCGTGCCAAAGTATAGTAGCCTAACTCCTCAGCTACAGCCTCAGCTACAACCCTCATCTGCATCACGCTGATGGTACGCTCAAACAGCTCAATACTCGTACTGCTTGTCCCAAGCCCCCCCATCATCACATGGGGGTCACATGCTGTACACCAAGCCTCCACTGGGTGCAATCCTCTACCACTCCACCAGGAATAATGTAACGTTATCAATCACATGGTGGTCCTGCTCTTGGCCTTGCCAGGCTGCTCTACGGGATACCCAGTCCAGTAGCCCTACGACAGCCTGCACCCTGTTCAGGTTGGTAAAGAGGTGTCCAGGGTGTTGAACTCCCGTAGCCTAGCAGTTCCTGACAATAATACGTATTCCGGAGTGGAACAGATTACCCAGCGGTCGCAAACACTGCCACTCAGGGTCTTACTATGAGGCAACTTAGTACAAATCAAGATTCCAACCCCCGTCCTGCGTCCGACGGGATTCGAACCCACCTGTGTATGAACCTCGTTGGTTTAACATGTAGTTGTTGAACAGGTGTTTAACACCCTGAACACCTGTTTAACAACCTGACCAGGTGCAGGCTGCCATAGGATAGGGCACCAGGAATAATGTATCGTAACCAATCACATGGTGGTCACATCTTTGGCTTACGCTTCTAATATTCCACCTGCAAGTCGGCACCATCCCAACCCAACCAACCCCAAAGCAATGCATCCCATCCCATGCTATCATCACATGGGGCTCCTGTCCTTGGCCTTGTCAGACAGTACAACGGGCTGCATGTACTTAATACACTTCTTGTACTGCAACTGCAGGTCAGCATCATCCATACCCAACCAAACCCAAAGCAAGGCATCCCATCCCATGCAATCATAACATGCCCAGTCCAGTAGGACACCAGCAAAAAAGTAACACGATCGTCACATGGGGTCCCGTCCTTGGCCTTGTCAGGCTGTACAACGGGCTGCATGTACTCAATACGCTTCTTGTACTGCAATTGCAAGTCGGCACCATCCCAACCAAACCAAACCCAAAGCAATGCATCCCATCCCATGCAATCATCACATGGGGTCCCGTCCTTTGCCTTGTCAGGCAGTACAACAGGCTGCATGTACTCAATAAGCTTCTTGTACTGCAATTGCAGGTCAGCATCATCGCAACCCAACCCAACCAAACCCAAAGCAATGCATCCCATCCCATGCAATCATCACATGGGGCTCCTGTCCTTGGCCTTGTCAGGCAGTACAACGGGCTGCATGTACTCAATAAGCTCCTTGTACTGCAATTGCAGGTCAGCATCATCCCAACCCAACCAAAAAAGAAAGCAATGCATCCCATCCCATGCAATCATCACA
>JACBWV010000730.1:12871884-13001884 GCA_013435795.1 Chlamydomonas sp. ICE-L
CTCTGGGCTGCACATCAAGTATTGTAAAGGAATCAATTTGTTCTCAGATTGGGAAATTGGGTTGGGAAATTGGGTTGGGGGGGATCAGGTTGGGAAATTGGGTTGTGGGGAATCAGGTTGGAAAATTGGGTTGGGGGGAATCAGGTTGGGAAATTGGGTTGGGGGGAATCAGGTTGGGAAATTGGGTTGGGGGGAATCAGGTTGGAAAATTGGGTTGGGGGGAATCAGGTTGGGAAATTGGGTTGGGGGGAATCAGGTTGGAAAATTGGGTTGGGGGGAATCAGGTTGGGAAATTGGGTTGGGGGGAATCAGGTTGGAAATTGGGTTTGGGGGGAATCAGGTTGGGAAATTGGGTTGGGGGGAATCAGGTTGGAAATGGGTTGGAAAGTTGGATGGGTTGGGGGGGAATTCAGGTTGGGAAGGCAATTGGGTTGGGGGGCTCAGGTTGGAAAATTGGTGGGGGGCAATCAGTTGGGAAATTGGGTTGGGGGGAATCAGGTTGGAAAATTGGTTGGGGGGAATTCAGGTTGGGAAATGGGTTGGGGGGGAATAGGGTTGGAAATTGAGTTGGGGGGGGGGATTAAGGTTGGGGAAATTGGGTTGAGGGAAATCAGGTCGGAAAATAATTACTTCTTGTACACCTGTTGAACAGATAGGACATGCCCAGAGAAGGGAAGATGGAGGCGAGCTGCCAGTTAAGCCCCTTCACATTGTATGCTTTCATCTGGGTGTAGTTCAGCTTAAGGAACTCCTCGGGGTTCATTGTCGGCGTCGTCTTGACATCAATCATGATGTAGTTGTCGCCTGTGTAGTATTCCTCGTCATCGTAGAAAAGCATGGCCTCCCTCATGCGGTTGCGTTTTCCGATGTTGCCACCGTACTGGAAAGTACAATGCACAGCATAAGGCTCCACTTTCTGAACCTCATGGATCTTCTGGATGTAGAAGTTGTGTCCGCCAGCAAACGAGGACGTGGGTAGTACCCCCACACCCAGAGTGCCGTTGTAGCCAAGCCAAACGCGGGGGTTGTCACTTTTGACCTTGACAAAGGGATCCCAATCTGCCCGAGCCATATCGTTGAACGCGACCTGATCCCAAAGATCAGGAGTAGCGATGATTCTGTCCAGCCATTCAGTCACAAACTTGAGGGTCTTGGGGTTGTTCCTGAAGAACATGATGCCAATATTCATGGGTGCATTAGCTCCACCATTCTTCTCAAGTCCATCATCTCCAACATCGTTTGGTGTGGATAGCAAGTCAGTGCTAACTAGGATGTCAGCCTGAGGATATCTATCAAAGTAGGGGAGCACGTCTCTCAAAATGACAACGTCCACATCAACGAGGAACAGGTTGACTCCTGCCTCCAAAAACAGTTTGGCCAAGCTGATCTTTTGTCGCCCCATTTTATGGAATCCCTCACCTCCCCAGGCAAGGTGTTCGGCACCAACACCGGAGTGGCTCTGGTTGGTGGCGTACATGGCAAAGCTGGGGATCTTCCTTAGCACCATGGCCTCCCCAATCTGCTGGTCCATAGCTCCAACAAGGATATTGTTGATCCCCAGATCATTGAGGTGGCGCACCCAGCTCTTTACAAAGTCCCACAACGCATAGTTTGCCCAGGTCACAATCACAGTGTTGTCCTTAGCCATCATCTTGGCTAAACCTGCAGACATCTGGGGAGGATTCGCATCAATGGGATCAAATTCGTTGAGGGTCTCATGCACAAGCCTATCCCGGGCTGACTTGGAACTGACATCCTCATCCGTTATGCCTGTCTCAGCTTCTGCTACTGTCTGATCTG
The DNA here is from genome assembly GCA_013435795.1 of Chlamydomonas sp. ICE-L. Classification (NCBI taxonomy): domain Eukaryota; kingdom Viridiplantae; phylum Chlorophyta; class Chlorophyceae; order Chlamydomonadales; family Chlamydomonadaceae; genus Chlamydomonas; species Chlamydomonas sp. ICE-L. Next base: position 12,873,685 of record JACBWV010000730.1, read on the forward strand.
AGGACATGTCTGCGTGCTCTTCTTGAACGAGAACATGTTGGCCATGGAGGTAGGAAGCATCCTCAGCAGCTTTCTCTGCATTGTCATGACCCATCATCTTGCTCTGCCCCACTTGGTCACTATTGACGTTGTGAAAAAAGATTCGTGTCGTCCTTCGTGTAAACCCATCTGGGCGCATGAGCACCACTGTCAGGAAGACCGCACTGGACAACAGTAGTAGCACCGATCTGGTGGTCCATCCCGACCCTGATCCTGACCCATTCGGCTTGCCTCGAGGTTGCTGCGTCGGTACAGATATCATCGCCCTTGATACTCCCGGGCGCTATTCGAAATTTGACAACTTGTTTGCGCTCAGAGCGACGACTGAAAGGGATGGCAGAATGAAAGGGATTACAGAATGTGCAGTGACCGTACTGGTTGTATCACTATTGACGTCAGATCCAATCGCTTTAACCATGCCTCGATAGTTGATGCTCTTGGTTGTGCTTTGTAGGATGCCGTGCGCTCGACTGCAACAACACAATTATTTTCGTAGTTGATCCGCTAGATCTCAGAACTTCAAACCAGAGTTTCAAACTGTTTCGCCAAATGTCTCGATACTAACTGGCTTCGGTCCGCTCCATTCCGTTGCCACATGTCGTTCCGTTGCCAACCGTTGCCAACGGAGGGGGACTTCCCTCGGGGACTTCCCCTACTATTGCCAACACTCTCCGCCAATTTTCAGTGTCGCCTGCGACGCCACCTAGGACTTGTTGATAAGTGTCTATCTATCTATCTACCTATCTACCTACCTACCAGGGTGCTGCACAATATACGTGGTGAGACGTTACTGTTCTCAAAGCAACGTGTGACGACTCGCGAGTCAAAATATAAATTGGATTGGCCTAACATCTAAGTCCACGACTCATGAGCCCAAACCTGCGTTTGCAACATGGTGGACCCTCCCAGATCTACTGAGACCTGACAACGTCGTTTGGGACAATCCAGGTGGTTCTTCCTGGACTTTCACTGAGAAAATTTGACAGCAGGATAAAGCTGACCTGGAAAAGTCTTTGAACTGTCTAACCTGCTCAGTGTGCTCTCTATTTATCACACGGGGGGAATTGGAATTGGAAGACGGTGACTAGCCCAGGGTTGGCTGCAAACCCATGTAACAATCCAATATAATCATATGCAGTTGCACATGTAATGCAGGGTTTACATTTCCCCTGGCAATTTATTTTACTGCCGAAGTCGGCGAGCAGCCAAATGGCCGGCTGGAGATATGTAACCAAGTCCAAGGTCAAGTTTAGCAGGGTTGTTGAAAACGCTGCCTCTCTTTTCTAGGATGCTCACTAAGGCCCAAAAGGCACACCACATGCTTCGTAGGCGATGCCATACTATGGAGATATACAATATTGATATTCTCACCCACCTGTTTGATTCTCTTGTACAACCTATCCTGAATTTTGGCTGTGAGGTGTGGGCTCCTTCTATTCTGAACAACACACTTATCTCAAATGACCATGCTTGTGAGAAATGGCATAGAGGTATACTTAAACAAATGTTGGGTGTTTGCCAATCTACTACATCTAATATTATCATGGAAGAGCTGGGTAGAACCCCGTTGTGTTTTGCTTGGCTTAAACAAGCTTTGCGCTTCTGGAACAAGACCATACATAAAGAACCTGAGGATCTCATTAGAATGGCTCTTGAGGAATCTTTTGACTCCAACACTGGCTGGGTTCATGACTTGCGTTGTGCTCTCCACAAGCTAGGATCCAGTAAAAACATCAACATTTTGGAGGCTGTCGATGTCGAAGGTATTATGTCTGAAGTTTTTGAGTCATGGAGGTTTAAGTACCCAAGTGACACCAATGCAGTTAGAGACATCCCTGATGAGAGAAGGGTTGGCTTTAAACGCCTCCGATACCAAAAATGGTTCGCAGCCAACAGCAATGATGAGAATGGCTTGATTCCCTTTACATCCGCCTTACATAAGCAGGATCAGATTCGTTCTATAGCACAGTTTAGAATGGGTTCCCATTGGCTGAACACAGAAAGAATGAGGGTGGTGGATAGAGCACACATCCCTCGCTCAATGAGACACTGTCAAATGTGTGGGTTCCAAAAAACTGAGGATGAAATGCATATGTTTGAGTGCCCTTTTTATAATGATATTCGCCTCCGCTACCAGAATCTGTTTACAGATATGTATAGGCATGTCCATGAGGATACCGACTTAACCGTATGGAATGTGGAATTCTGCGATTCCACATTCAGAACCTTTATGAATGGAAATGGCACTAAGTCTTTTTGGAGCAACCTAGCCGACTATCTTTCTACTTGTAGAAGAGCAAGACAGGAAGCCCTGGACTGCTTAGTGGCACCGTAATTTATTATCCCTTTTTTTTCTTCTTGAGACTTCTCATTTGTTAGCTTCTTACCTCCGCCACTGTAAGTGGTTGAGATCTGGGTCCTGCTCTAAGGGGTTTAATACCTACGCCACCAAAACGGTGGTTGGGAGTTTGGTTTGTTTGTCCTCGACACACCCCTGATGTAATGGGGTTTTTTGCTTTGTGGGTGCTTTTTCTTTTTGTTTAAAGCACAGAGTCTCATACACCCTCGCGGTGTCAAGTAGACTTTAACATGTAATGTAATGTAATGTAATGTAAGACACAGATCTTGGAGGGTCTGTTGGTCTCGGATGCAGATTTTCGAGGGTCTGTTGCGTCTCAGATGCAGCTCTTGGAACTGGGTGGTTCTCAATATGCAGATCTTGAAGTCCCACTGAACAACCCTAATGCCAAGAAGCAAATAGGACTCTTCGGAGGGGCATGATAAAAATACGAAAATACGGGTAAATGATTTCTTCACGTTTACATTTCCCCAGGTAAATTATTGTTTAATGCTAAAGACGGTGAGCAGCCAAATTGCTGGCTGGAGACATGTATCTAAGTCCAAGTTCTAGTTCAAGAAATCACGGGGATCATCAGAACGGTGAAGTTAAATGATCTGCATGGCACGAAATCCGAGCCCCCGTTACGATTTGTTGGGGTTCAGTTCACCATAGCTTGTTTCTTACCCTGCCTTTCCTGTTATTCAGGCTGGGAAAGTCTCTTTAGGAAATTTGGCTACCTCTGAAATGAACAAATACATGTATAGGGATCATTATAACTCCTCCTTGTGATACTAGCGCGTTCGCCTGTAGTGGGTGCCTGTTTCAAGCACGATGCCCGGGCAGGTGCCAACCACTTGCAGCGCACCCATCAGGGCATAGGGATCATTATAACTCCCTCTTGTGATACTGACGAGTTTGCCAGTAGTGGGTGCCTGTTTCAAGCACGATGCCCAGGCAGGTGCCAACCACTTGCAGCGCGCCCATCAGGGCATAGAGATCACTATAACTCCATCTTGTGATACTGACGAGTTGGCCTATAGTGGGTGCCTGTTTCAATCACGATGCCCAGGCAGGTGCCAATCACTTGCAGCGCTCCCATCAGGGCATAGGGATCATTAGAACTCCCTCTTGTGATACTGACGAGTTTGCCTGTAGCGTGCGCGTGTTTCAAGCACAATAGCTAGGCGATTGCCCACCACCTGCAAAGCACCTGACAGGGCTTGCCGGACATCTCTCAAGGCCTCGCTGTCCTTGTCCTCCGCCCAAGTAGCATCTGCAAGCATACCCAAGGAAAATCTGTTCTCCTCGTCAACGCCCCTGACTGAGGGTGCCCGGCTGTCTGTGTCAGACCCTCCCTTGTCAGAACTTGAATCAGAATGGACGTGGTGCTGGATCCTACATATTGCTGGATCTGATGCTGGATCTAAACTGGTGCTGGGACTGATCTGCTGTTGGATCTGATCCCCGAGCTGATCTGTTGTTGAATCTAATGATGGATCTGATTTCATGCTAGAGTTCTTCTGTAGTTGGAGTTGATGCTGGAGCTCTTCAATCTGCTCCACACTAGTAGCCAAGCCACGAATGAGTTGCTCCAGCTGTGTAGTGTCAGACCAGCCTGATGAGAGCCTCCGTGCATCCTGGGCCAAAACATGAAGCGCGTTCAGCACTGCTGCTAAGGCAGCCGCATCTTCACCACCTTGGAGGCCCCCAAGCTGCTGACCTGGCGTGCACATGCCTAGATTGGCAGTGCCAAAGCCTTGCCATCGAGGGGACAAGGCCTCTGCTGCAGCACTAAACTTCAAGAAGCTGCTGAGGGCAACGCTTAAAGCGGAACATTCCTGACCTGACCTGGCGGCTCCTGCTCTCCCTGCAGCCCAGGTCGCCAAGATGGTGAAGAAGCTTATGTCCACTTGCCCCGAGCAGCTGCATGCTACTCCCACTTGGGAAAAGTAATCCCCTTCTGGGACATCTGCACACAAAGTTGAATTGAAATCGCCAACTTAAAATCAAAGTAAAAGGAAAGTTCCGGGATATGGTAAGTAAAAAATGCGAAGATAAAACACACAGTTACAATACCTTGAAGTCACTGGGTGAACGCAGGTCCTCCATCGAATACTTCTGGTTCACGATTCGACGGGACCAGTTCATCTCTAAAAGAAGTTTCAACTACCCCCTCATGTTGAACTATACAAGTTCTTGACGATTCAAGGTTGATAAAGTCTCTTTATCCTGGAAGATTACCCCTGGAATGGACCACAAACAGGCTACTCAGGAACACATTCTGGCTACCTCTAAAACTACCCCCCTGGAATGGAACACATGCAGGCTACCCACACAGATTACCTGTGGAATGGATACAAACAGGCTACCCAGGAACACATTCAGGCTACCTACACAGGCTACCTCTAAAGCTCCCCCTGGAATAGAACACATACAGGCTACCCACACAGGCTACCTCTATAGCTCCCCCTGGTATAGAACACATACAGGCTACCCACACAGGCTACCTTTAAAGCTCCCCCTGGTATAGAACACATACAGGCTACCCACACAGGCTACCTCTAAAGCTCCCCCTGGTATAGAACACATACAGGCTACCCACACAGGCTACCTCTAAAGCTCCCCCTGGAATAGAACACATACAGGCTACCCACACAGGCTACCTCTAAAGCTCCCCCTGGTATAGAACACATTCAGGCTACCCACACAGGCTACCTCTAAAGCTCCCCCTGGTATAGAGCACATACAGGCTACCCACACAGGCTACCTTTAAAGCTCCCCCTGGTATAGAACACATACAGGCTACCCACACAGGCTACCTCTAAAGCTCCCCCTGGAATAGAACACATACAGGCTACCCACACAGGCTACCTCTAAAGCTCCCCCTGGTATAGAACACATACAGGCTACCCACACAGGCTACCTTTAAAGCTCCCCCTGGTATAGAACACATACAGGCTACCCACACAGGCTACCTTTAAAGCTCCCCCTGGTATAGAACACATACAGGCTACCCACACAGGCTACCTTTAAAGCTCCCCCTGGTATAGAACACATACAGGCTACCCACACAGGCTACCTTTAAAGCTCCCCCTGGTTAGAACACATACAGGCTACCCACACAGGCTACCCACACAGGCTACCTCTAAAGCTCCCCCTGGAATATAACACATACAGGCTACCCACACAGGCTACCTCTAAAGCTCCCCCTGGTATAGAACACATACAGGCTACCCACACAGGCTACCTTTAAAGCTCCCCCTGGTATAGAACACATACAGGCTACCCACACAGGCTACCTCTAAAGCTCCCCCTGGTATAGAACACATACAGGCTACCCACACATGCTACCCACACAGGCTACCTCTAAAGCTCCCCCTGGAATAGAACACATACAGGCTACCCACACAGGCTACCTCTATAGCTCCCCCTGGTATAGAACACATACAGGCTACCCACACAGGCTACCTTTAAAGCTCCCCCTGGTATAGAACACATACAGGCTACCCACACAGGCTACCTTTAAAGCTCCCCCTGGTATAGAACACATACAGGCTACCCACACAGGCTACCTTTAAAGCTCCCCCTGGTATAGAACACATACAGGCTACCCACACAGGCTACCTTTAAAGCTCCCCCTGGTATAGAACACATACAGGCTACCCACACAGGCTACCTCTATAGCTCCCCCTGGTATAGAACACATACAGGCTATCCACACAGGCTACCTCTATAGCTCCCCCTGGTATAGAACACATACAGGCTACCCACACAGGCTACCTCTATAGCTACCCCTGGTGTAGAACACATACAGGCTACCCACACAGGCTACCTCTATAGCTCCCCCTGGTATAGAACACATACAGGCTACCTACACAGGCTACCTCTATAGCTCCCCCTGGTATAGAACACATACAGGCTACCCACACAGGCTACCTCTATAGCTCCCCCTGGTATAGAACACATACAGGCTACCCACACAGGCTACCTCTATAGCTACCCCTGGTGTAGAACACATACAGGCTACCCACACAGGCTACCTCTATAGCTCCCCCTGGAGTAGAACACATACAGGCTACCCACACAGGCTACCTCTATAGCTCCCCCTGGTATAGAACACATACAGGCTACCCACACAGGCTACCTCTAAAGCTCCCCCTGGAATAGAACACATACAGGCTACCCACACAGGCTACCTCTATAGCTACCCCTGGAACGGATACATGCACATACCTGCAGCCTCCAGCCAGCCCTCTTCCTCCTCCTCTTCCAAACGTCCATGCAGCTGCATGCCACCTCTCTCGTGTCTTCTGCCCAAGCGCTCCTTATCAGAGCCCTGATTCATCACTCCAACAGGGTCTAAGCTGCACTCCGAAGCATCCCCATCTTGACCCACTGGTGCACCGGAAGGCACCCAGCCACCTCCAGGCTTCCAGTGCAACAAGCTTGCCCCAGGTGCTAGCTCGGCTGCATGACGGTCAGGCTGATGATCCACGACTAAGCTCTCTAACCACTTCTGTACATCCCTCCCCAAGGCTTCGACCAGGCCAGCAGAGCCTCGGGCTTCCCGATGGCTGTATGCCTGGGCGACACGCAGCTTGGCCCGAGTAGAAAGCTCTGGGATACTGCTCACAAGCACTGCCTCTGCAGCCTCCAATAGCTCGGCATGGGGACTGGCGTGGCCTGAAAAAGCCCAAACCAGCTCTGCTAGCTGCAAGGGCGTGGGCCCAGGTTCTCCAGAAAGGGCAGGCTTGCATAAGGCCAGAGTGGCTTGATCACCCAGCTTCCGGATGGCTACCGCATCCGAGGGCTCGCCCATGCTGCTTGCAAGCGCGAGGTCGCGCAGCTGGGTAATGGAGGCAGGTGATACACCGGGGTGAGAAGACTCGCTCAAGTACCTGCTTGCGGGCCCAAGGAGGTGTGGTGAGCGAAGGTCAGGAACTTGGAAGTTGTAGTTATGGTGAAGAAGTGACTAGTGCTTTTCTTTTCGGCTACGAGCATCAGCTTCTAGGTTAACCCCTGACCAGATTCGTTCAAGCACCTGCTTGCGGGCCCAAGGAGGTGTGGTGAGCGAGGGTCAGGAATTTGAAAGTTGTAGTTCTGGTGGCAGAGTGACCAGTGCTTCTCTTTTCGGCTACGAGCATCAGCTTCTAGGTAAAACCCTGACCAGATTCGTTCAAGCACCTGCTTGCGGGCCCAAGGAGGTGTGGTGAGCGAGGGTCAGGAACTTGAAAGTTGTAGTTATGGTGGCAGAGTGACCAGTGCTTCTCTTTTCGGCTACGAGCATCAGCTTCTAGGTAAACCCCTGACCAGATTCGTTCAAGCACCTGCTTGCGGGCCCAAGGAGGTGTGGTGAGCGAGGGTCAGGAACTTGCAAGTTGTAGTTCTGGTGGCAGAGTGACCAGTGCTTCTCTTTTCGGCTACGAGCATCAGCTTCTAGGTAAAACCCTGACCAGATTCGTTCAAGCACCTGCTTGCGGGCCCAAGGAGGTGTGGTGAGCAAGGGTCAGGAACTTGCAAGTTGTAGTTATGGTGGCAGAGTGACCAGTGCTTCTCTTTTCGGCTACGAGCATCAGCTTCTAGGTAAACCCCTGACCAGATTCGTTCAAGCACCTGCTTGCGGGCCCAAGGAGGTGTGGTGAGCGAGGGTCAGGAACTTGCAAGTTGTAGTTCTGGTGGCAGAGTGACCAGTGCTTCTCTTTTCGGCTACGAGCATCAGCTTCTAGGTAAACCCCTGACCAGATTCGTTCAAGCACCTGCTTGCGGGCCCAAGGAGGTGTGGTGAGCGAGGGTCAGGAACTTGCAAGTTGTAGTTCTGGTGGCAGAGTGACCAGTGCTTCTCTTTTCGGCTACGAGCATCAGCTTCTAGGTAAACCCCTGACCAGATTCGTTCAAGCACCTGCTTGCGGGCCCAAGGAGGTGTGGTGAGCAAGGGTCAGGAACTTGCAAGTTGTAGTTATGGTGGCAGAGTGACCAGTGCTTCTCTTTTCGGCTACGAGCATCAGCTTCTAGGTAAACCCCTGACCAGATTCGTTCAAGCACCTGCTTGCGGGCCCAAGGAGGTGTGGTGAGCGAGGGTCAGGAACTTGCAAGTTGTAGTTCTGGTGGCAGAGTGACCAGTGCTTCTCTTTTCGGCTACGAGCATCAGCTTCTAGGTAAAACCCTGACCAGATTCGTTCAAGCACCTGCTTGCGGGCCCAAGGAGGTGTGGTGAGCGAGGGTCAGGAACTTGCAAGTTGTAGTTCTGGTGGCAGAGTGACCAGTGCTTCTCTTTTCGGCTACGAGCATCAGCTTCTAGGTAAACCCCTGACCAGATTCGTTCAAGCACCTGCTTGCGGGCCCTAGGAGGTGTGGTGAGCGAGGGTCAGGAACTTGCAAGTTGTAGTTCTGGTGGCAGAGTGACCAGTGCTTCTCTTTTCGGCTACGAGCATCAGCTTCTAGGTAAACCCCTGACCAGATTCGTTCAAGCACCTGCTTGCGGGCCCAAGGAGGTGTGGTGAGCAAGGGTCAGGAACTTGCAAGTTGTAGTTATGGTGGCAGAGTGACCAGTGCTTCTCTTTTCGGCTACGAGCATCAGCTTCTAGGTAAACCCCTGACCAGATTCGTTCAAGCACCTGCTTGCAGGCCCAAGGTGGTGTGATGAGCGAGGGTCAGGAACTTGCAAGTTGTAGTTCTGGTGGCAGAGTGAATGGTGCTTTCATTTTCAGCTACGAGCATCAGCTTCTAGGCAGCACCCTGAGCCAGCCATTGGGCAAAGCACAAAGATTTCAGCAGTGATAGAAAACTAATAAGGCCAGCTTCCAGGTGCACTAGACAGCCTTATGTTTAGCTAAGTAGACAGGCAAGGGAGCTGCCTAGAAGCTGCAGTTTGTAACTGAAAAGAAAAGCTCCGGAAGTAACAAACACATGATAAGTCTCACATGGCCCTGCAGGACCTCAAGGGAGGAAGCCGAGAGGCCCCCCTAAAAGGGGCTACTCCTGTTCCATACACTGTAGCCCAGAGACCCCCTAAAAGGGGCTACTACTGTTCCATACACTGCAGCCGATATGGCCCCCTAAAAAGGGCTACTTCTGTTCCATACACTGTAGCCCAGAGCCCCCCCTAAAAGGGGCTACTCCTGTTTCATAAACTGTAGCTCGCATTGCAGCATTTGGAGTCCAGTAGGGCACCAGGAAAATATCATCATCATCATCATCATCATCATACATACGTTTGAATAGACAGAACAGAACACCATGAGCAATGCAACGCAAGCCTACAAAATTGTGAGTGGTTCCTGAGGTGCTTCTGTCGACAGCATCCATACCGCCAGGAATTTGTTCTCCTGCTGTATAAAGCGAACCCTATGTTTGACCCCATTTTGGCCTCAATTGCCGCTATATGAAAAAATTGCCCTAAATGGCTCGTAAAAGCTTTAACACGCTGTCCTTACAGGAGGCCTAAAACCATGAAGTTAGAAAAATCCCACTTTCACACTTCAAAAAAGAATGTGCAGGGCCGGAGAAGGGGGGTGGGGTGGGTAGGTGGTTGAGGGGTGGGGGGGACAGGACATATGTTAATATGTTCTTTTTTTTGAATGCTGATGCTGCTGCCTAAGCCGGAGGGCAACCTGAAAGGTTGGAGCTATGCAGCCAATTATCCCTGCATACAGCCTACACACGACCATAGAAACCTTCGGACAACATCTGTGACCAATCCAGCATGGTAGAGGAGCATGTCAAGGTTGCAGGCTGTGCCACGGGCTGGCCACCTCAACCTCACCCCTCGTAACAAGGCATCCTTTTTATTCTTTCAACAGCACCTGTACACCTGTCAACAGCACCTATACACCTGTCAACAGCACCTATACATCTGTCAACAGCACCTATACACCTGTCAACAGCACCTATACCCCTGTCAACAGCACCTATACACCTGTCAACAGCACCTATACACCTGTCAACAGCACCTATACACCTGTCAACAGCACCTACACACCTGTCAACAGCACTATACACCTGTCAACAGCACCTATACACCTGTCACAGCAACCTATACACCTGTCAACAGCACCTATACACCTGTCAACAGCACCTATACACCTGTCAACAGCACCTATACACCTGTCAACAGCACCTATACACCTGTCAACAGCACCTATACACCTGTCAACAGCACCTATACACCTGTCAACAGCACCTATACACCTGTCAACAGCACCTATACACCTGTCAACAGCACCTATACACCTGTCAACAGCACCTACTACACCTGTCAACAGCACCTATACACCTGTCAACAGCACATATACACCTGTCACAGCACCTATACACCTGTCAACAGCACCTATACACCTGTCACAGCACCTATACACCTGTCAACAGCACCTATACACCTGTCAACAGCACCTACAACCTGTCAACAGCACCTATACACCTGTCAACAGCACCTATACACCTGTCAACAAGCACCTATACACCTGTCCAACAGCACCTATACACCTGTCAACAGCACCTATACACCTGTCAACAGCACCTATACACCTGTCAACAGCACCTATACACCTTCAACAGCACCTATACACCTGTCAACAGCACCTATACACCTGTCAACAGCAACCTATACACCTGTCAACAGCACCTATACACCTGCAACAGCACTATCACCTGTCACAGCACCTATACACCTGTCAACAGCACCCTATACACTGTAACAGCACCTATACACCTGTCAACAGCACCTACACACCTGTCAACAGCACCTATACACCTGTCAACAGCACCTATACACCTGTCAACAGCACCTATACAGCCTACACACGTCCATACAAACCTTCGAACAACATCTGTGACCAATCGAGCATGGTATAGACGCATCTCCAATGATATGGCAACTATATGGAGCAGTTGTGCGGTAGAGTATGAGCCAAGCTTCTGATGAACTGAGAGCGCCAGTGCTCGGAAGAGTTTCAGGTCGTGAGGAGGAGCTAAGTCCCTCATGGCCTCCAGTGCACACAACACCTCCTCTGGCTGCAGAGAGCTTGACTTGAGCACCAAATACCTGCGAAGCGAAAGGATTGGGGACAAGATAACAATCTCACACCTGGAAGCCAATCACCATCCACTTGCTGTTAATATGTTATCAATGGAAAAGGTTCAAGGTCGCGATAATGGACCTAAGTCCCTCATGGCCTCCAGTGCACACAACACATCCTCTGGCTGCAGAAAGCCTGACTTGAGCACCAAATACTTGCAAGGCAAAATAATCGGTGACAAGATTAAAAGCTGACACATAATCACCATCTTACTGCTGCTACTGACAATGTTGTAAAGTTTCAGGTTGCGAGTAGGACCAAAATCCCTTGTAGTCTGTTTTTATCAAGGGCTTGCTTGCATGTGGAACACTGGCAAACGCATGCAATGCACCGACTAGTTCAGCACCACTCCAGCTCGACCGGACCAGAGCCGCACCACATGCACCCCCCAACCCTCAAACCCCAACCCCGTTCCTCCACCCCTCCAAAGCCACCCCTAGAGATTGTGTTCATCAAGGCCTTGCTTGCATGTGGAAAGCTAGCAAACGCGTGCAAAGTGCCAACTACTTCAGCACCACTCCAGCTTGACCGGACCAGAGCTGCACCACGTGCACCCCCCAACCTTCATCCCCAACCCCCCAGAGACACACCTAGAGATTGTGTTCATCAAGGCCTTGCTTGCTTGTGGACCGTTGGGGAGGGAGAAATGAAGGGGGAAGGGGGGGGGTCTTTAGGTAGAGGGGTCACATGCCCCCCCCCCCCCCAACCTATCAACTTCCCATCCTCCTCCCCCCCAACCCCGATCTCCCCCCGACTCGCCATCCACCAACCTGGAGGTTGTATTCACCAAGGGCTTGCTTGCATGCGAAACGCTGGCAAACGCGTGCAAAGCACGTACTACTTCAGCGCCACTCCAGCTTGACCGGACCAGAGCCGCACCACATGCACCCCCCAACCCTCAACCCCAACCCTGTTCCTCCGACCCCCCAGAGACACACCTGGAAATTGTGTTCATCAAGGGCTTGCTTGCATGTGGAATGCTGGCAAACGCATGCAAGGCACCAACTAGTTCAGCGCCACTCCAGCTTGACCGGACCAGAGCTGCACCACGTGCACCCAAATTGGCATATGTGGTCGTCTGAGAGTGGCCTAGCTGGACGAGGGCATGGAGTGCTGACTGCCACTGGGTGGAGTCAAGCTGCTGTAATGCCTCGGGGCTGCATGTGCAAGGAGTTGAGGTCGAAGGGGTTAGGGGAGTGACTGGTGAGGTTGAGGGTTGGGGATGCTGGGTCTGACTTGGGATGGTAGGGGGGGGTGACGGTGGAACGTGTGCAAAAGTATGACACTAGCTTGCCTAGCTGGACGAGCGCATGGGGTGCTGACTGCCACTGGGTGGAGTCAAGCTGCTGTAATGCCACGGGACTGCACATGCAAGGTGTCAAGGTCGAAGGGGTTAGGGGAGTGACTGGTGAGGTTGTGGGTTGGGGATGCTGGGGGTGACTTGGATTGGTAGTGGAGGGTGGTAGGTGAGCACAAGTATGGCGATAGCTGGCCTGGGTGGACGAGAGCATGGAGTGCTGACTGCCACTGGGTGGAGCGGAGCTACTGTAGTGCTAGGGGACTGCATGTGCAAGGAGTCAAGGTCGAAGGGGTTAGGGGAGTGACTGGTGAGGTTGTGCGTTGGGGATGCTGGGGGTGACTTGGGTCGGTAGTGGAGGGGGAGGTGAGGGGTAGGAGTAAGGGAGTTTGACGCGTTGGTGCTGGCGCTGGTGTTTGGTGCAAGTGCTGACGCTGGTGCTGAATAAATTGGTGGTGCTGAGAGTGGTGAAAGAGAAAAGGAGCTATGAGATTTTAGATATGAGGTATCAGATTTTATAATTTCAATTTTATATTTGCCCTGCCCCGGAACCCTTTTATGCTAAGCATGAACCAGAATTACCTGCTGAGCAGCTTTCCAGCCATGTCAGCGATAGCTGTGCTCTTGCCTGAGGCTGCACCATAATCCTGTTCCACCTGCCTAGCGGCTGTTGCTGTTCCTCGCCTGGGTGCCAGTTCACCTAGTAGCTGTTGCTGTTCCTCGCCTGGGTGCTGTTCACCCGTTGCTGTTCCTCGCCTGGGTGCCAGTTCACCTAGTAGCTCTGCAAGTGAAGTAGGAGGTAGAAGATCTCCCCTGGAGCATATGGTAGATGCGGCTGCATCCCACCACGATCCCAACTCAGGCTCTGATGCGGGAGCCATAGTTTTTGAATCCAAATTTGAATTCGAATTTGGCAGAGAACTGTGGAGGGGAGCTGATTTTAAGGGCGAAGGGGTGGAGCTGTAAAGGCCTTTTGAATCCAAATTTGAATTCGGATTTGGCAGAGAACTGTGGAGGGGAGCTGAGTGTGAGGGTGAAGGTGAGGAGTCTGATGTGAAGCTGGAGGGGATGGAGGATGATGATGGTGAAGAAACATAAGGGAGGTGCTTGCGACATTGACGAATGATGGCTAGCAGCACCCCAGGTGGGGCTGTGAGAGCTGACGGATGAGATAACATAAGTGGTGCTATCTCCAGGAGTGAGCTGAGCCCGTCGCTAACACCTCCACCTCCACTGCCGTATCCACCTCCACCACTGCCCCCGCCGCCGCCGCCAGTGGCACCACCACCAGTACTGCCACTCTCATTGACGGCAGACAGCATCAAGGCGTAGTCCCCAATGCTGAGCTTAGAGTCCCGTGCACGGGCCGCACATAGAGATGCCAAGCGATCGAACAGCGGCGGGTTTGAGACTCCTAGTTGAGCAAATGCGCTTGCTAGCCGAGCAGCCTGAGTTGCGGATGGCAGCATGTGGGAGGGACGGGGCAGCAGGTGAGCAGATTGAATGCCCGTGTGTCCCACCCCTTCCCCTTGCCTGGATACCTGGGCAGCTGAGTCCAACATGTCCACCCCTTGCCTGGATGCCGGGGCAGCTGATGCCAACATGTCTGCCAAGGCGTTGCCAGCAGCCATAAATAAATGTGGCGCATGGTGCTGGGCAGCTTGGTAGGCATGAAGTAGTTGGAGAATGCTTAAGGGGCTAAGCTGGGTGACTAAGGAGGCGGCTAGGTCTGTGACAGAGTGGGTGGGCTGGGGTGAAGGTGATAGGGTGGATGAGATGGGGTGGATGGACTGCAGGTGACCCTCTGGGCTGGGGTGAGGCTGGGGGAGAGGAGAGAGGCTATTAGAAGCGGCCTGAGCTGGTATTGCCTGGAGGCGACCCGCAGGAAGAGGGCTGAGGGTGGAGGAGGATTCCGCTGCCACCGGTGCTGCTTGTAGCAGTGCATCGGCAATGGAAGACAAGAGGGCGGGGTTGCTGCGGCCACTAGTGCTCACTGCTAGCGCCAGTCGAACAAGCAGGCCAGCATCTAGTTCCGACACCTGCAGTGGCCGAGCTCGCTGCACCTGGTGTAGCCCTGCCTCTGCAGCAGTAAGGGGATGGTGGTGTTGGTGGTGTTGGTAGTGGTGTTGGTGGTGTTGATGATGTTGGCGTAGCAATGCCTCTGTTCATGGTGTTGGTGTTGGTGTTGGTGGTGTTGGTGGTGTTGGTGTTGGTGTTGGTGGTAATGTTGGTGGTTTTGGTGGTGTTGGTAGTGTCGGTGTTGCTGGTGTTGGTGTCTTAGGTGTCTTTGGTGTCAGTGGTGTTGGTGGTGGTAGTGGTGGTGTTGGAGTTGGTGGTGATGGTGTTGGTGTTGGTGTTCATGGGTTGATGTTGTGGGGGGGGAGGGGGGGGGTGGGGGGCGGGGGGGGGGGCGAGGGGGGGGGGGGGAGGAGGGAGGGGGCGGGACGAGGGGTCGGGGAGGGGGGGGGGGGGGGGGGGGAGCGGGGGGGGGGGGGGGGGGAAGGGGGCAAGGAGGGGGGGGGGGGGGGCAGGGGGTGGGGGGGTGGGGGAGGACCGGAGGGGGGCGGGGGGGCGGGAGGGAAGGGGGGGGGGGGGAAGAGGGGGGAGGTAGGTGGGGAGTCCGGGAGGGGGGGAGTTGGGGGGGGTGGGGGGGGGGGGGGTGGGGGGGGTGGGGGGAAGGGGGGAAGGTGGGGGGGGGGGTGTTGGTTGTTGTTGGTGTTGTTGTTGGTGGTGGGGATGGTGGTTTTGGTGTTGTTGTTGTTGTTGTTGTTGGTGGTGGTGGGGGATGGGGTTTGTTGTTGTTGGTGGTGTGGGGATGATGTTGGTGGTGTTGTTGTTGGTGTTGTTGGTAGTGTTGGTGTTGTTGGTAGTGTGGGGATGGTGGTGTCAGTGTTAGTGGTGGGGATTGTGTTGGTGTTGGTGATGTTGTTTTTATTGTTGTTGTTGTTGTTGTTGGGGATGGTGGGGATAGTGGGGATAGGGGACAGTACCCCCCCTTCCACCACCACCACCATCCCCACACTGTTGGGGTGCTCATCTTCACTGCTCTGCCCCTGTTGCAGCAATGCCTCTGCCCGCAGTGACATGGCTGTGTGGAGGGGCTCATCAACCTGATGCGTCACCACCACCACCACCGCCACCATCACCCCCCCCCCCCCCCCCCCCCCCCCCCCCCCCCCCCCCCCCCCCCCCCCCCCCTCCTCCAACCACCACCACCATCCCCCCTCACCTTCACTGCTCCGCCCCTGTTGCAGCAATGCCTCTGCCCGTTGTGACATGGCTGTGTGGAGGGGCTCATCCACCTGATGCGTCCGAGAACATGCTTCCTTGACCACCACGATATCTCTCAAGCTCAGGGAGCCCACCTCATAGCGCAACTGCACACATGCACGCTGAACCAAGCGTGCAACTGCTTGGTCAAGCATTGGTAGTTGATGGGGGGCACTCTTGCGGCTGGAGCTTGGCTGGGTTGAGGGGAGGCCCTCTGATCGGTCGAGCCCATGCGGTTGAGGGGAAGCTCTCTTGTGGCTCGAGCTTGGCTGATTCACACTATGTACAGGGCCTAGGTCTTGTTGGAGATCTAGGCCTTTCTGGGGGCCTAGGACTTGTTGGGGACCTAGGCCTAGCAGTGGTGGCCTGGAGGGCAGAGGAGGCAGGATGAGGGTGCACAGCTCCAGTGCCTTGGTCAGTTCTCTGGCTCCGAGGCTCATGCAGCTAAGGGTGGCAAAGTCTAGGACGGCGGTGAACACGGGTGGCAGCTCTGGTGGGAGCTGATTGCCCATGAGTGACCGCAAGGCCGCAGCTGTTGCTATCACTGCACCAGCAATCCTTCCCTCTGCAGGTAAGCAACACATTGGTGTAGTGTGGTGTGGTCTGGTTGGACGGCTTGTGGTGTGGTGGGTTGTGGTGGGTTGTGGTGGGTTGGCATTGTTGTTGTTGATGATGGTGTAGTCTTGGTGTCTCTCTGCAGGCAAGCTACACAGCAAGGGGGCCAATTAAGAGTGTTCGGTGTGTTTCAGGTGTCTTCGATGTTGACGGCTGCAAACACGGCTGGCGGCGCTGGTGGGAGCAGCTTGCCCATCAGTCGAAGTAAGGCGGCAGCTGTTGCTATCACTGCACCAGCATTCCTTCCCTCTGCAGGTAAGCAACACATTGGTGTAGTGTGGTGTGGTCTGGTTGGGCGGCTTGTGGTGTGGTGGGTTGTGGTGGGTTGTGGTGGGTTGGTATTGTTGTTGTTGATGATGGTGTAGTCTTGGTGTCTCTCTGCAGGCAAGCTACACAGTAAGGGGGCCAATTAAGAGTGTTTGGTGTGTTTTAGGTGTCTTTGATGTTGACGGCTGCCATCACGGCTGGCGGCGCTGGTGGGAGCTGATTGCTCATCAGTCGAAACAAGGCCGTAGCTGTTGCTATCACTTCACCAGCATTCCTTCCCTCTGCGAGCAAGCAACACATTGGTGTGGTGGGTTGTGGTGGGTTAGTATTGTTGTTGTTGTTGTTGTTGTTGTTGTTGTTGTTGTTGTTGTTGATGGTGTGGTCTTGGTGTGTTGGTGTTGCTGCTGGTGGTTGTTTTGGTTGTGGTGTGTTGGTATTGTTGTTGGTGTGGTGTTGTTGCTGGTGGTTGTTTTGATTGTGGTGTGTTGGTGTTGTTGGTGTTGTTGGTGTTGTTGGTGTTGTTGGTGTTGTTGGTGTGTTGTTGGTGATGGTGGTTGTTTTGGTTGTGGTGTGTTGGTATTGTTGTTGATGGTGTTGTTGCAGGTGTGGTGTTGGTGTGGTGGTGGTTGTTTTGGTTGTGGTGTGCTAGGGGGCTCACCTTCACTGCTCCTCCACTCCTCCCTGCTACTCAGCAAACGCGTCGCGACAGCAGAAGCCAGCACCTTATCTTGATAGCCTAGCTTGGCAAAGCTGCCAGCTACGACCAACAGCTCTTGGGGAGTCTCAAGCTCCTGCTGCCTGGCAAGCAGCTGCTTAGAAGCTTCCGATAGCATCTCTTTCTTCGTGTGGGATTCTGGGGGAAGGGGTACAGGGTACACAGCTGATTTGGGGGCTCATCGGCACCCTTTTCTTTGGCTTCAAAGGGGACGTTGTGGGTGAAAGGGGTGTCAAAAGGGTACAGAAAAGGGCTAGAAAAGGGCTGGAAAAGGGCTGGAAAGGGGCTGGAAAAAGGCTGGAAAAGGGCTGGAAAAGGGCTGGAAAAGGGCTGGAAAAGGGCTGGAAAAGGGCTGGAAAAGGCTGGAAAAGGGCTGGAAAAGGGCTGGAGAAGGGCTGGAAAAAGGCTGGAAAAGGGCTGGTCAAGGGCTGGAAAAAGGCTGGAAAAGGGCTGGAAAAGGGCTGGAAAAGGGCAGAAAAGGGCTGGAAAAGGGCAGAAAAGGGTTGGAGAAGGGCAGAAAAGGGCTGGAAAAGGGCAGAAAAGGGTTGGAAAAGGGCAGAAAAGGGCTGGAAAAGGGCTGTCTAAAGGGTGCGGAAGACCGCCTAAACTTGCAGTGGTAGGATAAGGAAACGAGTGAGGACAGGAATGCAGGAAAAATAAATAAGAAAATAAATAAATAGCAATAAATAAATAAATACCTGCACTTTGTCCTTTCATTGTTTGACAACATTTACATTTGCCCTGGTAATGATCTGGATTGCCGAAGACGGCGAGCAGCCAAATTGCTGGCTGGAACAATGTTCTCAAGATCAAGTTCCTAACATATCAACAACAACATCCAGCAACCCAGAGTGCCCCGAAAACTAACGAGTCCTATGCAGCGTCGCAAGCGACACAGAAAATTGGCGGAGAGTGTTGCCAACCAAACGACAGGTGGCAACGGGCTGGAGCTGACCGAAGCCAGTTATTTATGAGGCAGTTGGCTGATATGTCAGGCTTCGATATTTTGGTCGGTCGGACGCACAGACGGACAACAGGGTGAATAAGGGGGCTCCCGCCCCCCAGGAGGGGGGGCTCCGCCAAAAATGCACTGTTGGGGTACGCCACAATTTTAACCCAACAGTACATTTACAGGGTGATAAACATCATTAATTGTCATCGTAATTAATATACATAATTGTTATCGTAGTTAACATACGTAATTACTATCGTGATAAACAAACGTAATTATTATATTGAGATTGCGGTCACCGCGCGATATCCTCCTTGACAACCCTACAACTTCAAAAAAGAAGACACCACATTCAACTGCTTGGTAGATGTGTAATGCAGTTTCATTGGTCTTACCCTCTGCAAACTTCAGTTTCATTGCTCTTCCCCTTCAGTTACATTGCTGTTCCCCTCTTATAAGCAAACTTGGTGATACGCTCACACTACACCTATCTGTACTCATGAGAGAAAGTAGCTACACCATGCAGTAAAAACCCAGTGCCCTGCATCCCACAGCTCACACCCTGCACCATTCACCCATTACCATTCAACCGGCACCCTGCACCCTGCACCCATCACCCTGCACCATTCACCCAGCACCTTGCACCCTACACCCCGGGCCAGCACCCAGCACCTAACCCCCTGCACCATTCACCCTGCACCATTCAACCGGCACCCTGCATCCTGCACCCACCACCCTGCACCATTCACCCAGCACCTTGCACCCGACACCCCGGGCCAGCACCCTGCACCTAGGCCCCTCCACCATTCACCCTGCACCTGGCACCCAGCACCATTTACCCAGCACCCTGCACCTATCACCCAGCACCATTCACCCATCACCCTGCACCATTCACCCAGCACCTTGCACCCTGCACCCAACACCCCGGGCCAGCACCCTGCACCTAACCCCCTGCACTTACCCCCTCCACCATTCACCCTGCACCTGGCACCCTGCACCATTTACCCAGCACTCTGCAACCAGCACCATTCACCCTGCACCCAGCAACCCGGGCCAGCACCCTGCACCTAACCCCCTGCACCTAACCCCCTGCACCATTCACCCTGCACCTAGCACCTAACCCCCTGCACCATTGACCCTGCACCTAGCACCCTGCACCATTTACTCATCACCCAGCAACCAGCACTATTCACCCTGCACCATTCACCCTGCACCCAGCACCCTGCACCATTCACCCTGCACCCAGCACCCTGCACCATTGACCCTGCACCCAGAACCCTGCACCATTGACCCTGCACCCAGCACCATTCACGCAGCACCCTGCACCATTCACCATTCACCCTGCACCCAGCACCATTGACCCTGCACCCAGCACCATTCACCCTGCACCCAGCACCCTGCACCATTGACCCTGCACCCAGCACCATTCACGCAGAACCCTGCACCATCCACCCAGCACCCTGCATCATTCACCCTGCACCCAGCACCCTGCACCATTCACCCTGCACCCAGCACCATTCACGCAGCACCCTGCACCATTCACCATTCACCCTGCACCCTGCACCATTCACCCAGCACCCTGCACCATTCACCCTGCACCATTCACCCAGCACCCTTCACCCTTCACCCAGCACCCTGCACCATTCACCCTGCACCCAGCAACCTGCACCATTCACCCAGCACCATTCACCCAGCACCCTGCACCATTCACCCCGCAACCTGCACCATTCACCCTGCACCTAGCACCCTGCACCATTCTCCCTGCACCCTGCACCATTCACCCTGCACCCAGCACCCTGCACCATTCACCCTGCACCATTCACCTATGTGCACGCCTTGCTCCATGGCCAAAGCTGCTACAGCGTTGACCACCAGTGGCAAGGCAAGTCCATCCATGCTTCCCTGGGTGGACAGCCTGGCAACCACTGTTCCCCACTCACGACTGCCACCGCACCTCAGGCCAGCCATGGCCATCGCCATGTGCACTGCCTCTGCCGAACCTAGCATGTGGAGGTCCTGGGAGGCTAAGGTGGCCAGACAGCGCCACAGAGACGGAGATGTTTGAAGCAGCGAAACAGATTGGGGGGCCTGGGAGGGGTCAAACAAAAGCAATATGGTTGATTGGTACACACAGCTGTTAAAATGTATATATTGCAGGCATGTGGAGGTCCCAGGAGACTAAGGTGGCCAGGCAGTGACACAGAGACGGGTGTGCTAAACGCAGCGAGGCAGATTGGGGGGCCTGGGAGAGGTAAAACAAGAGCAATATGGCTGATCGGTACACACAACTGTTAAAATGTATCAATTGCAGGCATGTGGAGGTCCTTAGAGGCCAAGGTGACCAGACAGCGCCACAGATGTGGGCATGCTTAATGCAGCGAGGCAGAGTGGGGGGCCTGGGAGGGGCAAGCAAGTTGTCCATGAATACACACTGTTTTTATGGTCTAAACAAGAGCAATTTGGCTGTTTGGTACACATAACTGTTAAAATGTTAAAATTGCAGGCATGTGGAGGTCCTTAGAGGCCAAGTTGGCCAGGCAGCGCCACAGATGTGGGCATGCTTGAGGCAGCGAGGCAGAGTGGGAGGCCTGGGAGGGGCAAGCAAGTTGTTCATGATTACACATTGGTTAAATGGTTCAAACAAGAGCAATCTGCCTGATTTGTTCACACAACTGATAAAAAGTATAGATCCCAGGCATGTGGAGGCCCTTAGAGGCCAAGGTGGCCAGGCAGTGAGCACCAGCAGCTTGAGGGAGTAATCAGGGATTTGGTTTTCACAAACGTGTGTAACATATGACATCCATGATTCCATGTGCAAAATGCATGTTTCCTGAAGGACCCCCCCTAAAAAAGGCGAAAGGACCTTCCCACTTCGCGCCGTGATTATCTTTGCCCAGCGCTAAAATTGTAATAAGGATCCCGTTCTAAGAGGAAACCTTATTACAATTTGTTTTTTGCCTCCTCTTAGAACAGGATCCTTATTATGACTTAAGCGCTGGGCAAATATAATCACGGCGCGAAGTCGGAAGGTCCTTTCGCCTTTTTTAGGGGGGGTCCTTCAGGAAACATGCATTTTGCACATGGAATCATGGATGTCATACGTTACACACGTTTGTAACAACTTCGTCAAGCCTCTGAGCCACAAGTCTTGCACTAAAAGAAAAGCTAAAATGACCTAAGTCAGAAACTTCAGTCTGAGAGCTGGGATCTCAAATCAGGTCTCGTATGCATTTTGTTAATTTTGGCCAAAACGGGGTCTCATATTACGATCGTAATGTATTATTGAAAAAATCCCTGAGAGCAAAATCTCAGCATGAAACTTTTCCTACAGATGAGGACAGCTAGAAACTCGTATCAATAATAGCTCTACCTGTATGACCCACAACACATAGTAATCTTGAATGCACCCACCTTGAGTCGGAGACAAGCACCAGCAGCTTGAGAGAGTTCTATACCTACATGACTATCTACCAACGCATTAAGAACAGCTCTACCTGCATGATCCACAACACATGGCAATCGTGATTGTACCCACCTTGAGTCGGAGACAAGCACCAGCAGCTTGAGAGAGTTCTATACCAGCATGACTATCTACCAACGCATTAAGAACAGCTTTACACGTATGACCCACAACACATAGTAATCGTGATTGTACCCACCTTGAGTCGGAGACAAGCACCAGCAGCTTGAGAGAGTTCTATACCAGCATGACTATCTACCAACGCATTAAGAACAGCTTTACACGTATGACCCACAACACATAGTAATCGTGATTGTACCCACCTCACAGACAAGCACCAGTAGCTTGAGAGAGTTCTATACCAGCATGATGTCTACCTACGCAGTAAGAACAGCTCTACATGTATGATCCACAAAACAGAGGACAACTGACTGTACCTTGTGTGTGTGTGTGTGCGTGTGTGTGTGTGTGTGTGTGTGTGTGTGTGTGTGTGTGTGTGGGTGGGGGGGGGCGAAAGCCAACAGAGGACAATTGACTGTACCTTGGAGGCGAAAACAAACTGAGCACAGTTGACTGTACCTTGAAGGGGAAAACCAACAGAGTTTAGTTGACTGTACCTTGGAGGGGAAAACCAACAGAGTTTAGTTGACTATACCTTGGAGGCAAAAACCAACAGAGCATAGTTGACTATACCTTGGAGGGGAAAACCAACAGAGTATACTTCACTGTACCTTTGAGGCGAAAACCAACAGAGTACAATTGACTGTACCTTTGAGGCAAAAATCAACAGCTGTCGGGCGTGCTTGCTGCTGCTCTGTTGCGCAACGGTGCACTCGTTGGCCTCAAGGTGTTTTGCTAGTCGGTGCCATAGGTCTGTGATAAGATGAGATCAGGTGAGGAGGCACTCATTGGTCTTACCGTGATTTACTAGTTAGTGCCATATTTGAGTGGTAAGATTCAGGGGATGGTGCGCACTTGCTTGTTGGTCTTTAGGTGATAGGGTAGTCGGTGCCATAGGTCTGTGGTAAGGTGAGATCAGTTGTGGGGGCACACATGCTTGTTGGCCAACAGGTTGTTGACTAGTTGGTGCTATATTTGAGTGGTAAGATTCAAGGGATGGTGCGCACTTGCTTGTTGGTCGTTAGGTGATAGGGTGGTCGGTGCCATAGGTCTGTGGTAAGATGATATCAGTAGAGGAGGCACTCGTTGGTCTTAAGGTGATTGACTAGTTGGTGCTCTATTTGTGTGGTAAGATTCAGGTGAGGGTGCGCACTCGTTGGCCTCAAGGTCGTTAAGTAATCGGTGCCATAGGTCTGTGGTCAGATTTGGGTGAAGGCATGATATTCTGTGGGAAGATTCAGGTGGGGCAGGATGGGGGAATGATATTCTGTGGTAAGATTCAGTTGATGGAATGATATTCTGGTGTTAGATTCAGGGGGGACAGAGTGGGGGAATGATATTCTGTGGTAAGATTCAGTTGATGGAATGATATTCCGTGGTAAGATTCAGGGGGGACAGAGTGGGGGAATGATATTCTGTGGTAAGATTCAGTTGATGGAATGATATTCTGTGGTAAGATTCAGTTCATGGAATGATATTCTGTGGTAAGATTCAGGGGGAACAGAGTGGGGGAATGATATTCTGTGGTAAGATTCAGTTGATGGAATGATATTCTGTGGTAACATTCAGTTGATGGAATGATATTCTGGTGTTAGATTCAGGTTGGGGAATCATATTCTGTGGTAAAATTCAGGGGAGGCAATAATATGATGTGGTAAGATTCAGGGGGGTGGGGTGTGTGGGTGGGTAGGGGGGACCTTTAGCCTAGTTGGCTACCCCCTGCACTGCTACAAACAACCAAACAAATATACAAACACGCATGCTTACCCCAAACAAATATACAAACACGCATGCTTACCCCAAACAAATATACAAACACGCATGCTTACCCCAAAACAATATACAAAACAGAGCTTACCCCAAACAAATATACAAACACGCATGCTTACCCCAAACAAATATACAAACACGCATGCTTACCCCAAACAAATATACAAACACGCATGCTTACCCCAAACAAATATACAAACAAGCATGCTTACCCCAAACAAATATACAAACACCGAGGCTAACCCAAACCCATATACAAACAAGCATTGCTACCACCAAACAAAATCTAAAAAAAGCAGCTTACCCAAAACAATATACAAACAACATGCTTACCCCAAATAAAGAATATACAAACACGCCGGATTCCCCACAAAAACAAATCTACAAACTCGCATGCTTACCCCAACACAAAATATACAAACAACGCATGCTTACCCCAAGACAAATTACAAAACAAGCATGCTTTCAACCCCAAAAAATGATAAAACCAAGCATTGCTTACCCAAACAATATACAAACACGCATGCTTACCCCAACAAATATACAAACAAGCATGCTTACCCCAAACAAATATACAAACACGCATGCTTACCCCAAATAAATATACAAACAAGCATGCTTACCCCAAACAAATATACAAACACGCATGCTTACCCCAAACAAATATACAAACACGCGTGCTTACCCCAAATAAATATACAAACAAGCATGCTTACCCCAAACAAATATACAAACAAGCATGCTTACCCCAAACAGCATATGTCTTGTCTCCCCATACTGGAGAGACATCCAGTCTAAATATTACATATATGTAGGGTGGATGACATCATACAGACCCCGAATTATTGTAAAATAATGTATGATATCGTATGTGCGATGACGATGGTGGGATCGTTAAGTACTACACCTCGTATGATACCGATGACATATGAAATGTGCTTGACAACCGTATGCATGATATTGTACGACATCATACCATACCCATATTGGATGATATCGTGCTCGACAACCCTGCTGATATGAACTCTTCTTGGCGGATTCCCCCCCCCCAGGGGGCCAGGAGCCCCCAGAGGGACCCCCTTTGTGACGCATGATATTGGAAGACATCATACCATCCCCATATCGTATTATATCATGCTCGAAAACCCTGCTGATATGAACTCTTCTTGGCAGAGTCTCCCCCCACAGGGGGGCAGGACCCCCCAGAGTGACCCCCTTTGTCCGGTTGTTCGTCTGATGTGCTGAAGGTGGTTTTGGTGGTAAGATTCAGGTGATGGTGCGCACTTGTTGGCCTAAAAGGGATAGGCTAGTCGGTGCCATAGGTCTGTGGTAAGATGAGATCAGGAGAGGAGGCACAAGAAACATAACGTTAAATACTAATACTTATACTACTTATAATAGTAATAATGATAATAATAATAATAATAATAATAATAATAATAATAATAATAATAACAACAATTTTTAGATACGCTGTCAACCACGTGGTAGCTTTGCTGAGATTAAGTAGTAGCTCGTCCCCTACCGCCGTAAGACGGGTCTCCCTTAATAACACGCCCCAACAGGCATTATCATTACTTTTTATCTACATACCACAAACTCCGGACCCCCAACGTTTGCAATTTGTCGGGGTTCAGTTCACCAGTGCTTGTCTTTTAAACTGCTTTCCTGTTTATAAGGTTGGGCAAGTCTCTTTAGTCTATTTGGTTACCCCTGGACTGCAAACATACATACATTTGAATGGGCAGAACAATACACGGTGAGCAGTGAGAAGTACGCCTAACAAAAATGAGTGAATCCTAGAATACTCCCGTTGATAAGACCTTTCCTAGCCTGTTGCTGCCCATGGTGTACCAGCTCACGCAGCAGACAACAGTTTTATCAACACAGAACCATGGGTCTAAAAAAAAACATGCATTTGAAGAATCAAAACAATACGCGGCGAGCAGTGAAACGTGAGCGTAATAAAAATGGTTGAATCCTTGAGTGCTCCCGATGAAATTCATACATACATACATAAATACTTACATACAGACAGACAGACACATACAGCAAGTATGAGAGCATCAACCACACCTGCAGAGAGGGACCTCGTTGCAGCCCACCTTGCAGCCCTCAGGCCAGTTAGGGCCAACACAGCATCCGCCACAGTGAGCTGATGCATTCTAGCCTCCAACTCCTTCTCCAAATCCCTTATAAGTCGATTCCTATCCTTTTGCAAGTCCTTCTGCCAGCCTGACCTGCTGCTACCTGGTGAACAGTGGTACACAACTAAGTTGCAGTCCAGCCACACAGTGAACAAAAACACCTTAAAGCAATTCAGGGGATGAACTGGAAAAACATTTCGTACTTTGTCGAGAATTGTCGGGAATTCCAGGCCAAATTGTCGAGAATTCTCGTATTGTCAGGCCAAAATTCTCGACGAAGTACCAAGTACGAGTTCTCGCGGAAAACGGTTTGTCCAGTTCATCCCCTGAATTCCTATAACTGTTCACTGAGAAATAACTAGATAGCCAGCTAGACAACAAACTGTGTAGATCAAATACAGTGAGCCAGCTAGGGCCTGCCCTCGCACCACACAGCATCAAATGTGGTTGGCCAGTGTTTTTTATTTCAGATTTCTGTAGTCCAGGTTGAGTAGCTACTTGGACTATTCAACCCTGATTTCAAGATATTTGCGTAGCCATCGCATGGCGGAGCGCAAAGCGCGGGGGGTCGGGGGGCAGCCTGTCCCAATATCGGGGGGTCTGGGGGGTGTAACATTTGACGGAATGGCGACGGAATGTCGACGCGTCGTCGAAAAAAGAAACATTGTAAGTTGCAGTCCAGCCGCACAGTGAACGAAAACACATCAACTGTTAACTGAGAAATAATTAGATAGCCAGCTAGACAACAAACTATATAGATCAAATACAGTGAGCCAGCTAGGGCCTGTCCTCGCATCACACAGCAGCACATGCGGTTGGCCAGTGTTTTTATTTCAGATTTCTGTAGTCCAGGTTGAGTAGCTACTTGGACTACTCAACCCTGATTTCAGGATATTTGCGTAGCCATTGCATGCCGGAGCGCAAAGCGCGGGGCCTGGGGGGGTTGGGGGGCAGCCTGTCCCGATATCGGGGGGTCCGGGGGGGTGTAATATTCGACAAAATGGCGACGGAATGGCGTCGCATCGTCGAAAAAAGAAACACTGTAAGTTGCAGTCCAGCTACACAGTGAACAAAAACACCTTGACTGTTAACTGAGAAATAATTAGATAGCCAGCTAGACAACAAACTGTATATATCTAGGGGTCAGCTATGTTATATAATATTAGTGAATAAATAATATAATATAATATTAGTCAGAAGAGCCGCCTCACCAGAATTTCGAATTTATTTGAAAAACTAATATTATTGACACACTATAATAATATTAGTGAATATTAGTTTTCCAAACACTAATATTAGTTGCCGTTTCCTATATATATCAAATACAGTGAGCCAGCTAGGGCCTGCCCTCGCATTACACAGCATCACATGTGGTTGGCCCCAGTGCAAGCCAACGGGCTGGCCCCCTCAACCTCACGCCTTGTAATAGGGCGTACTATTTATTCATGTATTTAACATCACATAGCATTGCATAGCATCACATAGCGTCACATAGCTTCACATAGCGTCACATAGCATCACATAGCGTCACATAGCTTCACATAGCGTCACATAGCATCACATAGCGTCACATAGCTTCACATAGCGTCACATAGCATCACATAGCGTCACATAGCATCACATAGCGTCACACAGCATCCCATAGCATCACATGGCATCACATAACATCACATAACAACTGCCACCACCTGACACTCAGCTAAGATTTGTTCCTGTTGCTACCAGACCCATGCAGAGGTACCAGACCTATGTAGATACCAGTCCCTTTAGCCTATTTGACCTATCCCTGGACTGTAACAACGTACATACATACATACATACATACCTGCCACAGCTTTGCCTCCCACCAGGAACCTCTTCTGCATTGTAGTCAGCTGCTGGCATAGGTTTGATATCTGGGCGCTGACATGTTGCTGTGAGTAGGTTGGTATTTGTTTGGATCTTGCTGAGTTCTCAGAGGTGATTGATACCTGGGAGGTGGTTGGGCCAGGTTCTTGTCTGGCAGAGGTGTCGGGGGTGAAGGTGGGATGTGACAGGTTGCCAGTATCCATGTTGGCTGGGTTGCCGAGTCCTGTGGCATGGCTTGCGCTGGTTCCAGTTTGGTTATTGTTGGTAACTGTGTGGCTGCTACTTGCTTCACTATGGGTATTGCTGCTGCTTGTTTCACTATGGGTGTTGCTGGTGCTTGTTTCACGATGGGTGTTGCTGCTGGAAGCATGGCTGTTACTGCTACTGGCATGGCTGTTGCTCCTAGTGAAGGCTGTGCTACAGCTGTTAACTGAGCTTTCAAGCCGACTGCCCACCGCCAGTTCCTTCAAATGAGGGTCCGAGGACCCGGTGATGGAGGTTAGGCGCTGGAACCCCTGGCTCCGGATAGGAGAGCTAGCATGTGTGCTCAGCTGCTGCAAGATTCCATTTAGGACACTATTCAGATACCTGCGCGCATGCAACAGAGGTATAAAAGTCTTGAAATCCCATAAAGTCCATGTGTAGTCATGAATGTATGATATAGCAGCTGCATGAGCCCATGCAGGACGCTATTTATATACATGCACAACAAATGCCTTCACATCCTCTGAATCCCTTGCGTTGCTATTTATGCATGGAACAGTATTATGACGTGGCCGTCTTTGTCATGCTGATAATCACCTGGCCCGCAGACACATAACCAGATGTGGCAGGTGCCGGCAGAAAGGTGCTTCCCAGGAGACGGTGCAGGCCAAGTGTCGGCAGAGATGGTGCTCCTTCGGTATTGCCCACCCCTACGGCCGGCGACAAGTGGCGCCTAGCCGGGTCGCACGTCACAAAATCACCGAGGAGATCGGGTTTGGGGGTGGGTGGGTGGGAGAGAGGGACTAGTTAAGTTTTGAGGAAAGGTAGACAGGGAGAGGTGAAAATGAATCGGGTGTGTGGATTCTTGTTTTACGTGCATGGAGGACTTAGCCTTGGCCAGCCGTGGCCAGCCTGGATCAACCAGGGGCAACCGAGCGCGACCGCCAGATAACCGACAGCTTGGGCAGATGCAAGCTCGTCAACTACCAGCGGCTAGAAGCCATGTCCGAGCACCACCTAAACTTGCGCATCAAGCCATCGTATCAGCTCGCACCCCCTTGGCTGTTGGGATGAGGCCTTGATGAGTCTTTGAGGGGTGCAGGTGCAGGCCGCGGCGTTGGACGCAAGGATGGGCTGTACCAGGTGAGGGCGAGTGCCAGCCTCGGTGTGATACAGCTGCCTCCAACATGACTGATTTTTTTACGTTCCTGATCTGGCCCAAGGAAGTCTGACCGCGGTTCTGATTTTAATTCGCTTCAATCGCCCCTCTCAACCTAGAGTGGGATGTGCAATCTATAGCTGCCTGTTAGAATCCAAATATCCCGACCCGTATATAGTCCCACACAGTCGTCGACCTTGACCAGCGCAGACCAATCCCAAGCCAGGCGCGTAGACCAGATGTGCCCCTTGTAGATCCAATTCCTCGTTGCTATGTCTCGTCCACGCACTCTGCTATTTTTCAGCTACACTGTACTGCTAGTGCTTGCATGGGCTGCCCCAGGGAAGGACCCCTTCAAAACCCTGGGAGTTAGCAAGGATGCCTCTGAGGATGAAATCAAGAAGGCGTACCGCAAACTGGCTTTAAAGTACCATCCAGACAAGGTGAGCAGACAGCTCCATGCATGGCTTCACTTGAGGACTGCTTGGCAGTGCCGCACCTGAACCATGCTGATGTACATGTGTGTGTGTGTGTGTGAGAGAGAGAGAGAGAGAGAGAGAGAGAGAGAGAGGAGAGAGAGAGAGAGAGAGAGAGTGAGAGAGACAAAGACAGAGAGCATGAGCGTGTGTGTTAGTGTGCGTGCTTGTTTATGTGTATTTGTGTGTGCATGTGCGCGTGTGTGCATGTGCGTGTGGGTGTGTATATACACTCACCATAGCTGTAATTGCATTTATGTGTGTGTTGGGGGGAGGTAGGTGTCAGGTATGCCACCATGCCCCATTTGCTTATGCCCCGTTGTGCCCTCCTGCACCAGAACCCCAAGAGTGAGCCCATGCATAAATGATGTTTCTCTTAACACCAATATTAACAACACTGACCCCATTCGCTTTGTGCCCTCTTGCACCAGAACCCTAAGGGTGAGGCGCGTTTCATGGAGATCTCGAGTGCTTGGGAGATCCTGTCCGATCCCACCAAGAAGCGAGAGCATGACATGGGTGGGGGATACTACCACCAACAGCAGCAGCAACAGCAGGTATGGAGTTCACAGCCCATCAGTTTTGATTTCTACCTGATCTCCGCGTTAGGACAGTCGTGTAGGGTTGAAGGCTATTCAGGCAAAGTTTGATATGCGCTAGGCTGCATCTCAAGGTATTTAGCTGCAGATACAGACCTGGGGTGTGGTGGGGTGGGTGGATGGGATCTCAAGTGCTTGGGACATCCTGTCAGATCCCACCAAGAAGCAAGAGCATGAAATGGGTGAAGAATACCACCACTACCAACAGCAGCAACAACAGCAGGTACACAGTCCCTCTTGACTCCGTCAAGCCGTGGGCACATTCGGAGTCCAGTCGACATCATCAGGATCAGCAGCAGCAGCAGCAACGGTTTTGATTTCTACCTGAACTCTGCATTAGGACAGTCGTGTAGGGTTGAAGGCTATTTGGGGAAGGGTTGATATGCGTCAGGCTGCACCACAGAGAATCTAGCTGCAGATACAGACCTGGGTGGGGTGGCTGGGTGGGTGGGATTTCAATTGCATGGGAGATTTTGTCAGATCACACCAAGAAGCAA
Source organism: Chlamydomonas sp. ICE-L (assembly GCA_013435795.1). Classification (NCBI taxonomy): domain Eukaryota; kingdom Viridiplantae; phylum Chlorophyta; class Chlorophyceae; order Chlamydomonadales; family Chlamydomonadaceae; genus Chlamydomonas; species Chlamydomonas sp. ICE-L. The sequence continues at coordinate 12,904,535 of JACBWV010000730.1, forward strand.
TAAAATGATATGGATGGGTGTTGAAGTGTGAACAAACATTGCTGTGAGCACCAGAGTACTTCCAAGCGCTGGCTGGCGCGCTGCCTTTTTGAGCCCCACTGCGCGTTTCGCGCAGTTTTTTGCACCCCCCCCTGTGGGCGCAGCAAGCAATTTTTGCGCTCTTTGCACTACAAAGCGCAGTTTTTTGTTTTTCAACTGCACTAAAGCGCTGGCCAATTTGGTCAATGGAAGTATGCTGGTGAGCACCCATCATGTTGGCTGAGCTGTGAAGTGTGATCAAGCACTGCTGTGAGCACCCATCATGTTGGCTGAACTGTGAAGTGTGATCAAGCACTGCTGTGAGCACCCATCATGTTGGCTGAGCTGTGAAGTGTGATCAAGCACTGCTGTGAGCACCCATCATGTTGGCTGAACTGGTGCAGGTAAAGCAAGCACGGCGGAGCACACCATCATGTTGGCTGGAACTGTGCAGTTAGTGTGATCACGCATGATGCGGAGCACCATCACGTTGGCCGATACCTGAACCTTTCCTACCACCAGTCTCTTAAAAAAAAAACAGTCGACTGCACCATCGGGTACGAAACACATTTCACCCCCACCCACACCCTAGCCACACTTATATTGCCAAACATCCCATACTCTGTTCAATGGCGGACCATGCTATTCTTTGTAAACTCGAGGGGGGAGGCTATTTCAGGTATAGCCCCTTTCAGGATAAATTTCAGTGGGGGGAAATATACAATTTGGTCTAGGGTAGAACACCAATCAACCTCTGAGGACGAAGAGTCGGGGTTTTCCGCTTTTTCCTCCCGGTTGCTCTTAGCCCGTTGCAGGTGGTTTTCAAAACCCGAACGGTTAGCCTTGTCCAGTTGAGGTTAGATGACCGCTTCTCCTAAATCTCTACCCCTAACCCAGCGCACGACGGGTTCCCTTAACACCACGCCCCACCAGGCGTTATCATTACCTATATTTTTGCCAGGGTTATGGTGGGTCAGGTGGCGAGTTCTGTATAGTTTAGCCAGACCCATGTGTCGCCATGCGGCTACAGGATGGCGACGGAATCGCGACTCGTCGCACAGAAAACATATTACCCAGGCAGGAGGTTCCCTGGCCTCCAACCATTCTGAGACCACCATTGAGATTGTCTTGACAAGGGCAGTTCACTGGCACCACTTAATACCCGGTGGGGGGGGGGGGGGGGGGTATGGGTGGATGGATAATGTGGGTGGGTATGGGTGTTTTGGATGGGTATGGATGATTGTGTGAATGGGTGGTATGGATGGGTGGGTATGGGTGGGTAATGTGGGTGAATGGGTGAGTATTTTGACTATCACACAATCCCTGTTTGGGAATTCTAAGGATGCCATTGTGAGCGCCAAAGTGTAAATACCCACAATCCATACATAACTTCAAGTCGTGCCTCTTATTTATATTTAGGGGGGGGGGGGGGGGTCAGCCTCCTCAGGTTTTGTAGGAATGACAGGTACATTTATTTGTTTACTCTTCACCCAGAGCTTTCATTTTCAGCTACGAGCAACAGCTGCTAGGCAGCTCCCCTGACTGGCTATTGAGCCAAACTAAATTCGAACTAGTGCACTTTGAAGCAGACACAATTAGCTGCCCAGAACTGCTGAAATATTTGGGTTTAGCTCAGTAGGTGGCTCGAGGGGCTGCCTAGAAGCTACTGCTCGTAGCTGAAAAGAAAAGCTCTGAGTTGTTGCGAAATTCAGGGATATTGTTTTCCGCTATATATAGCGATCGCTAGTTTTGACCCCGTTTTGGAGAAATTATCGCTATAAATAAGTAAACAAAGTGTTTTATGTTTTTGGCCCCAAATGGCCCTTAAAAGCTACAAAAAGCTATAAAATGCTACAGAAAGCTGTCCCTGGAGGAGGCCTACAACCATAAAGCTAGAAAAAAACACTTTCAGATTTGAAAAAAAAAACTGGCATACATGAACTACTTGTCACGTTTAGGGCATAACATTACCGGTATTTATTTGTACTTTGTAAAAAGTTTTACATTCAACAGGTATTCAAAGAAGTATTCTTTTAAACTTAAATAAATGAATTGGTCTCTCATTCTCAGTCCTTCACTCACCTGCCTAATCCCCCATAAGATGTGAAATCCAGGTGTTCACTCACCTGCCTAATCACCCATAACGTGCGAAATCCAGACGTTCACTCACCTGCCGAGCACTCATAACGTCTGACATCTAGGCGTTCACTCACCTGCCTAATCAACCCCAAACGTCTGCATTCCAGACGTTCAGCCATCCTTATCTCTCCGTGTGTTTTACACCATGCCTCCATTCCCTGCTTGGACCAGGAGCCAACAATACCACCACCACTACAATCGACCGGAGCCTAACTATGAGCAACATGTAAGTCGAAGGGAATTGTGGTGGACGGGGATTAGGCCTAACTTAATTCCTAACTTGATGCCTAACTTAATTCCTAACTTGATGCCTAACTTAATTCCTAACTTAATTCCTAAATTAATTCCCAACTTGATGCCTAACTTTATGCTTATGGCCATTCATCGGATGATTTGGGTTCAAGGTTTCTGAATAACCCGGACTTCGTACATGAAATCGAGAATTTGGCCTGGAAATCTGAGAATTCTCGCGAGAATTCTTGATAATTGGCCTGAGATTCTGAGAACCAAGTCCGAGGTACAAAGTGTGCTTCCCAAATCATCCCCTGAATTGCTATAAGTTGATGCTTTATATAACAGTGCCACTTCTGGATTTCAGACGTTCAATTTTAGACGTTGGATTTCAGTCTTTGGATTTCAGGCGTCGAATTTCAGACGTTGGATTATAGGCGTTCGATTTTAGACGTTCAATTTCACACATTGGATTTCAGGCGTCGAATTTCAGACGTTGGATTTCAGTTGTTGAATTTCAGATGTCGGATTTCAGATGTCGGATTTCGGTCTTTGGATTTCAGGCGTCGAATTTCAGACGTTGGATTTTAGGTCGTGGGTGCTTGGCAGGTGAGTGGAGCAATATGTATAGGGACCGACATATCATATGATGTTGACCAAAGGCGAGTACGATATCATATGAGTTGAGAGTTGGTATGATTTTCTGAACTTTTGGAGCCGCCACTGTTTTAGAAATAGAGTTCATAATTAGAGACAGTTGTACAGACGTCGCAGACATATAATTCGGGAACGGCAATATTATATCATGCCATCATACGATACCATAGGATGACGGCAGTCTGACTAGGCCAGGGTTACCATTTATATATAAGATCATATGATGCAGTTTGTGTGATATCATATGATATCATACTTGCCTTTGGTTAACATCATATGATATGCCGGTCCCTACATATAATACAATGTTTTTTAACATTTTCAAAACACGCTAAATGTTGAAGAGTTGGTGAAGATCTCTGGCACACTCATCAATTTTTTTATACAGCCCTTCCCAATATTGAGGTTGGGCAAGTCTATTTAGCCTATTTGGCTATGCCTTAACCGGCTAGACTGTTACAGAGTTTCGAATCAACTATTCGGGTTTCGATTGGGCGTTGTTAGACGATACCGGTATAACACCACCCTTGTTAGAAACTGTAACCGGCTAGACTGTAAAAATACACCCAACATGCAAGTTGAAGGGTCATCTTGTAGCTTGTTTGGTTCGTTTTCAACGGACCCTTCCCACATTTTGTCCAGCGACGCAACGAACCCTTCAATGTTGATTCTGCGACGGAGGACGCAGCGTCAAGAACAACCCTGTTTGTAGTGTGTTGGCTAAGTGAATCTTCCAGAGAGCACACGCAACTGCAGACCCAGACCCAGACTCAGATCCAGGTTGAAGGGACATGTTGTAGAGTGTTCGCTAAGTGAATCTTCCAGAGAACACACGCAACTGCAGACCCAGACCCAGACTCAGATCCAAGTTGAAGGGACATGTTGTAGAGTGTTCGCTAAGTGAACCTTCCAGAGAACACACACAACTGCAGACCCAGACCCAGACTGAGACCCAAGTCGAAGGGACATGTAGTGTGTTCGCTGAGTGAATCTTCCAGAGAACACACACAACTGCAGACCCAGACCCAGACTGAGACCCAAGTCGAAGGGACATGTAGTGTGTTCGCTGAGTGAACCTTCCAGAGAACACACACAACTGCAGACCCAGACCCAGACTGAGCCCAAGTCGAAGGGACATGTAGTGTGTTCGCTGAGTGAACCTTCCAGAGAACACACACAACTGCAGACCCAGACCCAGACTGAGACCCAAGTCGAAGGGACATGTAGTGTGTTCGCTGAGTGAACCTTCCAGAGAGTGTTGTCTATGGCCTTACCTGTTTAGGGTTTAGGGTCCTGCTCTCTGTTTTTGGATCATTCTACATCACTATTTGCCATACTATACAACTGATCTACCAGAATATTCGAATATAACCCTGGATCGCTCAAAAGTGGTATTTTGGGGGAGTGTTTTTAGTGCTCTACACACTTTGTCTTCCAATTTGGTAGATCCCGGTTTGTCTTATACTTACTGTTTGGGGAAATAGTTCGTTTAAGCAGTAGCTTCTATGTAGCTTCTTGAGCCAGACACTAAGCTCAAGAATTTCTTTGGAAGAATATTTATAGAGCTCTCGCTGAATTGATGAAGGTGAGGGGGTTGAATATCCATATCAACGTCTAAGTCCAGGCGTTCACTCACCTGTCTCATCACCCCCAACGTCTGACATCCAGACGTTCACCTACCCGTCTAATCGCCCCCAGTGTCTTACATCCAGGCAGCCCCTTTTAGTGATATAATTGGTCTAGTGGTAGACAAAATCACTTTGAGGAGGTAAAGTCGGGGGTTCGATTCCCCCTTTGGTCGCTCTTGACGTTGCAGGTCGCTGTCAACCGCGATGGTAGCTTGTCCAGTTGAGGTAGAAGACCGCTCCCTACCCGCGTACGACGGGCCCCCTGAACACCACGCCCCACCAGGCGTTATCATTACCTTTTTTTACATCCAGGCGTTCACTCACCTGCAAGAAAAACATGAACTTATATTTAATGAGGGGGGGGGGGGCTCAGCCCTCCTCGGGATTTTGAGGCATGGCGTTTGGAGCTTTTTTTCACTTCTGCTGGGCTGCAAAATATATTTTCAATACCGGTATCACAATATTCAGTATGTTAAAACAAGTTCTAGGCTCGAATTCCCTACAAGAGTGGGCCGCCTTTTAGTTCTTGCGCCGTACCACAGCTGTTCAACCACCATTGTAGCTTTTTGTTGTCCAGTTAATAGCAGCCCCCCACCCGTTCCCACACCGCCGTAAGCCAGGGCTCTTCTTAATTACCACGCCCATACCCTGACGTTACCCTATTTACTTCTATAAGTGAATAATCATACTTTACTTTTCAAAACCACTTCTTTGGGATTATCGTGGCCCAACCGTCAAGGACAACTTTGTACATAACTGAGCTGTAAAAAACGATTGATGGTGTACAACAGTTTGTATTGTGTGAGACGCATTGCAAATTTAGCGACTCGGTGCAACCCCATACGAACGCGCTGCGGTGCCACCCTGAACCCCCAAGCCACCGGGGGGGGTTAAAATTGGGGGGCTTTTTTGACTATTTTTTATGCCAACCCTTGCGTCGAAAAAAACAATGGCCGCAGCGACAGAACGTGGACTCGTCGTCTAACTCTAACCCCTCACCCCACCCCCACCCTCTTCCTCTCAATACCCCCAACCCTTAACCATCTCACTCTCACTTTGGGCGTTGGCCTCTTGGATTATTTCTTTCCGACCCCTGCCCCTTGAAATTTTTGTTTTTGTTTTGCTTTGTGGGGTGGGGGGCCAAGTAGCCCATGTTAAAATTCGATCCATGTTCAACGCCTCTAACCCCCCCCCCTTCTCCCCCTGTTTTTTGCGCCTTTGATGAGAACATTGTGAGGGGTAAATGACCAGACTATTCCCCCCCCTCCCCGCCCTTATCCCCACTTACCCCCCCCAACACGCCCTCACCTCTCCTCTCACCTTCTTCCCTCTCAATTTCACCTCCTCCCTCACCATACGTCCTCTCTCACCTCCTCTCTCATTCACCCTCAACCCCCCCTCAAAATCTCTATCCTCCTCTCATTCCCCTCTTTTCCACCCCTCACCCACTTTGCACCACTCCCCCCCCCTCACCCCCCCTCAATCCCCCATCGCAGCTCACCCTCTCTCATCCTCTTCACCGCTCAACCTGCACCCCCTCACCTCTCCTCCTCCACCCCCCTCACACACTTTCCACCCCCTACACCCAAGTCCAACGCCAAACCCTTCCAAACCCCCTCGACACCTCTCTTCCTTTCACCTTCTCACACTGCACCCCCCACCCACCCACCACCTCCACCCCTCACCTCCGTCACATCCTCACCACCCTAAACACCTCAACCCCCCTCCCCTCACCTGATCAACCCCTTACCCCTCACACCCCCCCCTCACAACATCTATCAATCTCACCTGCAGCTTACCGTCTGGTACACCGTTAAACCAAACGTCTTTCATTATCCCATCTCCTCTCACCACCCCTTCACCCCTCAACTCAGCCTTCCATCTGGGGTACCACACAAGGTTAACCGCATCTTCCTCATCCCCATCCTCCGCTCACCCCTCACCTCTCACCCCACCACTCACCTCACCCCTCAAAACCCCACCTCCCTCACCCCTCACCCCTCTCTCTCTCACCCTCAACCACACCCTCACATCATCTCACTCCAAAAACTTCCAACTCTCACCCCCTCAAACACCACCCCCACCTCCTCAACCCCCTTCCAACACCCCTCTCCTTCTCCCCCCTCACCCCCTCACTAACAAAACAGCTTCCATCTGGTAACCGACAACCGTTGTCAACCACACCTAACACCGCATCTCCTCCTCAAGATCCCTCCATCCTCCCTCTTCACCCTTAAAACCTCCTCACAACTCAACCCTCACCCCTCTCCTCTCACCCCTCACACCCCCCCCCCCTACACTTCCATCCTGGGACCACCACTGTTTTACCGCATCTCTCTCTTTTTCTCCTTCCATCTCCTCTTTCACGTCATTTCCTTCACCCTTACCTTTCACAACTCCACCAAACCCTCAACCCTCACACCCCCCCACCCTCCCTTACCCTTCCACCCTCCCTCCACCCTCGTAAACACCCTCAACCCTATTTCAACCACCCTCACCCCTCACCTAACAAGGGAACACCCCTCACCTACAGCTTCCATCTGGTACCCACCGAAGGTAACCGCAAATCTTCCGCCCTTTTCCCCTCTCCTTCTCGACCCCGCCCACCTCTCACTACTCACATCCAACCCGCCACCCTCTCACACACACCCCACTTCTCACCTACCCCTCACCCCTCTCTCTCACTCCCTCTCAAAACCCCGCCACACCTCTCATCACCCAAACCTACCCCTCACAACCCCCCAACCTCATCCGCCTTCACACCCCCTCTCCTCTCACCCCCTCAAAAACAACCCCCTACACCTTACAGCCTTCCATCTGGTAACCACCAGGTTTAACCACCGCCATCTTCTTCTTCTTCTCCCATTCAAAAGCTCCTTTCTCACCCCTTAACACCCCTTCCTCACACAACTCAACCCTCACCCCTCCCACCCCTCTCCCTCTCACCATTCAACCCCTCAACCCTCTCCCTCTCACCCCTCCACTCCTCTCACCCATCAACCCCTCACCTACAGCTTTCCCATTTTTGTAACCACAACGGTTTAATTAACACCGCATCTTCGTCCTCCTCCATCTCCTCCCTCTCACAACTCAACCCTCCGAAACCCCCACTCTTCCTCTCACCCCTCACCCCCCCCACCTACTAGCTTTCCCATCTGGGTTAACCACACTACACCACAAAAACACACGACCGGATTAAAACGCATCTGTCTCTCCTCTCTTCCAATCTCCTCTCTCAGATCTCCCTCTCAAGTCACCTTAACCTCTTCACAACTCAACCTCAAACCCTCAACCCCCCGACCCTCTCAAACACCCCTCCCTTCACCCTTCAAAGGCCGGTACTCACCCCTACACCTCAACCTTTCACCCTAACCCTCACCTACATCAGCTTCCATCTGGTACCCTACAAGGTTAACACGCATCTTCTTTTCCCATCTCACTCCACCATCCCCCGCCCCCGTCCCTCACCCCCCCTCAACCCCCTCACCCCCTCCACAAACCCCACCGTCTCACCCCTCTTCTTCCTCCGTCACCCCTCCCCCTCACCCCTCACCACCCCTTCCACCTCAGCTCCCTTTTTTTTTGCTGGTACCACACGGTTAAAAAAACCGCATCTTCCTGTTTTTCCCATCTCTCCCTCTCACCCCTCACCTCTCAACCAAAACTCCAACCCTCAACCCCTCACCCCTACCTCTCCAACCCTCACCCCCCCCCCCACCACCGCCACTTCACCACTTCTAACCACTGAGCACCCCCAACCCGATCTCCTCACCCCCACCTCTTCAACCACCACCACTCACCGCCCCCCACCCCTCACCCCTGCACTCTGCAAGCCTCCCGTTCTGGTTAACCAACACGGTTTTAACCGCATCTTTCCCTTTCTTCCCAATCTCCCTTCCAACCCCTCCCTCACCAACCCCCCTTCACCTCTCACCAACTTTCACCCCCCACCCCTCACCCTCACCCCCCAAAACCCAGGTGCCTCACCCCCTTCAAACCCCCCACCCCTCAACCCCTCCCTGGCAGCTTTCCGTTCTGGTAACCACACCCGTTAACCGCATCTTTCCCTGGTCCCCCATCGTCCCTTCCCACCCGCACCTCTCACACCTCATCACCACTTCACCCCCCCACCCTCAACCACATCCTTTGTCGTTGGTCCCCACCAATTCATCACTCAACAGGGAGACTATACACACCACCCCGCCGCACCTCGTCTATCCTCCCCACTCCCCGCGCGCCGCCCACCCACCCCCTCAACCACTCACCCTCCCAGCCCTTCCGATCTGTCGGTAACACACAACACCCGTTACCGCATCTTCCTTTCCCCAATCTCCCTCTCACCCCCTACCCCCCACCCCCCTCATCCCCACCCCTCTCCTCCCCACCTCTTAAACCCCCCCTCAAAACCCCCACCAACTCACCCTTCACCTGGGCAGCTTCCTCCGTCTGGCAACCAACCGTGTTAACCAACCCCCTCATCGTTTTCCTGGTCCCCCATCTCATCACACCCTCCAAACCCATCAACCCCCTCACCCACCACCCCCCTCACCCACCCCACCTCCCCACCTCTCACCCCTCACCCCCACCACTCACCCTTCACCTGCAGCTTCCGTCTGGTACCACACCGTTAACCGCATCTTCCTTTCGGAAGCTCGTGTTCTACGGAAATAAACCCTGGCTTATCCAGGTGAGGCACCGATTGAGTTGATAGGAAATTTCTTATAAGACGTTTGTAATTGCGTTTGTTCCGCCATCCACAAACCTTGGCCAATCCACATGAAGCACTGCTTGAATTGATAGGATATTCCTCAGAGGGTGTTTGCACTTGTTCTACGGAAATAAACCCTGGCTTATCCAGGTGAGGCACCGATTGAGTTGATAGGATATTTCTCACAAGACGTTTGTAATGGCGTTTGTTGCGCCATCCACAAACCTGGCTTATCCAGGTGATGCACTGATTTAATTGATTGGATATTTCTCACAGGATATTTGGGTCTGCGTTTGCTCCGCCATCCACGCACCTTGGCTAATCCACGAAAGGCACTGATCGAATTGATTGGATTTTCTGACAGGACATTCTGAATGGCGTTTGTTTCACTATGGACAACCCTGGCTAATCCAGGTGATGCATTGATTGAGTTGATACGATATTTCTCACAAGACGTTTGTAATGGCGTTTGTTCTGCCATCCATAAACCTTGGCCAATCCACATGAGGCACTGCTTGAATTTATTGGATATTCCTCAAAGAATGTTTGGCATTGCATTTGTTCTACGGAAATAAACCCTGGCTAATCCAGGTGAGGCACCGATTGAATTGATATGATATTTCTGGCAGGATGTTTGGAATGGCGTTTGTTTTGCCAGATACAACCCTGGCTTATCCAGGTGATGCACTGACTGAATTGATACGATATTTCTCACATAACATTTGTAATGGCGTTTGGTCTGCCATCCACTACCCCGCCCAATCCACGTGAGGTACTGGTTGAATTGATGTGGGATCTGATAAAGGATGTCTGGAGTGACGTTTGTTCCGCCACAGACACACCCTTGCTTATCCAGGTGATGCTCTGATTAAATGGATAGGATTTACTGACAGGACGTTTCAAATAGTGTTTGTTCCGCCATCCACAAACCTTAACCAATCCATGAGAGGCACTGGTTGAAGTGATATGGGATCTGATAAAGGACATTTGGAATGACGTATATTTAGCCATAGACACACTCTGGCTTATCCAGGTGATGTGCTGATTGAGTTAATATGATATTTCTGATAGGACGTTTGGAATGGCGTTTGTTCCGTCACCCACAAACACTGCAAATATAGGGGGCACCCTTTTCTGCAACCCTGCTGCAACCCCTCCCCCATAATGAATTGGGACCGGCATATCATATGATGTAGACAAAGGCAAGGGTGGTATGTGATTGACTTGGCCGCCATCCATCTGTATGCATGATTGCAGTTTTGGGATGAGAATAGTTTCAACAGTAAATATATGTTTTTGCTTTGACAAGCCCTTAGTTGTGACTGCACAGGGTGGTATGTGGGGATCGGCATATCATATGATTTCGACCAAAAGTGAGTATGATATCATATGATATCATACAAATTGCATCATATGATATCGTATATAAATGGTAACTTTAGCCCAGTCAGACTGCCGGCATCATATGATATCATACTCACTTTTAGTCAAAATCATTGCCTATCCCTAGTGGTATGTGATTGGCTAGACCGCCATCCATCTGTATGCAACTATGTGCAGTTGCAGGTTTGGAGTGAGAATAGTCTCAACTGTAGAGTTTTGTTTTGTTTAGCTTTGGCGATAAAGGGTATTGTGTTATTGACTTGACCACCATCCATCTGTGTGCATGGTTGCAGGGTTGGAGTGAGGATAGTCTCGACTGTAGATATTTTATATTTTGGTTACCTTTGACAAGCGCTTAGTTTTGACGATACAGGGTGGTGTGTAATTGACGTGAACGCCATCCATCTGTTTGCATGGTTGCAGGTTTGTAGGTAGAACAGCCTCGACTGTAGAGATTTGTTATGTTTGACAAGCGCTTAGTTGTGAGGATACAGAGTAGTGTGTAATTGACATGTCTGCCATTCATCTGCATGCGTGGTTGTAGGTTTAGTTTGAGAATAGTCACGACTTTAGATATTTGTTTTGGTTAGCTTTGACGAGCACTTAGTTTTGACGAGACAGGGTAGTGTGTAATTGACTTGGCTGCCATTCATCTGCATGCGTGGTTGTAGGTTTAGATTGAGAATAGTCTCGACTTTAGATAGTTGTTTTGGTTAGCTTTGACGAGCACTTAGTTTTGACGAGCACTTAGTTTTGACGAGACAGGGTAGTGTGTAATTGACTTGGCTGCCATCCATCTGTTTGCATGGTTGCAGGTTTGGAGTGAGAACAGTCTCGAGTGTAGATGGAAAAAATAGGTTTGACAAGAGCGTAGTTGTGACGGTACAGGTTCACGTGTGATTGACGTGACCGCCATCCATCTGTTTGCAACTATGCGTTGTTGCAGTTTTGGAGTGAGAATAGTCTCGGCTGTATGAATTTGTTTTGGTTAGAGTTTACTAGCACTTCATTGTGACGATACAGGGTAGTGTGTGATGGACTTGGCTGCTATCCATCTGTGTGCAATTATGCAGTTTTGGAGTGAGAATAGTCTCGGCTGTATAAATTTGTTTTGGTTAGAATTTACAAGCATTCTACTGCCATTCATTGGGTTGGGTTGGGCCTACTGGGCTACTGCCAAATATTTACTGCCATTCATCTGTGCGCATGGAGATTAGTCTAGACTGTAGAGATGTTTGTTTGGTTGGCATTTACAAGCACTTGTTTGTGATAATACGTGGTAGTGTATGATTGACTTAACAGCAACTTTTCTGTGTGCATGGTTGCAGGTTTGAAGTGAGAGTAGACTCGACCGCTTTTTCTTTTTTTACAAGCACAGTTGTGACGATACGTGGTCGTGTTTGATTGACTTGACTGCCATTCATCTGTGCGCATGGAGATTAGTCTAGACTGTAGAGATGTATGTTTGGTTGCCATTTACAAACACTTATTTGTGATGATACGTGGTAGTGTATGATTGACTTGACTGCGACTTGTCTGTGTGCATGGTTGCAGGTTTGGAGTGAGAGTAGTCCCGTTTGTAGAGAGTTCTCATCCTCCTGGGAAGCTGCATGGAAGGCGGCCAATAAGCAAGGGATGGGCGTTGAGCTTGGGCGCATCCACGCTGCGACTCAGTCAACGCTCATGTTCTGGTAGGTCATGGGGGGGATTGTAAATACGGTAGTAAACTACGGCCGCACAAATAAAAAAACACTGTGTCTGTATGCATGGTTGCAGGTTTGGGGTGAGAATATGGTAGTCTCGACCGAGGTCTCGACTGTAGACATTTGTTTGGGTTTACAAGCGAGGGATGGGGGCAGGGTACTTCCAAGCGCGCGCTGGCGCGCTGCCTTTTTGACCCCCACTGCGCGTTTCGCGCAGTTTTTTGCACCCCCCTGTGGGCGCAGCAAGCAATTTTTGCGCTTTTTGCACTTTGTTGCACAAAGCGCAGTTTTTCTTTTTCAAGTGCGCTAAAGCGCTGGCCAATTCGGTCAATGGAAGTACCCTGGATGGGGTTCAACCTTGGTCGCATTCATGCTGTGTCTCAGTCAACGCTCATGTTCTGGTAGGTCATGGGGGGAATTGTAAATAGTAAACTACGGTCACACAAATAAAAAACACTGTGTCTGCATGCACGGTTGCAAGCTTGGGGTGTGCATACGGTAGTCTCGACTGTAGACATTTGTTTGGGTTAATAAGCAAAGGACATGGATTAACCTTGGTCGCATTCATGCTGCGTCGCAGGCAACGCTCATGTTCTGGTAGGTCATGGGGGGGAATTGTATATAGTAAACTATGGCCGCACAAATAAAAAATACTGTGTATGTATGCATGGTTGCAGGTTTGGATTGAGAACAGTCTCGACTGTTGAGATTTGTTTTTGTCTGCTTGGACACGTGCTTATTTTAGTTGCGACGACACAGGGTAGTGTTTGATTCGCTACACCACCATCCATCTGTATGCAACTATGCATGGTTGCAGGTTTGGATAGAGAACAGTCTCGACTGTTGAGATTTGTTTTTGTCTGCTTGGACACGTGCTTATTTTAGTTGCGACGACACAGGGTACTGTTTGATTCGCTACACCACCATCCATCTGTATGCAACTATGCATGGTTGCAGGTTTGGAGTGAGAACAGTCTCGACTGTTGAGATTTGTTTTTGTCTGCTTGGACAAGCGCTTAGTTGTGACGACACAGGGTAGTGTGTGATTGGCTTGGCCACCATCCATCTGTATGCATGGTTACAAATTTGGATTGAGAACAGTCTCGACTGTATAAATTTGTTTTTGTTTGCTTGGACAAGCGCTTAGTTGAGACGACACGGGGTTGTGTGTGATTGGCTTGGCCGCCATCCATCTGTATGCAACTATGCAGGGTTGGAGGTTTGGAGTGAGATTAGTCTCGACTGTAGAGATTTGTTTTGGTTGATAAGCAAGGAATAGGTGTCGAGCGTGGGCGCATCCACGCTGCATCGAAGTCAACGCTCATGTTCTGGTAGGTCATGGGGGAAATTGTAAATGGTACATACATGGATGAGTGCTATTAGTGCTGACAAAAATGCTTGCTTGCTTGCTTGCTTGCTGCAATTTTGCCTGCTTAATTTTGAGGCTAAGTTGAAATATCCCTCCCAGATGTTGTGGAACGGGCTTGTCTTGGGTCAGCAATGGCCTGTTGATGAAAAAGTAATGTAATGTGATGTTTAGAACGGGGGACAGCACAGAGGAAAGTTTACGGCCTCTTTCAAGGCAGGTCGGAATACCTGAACCTAGTAACTGGTTGGACCCCCGGACCTGTATTGAAGGCAGTCAAGGGGTGGTGATGAGGGTGGGTGGGTGGTGGTGATGGTAGGTGGGGGGTGGTGAGAGTGGTGATGAGGGTAGGTGGTGGTGAGGGTGGGTGGGTGGTGGTGAGAGTGGTGTTGGGGGAAGGTGGGTGGTGGTGAGGGTGGGGGTAAGGTGAGGTGGAGTTTGGACAGAGAATAGCATGCAAGGGATGGGTGCCAAGCTTGGACGCATCCTCCCTGCTTCGCAGTCAACGCTCATCCAAATAGCTCTACCAATACTCTGACTAACTAACTAACTAACTAACTAACAAACCAAACCAAATAGCTCTACCAATTCTCTGACTAACTAACTAACTAACTAACTAACTAACTAACTAACCAAACCAAATAGCTCTACCAATACTCTGACTAACTAACTAACTAACTAACTAACTAACTAACAAACCAAACCAAATAGCTCTACCAATACTCTGACTAACTAACTAATTAACTAACTAACTAACTAACTAACTAACAAACCAAACCAAATAGCTCTACCAATACTCTGACTAACTAACTAACTAACTAACTAACAAACCAAACCAAATAGCTCTACCAATACTCTGACTGACTAACTAACTAACTAACTAACTAACTAACTAACCAAACCAAATAGCTCTACCAATACCTAGCTAATGTACTGTCCAACTTAGAGAACCATTCCATGTCTGTTGTACTGACTGACTGACTGACTGACTGACTGACTGACTGACTGACTGACTAACGAACTGACTAGCTAACTAACTAAACCACTACCCGGCAAATGTACTGTCTAACTATGAGAACCATTCCATGTCTGCTGTACTGACTGACTGACTGACTGACTGAATGAATGACTGACTAACTAAGTAGCTAACTAATTAAACCACTACTCTTCAAATGTATTGTCCAACTATGAGAACCATTCCATGCCTGTTGTACTGACTGACTGACTGACTAACTAACTAATTAACTAACTAACTAGCTAACTAACTAAACCACTACTCTTCAAATGTACTGTCCAACTATGAGAACCATTCCATGCCTGTTGTACTGACTGACTAACTAACTAACTAACTAACTAACTAACTAGCTAAACCACTACTCGGCTAATGTACTGACCGACTAAGAGAACCATTCCCTGCCTGTTGTACTGACTGACTGACTGACTGACTGACTGACTGACTGACTGACTGACTGACTGACTGACTAACAAACTAACTAAATAGCTAACTAACTAACTAAACCACTACTCAGCTAATGTACTGTCCAATTATGAGAACCATTCCGTACGTGTTGTTCGGACTGACTAAGTAACCAAACCACTGCTCGGCTGATGTACTCACCAACTATGACAACCATTCCATGTCTGTTGTTCTGACTGACTGACTGACTAAACCACTGCTCCGCTGATGTGCTCACCAACTATGAGAACCATTATGTGTATGATGTACTGACCAACAAGATAAATCACAACATGGCTATTTCACTGACCAACAAGAAGAACTGTTCCTTGTCAAATGTATGGACCAACCAAACAACCACACTCCTAGGATGTACTGACCAACTCACTTAACTACTAATTGACTGATGTACTGACCAACTACCTACGCCACTACATGGCTACTTCACTGACCAACAGGCAGAACCATCCCTTTTCAAATGTACAGACCAACCACCCTAACCATTCCTTGTAGGATGTACTGCCCAACTAACGAACCCACGAATTGCCTGATGTACTGCCCAACTACCTACGCTACAACATGGCTATTTCACTGACCAACAGGCAGAACCATCCTTTGTCAAATGCACAGACCGACCTCCTGAACCATTACTTGTAGGATGTACTGCCCAACTAACGAAACCACGAATTGCCTGATGTACTGCCCAACTACCTACGCCACAACATGGCTATTTCACTGACCAACAGGCAGAACCATCCTTTGTCGAATGCACAGACCGACCTCCTGAACCATTCCTTGTAGGATGTACTGCCCAACTAACGAAACCACGAATTGCCTGATGTACTGCCCAACTACCTACGCCACAACATGGCTATTTCACTGACCAACAAGAAGAACTGTTCCTTGTCAAATGTATGGACCAACCAAACAACCACACTCCTAGGATGTACTGACCAACTCACTTAACTACTAATTGACTGATGTACTGACCAACTACCTACGCCACTACATGGCTACTTCACTGACCAACAGGCAGAACCATCCCTTTTCAAATGTACAGACCAACCACCCTAACCATTCCTTGTAGGATGTACTGCCCAACTAACGAACCCACGAATTGCCTGATGTACTGCCCAACTACCTACGCTACAACATGGCTATTTCACTGACCAACAGGCAGAACCATCCTTTGTCAAATGCACAGACCGACCTCCTGAACCATTACTTGTAGGATGTACTGCCCAACTAACGAAACCACGAATTGCCTGATGTACTGCCCAACTACCTACGCCACAACATGGCTATTTCACTGACCAACAGGCAGAACCATCCTTTGTCGAATGCACAGACCGACCTCCTGAACCATTCCTTGTAGGATGTACTGCCCAACTAACGAAACCACGAATTGCCTGATGTACTGCCCAACTACCTACGCCACAACATGGCTATTTCACTGACCAACAAGAAGAACTGTTCCTTGTCAAATGTATGGACCAACCAAACAACCACACTCCTAGGATGTACTGACCAACTCACTTAACTACTAATTGACTGATGTACTGACCAACTACCTACGCCACTACATGGCTACTTCACTGACCAACAGGCAGAACCATCCCTTTTCAAATGTACAGACCAACCACCCTAACCATTCCTTGTAGGATGTACTGCCCAACTAACGAACCCACGAATTGCCTGATGTACTGCCCAACTACCTACGCTACAACATGGCTATTTCACTGACCAACAGGCAGAACCATCCTTTGTCAAATGCACAGACCGACCTCCTGAACCATTACTTGTAGGATGTACTGCCCAACTAACGAAACCACGAATTGCCTGATGTACTGCCCAACTACCTACGCCACAACATGGCTATTTCACTGACCAACAGGCAGAACCATCCTTTGTCGAATGCACAGACCGACCTCCTGAACCATTCCTTGTAGGATGTACTGCCCAACTAACGAAACCACGAATTTCCTGATGTACTGCCCAACTACCTACGCCACAACATGGCTATTTCACTGACCAACAGGCAGAACCATCCTTTGTCGAATGCACAGACCGACCTCCTGAACCATTCCTTGTAGGATGTACTGCCCAACAAACGAAACCACGAATTGCCTGATGTACTGCCCAACTACCTATGCCACTACATGGCTATTTCACTGACCAACAAGCAGAACCATCCCTTGTCGAATGCACAGACCAACCTCCTGAACCATTACTTGTAGGAGGTACTGCCCAACTAACGAAACCTCAAATTGACTGATGCACTGACCAACTAACTAAACCACTACGTGGCTATTTCACTGACCAACAAGCAGAACCATCCCTTGCCGAATGTATGGACCAACCACCCAAACCATTCCTTGTAGGAGGTACTGCCCAACTAACGAAACTACTAATTGACTGATGTACTGACCAACTACCTAAGCCACAACATTGCTATTCCACTGACCAGTAAGCAGAACTGTCCCTTGTCGAATGTACGTACCAACCACCCGAACCATTCCTTGAAGGACGTACTGCCCAACTAACTAAAGCACGAATTGACTGATGTACTGGCCAACTAAGAGAACCATTACTTGTAGGATGTACTGCCCAACTAACTAAACCACAAATTGACTGATGTACTGACCAACCACCCAAACCATTCCTTGAAGGATGTACTGCCCAACTAACTAAAGCATGAATTGACTGATGTACTGACCAACTATGAGAACCATTCCTTGTAGGATGTACTACCCAACTAACTAAAGCACTACACAACTGAAGTACTGTCCAACTACCAGAACTATTAACCGGCTGATGTACTGACCAATCACCTGAACTATTCCTTTTAGGATGAACCGTGGCATAGGTGGCTTCAACCCAAAGCATTTCCAAGATCTGCCAGTTCTCATTGGGATCCAGGGAGGCTGCACAGACTTCCACTGTATGACCTTGTAAGTCTCCCTGCCACTGTTTGTCTGCTTGGCTACGCGTAGCACGACAGTGATTTGACCTACCCTTGCTAGGGCGTGATGCGAACGAATTGTTTCAGGCCTCATGCAAGCTCCTTGGCAGCCCCTTGGCAGCCCCCATTCCTTGTCGTTGGGATCCAGGGAGGCTACACAGACTTCCACTGTATGACATTGTAAGTCTCTCTGTTACCTTTTGTGTGTTATGGCTGCGTGTACCAGCTTCTTGGCAGCCCCCATTCCTTGTCGTTGGGATGCAGGGTGGCTGCACAGACTTCCACTGTATGACCTGGTAAGTCTCCCTGCCACTGTTTCTATTTTTGGCTACATGTAGCGTGACGGTGACTTGACCTACCTTTGCAAAGGCGTGTTGCAAGAGACTTGTTTCAAGCCTCATACAAGCCCGCTTGCAAGCCCCTTGGCAGCCCCCATTCCTTGTCGTTGGGAGCCAGGGAGGCTACACAGACTTCCACTGTATGACCTGGTAAGTCTCTCTGTTACCTTTTGTGTGTTATGGCTACGAGTACCAGCTTCTTGGTAGCCCCCATTCCTCGCCGTTGGGGTCCAAGCAAGCTGCACATACTTCCACTGTTTATATTTTTGGCCGCATGTAGCACGTCAGTGACTTGACCTACCCTTGCAAGGGCGTAATGCAAGCGACTTGTTCCAAGCCTCATGCGAGCAGGCTTGCAAGCCCCTTGGCAGCTTCTTGGTAGCCCCCATTCCTTATCGTTGGGATCCAGGGAGGCTTCACAGACTTCCACTGTAGTACCTGGAAAGTCGCCCTGTTACCTTTTGTGTGTTATGGCTATGAGTACCAGCTTCTTTGCAGCCCCCATTCCTCGTCGTTGGGGTCCAAGCAAGCTGCACAGACTTCCATTGCATGACCTGGTAAGTCTTTCTGGCACTGTTTATATTTTTGGCCACGTGTACCACGTCAGTGACCTACCCTTGCAAGGGCTTGATGTGAGCAACTTGTTTCAAGCCTCATGTAAGTCCCTTGGCAGCTTCTTAGCAGCCCCCATTCTTTGTCGTTTGGATCCAGGCGCGCTGCGCAGACTTCCATTGTATGACCTTGTAAATCTCCCTGCCACTCTTTCTATTTTTGGCTACGTGCAGTACCACGGTGTTTTGACCTACCCTTGCAAGGGCGTGTTGCAAGAGACTTGATTCAAGCCTCATGCGAACAGGCTTGCAAGCCCCTTGGCGGCTTCTTGGCAGCCCCCATTCCTTATTGTTGGGATCCAGGGAGACTGCACAGACTTCCATTGTATGACCTTGTAAATCTCCCTGCCACTGTTTCTATGTTTGGCTACATGTAGCAGCTTCTTGGCAGCCCCCTTTCCTGGTCTTTAGGGCCCATGCGTACTACACAGACTTCCAGACTTCCACTGTAAGTTTGTTTCCACTGAAAGTTCCCCTGTAAGTTGCTTCCACTGTAAGTTTCCCTACCACTGTTTGTTTGCATGGCTACGTGTAGCAGCTTCTTGGCGCGGAGCCCGGGGGGTCAGGGGGGGCATTTCATGATAGTTGAACCGGACCAATGGGTTTCCATGCAGCAACAAAATGGCGACGCATAGCTCACAAAAACCCCAGTGTCGAATTGGCGTTGATAGCTCCTGTTGCTCATGCTTGTCTCATCTAGGCCATCAACCACATTGCCTGTGCCTTTTGCGTTTTGCCATTTGTGCAGATACAATGAGCTTTTAAAGACCTCATCTCTACTTGAGTACATGGCCAACCATCTGCTCGGTTTGCCGTGTACTCTCTTAATAGTGCCTATCAATCATGCTGGACTCATCAAGGCCATCAACCACATTGCCTGTGCTTCTTACATTCTGTCATTTGTGCAGATACAATGGGCTTTTGAAGACCTCGTCTCTTCTTGAGTACATGGCCAACCATCTGCTTGGTTTGCCCTTGATAGTGCCTATCGATCATGCCGGGCTCATCAAGGCGGTGGACCAGCGGGTTTATGGGCTTGGAGTGCTAGATCCCCATAAAGCGGTTGCTATCGCATTCTCGAAGACCGAGGGGAATGTGAGTTCTGTCGCATGTTATGGGTGGGAAGGGTGCAAGAGACCCCACAAATGTGCATTGCTGTGAATCAGCGGGTTTATGGGCTTGGAGTGCTAGATCCCCATAAAGCGGTTGCTATCGCGTTCTCGAAGACTGAGGGGAATGTGAGTTCTGTCGCATGTTATGGGTGGGAAGGTGCAAAAAAAAAGGTAATGATAACGCCTGGTGGGGCGTGGTGTTAAGGAAGCCCGTCGTACACGGGTAGAGAGCAGTCTTCTACCTCAACTGGACAAGCTACCATCACGGTTGACAACGACCTGCAACGCCAAGAGCGACCGAAGGGGGAATCGAATCGAATCGAACGACTCTTCATCCTTAAAGTGATTAGGTCTACCACAAGACCAATGTAGATCACTGAAAGGGGCTGGGAGGGGTGCAAGAGACCCCCCAAATGTACATTGCTGTGAACAACGGTGACTATAGCTAGCTCCGGCTTACGCTATGGTGTCCTTAACTTCACGTCCTGTGAGTAACTGTATTACAAGGATGTAACAATTTCAATTTCAATTGCTGTGAACCAGCGGGAACACAGGCTTGGAGTCCTTGACCCCCATGAAGGGATGCTATCGTATTCTCAAAGACTGAGGGGAATGTGAGCTCTGTCGCATCTTCATCTCCTCTCCTATGTTCCTCTTTTTGGTGATGCTTAACAGCTTATAGGCAGCTCCCTTTCACTGCCCTTGGTCCAGCCTTAAATATAACTCGTGTGTCTGAATGCTGACCTAAATCTAAATATAAATAAATGCAACCTAAATCCAACCTAAATATAAGTATAAATTAATCCAACCTAAATCTAAGCTGACCTGACCTAAATCCAAATATAAAGCTCGTGCTTCTGAAAGCTGACCTGACCTAAATCCAAATATAAAGCTCGTGCTTCTGAAAGCTGACCTGACCTAAATCCAAATATAAAGCTCGTGCTTCTGAAAGCTGACCTGACCTAAATCCAAATATAAAGCTCGTGCTTCTGAAAGCTGACCTGACCTAAATTCAAATCTAAACTTAAAGCTTGCGCGCCTAAATCTAAGCTGACCTGACCTACATCCAAATATAAAGCTCATGCGTCTGAAATCTGACCATGCGGTATTCCGGAGCAGCTGAGAGCTTTGGGCTTATATGTTTGTTGTTACTGTCCAGGGGTAGGCTGGTTAGGCTAAAAAGTAATGATAACGCCTGGTGGGGCGTGGTGTTGAGGGAGCCCGTCGTACGCGGGTGGGGAGCGGTCTCCTACCTCAACTGGACAAGCTACCATCGCGGTTGACGACGACATGGAACGCCAAGAGTGACTGAAGGGGGTGTCGAACCCCCGACTCTTCATCCTCAAGCGATCTGGTCTACCACTAGACCACTGTATATCACTGAAAGGGGCTAACCGATTAGGCTGAAGGGACTTGCCCAACTGTGACAGGAGGGGCTATAATGAAAAAGCACTGATGAACTGACCCCCAAACACTCGTTTTACCACGGGGTCTCTGGGTCCGTGCTACAGTGATAACTGAATTCTTTCTTGATGTCTGGGGGCGACATAGGGACATATTCAGGAGTGGGCAGTCATGCATGGGGCACTGTAAGGGGCTTTGCCAAAGACCAAAGCATCTTAAGAACATGTCACAAAACAAGGCAAGCGACAAGTCCTAGGCAGCGTCGCATGAGACGCAGAAAATTGGCGGAGAGTGTCGGCAACGGAATTGAGGGGGTCGAAGCCAGTTAGTTACGAGACCGTTGACTGACATGTCAGGCTTCGTCTTGGTCGCATGCCGGTCGCACAAACAAACAAACGGACAACGGGTTGACCCTAGGAGCTACCCCCCTCATATTCAGGAGTGGGCAGGCATGCATGGGGGTCAAACAGGGCTGCTTCTCACTGTTTCTTTTTGAACCCAAACAACCGCTCTGTCTTATCTTGTTTGAGCAAAGAGGTCTGTTAGCTTGAGGAAGCTGGCAGAAAAACATAACTGCAACGCCAATCTACCTTGTCTAGTTTGAGATTGAACTTGAATTCGGTTGCATGGCCCCAGCCCGAGCCAACCTTCAATACCCACAGCCTCTTCTTGTTTGAGCGTAGGGTCTATTAGCTTGAGGAAGCTGGCAAAAAACCGGAACTGCATCGCCACTCTCCCTGGTCTTGTTTGAGCTTGAGCTTGAACTTGAACTTGGTTGCATGGCTCTAGCCAACAATTTAGCCGCTCGCCGTCTTCGGCAGTAAAAACAATCGACAGATTTTGTATTGTTTGAGCGCAGGTGTCTATTAGCTTGAGGAAGCTGACAGAAAAAAACGACCCAGAAGGAGACCCAACACTCTATCTGCTACACAGAAGCCAAGCCAACCCTCAGTACCCACTCTGCCTTTTCTTGCTTGAGCGTAGGGCTCATGGCTCCAGCCAGCAATTTGGCTGCTCGCCGCCTTACCCAGTAAAAAAACGATTACCAGATTGTGTAATGTTTGAGCGTAGGGGTCTAATATCATGAGATAGCTGTCGGAAAAAACCATTACTGCACCGCCACTCTCCCTAGTCTTGCTTGAGCTTGAACTTAAACTTGATGGCATGGCTCCAGCTCAAGCCAACCCTCAATACCCACCCAGCCTTTTCTTGTTTGAGTGTAGGGGTCTATTAGCCTGATTAAGCTGGTGAAAGAAAAGAAAACAAGTGTATGTATGCAGCGTTGCAAGCGACGCAAAAAATTGGCTGAGAGTGTTCACGACGGAATAACAGGTGGCAACAGAAGCGAGTTAGTTACAAGACCGTTGGCTGATGTGTCAGGCTTCATCGCGGTCAGATGGATGGATGGTCGGTCGGTCGGACGGACAAATGGGTAAACATGGGGGCTCCCGCCCCCTTGAAGAGGGGGCTCCGCCAAAAACAGAATGATACCCAACACTCAATCTGCTACACAGAAGCTAAGCCAACCCCACACCCTATATGCTACACAAACAGAAGCCAAGCCAACCCAACACTCTATCTGCCACACACACAGAAGCCAAGCCAACCCTCAATACCCACCCAGCCTTTTCTTGTTTGAGCGTAGGGTCTAATAGCTTGAGGAAGCTGGCAAAAACACGGAACTGCACCGCCACTCTCCCTAGTCTTGTTTGAGCTTGAGCTTGACCTTGAACTTGAACTTGGTTGCATGGCTCAAGCCAACAATTGGCTGCTCGCCATTTTCGGCAGTATAAAAATCAAGTGACAGATTTTGTATTGTTTGAGTGTAGGGGTCTATTAGCTTGAGGAAGCTGGCGAAAGCTCAGGCCTCCTACCTTCAGATTCTGCGCGTTCGCCTTCTCCCTGAGGATACCCAAATGTGGGAGGAGTTACTGAAGGTCAAGATTGAGGCGCCTTGCATGGCCTTCTTACGGGGGCCTACTGCTAAAGCCAAAGTGAGTGTATGTATGTATGCATGTATGTTACACCTTCAAGCACCTCTTGGATTGCATCTCTGCCTTCGCATTTGCATCCTGTCTGTTTCTGTTCTCTTTTCCTGTCTTCCTGTCTTCCTGTTGTTTGATCATCTAAATGTATGTTAAACCTTGGACATGTATGTTACACCTTGGGCATGTATGTTACACCTTGGGCATGTATGTTACACCTTGGGCATAAACTTGCTTTGTTACAAATGTTGCGTTGCCTCCTTGCCTTATCCTGCTTGCAACTTGTCATCATGTTGCGTTGCCTTATCCTGCTTGCTTGCAACTTGTCATCAAAAAATGGCCTACTGCTAGAGCCAATGTGAGCGTGTATATATGTGTATGTACGTGTGTATGTATGTAACAGCTGAATTCCAAGATTGAGCCGCCATGCATGGCCTTCTTATAGGGGCCTACGGCTAAAGCCAATGTGAGTGTGCATGTAACTGTATGTACATATGAATTACTATGTCTGCCATGGTGACTTTCCCCAGCTGAGGCGGACGGGAGGGTCCCTTGAACACCACGCCCCTCCAGGCGTTATCTTTTTTTTTACCTATGTATGTAAAAGCTGAAAAGGAAGATTTAGCCACCTCGCATGGCCTTCTTATATGGAGGCCTACTGCTAGAGCCAATGTGAGTGTGTATGTATGTAAAAGCTGAAGATAAAGGTGGAGCCACCTTGCAAGGCCTTCTTATATGGAGGCCTACTGCTAGAGCTAATGTGAGTGTGAATGTATGTAAAAGCTGAAGATGAAGATTGAGCCACCTTGCATTGCCTTCTTATGGGGGCCTACTGCTAAAGCCAATGTGTATGTATGTGTATGTGCGTGTGTATGTATGTAACAGCTGGAGATGAAGATTGAGCCGCCTTTCTCCGCCTTCTTATCTGGGGGGCCTGCTGCTAGAGCCAATGTGTGTGTATGTACATGTATGTATGTATGTATGTATGGGACTATGGGGGGGGAGGGGAAGGAGGAAAGGATTACCATCGGAAACATCTTAAACGACTGTGCCTTGTGGTTCTGCAGGTCATCCCTGTCCCTAAGGGAACCCTGTCTGATCTGGAGCAGCATATACTGGATGGTGGGGTGGGAGGGAGGGTGTGTGGGTGGGGGGTGGGGGGGGTAAGAGTATGATCGGAAACATCTGAAACGACTGTGAGCCTGCAGGTTATCCCCGTCCCTAAGGGAACGGGGTCTGAGCTTGAGCAGCAGAGACTGGATGGTGGGCTGGGAGGGAGGGTGTGTGGGGGGGTGGGGGTGGGGGGGTGAGGAGGGAAAAAAGAGGGTGAAAAAGAGTATCAACGGAAACATCTGAAACGACTGTGGTCCTGCAGGTTATCCGCGTCCCTAAGGGAACAGGGTCTGAGCTTGAGCAGCAGATACTGGATGGTGGGCTGGGAGGGGGGGGGCAAAAGAGTAAATGAGTATCATCGGAAACATCTGAAACGACTGTGGTCCCGCAGGTTATCCCCGTCCCTAAGGGAACAGGGTCTGAGCTTGAGCAGCAGATACTGGACGGAGGGCTGGTCTGGCCGGAAATCCCGTCCCTGCGACACATCACTGCTGAGATACTGGGGTGCAACTTTGCCCCGCTGGCACACATCCCTGAGAACAAGCATCGTTGCGAGCTTTGCGTTGTGCTCATGGGACAGCTAGGACCGCAGATGCACCAAGGGCGCCAGACACTGGAGCACCTGGCGTCCAGGCTGGCAAACCACTATGAGGGGGGAAGACAATCCAGGTGAGACTGGGTGTGTACTGACAGTACAATTTTACGGTTCTAAAAAATTCGTCGCAGAATATACTGTACACCTCGATTTGAAGGGTGCTTCCGTCAAATTAAATAGTGGGTTTTTCTGTCAGTACGGCATTCAACCGGGGACACTTGGTGACATTTGAGCAAACATTTCAAATTTGAACCACTTAAACATGTGCGTATACATAGGTTTGGGAGCAGAATTGTCGACAAAAAATCAAGGCGAAAAGCACCACCATGTGTGCAGCTAACGAGTGAGGCAAGTTCTTATCAACATGAGCACCTCATGCCTACTAGATGTCGATAAGACTGCCATGCCACTGGTAGGTGGTGGTAGTGATGAAACCTTTTCTCTGTCAGGGGTAGGTGGGTCGGTGAGTAGGTGGGTGGGTGGGTGGGTGCCGGGGATCAATAAACCCCCACAAGTGCAGCTGACGAGTGAGGCAAGTTCTTATCAACAGGAGCTCCTCATGCCAGCTTGATGTTGATAAGACTGCCATGCCACTGGTAGGTTGTGGTAGTGATGAACACTTCGCTCTGTCAGGGGTAGGTGGGAAGGTGCGTCGGGGGGATCAAATTCACGAAAAGGAGCTCAGGTTGGGCCAAATAGCTACAATTAACGGTTAGCAATTTGATTTACGGGTGTTTTGAGCTAACATTTCAAATTTGAACCACTTCAACTTGTGCGTAAACATAGGTTTGGGAGCAGAATTGTCGTCAAAAAATCGAGGCGCAATGCACCACCATATGTGCAGCGGACGAGTGAGGCAAGTTCTTATCAACATGAGCTCCTCTTGCCAGCTTGATGTCGATAAGACTAGGGATAGGCAATCTGATATCATATGATATCATGTCATCATATGATGTCATATGATATCATACGATGCCGGCGGTCTGACTTGGTAACTTTGGCCTACGGCATCATATCATATGATATTAAATCGTATGATATTTGTATGATATCATATGGTATCATACTCGTCTTTGGTCAGCATCATATGATTTGCCGGTCCCTAGATAAGACTGTCATGAGCCGCTTCAAAGTGATGATAACTCCTGGTGGGGTGTGGTATTAAGGGAGCCCTATCTTACTGCGGTAGAGAATGGGCTGCTACTTTACCTTGAAAGTGCCACCATGGCAGTTGACAGCGACCGGGGACACTAAAGTGCATCCGTAGGGATTCAAACTCAGCACCATCTTCAGTCCAGCGAAACTTATCAGCCATTGAACCATTCGCCATGAGCCGCTACCCCATGTGTAGCAGATGACTTCTTGTGCGGCAGATGACCCACACCCACACCCATCCACACCCGACCCCACCCACCCACCTGCACCCACCCATAGTCTGCTGCGTGAACCGCTTACCCACTTCCAGCAGATGTCTTCTTGTGCGGCAGATGACCCACACCCACACCCATCCACCCCCAACCCCACCCACCCACCTGCACCCACCCATAGTCTGCTGCGTGAACCGCTTACCCACTTCCAGCAGATGACTTCTTGTGCGGCAGATGACCTACATCCACACCCATCCACCCCCGACCCCAACCACCCACCTGCACCCACCCATAGTCTGCTGCGTGAACCGCTTACCCACTTCCAGCAGATGACTTCTTGTGCGGCAGATGACCCACACCCACACCCATCCACCCCCAACCCCACCCACCCACCTGCACCCACCCATAGTCTGCTGCGTGAGCTGCTTACCCACTTCCAGCAGATGACTTCTTGTGCGGCAGATGACCTACACCCACACCCATCCACCCCCGACCCCAACCACCCCAACCACACCCACCCAGTCGGTTAGAATATAGTCTGCTGCGTGAGCCGCTACCCCATATGCAGCAGACTAGTGAGGCAAGTTGAGGCAAATGTATGTTAGCGCCTTTACTAGTCCAGTTTCGTCAGAGCGCCTCAAGGTTTGCATCTTTGAATTGGCCTATATATGCGCCTCAAGGTTTTGCTCAATGTCTTGCTCAATGTCTTGCATTAGCCTATATATGCGCCTCAAGGTTTGCATCTTTGAATTGGCCTATGCCTATGCATTTGCGCTCCCTTGTGTCATTGTTACCTTACATGTCTTCCTGCTGTTTTCTCCCATTTTAATGTATGTATGTATGTATGTAAGTAAGTATGTATGTATGTATGTATGTATGTATTTTTGTATGTATGTATTTATGTATGTATGTATGCATGCATGATACAGTCACACCAGGAATCACTCTGCTTTGTTAGGCTCAATGGCACTGCTCACCGTGATTGCTTGAGGTTGGGTGAGTCCAATTGGTATATTTGGCCACCCCTGGACTGTATCAGCGGCAGATGACCCACACCCACACCCATCCACCTCCGACCCCACCCACCCACCTGCACCCACCCATAGTCTGCTGCGTGAGCCGCTACCCCATGTGCAGCAGACTAGTGAGGCAAGTTTGTATCCACATGAGCACCTCAGGTATCACTCATCGTTGTTAGGCTCACGTTGCTCTGCTCACCGTGTTCTCTGGTGCCAAGCCAATTGCCTTTGTGTTTCACTCGCCGTGATTGCTTGAGGTTGGGCGAGTCCAATTGGTATATTTGGCTACCCCTGGACTGTAACATGCATACACATACATGTAAGGATGTATATATGTACATATCAACATCAACCCTTATATATATACAGATGTATTTACCTTACTGACATTATTTTGCGTTTTTAAAATCTGACGTCCGTCTCTGGGCGCGACCCGATTCCCCGTGAAACCGGGACCGGCAAATCGGTCAAACCAGCGCCCCCCCCCCCCCCCCCCTGTCGCACTGATTCCAACTGAGTTTGATTCCGTGGAACCCTGCCGACTCCTTCGCCGTGAAAACATCAAATTACCGAAACGTTGAATTTCCGTATGAGTACGGTATATATTTATGTATGTATAAATGAAACATGGGCTTCACCATCATTGCATGCCTTCGCAGGGTTTCCAAGGCTGTGATGTCCGGCAAAGTTCGTGTGTTGTGGCTAGATGCGGGCAGGCAGCGTCACATTTGTCTGCACTACCTGCGAGATCCGTCCTCCGTGGCTCCATTGCAGGAGGCAGGCATTGCGATCGAGGATGTGTGCGGCCCTAACATGCTCATGTCCCTCATTGATCAAGTGAAGGACTCGGTTCCACGACTAGCCTTCCGCAGTCACGCAGCACCCAAGGTCCCCAAAGGCCTCACACTCATGGTGTTTAAACCTGCTTGTGAGTGTGCACGAGAATGCTATATAGTTGCCTATATGTGTGTTTGTGTGCGCCTCTATATATATGCCTCTATTTGCCTTCTGCACTCACGTCGCACCCAAGGTCCCCAAAGGCCTCACACTCATGGTGTTTAAGCCTGTATGTGAGTCCTCACAATAATGCTAAATAGTTGCCTATATATATATTTGTATATGTCTTAGTATACTTCTGTATTCGTATGCATACATTACTATACTTCCGCCCCCTCACCCGCATCTCCCACCCTTCCTCCCTCACTCCCTCTTTACCTCCCTTCCTCCCTCCCTCCTCCCTCCCTCCTCCCTCCCTCCCTCCCTTCACTTACCCCTTTCCAGTCCTTCATTCCCTCCCCTCTCCCACAGCGCGAGTCCGCAAAGCCGGGACCCTCCACCTATTCTCCATCCGTCGCTCCCTCTCTCCCTCCCTCTCTCCCTCACTATCTCCCTCCCTCCCTTCACTTACCCCTTTCCAGTCCTTCATTCCCTCCCCCTCTCCCACAGCGCGAGTCCGCAAAGCCGGGACCCTCCACCTATTCTCCATCCGTCGCTCCCTCTCTCCCTCCCTCTCTCCCTCACTATCTCCCTCCCTCCCTTCACTTACCCCTTTCCAGTCCTTCATTCCCTCCCCTCTCCCACAGCGCGAGTCCGCGAAGCCGGGACCCCTTATCTATTCTCCATCCATCCGTCTCCCCCTCCCTCCCTCCCTCTCTCCCTCACTCTCCCTCACTCCTCCCTCACTCCCTTCACTTACCCCTTTTCGGTCCTTCATTCCCTCCCCTCTCCCACAGCTTGAGTCCGCGAAGCTGGGACCCTCTACCTTTTCTCCATCCATCCGTCTCTCCCTCCCTCACTCACTCTCTTCCTCACTCCCTTCACTTACCCCTTTCCAGTCCTTCATTCCCTCCCCTCTCCCACAGCGCGAGTCCGCAAAGCCAGGACCCTCTACCTATTCTCCATCCATTCGTCTCTCCCTCTCTCCCTCACTCTCTCCCTCCCTCCCTTCACTTACCCCTTTCCAGTCCTTCATTCCCTCTCCCACAGCTTGAGTCCGCAAAGCCGGGACCCTCTACCTATTCTCCATCCATCCGTCTCTCCCTCCCTCCCTCTCTCCCTCACCTTATCCCTCACTCCCTTCACTAACCCCTTTCCAGTCCTTCATTCCCTCCCCTCTCCCACAGCGCGAGTCCGCGAAGCCGGGACCCTCTACCTATTCTCCATCCATCCGTCTCTCCCTCTGTCCCTCACTCTCTCCCTCACTCTCTCCCTCCCTCCCTTCACTTACCCCTTTCCAGTCCTTCATTCCCTCCCCTCTCCCACAGCGCGAGTCCGCGAAGCCGGGACCCTCTACCTATTCTCCATCCATCCGTCTCCCCCTCTCTCCCTCCCTCCCTCCCTCCCTCTCTCCCTCACTCCTCTCTCCCTCCCTTCACTGACCCCTTTCCGTTCCTTCATTCCCTCCCCTCTCCCACAGCTCGGGTCCGCGAAGCCTGGACCCTCTACCTATTCTCCATCGATCCGTCTCTCTCCTCCCTCCCTCCCTCCCTCCCTCCCTCCCACCCTCCCACCCTCCCTCCAACCCTCCCACCCTTCACTTACCCCTTCCCTTTCCTTCATTCCCCATCTCCCCCACAGCGCGGGTCCGCAAAGCCGGGACCCCCTACCTCTTCTCCGTCTCCCCCCAGTTCGGCATGTCATTTGCGAGTGCCTGGGGGGGTACCGGCGAGAGCGTGCAACAAGTAGCCCAGAGGGCTGCAGATTGGGTGTCGTCCTGCCATGCCAGTGCCTGGAAGTACGAGCCTGCAAGTGGTGCCCCAAGGTGTCATCTGAGCGCGGCAAAGAGCGGAAAGCCTCCTGTCTTGCGGGACGATGAAGCTCCGGAAGCATTGGAGGCCATCGTTTTCAAGTGGGTTGCCTTGTGCGATGTGTTTTAGGTGCAATGTTGTATAGTTGCAATGTTCTTTACTTCTTTAGATGCAATAGTCTTGCGATGCAATGGTTTGCTAAGGACCATGCCAGTGACATATATTGTGAGCCTGCACGCGGCGCCTCAAGGTGCCATCTGAGTGTGGCAAAGAGCGGAAAGCCTCCTGTCTTGCGGGACGATGAAGCTCCGGAGGCATTGGAGGCCATCGTTTTCAAGTGGGTTGCCTTGTGCAATGTGTAATAGGTGCAATGTTGTATAGGTGCAATGTTCTTTACTTCTTTAGATGCAATGGTCTTGAGATGCAATGATCTCCAGATGCAATGGTTTGCTAAGGACCATGCCAGTGACATATATTGTGAGCCTGCACGCGGCGCCTCAAGGTTCCATTTGAGTGTGGCAAAGAGCGGAAAGCCTCCTCTCTTGCAGGACGATGAAGCTCCTGAAGCGTTGGAGGCCATCGTTTTCAAGTGGGCTGCTTAGTGCAATGTTTTGTAGGTGCAATGGTCTTTAGATGCAATGGTCTATAAACGCAATAGTCTGCTAAAGACGATGCCAGTGCCATCTAGTGAGAGCCTGCAACACCACCACGCGGCATAGGTATCGGCGAGAGCGTGCAACAAGTAGCCCAGAGGGCTGCAGATTGGGTGTCGTCCTACTGTGCCAGTGCCTGGAGTACGAGCCTGCGACCGGTGCCTCAAGGAGCCATCTGAGCACGGCAAAGAGCGGAAGGCCTCATCTCTTGCTGTATGATAAGCTCGGGAGCAGTCGGAGGCCATCGTTTTTGGCGAAGCCCCCCCCATCTGGGGGGTGGGAGCCCCCAGGGTCAACCCGTTGTCCGTTTGTTTGTTTGTTTGTTTGTTTGTGCGACCGGCGTGCGACCGGCGTGCGACCAAGACGAAGCCTGACATGTCAGTCAACGGTCTCGTAACTAACTGGCTTCGACCCCCTCAATTCCGTTGCCGACACTCTCCGCCAATTTTCCGCGTCTCTTGCGACGCTGCCTAGGACTTGTCGCTTGCCTTGTTTTGTGACATGTTCTTAAGATGCTTTGGTCTTTGGCAAAGCCCCTTACAGTGCCCCATGCATGACTGCCCACTCCTGAATATGTCCCTATGTCGCCCCCAGACATCAAGAAAGAATTCAGTTATCACTGTAGCACGGACCCAGAGACCCCGTGGTAAAACGATTGTTTGGGCGTCGGTTCATCAGTGCCTTTTCATTATAGCCCCTCCTGTCACAGTTGGGCAAGTCCCTTCAGCCTAATCGGTTAGCCCCTTTCAGTGATATTCAATGGTCTAGTGGTAGACCAGATCGCTTGTGGATGAAGAGTCGGGGGTTTGACTCCCCCTTAGGTCGCTCTTGGCGTTGCAGGTCGTTGTCAACCGCGATGGTAGCGTGTCCAGTTGAGGTAGGAGACCTCTCTCCACCCGCGTACGACGGGCTCCCTTAACACCACGCCCCACCAGGCGTTATCATTACCTGGGAAAGGGCGTCAATATAGCAGCTGTGCTAACAGTTATGATAACGCCTGGTGGGGCGTGGTGATTAGGGAACCCGTCGTACACGGGCAGAGGACGGTCTACCACCTCAACTGGACAAGCTACCATGGCGGTTGACAACGACCTGCAACGCTCAGGGCGACCTTGGGGGGAATCGAACCCCCGGCCCTGCATCGTCATAGCGATTTGGTCTACCACTAGACCAATCTATATCACCGAAACGGGCTAGCTGTGCTAACACTATTCCCTGCCATTTCTTGTCAGCCCCTACATCTCCTGTCCGATACTTAGCTCATCCTCCGTTACCACATCCCACACCCGCTCCCACCACATCCGATCCACCACCCACACACACACCACCCATAACCACCACATCCAATCCACCACCCACCCCATCACATCCAACCCACACACACCACTGACACGAACCCACCCACACCCGCTACATCCAATCTACCACCCACCCCCATCACATCCAACCCACACACACCACCCACACACACCCACCCACGGGCAAGTCTGAGGGACCCATCATCAGCTCTGCCTAACTGACTCTCACACCATCAATGGGCACAGCTGCACCACCCATCCCACAGCTCTGCCTAACCCACACCCACCACACCCAACCCACATACACCACCCACACCCTCCACATCCAATCCACCACCCACCCCCATCACATCCAACCCACATCCACCACCCACACCCACCACCCCATGGGCAAGTCTGAGGGACCCATTATCAGCTCCGCTAAACCAACCTTCACACCATCAATGGGCATAGCTGCACCACCCATCCCACAGCTCTGCCTAACCCACACCCACCACATCCAAACCACACCTAAACTCAAACCCACACTACCTACACCCACATCCAGTCCACCACCAACACCCACCACATCCAAACTACACCTAAACTCAAACCCACACTACCCACACCCACATCCAGTCCACCACCAACACCCACCACATCCAAACGACACCTAAACTCAAACCCACACTACCCACACCCACAGCCAGTCCACCACCCACACCCACCACATCCAAACTACACCTAAACTCAAACCCACACTACCCACACCCACAGCCAGTCCACCACCCACACCCACCACATCCAAACCGAACCATCACCACTCCCATGTTCAATCCAGGGTCAGAGACATGGTCAAGCAGGCGCACAAGGCAGTTTTGGATTTTATCCATCACCCTGACTTGGAACAGCGTGCAATTGCGGTGCGTAGCATTGGGGCAATTTGTATTTGAGTAACAATTATAGGCTATCCGGGGACGCAATAATAGCACATACAGGTACTGGTATGCAGTATTTTATTTCAGATTTATGTGGGCCAGGTTGCGTAGCTACTCAAGCCAGGCACCTCAAGCCTGATTTCAGGATTGTTGCGTAGCCATTGCCAGGCCAGGCTAGAAGCTCAGGCTACTACCCTGGCCCATACAGCGACTTCTACACCCTTGCCTGGAGGAGAGGGTGGGGGTGAGCGTGTGTGTGTGTGTGTGGGGGGGGGGGGGGGGGGGGGGGGGGGTATTAGAGGAGAAGGGAGAGGGTTGTGTAGGATCAACCTTGTCCTGAAGGAAGATGCTCGCGCTACTACCCTGGCCCCTACAGCGACTTCTACACCCTGGCCTGGGGCAGGTGAGAGGGAGGCCAGGGTGGGGGTGCGTGTGTGTGTGTGGGAAGAGGAGGGGGGGAGAGAAGTAGGTAAGGGACAAGGGAGAGGATTGTGTAGGACCAACAGTGTCCGGAAGTTCGGAAGCTCACGTTGCATGGCTAAGCGCGGAGCTTGGAGCCCAGGAGGTTCAGGGGTAGTCTGCTGTGGTGATTTTTTGCTTGGTCGAGGGACGGTATCTCCCACCGCCCTTAAGTGCGCCTACTCTTTTGTAGGGGTGGCAATGCCATTCGAACTGGATCCTCTGTGCCCCTGGTTTGTGCAGGGAGACCCACCTCCTGGGGTGAAATACCTTTCACAACTAAAAAAAGGGGGCGGGGGGGGGGGGGGGGGGGGGGGGGGGGGGGGGGCAGTGCCATACATGTGTCGCCATGTAACGACGGAATGGCAATGCAGTGGTGACACGTCGCCGTACAAATTAAGTGCATGTATAAGGGGCCCGGGATGTCTCTCGCCGCCCAGCTCCTAGACCATAGCTTTTCTTTTCCGCTACAAGCAGCTGCTTCTAGGCACCTCCATGAACCAGCCACTGGGCTAAGCCCTGCGATTTCAATAGTACTGGAACAGTGATTCTGTCAGCTTCTAGTTGCACTACGTTGCAGTACGATTAGCTGGGTAGCAAGCCAGGGAAGCTGCCTAGAAGCTGCTGCTTGCATCGGAAAAGAAAAACTATGTCCTAGACAATCCGAGACTACAGAATACACACCAACTACAAATAATAATAATAAAATAAATAATAATAATAATAATAATAATAATAATAAATAAAATAATAGAAATAATAATAAGACGCATTCACTCGGGCTATATTTGAAGGGAACGGCAATATGATATCATGTCATCATATGATGCCGGCAGTATGACTAGGCCTAAGTTACCATTTAAATACAATATCATATGATGCAATTTGTATGATATCATATGATATCATACTCACCTGTGGCAAACATCATATGATATGCCGATCCCTATATAATTGATATTGAGTGTTCGAGGCAGGGTACTACATTTTGTCAAATTTGTCAGCGCTTAAAGCGCACAATCGTCAAATTGGTCAGCGCTTTCTAGTGCAAAAAGCGCAAAAACTGTGGGCCGCGCCCACAGGGGCACGAAAAAACTGCGCGAAACGCGCAGTGGGGCTCAAAAAGCGTGCGTGAAATCGCGCTGCCGCGCGCGCTTTGTAGTACCCTGGTTCGAGGGTGGACCCTTAAGCCTGTTTGGCAACTCTGGACTACAACATACACACATATTAACATAGTCTGATATGATTATATGTTTATACATATTCTCACACACTTACATATATATATAAAGAAGTCGTGGTCGCGGTCGTGGTCGTGGTCGTGGTGGTGTCATCATCGCGTACCCACGTGCCATGGGCGTGCGAAGTGTAACCGACTTGCAACCGACTTTCCATACACCCAAGTCTTGGCCCAGTGATTTCAATTGCCGAAACAGCAGATGCGCTAAGCTATGCGCGCGCGCTCATTTCATGTCCACAACTGCCTCCCATACTGCGACTGCAATGAATTGCAATGAAATGAGTGAGGAGATCCTCTCCTCCGAGGTCATTTGCTGACCCTCAGATCGCTTTGCACGGCGCTCAGAATAATAGTTTTCAGTGTATTGCTTCACGGAGCGACCTGCGGCTCATGCTCTAGAACTTTCACTTCGGCTCATGATTCGGCTGGCCCTTGACTTTCACTTGGCTCACGCATGCGCACTTCTTTCTTCATCTCAGCATTACATTCGCCATCGCATTAGGCTATCACATAGCCTGAGTCGCTATCACATCGCCTGATTCTTGATTGGAGGTAGTTGACTTCCATTCTCCAGCCTTTCTGCAGGCTCTATTGATAAATTCATCTTGCTGCGAGCTTAGACACAGGCGCGGCTCCTGGTATCTCTGCACGATCTAAGTCCCTGCAACCCTGTGACGTTCTTCGGACGTCCAACTTCCTTCTTGCTGCGTGCTCCTTGCACCGCGTGCAATAACTCTTCAAGATCTTCCCCCCCACCCCACACCACTCACACCCTGCAACGATAAGGTTATTTTCGCGCTGACCTGTAGCGAGTGCGTGACAGAGTTGACCAACGAAGGCCCTTTCGGGAAACAGCTTGCACGCCCAACTAGGTATCTATGCGCGAAGAGGAAGCTACAGGTAAGCCCCTCTGCTCTCGCGCAATTCCGATCTTTCAAGCTGAGTCTGAAACTGCGCAGACGTTCGTTTGCAATTTCCAAAAGTCTTCGCATTTTCGCGTCGTCTGACGAAACGTCTAAACGTCTGCGCGATTTCGAACTCAGCTGGAAACATCATAATCGCTTCTGTTAAACCCATCTGCTAAAGTGGCCGAGAGAAGATCAGATTAATGGGAACGGAGAAGCAGGGAAGTGCGTGTGTATTGGCGGGTAAAGGGGTGAGGCAAATTTGAGATTGGGCCTGGATCAAGGTTTGGGCAGAGTGGGGACTGTGTGTGTGGGGGGGGGGGGGGGGGGGGGGGGGGGGGGGGGATTAGATGGGCGAGGGTAGTGTGTGGTTAGTTGGTGCTGGGGGGGGGGGGGGGGGGGGGGGGGGGGGGGGGGGCAGATGCGTTAGCATTTGAAGTGGGGGAAACATGATGGACTGTGTTTATGAGAGGGGTGGAGGTGAGGACATATGTGAGCCCATTCTGTAACCCAGCCCCACGGGCACCCTATTATGATTGGGGGTAGGGGTGATGTGTGTCTGTGTGGCCACCGGCCACACGGGCTACCGTACTAGTATATATATATATATATATATATATAATATATATCTATATATATATATATATATATAATATATTATATACACACACACATATATATATATATTTATTGGGGCTTGTAATATATGTTGTTACAGTCCAAGGATGGCCAAATAGGCTTAAGGGTCTTGCCCAACCATGGTATGAGGAGGGGCTAAAACGAAAAAAGGCACTGATGAACTTAACCCCAGCCAATCGTTTTACCGAATGGGGGCCCTGAGTTCGTGCTACAGTGATAATTGTGTGATAATTTAATTGTAATTTTACACACATAGATAGATAGATAGATAGATAGATAGATAGATAGATAGATAGATGTTCACTTGGGCATGGACGAACCCACATCAACGACTCCCTGTTCACCCTCCACCCTTGCAGCTGATCTCAGTCGCTGTGACCACTGTCATCGTCCTTGGATCCATCTTCACCCTCCACGCTCCCACCCTCCTCCCGCCCTGTTCACCCTCCACACCCTCCACCCACCCTTGCAGCTGATCTTAGTCGTCGTGACCATCATCATCATCCTTGGATCCATCTACACCCTCGACACTCCCACCCTCCACCCACCCTTGCAGCTGATCTCAGTCGTTGTGACCATCACCATCGTCCTTGGATCCATCTTCACCCTCCACGCCCCCACCCTCCACCCACCCTTGCAGCTGATCAGTCGTTGTGACCACGGCTCATCGTCATTGGATTCATCTAAACCACCTCCACGCACCCACCCTCCCTCCCCATCCTGTTCACCACCTCCAAACCCTCCGCCCACCCGTTGCAGCTATCTCAGTTGTTGAGGGGACACCGTCATTTCCGTCACTTGGATCCATCTCCGACCCTCCTCGCCCCCACCTCCTCCAGACTAACCTGTTTAGCCCTCCACCCACCCTCCACACACACTTCAGATGATCTTCAGAGCCGACGTGACCACATGTCACCATCGTCATGGATTATGTACACCTCCACACCATCACCACGCCCTCCACGTCTCCCCACCTCCTCCCGCATGTTCACTCTCCAAAAAACCCTACACACCACCACCACCTGTCAGCAAACCCTCCACACACCCTCCCGCACAAACCGTCACAAACTCGTCAACACCCACGACTTCCACACACACACGACCCGTCTCAACACCCTCCACAACACAGACCCGCTCACACACCCTCCACACACACACGACCCGTCACACACCCTCCACACACACACGACCCGTCACACACCCTCCACACACACACGACCCGTCACACACCCTCCACACACACACGACCCGTCATGTACCCTCCACACACACACGACCCATCACACACCCTCCAGACACACACGACCTGTCATGCACCCTCCACACACCCTCTACGCACCCTTGCAGCTAGTCTCAATTGTTGTCACCTCTGCCATTGTCCTCGGCTCCATATATGTCCAAGTGCACCCACCTGCCCCCCTGCACACCTGTTACACACCCTACCCCCCTGCCGCCCTACACACACCCTTCCACACGCCCTCAGCACACCCGCCACACACACATTACCTGTCGCTCACCCTCCACACACCCTCCGCACACCCGTCACACACTCGTCACACACCCTCCACACACACACGACCCGTCTCACACCCTCCACACACCCTTGCAGATAGTCATGATTGTCGTCACCTCCGCCATTGTCCTCGGCTCCATCTACGTCCAAGTGCACCCCCCTGCCGCCAACGTGAGACAACGGCAGGATGCAAACATGGAGGCCCAGCGAAGAGCTGAGATGCTCAACCGTCAACGTCTCGCCTTGGCTAGGCGCAATGCTGAACTAAGAAACCCGCACGCTGCTTTGTCCGAGGATTCTGGGCGGGATCGGAATGGGGAGTTGGCAGAGGGAGCAGAGCATGGACGAGGGGATGAGGATGAGAGCGGGGGGTGAGGGTGGGGGGGTGGAGATGCGGGTGGGACAGGTGAGGGGGAGGGGGTTGGAGATGAGGGGGTGAGAGGTGAGGGGGAGGGGGGGGAGATGCGGGGGAGGGGGTGGGAGATGCGGGGGAGGGGGTGGGAGGGGAGGGGCAGTCGGATGGGGAGGGGAGAGGGGAGAGCATCGGATTGAGGACCACTATGCTTGACGAGGACCCCTGAATTGATCATTAAAATATATAAATAGTACGCTTTATTATGAGGTGTGAAGTTGAGGTAGCCAGCCCGTTTGTTTGCACTGGGGCAAACCACCATAAGGAGGGGGGGGGGGGGGGGGGGGGGGGGGGGGGGGGGGGGGCTGTCATCCCACCTCTGCGTTGCAATGAATAGGGTAGTTGACACTGAGTTGACAATGATACAGAGGTATATTAGCAGTAGGGCAGGGTTTTTTTAACTGCGATATTTTGCAAGTTGCGATAAAACCCATAGTAAATGTGAACTGGCCCTGCGATGCCAGACCTGGACGGCCTGTGGGCTGGCTTTGGCCTGGGAGCTGACCTGGCTTGGAAGCTGACCTGGCTTGGCATGGCATGAGTCACTCGCCTCCCCTGTTGACACATTCCCCTACCCGCCAGGAGACCTTGGGTGTCTGGCACAAGGGGCCCACCGGTATGGACAGAACAAGATGATACAAGGGTACATTAGCAGAAGGGTGGTGGTAGGGGAGGGGTGCAAAACAGGTAGCAGGGGAGGGGACGTGGGGGGAGGACTACATGCAAGAGGGTTAGGGTAAGGGAGGGCGCAGGACAGGTCGGGAGGTGAGAGTATTAGATAAGTGTGTCATTATATCAAGGGTTGTTCAGGGGGACCCCCAAATCTGCTTCTCGAGGCGTGGCCTGTTTCAAAATCTGCTTCTTGAGACGCAACCAGTTTCAAAACCTGTGTCAGCAACGCAACGGACCCCCCCCCCCCCCCCCCCCCCCCCCCCCCCCCCCCCCCCCCCCCCCCCCCGATCTGTGTCTGCGACTCACCCAGACCCTCTGAGATGCAACGGACCCTTCAAAATATGTGAGTACGACTACGACGCAACCGACCCACTGGATCTGCGTCTGCGATGCAACAAAACCCTCGATGTTGCGTTCGCGTCGCAAGAAGCAGCGTTGTGAAGAACCCCATGTTGGTGCTAGTTGGCCTGGCTGCGACGCAAGAAGCAGCGTTATGAAAAACCCTGGTTTTATAATCACTTGATCTCGGGTCCTCCGTCGTGCTCTTGTGATTTGTTGAGGACCAGGTCATTAAGTGCCTGTTAATCCAGCCCCTCATAATAGTCTACAATTGTCTTGAACTTGAACTTGGTTACATAGCTTCAACCAGCAATTTGGCTGCTCGCCGTCTTCAGCAGTAAAAAACATTATTACCAGGGAAATGTAAACTCGAACAAATCACTTTTTCCATTTTACAATTGTCTTGATTCTTTGAGGCTGCGCAAATGTGCACGTCCTTTTAGCCTACTTGGCTACCCCTGAAATATAACATACGTTTAAAAAGGCAGGGCAAAAATGTCGTCGTTTTGTGGAGGCACAACCCGGCTCAATACCCGGGGAATAGCACACACCCTGTTCTTCGCTCCTACGGTGACTACGGCTAGCTCCAGCTTACGCTGTGGTCTCCTTCACTTCACGTCCAGAGAGTGACTTCATGACTCGGATGTAGCAATTTCAATTTCAATAGGCAGGACAAACACTGTGATCAGTGGAAGTACGACCTAACAAAGCCACGTGTTTCCTGGTGTGCTTGTTTTGGTAATACCTTGCCCAGGTTGTCTGCTGCACGTATCGACTGGTAAACTCGTTATAGGGATCTGCATGTCAGTATCCCACTTCAGGATCAGGGTACTACAAAGTGCGCGCAGCAGCGCGAGGTCGCTCACGCTTTTGGGGCCCCACTGCGCGTTATGCGCAGCTTTTTCAACTCCCTGTGGGCGCAGCGCGC
The DNA here is from genome assembly GCA_013435795.1 of Chlamydomonas sp. ICE-L. Classification (NCBI taxonomy): domain Eukaryota; kingdom Viridiplantae; phylum Chlorophyta; class Chlorophyceae; order Chlamydomonadales; family Chlamydomonadaceae; genus Chlamydomonas; species Chlamydomonas sp. ICE-L. Next base: position 12,945,052 of record JACBWV010000730.1, read on the forward strand.
AGTTTTTGCGCTTTTTGCACTACAAAGCGCTGACCAATTTGACGTTTGTGCGCTTTAAGTGCTGGCCAATTTGACGTTTGTGCACTACAAAGCGCTGACCAATTTGACGTTTGTGCGCTTTAAGTGCTGGCCAATTTGACAACATGTGATACCCTGTTCAGGATGCGAGATTCTGACATGCAGCTACTTCGTTGCTCACTAGAGGTATATAATTGCAAGATCAGATATAGGTTATATCAGTTATATACAATTTGTATGTTACCGAAATTGTAATCCCTGTTTACCCTATTTGGCAGTGAGCACACCTGTAACCACTTGAAGAATATAATGTTAATTTCAAGGTTCTATACCCCGGCAATTCGGCGTCCGACCTGCAACTACTTGTCACGACTCGGAAGTCTGTAGTCTGAAATTCGATCATTGCCATCAAATGCTCTAGCTAGACTGCAAAACATGCTTTGGTGTAATCGCCGCAGACATATTTTCAACTTCGTATGTGAAGTATGTTCCAGCCCAGCCAGTTTAGTAAAAGGGTTTTACACATCCTCAACAATCAAGATTAACTCGAGCTTTATTCCCCAAACACAGCGTATTAAAATATGAAGTGTAAATCAGTAACAGGTATGTGCTCTATATATTATAGCGCACACAAACATTCTGGCGCCCGTACCCACGTTAATATTTGCAGGAAGCACCCTCCCTGGAGTACTTGTCCCTGGCTCTTGTTTACTTGACTTGTTGAGATTTTATTTTTCTATTACATGATATTTCATCCTTAAGCTACTCACCGTGTAACTGTTCAAGGGCGTAGTAAACCTGGATGGCATACTCGCTACTACACCCCACTAACAAGTCCAGAAAGAGAGAGAGAGAGAGAGAGAGAGAGAGAGAGAGAGAGAGAGAGAGAGGAGAGAGAGAGAGAGGAGAGAGAGAGAGAGACGCCTTAGACATAGACACATAGACGCCTGAGACACATAGAATGACAATTATAGAAACTAGCACCTTCTGGCTTAATTTGCCTATATTGGTTTTTTTATACGCTTAGATATTTAGATTCTTTTCTGGGCTAGAACTGTGCCTTTGGGAATTTTGTTTCAATCTTTTGAGATGGAATGAGTTTTTTTTTGTTACGGATGGACCCCCCCCCCCCCCCCCCCCCCCCCCCCCCCCCCCCCCCCCCTCAACTAGATCTTAGTTAATTGGCTTACTGTACTTTCTCAATAATAGGGTTGACTAGAAGACTTATTCCTAATGGTATTTTTGGTGTTTCTTTCTTACCGTGTGGCTGGATCGCAATCAAACTGTGTAACACCGTTAACCAGAGAGAGAGAGAGAGAGAGAGAGAGAGAGGGTCACTACGGGGACAAGGGCCGAGTGGGCCCCTTCAGGGTCCCAGAGCCATGGGGCTCGACCCTCGCTCTGATTGTCGCAAGTGGATGTCTGGCCCTGCCTGGCCATTAGACCTCTGACTATTTCAGGTCAACCTTTTTCTAGTGGAAGCCTTCCTTCGCCAAAGAGGATTAGTGACTTTGTTCCCCCTGCAGTACCTGGGACGTGGCTACATGTGGAGTCACCCTAAGCTCCTTGCCTATTACCCTTGCAACCACCTAGTATCCTAGAAGCCACCTAGCAAAGCCAAGTAGCCCATTAGTAGCATCCCAGTAGTATCTGCTAGTAGTGTCCCTATCTACTACAGTCCGCCCCTCCCTCCCCCCCCACCACCACCACCCACGTACACACACCATCCCCATGGACCAACACAGGCCCCCCTCTCCCCATAATCACCATCCCTCCCCACAAGAGCACATCAAGCCTGGATGGCTCATAGAATGTAAAGGTTTCCCCACTAGGGGTTTTACCCGACATTACTATAGAGCCTCGATGTCAGGCTATAGCTAATGACTTTAAACACTAGCTCCCCCCTAAGCGGGTGCGTGAGCTGGCCGCCCCCACCCCTTGCTTAAGGCCAGACTTCCTCAGTAACACACAATATCACTTAGACCTTCAGAGCCGTTAGACCCAACCAAGTAGAGATACTGCAGCCCCACCTAGATTACCCCCCCCCCCCCCCCGCCCCCCCACCTCTAGCACATGACTTACAATCTATCCTGAGACGGATCAGCTTGGATACAGGGTAGTTCAAAGCACGCCCTTTTGCGCTTTTGAGAGCTGACTTTTTGACCCCCTCTGCGCTTCAAGCGCTGGCCAATTTGGCCATTTGAAGTACCCTGCTTGGATAGCCCAAGACTTAATAACTCGCGGTAGTATGTCCCCCCCTATCTACAACCGCCCCCACCTAGAGCCATCTACCGTATCTGTAAACAAAAATCTATCTAACTCAAACTCATTAGCTCAGGCCAAAGACGGCGAGCAGCCAAATTGCTGGCTGAAGGCAAGCAACCAAGTTCAATTTCAATTTACATTCCGTCACTCAGGTTGAGGTGGAAACACAAAACATTCAACAATGTAAATATATTTGTTTGCAAGGACGAAACAAAAAAGATTTTCAAAATCATAATCTTGCTACCGGTTATGACCAACCGTGCGTGCTTAAAAAAGCACAACACACTAGGGAAAAGACACAAGATTCATTTGCGTCCTTACACGGGACAAGGGGACGTGTAACAAGGGTAAGGTAAGGTGGGGGGCGGGGGGGGGGGGGGGGGGGGGGGGGGGGGGGGGCAGCGGCTCGCACTTGGACGACTGAAATATACTACAGCTATCATGTACAATACAGTCGCTGTCTAAAAATAAAGCACTACTTATCTCAAGTATAGCCAGTTGTCTAAAAATTACGTCGCAGACAATCATAAATCATGCCTCTATGTGCCATAGATTTTATTTCCAGCTACGAGCAACAGCCTCTGGGCAGCTCCCCTGACTGGCTATTCAGCCAAGCCTGTCCAAACTTAGTGCAACTTGAAGCTGGCCCAATCAGCTGTTAAGAACTGCTGACGTCTGGGGGCCCAGACCAGTGGCCGGCTCAGGGAGTTGCCTAGAAGCTGCTGCTCTTTGCCGAAAATAAAAGCTATGCTATGTGACCCTAGGCAATGTTCACAGCGCCCCAAGGCAGTGTTCATGAGGAAGCCACCAATATGGACAAACAACAACTACATCTCATAACTGCAGACCTGCCCAAGTGAGACAGGCCGCAAACGAAAAAACAAATGGGAAAACATTATGTATGTCCAAAAGGGCCACGATCGGCAATGGGATCAATTATTGTTGTGAGATCAATTATATGCAAGATAATGAATAGCTTATCCTAGAGCTCAAACCAGGTCCAAGCATGCTGCCAAGACCATGGCACTTTGCAAAATGCTAGTGCTGCATGTGTATGGCTGACACGCGGACAGTGAGACACATTTGACTTGTTGGGGGAAGGTGGGGCCTCCCTTTCAGATCCAAGCATGCTGCCAAGACCATGGCACTTACTAGATGCTAGTGCTACAGGGTAAAGGCTCAAACGTGGACAGGGAGACACATTTGATTTTGGGGGGGGACGTAGGGCCTTCTTTTCAGATCCAAGCATGCTGCCAAGACTCTTACTAAATGCTAGTGCTGCAGGAGTACGGCTGTCATGCGGACAGTGAGGCACATTTGATTTTTGGGGGGAAGGTGGGGCCTTCTTTTCAGATCCAAGCATGCTGCCAAGACTCTTACTAAATGCTAGTGCTGCAGGAGTACGGCCGTCATGAGGACTGTGAGACACATTTGATTTTTGGGGGGAAGGTGGGGCCTTCCTTTCAGATCCAAGCATGCTGCCAAGACTCTTACTAAATGCTAGTACTGCAGGCGTACGGCTGTCATGCGGACAGGGAGACACATTTGATTTTTTAGGGAAAGGTGGAGCCTTCCTTTCAGTTTTCGTGCTGATACTGATCAGTTCACGTGACCATTCACTGTGCCCGTCCTCCAAACCCCCATTATTGCTGCTTGGCATTGACGGAGGGGCAGCAAGATCCTGAAATAGCACGAGAGGGTGGGTTTGGGTCAGATTTACTGGCTTATTATTCGTGGTATTATTCATGGAGTCTGAAATGAATTGGTATTATTCGTGGATGAAATGGTATAAAATATTCGTGGATCAATTGGTATTATTTGTGGAGTCTTGATATGAACTGATGGTATTCGTGGCACTCGTGGTATCACCCCGCTATCTGCCCGCTTTGAGAAGCTGTACCTCAGGATCATATTAGGGCCCATGAATATTCGTCAGCCTTGTAAAGCTATACCCCAGGATCCTTTTAGGGGCCATGCATATTCGTCAGCCTTGTGAAGCTATACCCCAGGATCCTATTAGGGCCTATGAATATTCGTCTGCCTTGTGAAGCTATACCCCAGGATCCTATTAAGGCCCATGAATATTCGCCAGCCTTGTGAAGCTACACCCACAATCATTCCGTACTCACCAGGAGTCGAGGACTTCTACCAGGGGACAATAGCTTGCAGCAGGGGACTTGCATGAGCAGGCGGTTGTGGCGCATTGGAAGCAGCAGCGTTGCCATCATATTGATCTGGCTGCCGAACTTGAGGAGCCGCCCAGCCCCGTCGACCAGGAGGGTTGACACCAGCAACAACAACGTCGCAATAGCTAATACAACCTCGGCAGGGTAAGTATTTGGTGTCTCCCCTCCTTGGCTCGGGACTATATGGACGCCTCCGCTGTTGGCGCTGGCTAGCTGTGCTTTCATGGCCGCATTCGCCTGCCGGAGCTCTTCAAGGGTGTTCCTGAGCAAGCTATTGTCCCGGCTTATATCCTGAAAGGGAAGAAGGCCCAAGCTGCAGAGAGTGAGAGGGTCTCGTATTAGTTTTACACCTATGGTACTGAACAATACCACAGGTCGGGGTGAAGGCAAGCACAGGTACTCAACACGCATGGTACTGGGGGGTGCAGTGTGTGTGTGGGGTGGGGGTGGGGGTGGGGGTGGGGGGCATGGGTTTTGTGTGGGTGTGAATAATACCGCAGGTCATGGTCAAACCAGGTATGTGTACATAACACCCATGGTGCTGAATGATACCGCAGGTCATGGTCAAAGCAGGCACAGGCACATAACACCCATGGACGGTTGCTGTCAACCATGGCAGCTTTGTCCAGGTAAAGTAGCAGCCCATGCTCTACCGCCGTAATACGGGGCTTCCTTAATACCACGACCCACCAGGCGCTATCATTACTTGTCCCATGGTGCTGAATGATAAAGTAGGTCTTCCCTGAAACTAATCCCTTCCCAATAGTCAGAGGGTAGGGTGGTTGTGGTGAGGGTGAGGGAGTCTGTGACGGATAACGACGTTTCCTAAACAGACACCACGTGTCCTCCATTGGTCACAGAGTCAGGTAATGGTGGGGTCTCATACAAGCGCAAATGCGGAGGATGCCTAATAGAGTACCATATTTACCTGGATTGCTTGATCCATATGCACCATCTGCCGGCTCTTGCGATCTCGTGAGGCTGCTGCGGTTCTCCTGTTCTTCAACTTCCTTCGCTGCTCGGGATCTTTGGTGTTCGGGTCTATCTCTGTGGCCTGCTTTCTCAAGGTGAGATAGGTAGGGGGGTTAGGTTTTAGCCAACGGAGGGATGGTGATTTAGCTTGTTCAGTGTTTGATAGTGTTGTAAGCCTTGTGTGCGCACTATCTAGCCTGATGGTGGGAGAGGCAGGTCTACTTACGTCTGGTGCTATGGAGGAGAGGAGAGGACAGAAAAGCAGGAGAGGAGACAGGGGTAGGAGGACAGGAGAAGGCTAAGCAGAGTATAGGAGTATTGGAGGAGTATAGGAGGAGGATTGGAGTATAGGAGGGGGATAGAAGGATAGGAGGATATGAGGAGGATAGGAGGATAGGAGAAGGAGGAGGAGGATAAGAGGAGGATAGGGGGATATGAGGAAGATATCAGAAGGATAGGAGGATAGGAGGAGGAGGAGGATAGGAGGAGGATAGGAGGAGGAGGAGGAGGATAGGAGTGTAGGAGTATAGGAGGATATTTGAGCTGTACTCCAGTCACATTGATAGCTAGCAGACATCTTCAACAGTTCATATCAGGCTCCCTCTCTTTGGCTATCCACATCTTTTATCTTCCTTCTCCAGGAGTGCCAAGTCCCCACTCCATTACCGCGGGCAGTACGAATATTAAGGAAGCCAAGCACTCACCCGGGACCTCTTATTGATCAATCTCTTGCTCCTCGGAGGCTCAGGGACGTCAAAGGAGGGAGCTAACCGAGCCTCCTGCTCAGCCGTGTCCTGACTGTGCCCTGAGCTCAGGTCGAACTCAGAGCCTGAAGGAATCAAAGGCATCGACGGCATCGAAGGCAACCTAAACCCAACCGGACCTCCGAGGTTTTGGTTATCTGACGCGGTGCAGTGCTGGTCCGCATCGATCCAGGGCCCTGATTCATCGGCCACGAATCCAAAGTCGAAGTTGTAAAAGGAGAAGGGCAGTAGCGGCGGTCTCTCCTCTTGGTGTATCAGCAAAACTGGCTCGGCAGACCGGGCTCCAACCTCAGTGGTGATAGTGCGGCCGTGGCCGATGGGCTCGCTTTGGACAGGGTACTGGTGCACCAACATAGGTGGCCCAAGCTCCATCGGGAAAGGGTCGCTCAATAATAGACCTGCGGGGGTGGGGTAGTAGGGAGTGGTGGGTTTGGGTGAGGTGGGGAAATTGGGGGGAAGTGTGGTGGGTGGGATGTGTGGGTGGGTGTGGGGGTGTAGGATTTGGGAGGGGCCGTGAACGAATGCACGAAAAGGAGGATCCTAGAGCACCCCAGATGGCATTGCCGAAGGAACAGAATGAGGAAGAAAAGGGACGCGGGCGATGGGGAGCTATGAGGTATATGGACACTCAACGGCGCCCCAAGGGTCTGATGGCTTGGATTAACACGTCACGATGGTGGGGAGGGGGTTGCTGAGGATGATTGCTACGCGTGCGTGTTAAGGATCATCATAGGCGGGGGTGGGTGTTAGGAGGGGGTGATAAGGGAGAGCGTTACTGGCGGGACAGCAGTGAGGTACGGGTTGCGTTTTGCCCGCGGGCATGATCTGACCACGCCACGATGCACTCACCTCGTGCGTAGGTTGGAGGGCCTGAGCTCCTTTGCAAGGCGATCTCAATGCTGGGAGTTTTGAGGCCGCGTTGTGCAGCAGGATCGTCATGGTCAATGTCCTTAGCAGCTAGGCTTCTAGGCAGCTCCGGCCAGGGGCCTGGCTCTGCCAGTTCCCTGGCACTGAAGGACGGCAAAAAGGCACTTAAGGACGGCAGAAATGCCAACAGCTCCGCAGAGCTGCATCTCCCAAGGGCCTCACTCCCGTTGCCGTTCATGTCTCCGTTGTTGTCTCCATCGAGCGAAGACAAGTTGAATGAGAGCTCGGTGGCGAGCGAATATTCAGGGGGTGTGGGCAACTCCAGTGAGGCTCCTTGGTTCAGCAGGTCTTCCCAGTCGTCCTCGTGCATCTTGCGTGGCTCCGTGGTGTGCATTGGCAGCATGTTTTGCTCACCAGCGTAAAAAGCTTCACGGGGCGTTTCCAGTGCGGCTCCTTGGTTCAAAAGGTCTTCCAACTCACCCGAGTACATAGCCAAGTAGGTGTCCATTATCATGGCAGGTAGGTGTCGAGTTTTCAACGAGTACGTGGATTTGCTCGCTTCGTATGAGCGTATTTAGCTTGCGTTGGCTTGTCTATACTCAATTCGTTCAATCTATGATAAGCTGAGACCTTGGACAATCTATCGTGTCGAGCCAGCCCACATACCAGCCAGCTCCTCCCAGGTTAGGTTTGAAACGGGCTGCTTCTACTTGCCTTCCTCCTGGGTTGCCAGCTGGCATTAGTTTGAGACCAGGTTTCAGTTTCGGCACCATGCAATGCGCTGGCCTGTAAAACCTATAGGGGAGCTGGCACGGGACTTCCAGGGGTCGTCGGACTTTGTCGAGAGGGAAGTTCCTTCCGGACCTGAATTATCTGGTGGCGAAATTCCACACGGGGCTTCTCATCCTATCTGCCCCGCTCAGCTGCTAAGCCCTAGGGCTGACGAGCATACAAGGACTGCAGAGCCCACAGTGGACGCTCATTGCTCGACACCTTTTCAGACATCATGGCCAGCATCATCAGCTCTCTGTCCACCTCTTCCGCTGCTGCTGCAGCGAGGGGTTCAACCCAGGCCGCCAAGAGCCCAATTCTGCGAGCTGCTGCGAAGGTTGTTTTACATCTATTGCGCTCGGATGTGGTGAATTGTACCAACGGAATCCTCATGTGAACATACTCTCGTGCGCAGAGCAAGAGCCGAGTGATCTGCAACGTCGCCTCCCCCATCAAGGAGGAGACCGCCACCTGGGCCACTAACCTGCATGGACCCAGTGAGTGACGCAGGACCTGCAATTGATTGGTTCCGCTAGAAGGATGGCCTTTGCTCCAGAAAATCGCCCGAAGATGGGTCAATTTGAGCCTGAAATTAAAATAGTCGACGTCATCAACGCCATCATCGTAACCCTAATTACTGCGATCGGAATCAGCCGACTACGGCGGTCTTCTGGAACGTTTGCCTTGATTTCGAAGCAAGTGCGTAAGGTGCTTGTTCGATCCGTACGAATTCTGCTCTTCTAGCCATGGAGGGTGATTTCAGATTGATACGATCGGGATAAGGGAGCAGCCGATTACCACCTGAGTTCTGTGAACTGACACTGAATCCCGCCCCCCCCGTCCTCTCTCTCTCTCTCTCTCTCTCTCTCTCTCTCTCTCTCTCTCTCTCTCTCTCTCTCTCTCTCTCTCTCTCTCTCTCTCCCCCTTACCAAACACATCATTCCATGAATTGATTAATCTGCTCTTCAATCGTAGGCAAGGAATCCCTCAGGGCAGGCCTGCCACAGCTGGTCTCCAAGGAGGATGTTGTCTCCCTTGAGGTAGGCCCTGCACCAATTATTGCTAGTTTCATAGGTATGAAAGCATGCGACACACTTGTGTTGACAAGAATGAAGGCATGCGATCTCTCTGATGGCATGGTAACATACGAAGGAGAGGAACACAAGATGTTGTATTGTGTCCCTTGCAATCGTATGTTCCCATGCCAGGAACTGTCTGTATCTGTCATCAACAAGGCAAGGAGTACAACAGTGCATCACTAGTCTGAGAATGCTTAGTGGGCTGAAAAGATGCCTGCGAATCAGCTTGACGTCTCGCAGTAAAGCAGAGCACCATTCCGAGCCCTTGCACCCATTAAATCGACATCCAACATAAGTTGCAGCAGTGCAGCTTCAGCTCTGCTAGGCTATACACCGTACAGCACTTACATTGGCTGCAACAGACATTTCACGCACATCAATATTTGCAAGCAACAACAACATTTGCAAGTAGTAGCGACAACAACAGCAACAACAGCAATAATAATGATAAAAATAACAACAACGTTGGCAAGCAAAGCAATATTAGCTAGCAAAGCAACATTAGCTATCAAAGCTACATAAGCAAGCAAAGCAGCATTAGCAAGCTAAGCCACATTAGCAAGCGGAGCAACATTAGCTAGCAAAGCTAATATAGTTTGCATTTGCAATCAAATGTTAGAGCGGCCATACAGTGAGGCAAGTAATTTATCACAAGTGTTGAACTAACCTATGCCTTCTCCATCCACGTCATCTCTCTCGCAGTCTCTTCTGGACCAGGGAGCCTCAGTAGCTGCTCTCCGCAGGTTCAACGACAACCTGCGCAGCATTCCCGCTGACCGCTGGGGTAAGTCAGTCTGATGCCATGGACTCTCCGGAGTAATGCAGTGTTTCTTATACTTCATACATGTTTCTATACTTCTCTTACATGTTTACATACTTTATACATGTTTTTATACTGCTCTTACATGTTTACATACTTCTTACATGTTCTCATACTTTATACATGTTCTTATACTGCTCTTACATGTTCTTATACTTTATACATGTTCTTATACTGCTCTTACATGTTCTCATACTTTATACATGTTCTTATACTGCTCTTACATGTTCTTATACTTTATACATGTTCTTATACTGCTCTTACATGTTCTTATACTTTATACATGTTCTTACACTCTATACATGTTCTTCTACTGCTCTTACATGTTCTTATACTTTATACATGTTCTTATACTGCTCTTACATGTTCTTATACTGTATACATGTTCTTATACTGCTCTTACATGTTCTTATACTTTATACATGTTCTTATACTGCTCTTACATGTTCTTATACTTTATACATGTTCTTATACTGCTCTTACATGTTCTTATACTTTATAAATGTTCTTATACTGCTCTTACATGTTCTTATACTTTATAAATGTTCTTATACTGCTCTTACATGTTCTTACACTTTATACATGTTCTTATACTGCTCTTACATGTTCTTATACTTTATACATGTTCTTACACTTTATACATGTTCTTATACTGCTCTTACATGTTCTTGTATTTTTACATGTTTTTTCTTCTTTATAATGCTTCTTATACTACACATATGTGCTGTGCAGTAGTCTACATCATCTTGTCTCCCATTCTGATTCTCTGCTGGCTTATCTGATCATGTGATGTTGTCGCGATGTAGTACGTGGTTTGAGTTTGTCTTGTGCAATTGGTGATCATTCACATGGGGAGCTGCAGTGTGAGTTAGCATGAGTGATCAGCGCAAAGCAAGTGGAGTGTGTTTTGCAATTTGGCTGCATGCAATATGTAGCCTGAGCTCCACGCAATCCCAAAGAATCAAATTCTCATGCCGTCCAACAATGTGCTAATTCTTCTTGGTGTACAGCCGTGTGTATTTTGCATGTTGGCATGCAATAGCTAGACTGGGATCAATGCGAATCCGCTAAAATATCATTATCATGCTGTCCAACAAATGAGACATCTTCTTGGTGTACAGCATTGTGCATTTTGCAACTAGGCATGCAATATGTAGACTAACATCCATGCAATCCCCAAGAAAGCCATGCCCATGCCATCCAACAAAATGTGTCGTCTTCTTGGTGCACAGCTGTGTGTAATTAGCAACTTGGCATGCAATATGTAGACTGACATCCATGCAATCCCCAAGAATCCCATGTCCATGCCATCCAACAAAACGTGACACCTTGGTACACAGCTGTGTGTATTTTGAAACCAGACATGCAATATGTAGAGTGACATTCACGCAAGCCCCAAGAATCTCATTCTCAGGCTGTCCAACAATATGTTTTTTATGTTCCCAGGCTTTTCTCTGCCTGGTCTCCAATGAGCAGTGAGAATTGCAACTAGGCATGCAATAACTTGCCTGCGATCCATATTATCCCAGGGAATCTCATTCTTGTGCTGTCCAACAAAATGTTCTAGTGTGCTGAGGCTGTCCTCGGCCCTGTCTCCAATGAGCAATGAGAATTGCGACTTGGCATGGAACATCTAGCCTGAGAGCCATGCAATTCCAGAGAATCTCATTCTTATGCTGTCCAACAAAATGTTTTTTTTGTGTGTGCAGAGGCTGTCCTCCGCCCGGTCTTCAACGAGCTATGCTTCAACCTGGAGTCCTTCAACCCTGCCTTCACATCATGCCTCCTGATGGTACGTGATGGTGGTGGCGGTGATGTTGATTCGCTCATCCATGACGTGTATGCATGTTACACACACACACTGACCCACTTCCCTACCCACCACCACCACCACACACACACACACTGACCCACTTCCCTACCCCCACCACCACCACCACCACCACCACAAAACAGTAATGATAACGCTTGGTGGGGTGTGGTATCAAGGGAGCCCCATCATACAGGGGGAGCTGCTACTTCACCTGGACGATTTTTCGTGCATGTTACTGCGCCAACTACGCTAAATGGACTTGCCCAACCATGTACATTCAAGATTGTCTCTAGTTTTCTAGGAGGGACTTAACACTTTAAAGAAGCTCTTTGGAAAAGAAAGCTATACAGTTGAGAAAAGAAAGATAAACAATTCAAAAGAGCACATCAGAAAAGATGAACTGGTCCCTGGCGAATCGTTAACATGATGGGGAACCTGAGTTCACGTGATCTGTGACGAATCCATGGTGTCTTTTTGCCTCTATTGGTGAATGTTCACAATATATCATACTGCAATTCTGGGGACCGGTAAAAATGTGACAACCCTACTTATCCAGATTGTTTTTTATTTTCTTCTTTGTGCATGATGCTCACAAGTCCTCTTGAATTTCGGCAAGTTGAGGGCACATTTGGAGTTCAATAGGGCACCAGGAGAAATGTAATCATCATCATCATCATCATGTCCTTGTTGGCGGCAAGTCACACCCATGTCCTTGCTGGCGGCAAGTCACACTCATGTCCCTGCTGGCGGCAATTCACTCTCATGTCCATGAAGGCGCCAATTCACTCTCATGTCCATGTTGGCGCCAATTCACTCTCATGTCCATGTTGGCGCCAATTCACTCTCATGTCCATGTTGGCGCCAATTCACTCTCATGTCCATGTTGGCGCCAATTCACTCTCATGTCCATGTTGGCGCCAATTCACTCTCATGTCCATGTTGGCGCCAATTCACTCTCATGTCCATGTTGGCGCCAATTCACTCTCATGTCCATGTTGGCGCCAATTCACTCTCATGTCCATGTTGGCGCCAATTCACTCTCATGTCCATGTTGGCGCCAATTCACTCTCATGTCCATGTTGGCGCCAATTCACTCTCATGTCCATGTTGGCGCCAATTCACTCTCATGTCCATGTTGGCGCCAATTCACTCTCATGTCACTCTCATGTCCATGTTGGCGCCAATTCACTCTCATGTCCATGTTGGCGCCAATTCACTCTCATGTCCATGTTGGCGCCAATTCACTCTCATGTCCATGTTGGCGCCAATTCACTCTCATGTCCATGTTGGCGCCAATTCACTCTCATGTCCATGTTGGCGCCAATTCACTCTCATGTCCATGAAGGCGCCAATTCACTCTCATGTCCATGAAGGCGCCAATTCACTCTCATGTCCATGTTGGCGCCAATTCACTCTCATGTCCATGTTGGCGCCAATTCACTCTCATGTCCATGAAGGCGCCAATTCACTCTCATGTCCATGAAGGCGCCAATTCACTCTCATGTCCATGAAGGCGCCAATTCACTCTCTCAAGTCCCACTTGCGTAAAATTGGCGGAGTGTGTTGGCAACAGAACGAAAGGTGGCAACAATGGAGCTGACTGAAGCCGGTTAGTTATGAGACAGTTGGCTGATGTGTCAGGCTTCAATTTTTCGGTCGGACAAACGGACAAATGGGTAACCCTGGGGGCTCCCGCCTCCCATAAGAAAGAAAAAAACATCATCATCATTATCATCATCATGTCCCTGTCGGCGGCAATTCCCTCTCATGTGTCACTTCACAGGTCCAGCGCAGCATTGGCCGCAGCGACTACGTTCGCCGCGATACGGCTCTCAAGAACCTTATCCAACCCCTAGCCGGAGAGTACGGAATGCACAATGGATCTGAGCAGTGTAAGTTCATGCAGTTAATTGCCTTCACCACCACCACCGATACCTCCACGTCTATACCTGATTCTAGCATGGTACTCGGATTCACATTGTACAGCGAATGCAATCACTGAATGGTGTCTCGTAATCAAATTTGCTGACGTTCTACTCGTGCAGTGCATTGCCTTCACCACCACCACCGCCACTACCACAACCTCTATACCTGATTCCAGAATGGTACTTGGATTCACATCGTACTTTGTATGCAATCACTCAATGGTGTCTTCGGGCTCTCTTATCATGCAGTTAATTGCCATCAACACCACCACCACAACCACCACCACTATACCTGATTCTAGAGTGGTATTTCTAGTCACATCAGGTATGCATTGCTACAACTACAATGAGGATTTGATTACAAGACATTATGGAGGTATGCAGTGCATTGCCTTCACCAACACCACCTCTACCACCACCTCAATACCTGATTCTAGGCTGGTATTTCTAGTCACATCAGGTATGCAATCACTCCATAATGTCTTGTGATCAAATCCTCATTGTAGTTCAATTTAATTTAATCAAATTGAATTGCATGTACGTGAATTGAATGCATTTAATTGATTTGAATTTAATAATTTGAATCTTAAGGCAATCACTCCATTATGTCTTAAAATCAAATCTTCCGTTGATCTGCTTGTGCAGTGAAGACCCATCGCGAGCTGTTTTCCGACTTCTTTGTCAGCTTGTTTGGTTATGGACTAGAGGACTTGTTTGCTGAGGGAAAGAAGCCCGAGGCTGGCGAGATCCTCTTTGCCCAGGTTAGTGCCGCTTAACCTGACGCAGGTACTGAATTGTATTGCATAACAAAGCATTTGCCAAGGTTAGTGCCGCATAACCTGATGTAGATATTGCATTACATAACATCGCATTTGCACAGGTGAAAACCGCATAAAATTACATATACATGGCATTGCATAACATCGCTTTGTCATAAACAGGGCATGCCCCTAGACCATAGCCTTTCTTTTCAGCCACGAGCAACAGTGTTCAGGTAGCTCCCCTGACTGGCTATTGAGCCAAACCAATTGCGGCCTACTGCACCCTGAAGCTGACACAATTAGCTGTCCATAACTGCTGGAGTATTTGGGTTTAGCTCATTGGCTGGCTGATGGAGCTGCCCAGAAGCTGCTGCTTGTAGCTGTAAAACAACCTCTGCCCTAGACTGTACCATGCGAACAAGTCGATCCTGCATGCCATCCAACTAGTTGGCCATATGATGCAGCCATATCATGCAAGAATTGGCCATATGCAAAAATTGGCCGTATCATGCGGCCATATCATGCAAGAATTGGCCATATCATGCAAGAATTGGCCATATCATGCGGCCATATCATGCAAGAATTGGCCATATCATGCGGCCATATCATGCAAGAATTGGCCATATCATGCGACCATATCGTGCAAGAATTGGCCATATCATGCGGCCATATGATGTGGCCATATCATGCAAGGATTGGCCATGTCATGCGGCCATATGATGCGGCCATATCATGCAAGAATTGGCCATATCATGCGGCCATATGATGGGGCCATATCATGCAAGAATTGGCCATATCATGCGGCCATATGATGCGGCCATATGATGCAAGAATTGGCCATATCATGCGGCCATATGATGCGGCCATATGATGCAAGAAATGCAGCCGTATGCAATAATTGGCCATATGCAAGAATTTCAGTTCACCATTGTGTATGGGTGGTTGGGCCCAGTGCAATCAAACGGGCTGGCCCCCTCAACCTCGCACCATGTCAAAAGGCGTATCATTTACTTCTTCACCACTGTGTGCTCTCCCTCAAACCTGATTCCAAATTGTAGTTTTAGTCACACCAAGTATAGAACCACTCAGTAGTGTCTTCCAATTGCAACTTCAGGAGCTGTACTCATGCAGTTAATTGCCTTCTCCACTACCACTACCACCACAACTACCACCACCTTCCTAACTGATTCCGCTGTGTGCTCTCCCTCAAACCTGATTCCAAAATGGTAGTTTTAGTCACATCGAGTATAGAACCACTCAGTAGTGTCTTTTAAATGTAACTAAAGGAGCTGTACTCATGCAGTTAATTGCCTTATCCACCACCACCACCTTCCACCACCACTATCACCACCACTACCAACACCAACACTACTAACACCAACACTACCAACACTACCACTGCCAACACTACCACTACCAACACCACCACTACCAACACCAACACTGCCAACACCAACACTGCCACATCTACCAACACCACTACCACCACCTTCATACCTGATTCCACTGTGTGCTCTCCCTCATACCTGATTCCAAAATGGTAGTTTTAGTCACTCCAGGTATGGAACCATTCAAGAGTGTCTTCTAATTGTATCGTCAGGAGCTGTACTCATGCAGGTAATTGCCTTCCCCACCACCACTACCACCACAACTACCACCACCTTCCAACACCAACACCACTACCAACACCACCACCAACACCACTACCAACACCTTCATACCTGATTCCACTGTGTGCTCTCCCTCTGCAGATGAGCGATGACATTTTGAATGGTGGACGTGGAGCCTACTCTGACACTCTGGAGAAGGTATGTTTTTTTGTGTGTGTATTTGGCTTGGCTCAGTGCATTCACTCAAACCTGCCTGCTTGTCTCTAGTTCTTCTACACGCCAGCTATGCATTCGGTTACAACTTGGCCACTGAGCACTTGACTCAATTCATTCACTCAACCTGCCTGCTTGTCTCTTGTTCTTCCTCATGCCAGCAATGCATTGGGTTACAACTTGGCCATTGCGCACTTGGCTCAATTGTTTCACTCAACCTGCCTGCTTGTTTCTTGTTCTTCTACAGGCCAGCTATGCATTGGGTTACAACTTGGCCATCGAGTACTTGGCTGACTACGAGAAGACTTGGATGCTTGACAGCTTCCGTGCTCTGGATGAGCGAATCTTCTCCCCCCTCGGAAAGAAGGTCGATTGGGTCTTCCTTGAGGTCCATGCAGAGGGTGCGTTGTTTTTTGCTATCCTTAGGTAATGATAACGCTTGGTGAGGCGTGGTATTAAGGGACCCCGTTGTACGCGGGCAGAGAACTACCCGTCTACCTCCTCGACTGGACAAGCTACCATCGCGGTTGACAACGACCTGCAACGCTCAGGGTGATGGAGGGGGAATCGAACCCCCAAACACGCTTCGTTTCAGCGATTTGGTGTACCATTAGACCAATTGTATCACTGAAACATACCAAATCACCTCAAACTCCACCGCACCACTCCCCCCCCCCCCCCCCCCCCCCCCCCCCCCTCCTCGACCCCCCCACCCACATCCTTCCTCCCCCACCTCCACCTCCCTCTACCGGATCTGCATATCCGTGAGTACTTGACCTCTTGTCTTCCGTCTCGCTCTCACGATTGTTTGGGGACCAGGTCACGTAGTGCTTGTTGTACCCCTCGAAGTAATCCATGGTGATTTGAGGTTAGGGAAGCCCAGTAAGCCCAACTGGCTACCCCTAGACTGTAACAATTGGCTTCTCAAATTCCAATTAAGCGAATAATCGACTGGTTTGGGGAGTATATTTTTGAAAAATAGTTGTAATGTCTAGAGTTAGAAGGCATAACCCTGCCCTTAGCGCTGCCTTCATCTCTATTCAGAAGGCGAAGGCAAACTAGATTGTAACAGCAGACAGGCAGACATGGCGCCAGTGTGCTGCAACTAGCAGCCCTTTATTATTTTGTATGTATCCAGGTATATTATTATAGATATATCCAGATTTATCGTATTATTTATTTGTTATTATTATAGATATATCCCAATATATGATTTATTTGCTATTACTGTAGATATATCCATATATATTATTATAGATACATCCAGATTTAGCGTACGATATTGCACCCTGCAATCACAAGCCACCACCAGCTCTTACCCCCTCCCAGATTCACCTGCAGGGAAGGCTGAGCATGCGGCCAATTGCAGCTCTTTTTCATGACTGTTTTATTGTACAATATTGCAGCCTGCAACGATAAGCCACCAACTGCTCATGACCCCCACCATATATATACCATACTAAATATAAGTATACTATACCATATATATATGTCCAATAGGGCACCAGGATTATGTAACCCCCATTCTCATGATCATGGTCATATCCAGCATCACCATATTCATCGTCGCCATAATCATCATGTTCATGTTCATCATTGTCTTAATCTTCATCACTATCACAACTGCAGGAGAGGCTGAGCATGCCGCCATTGGGCATGCCGCCGCCATCAACATGGTCCCTGTTGAGCACATTGCCGTCATGAAGCAGGCCATGGCTGACCACGACCGCGACTTTGCTGTCTTCTACAACAAGCTTGCGGACATGATGGAGCAGTAAACACTGTGTCACCCAGCACCTTCCAATGGATCGTGTCCTTAGGTGTCGAATGGTCGGACCTCTGGGGACCTCATTTGGAACTCGTATGACCAACTAAATTGTTGCAGGGCAATCTGTAGCCTCTACTGCCCACCATCATGTTCTTGTTTCAGCTGAATCACACTAGCTTCAAGCTTTGGTCAGGCTTGGTGGTGGGAGGAGGGCTGGCTCGATACTCTGTTACCTGATACCACAGTCCTGTGCAGCCCGCCTCAACTGCGGTATTCTGAATTACAATTCACCCAAGGTGTGGTTTGTTACTTAGTCCATGTACTATTGAGTGCTGTATGTTATTTTATGCGTGGAGATGCTGAGGTAAACAAGCCTAGGGTATGCTGTGTACTATTCAGCCGCCCTAGGCAAGTTTTTCTGTGCCACAGCATGCGATGTTTGATGCTACGCATATATTTGTATTGCATAGCACAATCTTCGGGCCCCTTACGATTTGTTGGGGTTCAGTTTACCAGTGCTTGTTTTGTTTACAGCCCTTCCCAATATTGAAGTTGGGCTAGTACTTAAAGCCTGTTTGTTTGGCTAGACTGTAAAAACACACGCACCACCGAAGATGAGATGCTGGATGCTACGTAGCATTCCATCAGCTCCTGTCGGTCATTCAGCCTCTAATGATTTGTAAGATTGTATGTCCGTCAAGATGCACGAGCCTTTGTGGACCCCCATCTGTGTTCCCCCTCTGGTTGTGTCCCCTCTGTTCCCCCTCTGGGTGTTCCCCCATCTGGACCCCCATCTGTGTTCCCCATCTGGTGTCATCGACTGTCCTTATCTCCAGCAGCCTACACTTTCAATAGGATTGACACAGTCTCACTGCACAATGATGGTATCAAAAGGCCTTCAATATACTCACCATCTCGTACACAATCATACCTAACTTCTTAAGTAGGCAAGTCTCTGTGTGGGTTGAGATAAAGTTGGACAGAAGGGTCGACTGACCATCTTGGATTTGGCGCTAAGTAACAATGGACACAGCCTGTAAAAGCTGATGGCGTCTTCGGCAGTCAGACCAAAATATCGTGCACAATATATTTACATATTGTACAAGTATATATATACATATTAAACCAGTATATATATATATATATATATATATATATATATACATACAGATTATACAAGTAAATATATGGCCCCCGTTAAAGCAAACGGGCTGGCCCCCTCAACCTCACGCCTCGTAACAATGCGTACTATTTATTTATTTACCGGTAAAACCCGGGTAAAACGGTATAATATAACCATCTTAGGCTTGCTTGGCAATATTGTTCAAAAATGGCACATCATAATGGATGTCCCGTCTCCATCCATCAAATCTCACGTGATGCACAGTTATCACAATTTACTATCAGTCCACAGGACAGTGAGCAAAAGGAAACTGAATACCGGTATTGGAGCTGCAATATTTAGTCAACTACAGGCTTCCCACTCAATAGCTTAGCCACTGTTTTCATTTTCGGCAGCAACCCCCTGAGTCAGCCACTGATCTTAGCCTCAAACATTCATCAGCAATATAAAGCTGATTACGTCAGCTTCAAGGTACATTAGATTGCTTTAGGTTTGGCTAATTAGCCGACCAGGGGAGCTGCCTAAAAGCTGCTGCTCGTAGCCGAAAAGAAAAATGCGAGCCTAGCTCTGGCCTATATCAGGCCTATATATACGGTATAGATATGTATTTGGGCATGGAAAGGAGGATCAACCAAGAAGGTGGGCCTCCTTAGTCCTTCCACGCCCCAAAGACCACAGAGGATTTTGTTTTCAAATGGCAGTGCACCAGTGGGACTACATTCTGCACTCAGGAGTTAGGTGCAGTAGTGTTTATCAGGGTACTACATTTTGTAAATTGGTCAGCGCTTTGTAGTGCAAAAAGCGCAAAAACTGCGCGCTGCGCTCTCAGGGGTTGAAAAAACTGCGCGAAACGCACAGTGGGGCTCAAAAAGCGTGTGCGAAATCGCGCTGCCGAGCGCTCTTTGTGGTACTCTGGTGTTCATACTCCACCTGCAGACGGTGAGCAGCCTGAAGGCTGATATGTAGGGATCGGCAATTTGATATCATATGCTATCATGTCATCATATGATGACGGCGGTCTGACTAGGTAACTTTGGCCTGGGGCATCAAATCATATGATATTAAATCATATGATTTTTGTATGATATCATATGAGTACATACTCGTCTTTGGTTAACATCATATGATTTGCCGTTCCCTACTGATATGCCATGCATGTATGTATGTAACAGTTCAGGGGTGGGCCAAATAGGCTGAAGGGACTCGCCCAACCGTAAAGGAAGGGCTTCAAAAGAAAAAGCACTGATGAACTGAACTCCAAACAATCGTTTTACCGACGGGGGGCCCGAGTTCGTGCTACAGTGGTCACTAATATCGAGCTGCATTTGATCACTAGCGAACAAGTGGGCCTAAAAGAGGCGCTTCTACACTCACAGGGAATACTTCAGTAACTACCGTAGTATGGACTGCCAATTTCCAAAAGTTTGGTTTGGTTACATAGTACATACTACATCAGCTTTCAGGCTGCTCACATTCTGCCATCAGAATAAACATGGGTAGTATAAACTGTACTTCATAAACATGGGTGGTACAAACTGTACTTTATAAACATGGGTAGTATAAACTATACTTTACACCACACTCTTGAGTACAGAATGCAATCAAATAGGTGTAGATGCTCAGAATTGAAATTGAAATTGAAAATGTTACATCCGTGTGATGCAGTTACTCACATGACGTGAAATTAAGGACACCACCGCGTAAGCCGGAGCTAGCAGTAGTCACCGTAGATGCTGACAGTTTATACACATGTTGAGGTATTCAAACATCCCATTGGGGAGAGGAGAAAAGAGGGTTGCTAGCTAACTCAGCTGCTACAATTCAATTCCATCGTAGACACTGGAGGACAGGTTTGGAAGCCATCCATCCGTCGAGTCTTTTGCTCTTTCGATGCTCTCTGCCCCCAGCAATGCCACCACCACGGATTCTAACCTTGTGGATCCACCGACCTCAAGCAAACACCTCCTGACAGCCAGACCCCCTGAGGCAGGCTGCTCATCGCCCTGGCTAGACATGGACACAGGATCGGAAGATTTGGAGGCGGCAGTGCCAGAAAATTTAAATCCCACGGCTTGTGCTTCAATATCCTCCCAGTCCTCGGTCTCCAGATGTCGCTTCCAGATAGCAGCTGCCAGAATCTGTGTGTGTGTGTGTGTGGTGGTGGTGTGTGTGGTGTGTGTGGTGGTGTGTGTGGTGGTGGTGTGTGTGTGTGTGCGTGGTGTGTGCGTGTATATCCGAGCAGACAGTGACATTCATTCATTAATAGCGACCTTCTTAATGGAAGAATGACCTATAAATGGCAGCAACGGTGCAACGAGATGGATCTCACAAATGGCAGTATTCTAAGTTTTCTTAATGTCACATTTATCCAATCTAGCATAAAATACGTGTGTGAAGTGTGGACTCAAGACCGTCTGGGTAATATTAATACTTCTCATGGTCTCCAAGGTAAATGTGACTATTCAGAATAACTTCATGAAAAGGGCTTTGGGCGTTAGAGATCACAGCTCAACTGACTTGGTCCTCAATGAACTCGATAGGTCACCTGCATTGGGCTCAATGGTTCAGACACTGTATTGGCTTTTTGTATATAATCGTTGTCCGGAAGGATGATAATTTCGTGAAAAAGATTTGCTAGAGGATGTTCTCATGTCAACATGAGATAAGCCTGAAATTAACCGAAGTAGCATGAAATAATCTGAAATAACCTGAGATGCCCCTGCAGGATTGTATACATCACCAGACCATCCTCCGCCAATGCCCCGCTCTACACACATTTCGTGAAAAAAGATTTGCAAGAGAATTTTCTAATGCGAACATGAGATAGAAACAAACAATGCTGGCCTCATGGATCACTAAGATGCATTCGGATATGAGGTGTTATATAACATTTCTCTGATATTCTTCAGGATATCCAAACATCCCTGAGCAAGATTGACTCCGGAAAAATGATTAAGGCATCTCTAAAATAACAGACACTGGCTGGCAATCCTGAAGTACCAGTGATAATTTGTTGGCTGAAGAGCCGCAATTTTTCCTTGCCACCTGGAGGTACCTGATATTAGGACCTGATAATACATATACCTGATATATAGGTACCTGATATTAGGAAGCTAACTGCTGATACGTATGCGACTTGGATGATGTCAGAGGATAGAAGCCATAGTCCACATACACTAACTTGTTCAGAATGACCTGAAATTTGCTCTAAACATTGCCATGATACATGCCATTACAGCCCCATTATCAGAAATTGTCGATCTAGAGAAGTAAAAATTTGGAGGCCTTGACTCCTCTTGCCCTGTGGATAGATTTTTGTTGTTGTTGAGAAACTGAAAATTGAACTTGAATTGGTTGATAAAGACTCCAGCATGAAGCCGGTCACGAATCCTGATTTTTTTGAAGGATGGAAGTATCTGATAGATTTTATAAAAAATGTGATAAGCCTCGCACAATTAAATTATCATCCCCTATGAGATGGTGATTTAATTATCTGATTTAATTAAATTATCACTGTAGCACGAACTCAGGCCCCCCGTCGGTTAACGATTGTTAGGGGTTCAGTTCATCGATGCTTTTTCTTTTTAGCCCTTCCCGTCACGGTTGGGCAAGTCCCTTTTTGGCCTTATTTGGCCTGCCCCTAGACTGTTCACATACACAGCGATACACACCGACAGACAGGTCGTCGGAGTAGTTTTTGATTTGGTGTCATGGTCATGGTCATAGACTTACCCCAGCTGCGGCGTACGGGAGGGTCCCCTTAACACCACGCCCCTCTAGGCGTTTTTTTTGTTTTGTTTTGCCTGTTACATTTCATAACATTACATTACATTACATTACATTACAATTCATTACATTACATTACATTACATTACATGTTAAAGTCTACTTGACACCGCGAGGTTGTATGAGAATCTGTGCTTTAAACAAAAAGAAAAAGCACCCACAAAGCAAAAAACCCCATTACATCAGGGGTGTGCCTGCGTGGATTCGTATCTGATACACCACAAATGTTCCTGCTTGATCGATAACTTTAATGATAGTTGTTTGCACATTGTTTTGTGTGTGGGTGTGGGTGTGTGGGTGGGGTGGGGTGTGTGTGGGGGGTGTGTGTGGGGGGTGTGGGGGGGGTGGGGGTTTGGGTTTGGGTTTGGGTGTGTGTGTGTGGTGTGTGGTGTGGTGTGGGGGGGGTTGGGTTTGTGGTTGTTTGTGGGGTTTTGGGTGTGTGGGGTTATGGGTGTGTGGGTGTGTGTGGGGTTTTGGATGAGTGGGTTTTTGGGTGTGTGGGGTTTTGTGTGTGTGGGTGTGTGTGAGTTTTTTTTTTTTTTTTTTTTTTTCATGAGTGGGATTTTGTGTGTATGGATATGTGGGTGTGGGGTGTGTGTGTGGGGGGGATTAAGGCCCTCCTGTGCCTTGGTTCCTTAGTTGCCTGGTTGTTTAATCAACTATTTGAAATATGATCCCTGTAGTATCGTCCCCCTAGCTGAAAACCTACACTTCTCAATATAACAACAGCCTTACCTGTGCTGAAAGGTAAGCATGCAAGTCACCACCTGTCTGCACCAGACCAGGAAGCAGGGTCATGGTGTGGATCGTGGCTGCCGGCAAAGTGCACACCGGCTCCCCCGTACTGGAACGAGCCCCGACCACAGATGGGGAGGTCCCAGTCCCCTCAGCAAAGAGAGAGGAGTGCTTCAGCCACAAACTCTCAGCGATGGACCCAAGGCTTCGCTTCCCAGGCTCTGTAGGTTGCTGACCATTCTTGTGATCGGCTTCATGACCCTCGCCACAACCATCTTCATGACCTTCATGACCCTCGCCACGACCTTCACTACCTTCATGACCAGCATTTGATGTCTGCCTAGCTTCTAGTGTAGTAGGCTCCTTGGGATTAGTCCCACGACCATTCTTAGGACCATCATGACCATCATGACCATCATGACCATCATGACCATTATGACCATCATGACCATCACTGGGTGTCTGCGTAGCTTCTAGAGTGGCAGGCTCCTTTGGCGGGGTCCCTTGAGGCTCAAGGGACGGGTTCTCAGGGGGAATAGCAGGGCTTAGAGCCCCCTGGATTTTGAGGTCTAGGGACGGGTCCTCAGGGGGAATAGCAGGGTTTAGAGGCCCGTGCATTTTGAGGTCTAACAGGGCCATGAGCACCTGCTGCTGGAGGTCGAGGGGAGAGCGCTGACGAGCAAAGAAGGCAGCTACCTTCTTACACACGCTCTTGGGTAAGGGCCTGCCACTAGATGCATCTGCCGCAACCAGCCACAAGCAACGAGGATCCTGCAAGGAGTTTGGAATGGACACATCTTACACAAATGCAGCTATCTTTGTTGAACGTGCTATTGGGTAGGGGCCTGCTGCTAGATGCATCTGCGGCAACCAGCCACAAGCAACGAGGATCCTGCAAGGAGTTTGGAATGGACAAATCATCTAAGAATGCAGCTACCTTTGCTGAACGTGCTATTGGGTAGGGGCCTTCTGCTAGATGCATCTGCCACAATCAGACACAGGCATCGAGGATCCTGCAAGGAGTTTGGAATACACGTATCCTTATAAGAGTGAAAGCATGCTAAAAATAAAATTAAACACAACCACAACATAACATAACATAAATGACCATACCATACCATACCAATAGCATAAAACAATACCATGACAATAGCATTACATAACACAACATGTCGCGCATGTCTGTAGGACAGAAGCATGGGGATGACAGTGACGAATACAATATATATTATGCATTACGGGTGCATTATAAAATTATTCACACCTGTCAGAAATGTTCAAAAAGATGGCTAGAATATATCATATATAATCATATATTCTACAATATATAATCGTTCACACCTGTCAGAAATGTTCAAAAAGATGGCTAGAATATATCATATATAATCATATATTCTACAATATATAATCGTTCACACTGTCAGAAAGTGTTCAAAAAAGAGGCTAGAAGATATCATATATAATATATATTCGACAATATATAAATCGTTCACACCTGTCAGAAATGTTCAAAAAAGATGGCTAGAAGTATCATATATAGATCATATATTCTACAATATATAATCGTTCACACCTATCAGAAATGTTCAAAAAAGATGGCTAGAATATATCATATATAATCATATATTCTACAATATATAATCGTTCACACCTTCAGAATTTTCAAAAAGATGCTAGAATATATCGTATATAATCATATATTTCTACAATATAAATCGTTTCACAACCTGTCAGAATTTCAAAACATGGCTAGAATAATCATATATAATCTATACTCTACAATATATAATCGTTCCCACCTGGCAGAATGTTAAAATATGTGCTAGAATATCATCATATATAATCACTATATTCTACAATATAATAACGGTCACACCTGTCAGAAATGTTCACAAGTCTGGCTAGAATATATCATATATATGCATATATTCTACAATAGATAATGTCACACCTTTCGAAGGTTCAAAATCATGGCTAGAATATATCATATATCATCATATATTCTACTATATAATCGTTTCACACCTGCCAGAATGTTTCAAAAATAGGCTAGAATATATCCATATGAATCATATATTCTACAATATATAATCGTTCACACTGCCAGAAATGTTTTCCAAAGATGGCTAGAATATATCATATATATCTAATATTCTACAATATATAAATCGGGTCACAAACACCTGTCAGACATGTTTCAAAAAAAAAACAAAAAACAAAAACAAAAAAAAAAAAAAAAACAAAAAACAAAAAATACAAAACAAAAAAAAAAAAAAACAACCAAAAAGAAAACTAAAAAAAAAAAAAAAACAAAAAAAAAAAGAAGAACAAACAAAAAAAAACAAAGACAAAAAAAGAAACAACAAACACAAAACAAAAAAACAAAACAAAAAAAAAAAAAACAACCAACACCGACAACAAAACACACCAAACGCACCACTGCCCAGCCACCACAAAAAAGACCAAAACCGACAAGTCTTCCCCCCCCCCCCCCCCCCCCCCCCCCTTTTTCTTTCATCTCCTCTATCATAATATCATATATTCTACAATATATAGTCGTCACACCTTTCAGAAATGTTCAAAACATGCTAGAAATAATATCATATATACTCTATACTCTACAATAATAATCGTTCACACCTGTCCAGAAATTGTTCCAAAGATGGCCTAGCATATATCATATATAACATATATTCTACAATATGGAATCGTTCACACCTGTCAAAATTCAAAAGATGGCTAGAATATATCAATATAATCATATATTTCTACACATATATAATCGTTCACACCTTCCAGAAATGTTTCAAAATATGGCTAGAAAGAAGATATCATATATAATCATATATTCTACAATATATTACGTTTTTCACAACCTGTCCGAATGTTCAAAAATAATGGCTAGATATCATATCTATCATATATTCTACAATATATAATCGTTCACACCTGTCAGAAATGTTCAAAAAGATGGCTAGAATATATCATATATAATCATATATTCTACAATATATAATCGTTCACACCTGTCAGAAATGTTCAAAAATATGGCTAGAATATATCATATATAATCATATATTCTACAATATATAATCGTTCACACCTGTCAGAAATGTTCAAAAAGATGGCTAGAATATATCATATATAATCATATATTCTACAATATATAATCGTTCACACCTGTCAGAAATGTTCAAAAAGATGGCTAGAATATATCATATATAATCATATATTCTACAATATATAATCGTTCACACCTGTCAGAAATGTTCAAAATATGGCTAGAATATATCATATATAATCATATATTCTACAATATATAATCGTTCACACCTGTCAGAAATGTTCAAAAATATGGCTAGAATATATCATATATAATCATATATTCTACATTATATAATCTTTCCACCCTGTCAGAAATGTTTAAAAACATGCTAGCTATATCCGTATATAATCATATCTTCGACAATATATATCTTCACACCTGTCAGAAATGTTTCAAATATGGCTAGAATATATCGTATATAATATATATCTACCACTATATAATCTTCACACTCTGCATAAATGTTCAAAAAGATGGCTAAATATATCATATATAGGATCATATATTCTAACAATATATAATCGTTCAACCCTGTCAAAATTTCAAAAAGATGGCTACATATTCAATATAATCATATATTCTATGCATTATATAATCATTCACACCTGTAAGAAATGTTCAAAAAGATGGCTAGAAGAATATATCATAATTAATCATAATCTACAATATAATAAATCGTTCACACTTGTCCAGAACATTTCCAAAAATGGCCTAGACTATATCTATATAATCATTTTCTACAATATATCATCGTTCACACCTGTCAGAAATTTCAAAATATGGCTAGAATATATCACATATAATCATAGATATTCTAACAAGATATAATCGTTCACTATCCTGTCAGACCTCTTTCCCCTTCTCTTTCACATTTCATAAACGATCCGAAATAAAGTAATTATGCATTACATTGCTCTTTTTTTTCTCTTGTCTTTTAATCTCCTGTGTTATATAAAAACAATATCAAATTTTATAATTATAACCACTTTTTATTCCCTTTTTTTTCTCTTCTCGTCAAATAGAACTCTCCTCCTTTTGTCTCCTCCTCCCTTGATGAAAGAACATAATGCAGCGCATGTCCCAGCTCATGGAATAGCGTTCGGACCTGTGATGGGTTTAGGGTTTAGGGTTTTAGGGTCTACGGTTTTGAATCGTTCGGACCTGTGATGGGAAGATGGGTTTAGGGTTTGGGGTTTTAGGGTTTAGGGGTTTAAATTGTTCGGGCCTGTGATGGGAAGATGGGTGTAGGGTTTAGGGTTTTAGGGTTCAGGTTTTATATCGTTCGGACCTGTGATGGGAAGATGGGCGTAGGTTTTAGTGTTTTAGGGTTCAGGTTTTAAATCGTTCCGACCTCTGATGGGAAGATGGGTTTAGGGGGTTAGGGTCTACGGTTTTAAATCGTTCGGACCTGTGATGGGAAGATGGGTTTAGGGTTTAGGGTTTTATTAGGGGTTTTACTAGGGTCTACGGTTTTTTTTTTTAAATCGCTCGGTTGCTCGGACCCCTGTTGTTGATGGAAGATTGGTGTTAGGGTTCAGGGTTTTTTTTTAAGTTCCGTGATTTTGTTAATTTTTAAACTGTTTGGACGTCATGGGAAGACGAAGAAAGATAGGAAGATGGGGATGTGGGGGAGAAGTGTGGGGAGATGGGGAGGAGTGAGGATGGGGAGATGAGGAAGATGGGGAAGATGTTGAAAGATCCAATCAATTAACTGGTACCAATTTACCGCTGTTTCCTTTTTGGGCTACGCATAGCAGCGTCTAGGCAGTTCCTTTCACCCATCCCTAGGCCAAAACTGGAGCTAGCTAGTGCGTCTGAAAGTGTGTGTGTGTGCGCGCGGTGTGTGTATGTGTGTGGTGGATTGATGTCTAGCGCCTATCTCCAAACGTCTGATGCTATATTATCTTGTACATCGCCTGTATGCATGTCTGTTACAGTCAAGGGTGGCCTAATAGGCTTACGGGACTTGCCCAACCTCAAATAGGCAGATCTTGTTAGGCTATCTGTAGGGGCTATATTAACAAGCACTTCTCAAGAGAGAGTCACCCTGCCTCAGTTTGTTTCGTCCCAAGACTGTGTAAGTGCTTAGATGTTATGCATACTGAGATGTGGCCAAGGGGACAAGAGTAGAGCACGAGTATGGAAGTCCCAGAGACCGAAAAGCTGACCTGGAAGCTGCCTGGAAGCTGGAACAACGTCTGGAACATGATGAGTTGAATACGATTTTGGATACAATTTTGAATCAATATTTGGTGAATGGCTTCTTGAATACGATTTTAAATTAATATTTTGGGAACAGCTTTTTGAATATGATTTTGAATCAATATTTGGTGAATACCTTTTTGAAAACGATTTTGAATCAATATTTGGTGAATAGCTTCTTGAATACAATTTTGCCATTATTTATAAAGCTGGCCATCTTAACAGTCTAGCTGATACTTTTTGGCGGAGCCCCCTCTTAAAGGGGGCGGGAGCCCCCATGTTTACCCATTTGTCTGTCCGACCGAAATATTGAAGCCTGACTCGTCAGCCAACGGTCGCGTAACTAACTCGCTTCAGTCAGCTCCATCGTTGCCACCTTTCGTTCCGTTGCCAACACACTCCGCCAATTTTCCGCGTCGCTTGCGACGCTGCATAGGACTTGTTCTAGGAGGCCAGACCTAAATCTATCTTGTTGTACAGAGCATGCTCTATCTGGCACTGTAGCATGAACTCAGGGCCTCCGTCGGTGAAACGACTGTTTGAGGTTCAGAGTATCAGTGTCTTTTCGCTTTAGCCCCCTCTGGACCCCCCAGGGGTCCCAGGGCTTCAGGTTCCCCCCGTGTCTCTCTCCGCCGTCTGTCCGCCGTCCGCTGTCCGTCTGTCCGACAGATGTCCAGGCGTTTGAACGATTCCGACCACCTCCGCACCCACATTTTTTGCTCATAGTTGGAGTGCGCATGACTAGAGTTATCAGCATCGCAGCGGTCAACATCCTTCGCAAAAGTTGTTCAATGTTTGTAGCTCTATTCGGCTACGAGTAGCTACTTCCTCCTCTACTTTCGAAACTCCCTGCCGGTGACTGCTAAAGCGATTTTCCGTGTCGCTTCGACACGATCTTAGAACTTGTCTGGTTGGCGCCTCCTGGTATCATGGTAGGGCAAGTCCATTAAGCCTTATGTGGCTACCCCTGGACTGTAACATACATAGACAACTGGACCTATATGGACCTAAATCTATCTTGTTGTACAGAGCATGCTCTATCTGGCACTGTAGCACAAACTCAGGGCCTCCGTCGGTGAAACGATCGTTTGGGGTTCAGAGTATCAGTAACTTGTCTGGTTGGCGCCTCCTGGTATCATGGTTGGGCAAGTCCCTTTAGCCTATTTGGCGACCCCTGGACTGTAACAACATGCTCTATTTGGACAAATCAAACTAGTGGTGGTTGGCCCCTGTGCAAGCAAACGGGCCGCCCCCCTCAACCTCACGCCTGGTAATGAGGCGTACTTATTCTTTATCTATTTAAATTAAACTAGCGCCGTGGAGTATCAGGGATGGGTCACATGGTAGAGCAGATAGAAAGCGATTTTATGGACAGCAGTTTGCATACATACAATACATGTAGGGACCGGTAGAGCAGTACAATACATGTAGGGACCGGTAGAGCAGTACAATACATGTAGGGACCGGTAGAGCAGATAGAAAGCAAATTTATGGACAGCAGTTTGCATACATACAATACATGTAGGGACCGGTATATCATATGATTTTGACCAAAGGCGAGTATGATATCATATGATATCATACAAATTGCATCATATGATATTGTATTTGAATGGTAAATTTAGCCTAGTCAGACTGCACGCATCATATGATATCATAGGATGACATAATATCAAATGATATGATATTGCCGTTCCCTACATATAGGAAGGAGCTCTGTGCATACATAGGTTGGGCAAGTCCCTTTAGCCTATTTGGCCTACCCCTGGGCAGTAACATACATACACATAGAATGCATGTGCTTGTGTGTGTGTGTGGGTGTGTGTGTGTGTGTGTGTGTGGGGGGGGGGGGGGGGGGGGGGGGGGTATCTGTTTTAATGTGTGGCAAAAAATTGGCAATGTCGTACCAGAGATGGGTCACGTGGTAAAAATGGGTCACATGGTAAAGCCGTACCAGAGACCGGTCACGTGGTAAAAATGGGTCACATGGTAAAGCCGTACCAGAGACCGGTCACGTGGTAAAAATGGGTCACATGGTAAAGCCGTACCAGAGATGGGTCACGTGGTAAAGCCGCTTCCACATTGTCGGAGGGACGTAGAAGTTGATGAGCCGCCAGGTGAACGGCAGCTCGTGGGGGGCCCAGCCCAATGACTTCTGCCCCCTCCTCTCCACCCTCAGAGCCAGGGCCAGGGCCAGAGGCAAAGTCAGACCCAGAGCCAGAGCTAGAGCCAGAGCTAGAGCCAGACCCAGACCCAGAGCTAGAGCCAGAGCTAGAGCCAGAGCCAGAGCTAGAGCTAGGTCCAGAGGCGAAGGTAGGGGCAGAGCTAGAGCCTGAGCCTGAGCCTGGGGAGATGAGGGATGTGAAAGGCATACCGCACTCTGAGTCTGCCACAATGTATATCACACCAATGCAGCCCCGCGTGTGCATCCCCCCGGTCGTCGTCTCATTCCAAACGTCCACACGCATGACTCCCGGCCCCCACGCCTCGCCAGGGGCAAGTTCCTCCAGGCGCAGGGATAGGCCCATAGAGCGTTCTAAGAGCGTTGACAGACCCTGTGTGAGTATGTATGCATGTGTGTATTTATGTATGTATGTATGTATGTATGTATGTATGTATGTATGTATGTATGTATGTATGTATGTATGTTACAGTCCAGGGATAGGCCCAATAGGCTAAAGGGACTTGCCCAACCGTGACAGGAAGGGCTAAAAAGAAAAATCATTAATCAACCGAACCCCAAACAATCGGGGTTTAGGGTTAAGCTATTGCTGTATTGTTTTGATTGCAGTGAAGTGAACAAAAGGAGTCAAGATGGGGGAACTGAGGATAATCGCGATCGTCTGAAAAACAATGTTTGCTGCTGTTGCTGTTTGCTGCTTGCTACTTGCTGTTGCTGCATGTAAGGGCATGCTTGGACTGTCCGAGGTTGGGAAATTCCCCATTTGTCTACCCCTGGACTGTCACATACATACATACCTGGATGCCACATACATACGCCATATGACAGGGATATTTTTCCCGCTATATATAGCGATCGCAAGTTTTGACCCCGTTTTAGTGAAATAATTGCTACAAAAAAGGGAAAATAAATAAAAGTTTTTCATGTTTTGCCCCAAATGACCCCAAAAAGCTATAAGCTATAAAAAGCTATAAAAAGCACTAAAACGCTGTCCCTGGAGGAGGCCTACAACCATAAAGCTAGAGAAAACCCACTTTCAGATTTGAAAACAAATCACTGCCATATGACGCAGAAATTTAGGTAATTTCTCAAGAACTCGAGCACCTTGTGAAACATGTGTTCCATTATGCTTTCTCAGTTGATCAACATTCACCAAGCCACGTTCAATTAACCAGCTAATCAATTAATCAGTTTTCTCAACCAATCAACATTTACCAAGCGACATTCAATTAATCAGTTTTCTCAACCAATCAACATTCACCAAGCCACATTCAGTTAATCAGTTAATCATTTAATCGGTTTTTGTCAACCAATCAACATTCACCAAGCCACATACATTTAATCAGTTAATCAGTTTTCTCAACCAATCAACATTTACCAAGCGACATTCAGTTAATCAATTTTCTCAATCAAGTATCATTCACCAAGCCACATTCAGTTAATCAGTTAATCGGTCTCCTCAACCAATAAACATTCACCAAGCCACATTCAGTTAATCAGTTAATCGGTCTCCTCAACCAATAAACATTCACCAAGCCACATTCAGTTAATCAGTTAATCGGTCTCCTCAACCAATAAACATTCACCAAGCCACATTCAGTTAATCAGTTAATCGGTCTCCTCAACCAATAAGCATTCACCAAGCCACATTCAGTTAATTAGTTAATCAGTTCTCTCAACCAATCAACATTCACCAAGCGACATTCAGTTAATCAGCTAATCAGTTTTCTCAACGAATTCACATTCATCAAGCACATTCAGTTAATCAGTTAATCAGTTTATAAGTCTTCTCAACCAAGCAACATTCTCTTAATCAGTTAATTAGCTTATAAGTTTATAAGTTTTCTCAACCAAGCGACATTCAGTTAATCAGTTAATCAGTTTATAAGTTTTCTCAACCAATCAATATTCACCAAGCGACATTCAGTAAACCAGTTAATCAGTTTCCTCAAATTATCAATATACCATGCATGCTCCCAGGGAGAAGTAGGGAGCAACCTCGGCCCATGGCAAGTCCATAACTTAGTGTGACCAAGTCCAGGCCTTAGTGTGACCAAGTCCAGGCCTTAGTGTGAATAAGTCTAGGCGTTAGTGTGACCAAGTCCAGGCCTTAGTGTGACCAACTCCAGGCCTAAGTGTGACCAAGTCCAGGCCTTAAAGTGACAGCAGTTCAGATCTGAAGGCGATTGGCCTAAAATTAGATAAATACATAAATACATAAATACAATAAAGAAGTTCATATTAAGATTGGCCTAACAAGATTGTTTGCTGTTTGTAAGGGCATACCTTCATTGTTAAATATATTGTGGGGGTTTGACATGTCCTTTGAGCCTATTTGGCTACCCCTGGACCGCAAAACACATACATAATACTCACATACATCAACAACAACAACAAACAAACAAGCATACATCAAAAACAACAATAATATACATACACACATCAGGGTACTACTTCTTGCCAAATTGGTCAGCGCTTCAAGCGCACATAGTGCAAAAAGCGCAAAAAATGCGCGCTGCGCCCACAGGGGGTTGAAAAACTGCGCGAAACGCGCAGAGGGGCTCAAAAAGGCCGCGCGGTACCGCGCTGCCGCGCGCGCTTAGTAGTACCCTGACATACGTACCTGGATACTGGAGCCCAGGGAGAAGTAGGGTGCAACCTCAGCCCATTGTAGGTCCAAGCCATGGTGTGCCAGCAGTTCAGATCTGCAACATGGTGTGCCAGCAGTTCAGATCTGCTACATGGTGTGCCAGCAGTTCAGATCTGCTACATGGTGTGCCAGCAGTTCAGATCTGCTACATGGTGTGCCAGCAGTTCAGATCTGCAACACGGTGTGCCAGCAGTTCAGATCTGCTACATGGTGTGTAAGCAGTTCAGATCTGCTACATGGTGTGCCAGCAGTTCAGATCTGCAACACGGTGTGCCAGCAGTTCAGATCTGCTACATGGTGTGCCAGCAGTTCAGATCTGCTACATGGTGTGCCAGCAGTACAGATCTGCTACATGGTGTGCCAGCAGTTCAGATCTGCTACATGATGTGCCAGCAGTTCAGATCTGCTACATGGTGTGCCAGCAGTTCAGATCTGCTACATGGTGTGCCAGCAGTTCAGATCTGCAACACGGTGTGCCAGCAGTTCAGATCTGCTACATGGTGTGCCAGCAGTTCAGATCTGAAAACGGATGATACGAAGTGAAACAAATTTGATGGTTTCACTTCATATGAGTTGTATTATTGTGCCCCCCCCCCCCCCCCCCCATATAGCATGAACTCCGTGCCCCTGTTGTTTACGGTTTGTTGGGTTCGGTTTACCAGATCTTTTTGTTTTCAGTTTGTTGGGTTCAGTATACCAGATCTTGTTATTTTTAACTGCCATTCATGATTTTTTGGTTGGGCAAGTCCCTTCAGCCTATTTGGCTACCCTTGGACTGTACAAATACTTACATACAAGCATCTGCTGCAACATGACCTGGCAGTTCAGATGTACAGACAGATGTACACGACCAGGCAGTTCAAATGTACAGACAGATGTACCTGACCCGGCAGTTCAGATGTGCAGACAGATGTACATGACCAGGCAGTTCAGATGTACAGACAGATGCACATAACCCAGCAGTTCAGATGTGCAGACAGATGTATCAGACCAGGCAGTTCAAGTGTACAGGCAGATGTACATGACCCAGCAGTTCAGATGTGCAGAAGGGCAATGTGAAGTGAAACTAAGTTAAGAACTCCAATTAAGTATACATTGGAATAGGCAGAACAATACAAGGTGAGCAGTGCATCGTGAGTCTAACAAAGATGAGCAGTTCCCGAGGAGCATTTGCTGATAAGAACTTTCCCAGTCGGCTGCTGCCCACTCTCATGCAGCAGACGACACTGCACCAACACTGCACTATGGGTCTCCAGGTTGAAAGTGAGGTAAGCAAGGCAAGGTTTACAATCAACCGAGGTTTCCAGGCTCCAGACTCATGTGGGTCTCACAGAAGAATGGTTAAAAAACGCGAATATACAAGTTGCAAGGAACGTTCTAGACAGTGAGAAGCGCCACAATAACAGAAGCTCAGCTTCAGAAACATTTGATAAACATTTTGAGAGGCATTTTGAGATAGAAATTGAGCATAGAGTTTGAGATACAGTTTGGGTGTACAGTTTGGGCATAAAGGTTGGGTGTAACGTTTGGGATTACAGTTTGAAACAGTTTGAGCGTAGAGTTGGAGATACAGTTTGGGTGTAGAGTTTGGGGCTACAGTTTGGGTGTAAAATTTTAGGCAAAATTTGGGGGTACAGTTTGAGGTACAGTTTGAGATACAGATTGAGATACAGTATGAGGTACAGTTTGAGATACAGTTTGGGTGTGAAGTTTGGTTGTACAGTTTGGGTACAGATTGAGATACAGTTTGAGGTAAGGTTTGAGATACAGTTTGGATGTAAAGTTTGAGTGTAAAGTTTGAGATACACATTGAGATACAGTTTGGGTGTAAAGTTTTATGTACAATTTGGGCGTACAGTTTGAGGTGCAGTTTGAAATACAGTTTGAGATACAGTTTGAGCGCTAAGTTTGAGATACAGTTTGAGGTTCAGTTTGAGATATAGTTTGAGCGCTAAGTTTGAGATACAGTTTGGTTGTACAGTTTGAGATACAATTTGATATGGTAGCAAATGTTGGAGGCCAGCAATAGCCGCACCACCATACCATGATATTAACGTACTGAAAGGGACCTGAGTAACCTGTTCAACATAAAATATCATCAAAATAATGTTGCGGAGTGAAACGAAGTTGCGAGCTACAGTTTGAGATGCATGCATGAGCCTTTACCCTGTTTGGCCACTTCTGGACTGTACAAATACATACATTTAGATGCAAGGCTGCAAGCAAAAATACTTACTTACTTACAACGAAACATACAATACATACATACATATATGCACACATACATACATACGTACATACATACATACATACATACATACATACATACATACATACATACATACCAACATACGTACGTACATGCATATGTTGGAGGCCAGCGATAGCCTCCCACCATACAATTATATGGCCGTTATAAAATAACCCAAACCCTGTTCAACAGAAAACCAATGGCAGAATAGATCAGCTGGGATAATTTATAGACACTCTCTAGGGCTAGCGTCTACAGAGCACACACACACACACACACACACACACACACTCACACACACACACACACACATGCAATCACACCCACACACACATACAAACACACATACACACATCACATTTTCTGTGTGTGTGTGCAAGCCAGGAGCAACCAAAATTGCATTTGCTGAATCAGCGGCCGTTGCATCAGCACTAGGCTGAACAGCAGACAGATATTGCAAGGGCTAGCATCTGGGCAGAACACACACACATGCGTGCACGCACACAGACACTTACACAAACACGTACAAACAACCACACACACATGTACAGACACACACGTCCAAGCACACACATGCATGCACAACCACACGCATACAAATGCACAGACACGCACAACCACAACCACAACCACAGCCACACACACACAATAACATGCACTCAATAGTCTGTACTCACTTTGCACAGTCAACATCTTAAGGTGCAAGTTTGCCCCCTGTGGTCGAATCCGCCCTTTCCTCCCTGCTCCCTGCTAATGTCTCCGCCACAATGGATGCCGAATCAGCCGCCGTAACATCAGCAATGGGTCGATTAAATGTTTACAAAACTGATGTTGCAAGGGCTAGCATCTGGGTAGCACACACATACACACGCATGAACACGCACAGACACAAACACGTGCAAACATAAACACACATACACACGCGTGCACGCACAAACACAAACACAAAAATGTGCCAACATACACACATACAACACACACGTAAATGCACACACAGACAAACACGTACAAACACACACATATAAACATGCACTCTCTACCCACTTTCATGTACAAACACACACGTACAAGCACACACACATGCAAAAACACACACGTACAAGCACACACACATGCACAAACACACACACACACAGATGCACAAACACATGCACAAACACACACACATGCTCATGCACACTGAACTCACTTTCCAAAGTTAACGTCCCAAGGTGCAAGTCTGCCCCCTGTGGTCGAATCTGCCCTTTCCTCCCTGCTCCCTGCTGATATCTCTGCCACAATGGATGCTGAATCAGCAGCCGTAGCATCAGCAATGGGTCGATTCAATGATTAGAGAACTGTTGTTGCAAGGGCGAGCATCTTGACAGCACACACACACATACACGTACACGCATACACCCACACACCTACACCAGCCTCACCAGAATCAGAATCCTCATCAGGAACTGCCCGAATGTGCTGATGCCGACGATACCCCCCCCCCCCCCCCCCCCCCCCCCCCCACACACACACACACACACATACATACACACACCCATGCACACACACACGTACACGTACACACACACGCACATACACACACGCACACACATACATACATGCACACATACACACCCATGCACACACACACGTACACGTACACACACACACACACGTACATAAACACACACGCATAAACATGCACTCGATACCGGCTCTGTACTCACTTTCCAAAGTCAACGTCCCAAGGTGCAAGTCTGCCCCCTGTGGTCGAATCCGCCCTTTCCTCCCTGCTCCCTGCTGATGTCTCCGCCACAATGGATGCTGAATCAGCAGCCGTAGCATCAGCAATGGGTCGAACAGCATCAGCCAGGTCAAGCAAAAATGATATCGCAGACATTGGGGTGCCTGTAATAAAGAAGCAGAGATGCTCAGCCAAGTAATCGTCATGCACTCATGAAAAGCATCAGCCAGGTCAAGTAAAATTGATACCGCAGACATTGGGGTGCCTGGAAGAGAGCAGCGGCAATACTCAGCCAAGTAATAGTCATGCACTCATGAACAGCATCAGCCAGGTAGAGCAAAAATGATACCGCAGACATTGGGGTGCCTGGAAGAGAGCAGCGGATATGCCCAGCCAAGTAATAGTCATGCACTCATGAATAGCAGAAGCCAGGTCAAGCAAAAATGATATCGCAGACATTGCGGTGCCTGTAAAAGAGTAGCGGAGATGCTCAGCCAAGTAATAGTCATGCATTCATGAATAGCATCAGCCAGGTCAAGCAAAAATGATACCGCAGACATTGGGGTGCCTGTCAAAAAGCAGCGGAGATGCTCAGCCAAGTAATAGTCATGCACTCATGAATAGCATCAGCCAGGTCAAGCAAAAAGGATACCGCAGACATTGGGGTGCCTGTAAAAGAGCAGCGGAGATGCTCAGCCAAGTAATAGTCATGCACTCATGAATAGCATCAGCCAGGTAGAGCAAACATGATATTGCAGACATTGGGGTGCCTGGAAGAGAGCAGCGGCAATACTCAGCCAAGTAATATTTATGCACTCATGAAGCCATGGTGACTTTCCCCAGCTGCGGCGTATGGGAGGGTCCCCTTAACACCACGCCCTTCCAGGCGTTTTTTTTACACTCATGAACAGCATAAGCCAGATTCGGGCGGCAGCGCGTTGCACTGGGGTCGCACCGAGTCGCTCAATTTGCGACACGCCGCACAAAAAAAACATTGCCCAGGGCTTACCAGCTGAGGAGTGCCTCATCTGCAGATGCGAAAAGGAGGGGTGTCCATTCAGGTCTGCGATGTCATCCCGCACCAGCCTCAACACATCCATAATTTGCATGGCGGCATGTGCTCTGGGCTGAAAGAAGCAATCATATGCAGCTCGCCTCACCCAAGCACTGGGGTGGCCGCTGATCAGCTTGACTGCCAGGCCGAGGTTGATCTCCAAGGTGAAGAGCTCAGGCGAAGGTGGGCCTGGAAGGTAGTGGTAGTGGTGGTAGTGTGTGTGTGGGTGGGGGGTTGGGGTTGGGTGGGGGGTGGATTTAGGGTTTAGGGTTTATGGTTTTTTGTGTGTGCAAGTATTTGCAAGACAGGTTGGGTATCCTTTAATCATATGCAGCTTGCCACACTCAAACACTGGGATGCCTGCTGATCAGCTTGACTACCAGGCCGAGGTTGATCTCCAAGGGAAAGAGCTCAGAAATAGGTGGGCCTGGAAGCATAAGATGGGCGTATTTGAAAGTTATTTGGGCAGGGTGGGTATCGTTTAATTGTATGCAGCTCGCCACACCCAAGCAAGCACTGGGATGCCTGCTGATCAGCTTGACTGCCAGGCCGAG
The DNA here is from genome assembly GCA_013435795.1 of Chlamydomonas sp. ICE-L. Classification (NCBI taxonomy): domain Eukaryota; kingdom Viridiplantae; phylum Chlorophyta; class Chlorophyceae; order Chlamydomonadales; family Chlamydomonadaceae; genus Chlamydomonas; species Chlamydomonas sp. ICE-L. The sequence goes on from JACBWV010000730.1 coordinate 12,984,250, forward strand.
GTTGATCTCCAAGGAGCTTAGAAGTAGGTGGGCCTGGAAGAATCAGAGTTGCCAGGCGAGGTCGATGTCATTCAATGATATATTGTATACAGAATACCGTCTCTCCAAACATCAGTTGCTGACTTGTTAGTCTCTCAAGGTGCTTGCCTCTCTAAATGTGCGTACCAGTCTCAAGATGCCTATCTCGCTCTTAAGGTGCCCACCTTCACTACATACTGCAGCTGCTGCATATTTTGTCTATCAAGGTGCCTACCTCTCAGCTCACCGTAGCTACCTCTCTAACTGAGCACACCTTGCTAACTGAGCCTAACTTTCTCAACGTAGCTACCTTAGTAACTGAGCCTGCCTTGCTAACTGAGCCAACCTTTCTCAATGTAGCTACCTTTCTAACTGAGCCTACCTCTCTCAAGGTGCCTACCTCCCTTAAGAGGCCTACCTTTACTACAGACTGCAGCTGCTGCCCTTCTTGTCTCTCATGGTGCTTACCACTCTATCTTTGTTCAGGTTAAGTAGCAGCTCGTTCCCTACCACCGTAAGACAGGCTCCCTTAACACCACGCCCTACAAGGCGTTATCATTCCCACTCTATACGTGCCTGCCATTCCCAACGTGCCTTCAAAACTCAAGGTGCCTACCTTCACTACGAACTGCAGCTGCTGCCCTTTTTGTCTCTCATGATGCTTACCTCTCTAGAACTGCCTGCCATTCCAAAGGTGCCTACGCGTCTCATGGCGCCTGCCTTCACTACGGACAGCAGCTGCTGCCTCTTTTGTCTCTCATGATGCTTACCTCTCTATAAGTGCCTACCATTCCCAAGGTGCCTACAAGTCTCATGGTTCCTGCCTTCACTACAGACTGAAACAGCTGCCTCTTTTGTCTCTCATGATGCTTACTTCTCCATAAGTGCCTACCATTCCCAAGGTGCCTACGAGTCTCATGGTTCCTGCCTTCACTACAGACTGAAACAGCTGCCTCTTTTGTCTCTCATGATGCTTACCTCTCTATAAGTGCCTGCCATTCTCAAGGTGCCTACGAGTCTCATGGTGCCTACTTTCACTTCGGACTGCAGCTGCTGCCTATTTTGTCTCTCATGATGCTTACCTCTCTATGAGTGCCTACCATTCCCTAGGTGCCTACGAGTCTCATGGTGTATGGGGTACCAAAATTAAGTTACCGTGCACAATTAAACTAACGACGAATAATTCGAATTCCGAATCCCACACTGCCTATTTTCGATAGTTAGTGCGCCCTAGTTGACGGCTATCTATAGGGAAATCTTCCTGGTGCTCGCGGGAGTGGTTGGCGGTGGCGGAAACCTTGACATGTGGAAAGCTAGGAGGTGCGTATTTTGGGGCAGCGGAGAGTTGTTGCATGCCAAAGGCCTTGAATGCTAGAGCAATGTTAGGTGTTGCATGTTACATGAGTGTAAGGCCTGCGGCCTACCACCCCATGACATGCCACAATATATCCAAGGGGGTCTCAGTGCGTATGGGATGTTCATGGGTGTGTGGTTTTGGGGGTGTGGGTAGTAATTCATGCATGGTACATGGCCACAACAGCATGGCCTGGTAACTTTATTGGTATGTTTTCATGCTCAGGTATAACTCACCATGCCACTTGTAGATAATGTCAATGAAGACAAGCGTCCATGGGTTCCATGGGGTGGGTTCCTATTTTGGTCTTGTTTTGATGTGTTGCGACATTTGTTTTGTAATTGAGTCATCAGAAAGGGAGAGGAGCCTTCTATATTTGGATTGGCTGGGGGTCAGGCACGTGCACATGGCACAGGGATGTGCATTGCACCCATGCATGGTGTTATGTTCCATACAAGAAATAAATGTGAAAAATCATTGTGAGGACTAAGTTAATTTTGAGACCCCCTAGTGCCTACTTTCACTACGGACTGCAGCTGCTGCCTATTTTGTCTCTCATGATGCTTACCTCTCTATGAGTGCCTACCATTCCCTAGGTGCCTACGAGTCTTATGGTGCCCCCTTTCTTTACGGACTGCAGCTGCCGCCTCTTTTGTCTCTCAAGGTACCTACCTCTCTTAAAAAGGCCTACCTCTCTCAACCTAGCTACCTCCTAGCTCAGCTAGCTACCTCTTAGCTCATTGTAGCTACCTTTCTAACTGAGGATACCTCTCTCAAGGTGCCTACCTTCACTACGGACTGCAGCTGCTGCCTATTTTGTCTCTCATGATGCTTACCTCTCTATATGTGCCTACCATTCCCAAGGTGCCAACAAGTCTCAAGGTGCCTACCTTCACTACAAAGTGCAGCTGCTGCCTCTTCTGTCAAGAGCACCAGCGGCCCCAACGAAACACTGTAGCTCTGGAATAGTCCCAACACACAGTCACTCCCAACTCCCACGAGTGAGGAGTCGGTGGGTATCAATGGAGATATAGCTATTCCTGGAGAACCTTTGCTGGTGCTGGTAGCCATGGTGGTGCTGCTGGTTTTGGTGCTAGCGCTGTTGCTGTTGTTGCTGTCACTGTTGCTAGTGCTGTTGCTGCTGCTGCTGGTGCTGGTTCTGTTGCTACCAGCATTGGAAGAGGGTCTTGAGGCTTGAAACTCCCACTCATCTGCCTCACTTAGTTGCTTCTTCAGACTGCTCGCAGACATAGCAGCAGAGCCATCTAGAACCATGGGTCTCACCATTCGCTGCAGCGCCGCATCCCCATCAATCTGAGATGCATGAAGCACGAGGGTGGGCAGAAGGGAGGGATCTCCACCATATATGTCATCGAACACAGACTCGCATATATCCTGCAGCTGATTCAGCTGCTCAGCTTCAGCCATATCCTGGGGCGATGCAGAACCCTCAAAGTTGACGGTGGATTGTAGGAGTTGATGAAGCAACTCAGGGACCTTCCCATCAGCTCCGCCGCCCTCTACAGAACCTGACTCAACTCCTGGGGCTCCTGTTGCTGCGGCTGGTTCTGCTGCACTTGCACTCTGATCCTGATGCCCCTCTGTCCCTCCCTGCTGCTGCTTCCGCTGCTCCTTTTGTTGCCATGCTGCCCACTCGGGCGAGTTCTTCAGTTGCATGAACACAAAGCTGCGAAGTCGGCGGATGTGTTCCTCTGTTGCGCTCGCAGCATCTCGCCACACTGGGCTGGTGTGGTGCTCCCGGCAGTGAGAGGTGGGGGCCAGGAGCTCACCAAGGCTCTGCTCAAAATCCTGAAGCAGCAGCTCCAAATCGTGATCTGACAGACACAAGTGAATAGGAATGTCTTTATCAAATCTTGATCTGACAGATATAAGTGAATAGGAATGTCTTTATCAAATCTTGATCTGACAGACACAGTCAATAAGTGAATATGAATGTCTTTAGTCTTTTCACCTTCAAGAAATGAATTTTGAAACAAAGAATTATGGTATAAAATATACAGTTGCCTATCCCCGTTCACAAATGGCAGAGCGCCTTGTACGACGTAGGTGCCGGGTTCGAATCCCCATGGGTGCACTTAAGTGTTTGCGGTCGCTGTCAACCGCCATGGTAGCTTTGTCCAGGTAAAGTAGCCGCCCATTCCCTACCGCCGCAAGACGGGGCTCACTTAATACCACGCCCCACCAGGCGTTATCATTACAGTTGGTTGATTCAAGCAAAGGACAACGACCAGTGTTTTTTATTTCAGATTTTGGTAGTCCAGGTTGAGTAGCAACTTGGGCTACTCAACCCTGATTTCAGGATAGTTGCGTAGCCATCGCATGGCGGAGCGCGAAGCGCGGAGCCTGGGGGGGTCGGGGGGCAGCGCGTCCCGATATCAGGGGGTCCGGGGGATGTAGCATTCGACGGAATGGCGACGCGTCGTCGAAAAAAGAAACACTGGACAACGACAGCTCCGAAGCTTTGAACTCTGTTCGCCGTCTTTGAAAGTAAAATCAATACTCAAAATATTGCCCTCAGCAAAATATACATGATCCAATCACTTAATACAATCATTTGTGAATTGTCAGAAGAGTGCCTAGTGATCCCAAATGTTGTCAAGCCTCATAAAGTTGAAGATGCATTTTGGGTGTACAGTTTGATATACAGTTTGTGTGTACAGTTTGAGATACAGTTTGGGTGTACAGTTTGGGTGCACAGTTTGAGATGAAGTTTGGGTGTACAATCTGAGATACAGTTTGGGATACGGTTTGGGTGTACAGTTTGAGATACAGTTTGAGACACAGTTTGAGATACAGTTTGAGATACAGTTTGGGTGTACAGTGTGAGATACAGTTTGAGATACAGTTTGGGTGTACAGTTTGAGATACAGTTTGGGTGTACAGTTTGAGATACAGTTTGAGATACAGTTTGAGTGTACAGCTTGAGATACAGTTTGAGATACAGATTGGGTATACAGTTTGAGATACAGTTTGGGTCTTGACAAGACTGTCATGACAGCAACTTCAATCACTTATTGCCTTGGGCATAAAATAACAGCATAAAATAAATGATACAAATACAAAAAAAAATGAAAAGCTTGAACCCGAGACCCTTGATTTTAATATCAAAGCTCGAATATGCACAGGACCGTATGTATGTGTGTATGTGTGTGTATGTATGCGTTTATGTTTACATTCCAGGGGTAGCCAATCAGGCCAAAGGGACTTGCCCAACCTCCAATAAACAAGATGATCTCCGTAAACACCACAAACACACACCATCACACCATCAATACTTACACCACACCAACAGCACCAAACAACCACCACAATATATTTATTATATTTATAGCTGTTAATAGATTACCTTTTCCAGATTCCAGTTGTGCCAACAGCGTCAGCCCCTTCAGCTCAGCTTTGGTCCCAAAAGCTGAAAAGCCTTGAGGGGAGCTGAGTGATGGGATTCCGTACAGCCCAATAGCGCCCACTGTCCCCACCCCATCTGGGTTTCTATGTCTGCTTGCTGCCTGACATTGAAGGAGGCGATGAGGGGGGCCCGACTGGCCTAGCTGGCAGCATGGCATGCACCAGGGTGTCCCGGTGCTGGTGGGGGTTGAGAACATGCGGGGAGAAGAGTGGCTATAGGCAGAAGTTCTGACCACCCTGGTGTGGCATGCTTCACTCTGGTGCTCGCGGCTCGGGCCATGGATTGGTGCACGGCCAGCGGGACATTTAGTTATGTTGCTATGGTAACCTGGGGGGATGGGATTCCAGCGTAGGAAGGGATTGGCGTTGTGCGCAGCAACAGGGTATGGGTTTCCACTTGAGCTTGAGCCTGCGGCTGACGTCGAAGCGCTCAAGACTTGCATGGTGACTATGGCGATGGTATGAGAGTCAAGAGAGGGGAGCTAGTTCCGAGAACGGCAAGGAGGGTCCATGCCCACCGAGGAACGCATTTGTTTGAGTCTAAGCCATGAGGTGAGAGGGGCAAATAACGCAAGGAGCTCAGTTCCCGTATTCCGACCGCAGGGTTTTTCGATACTTTGATCGATTGAGGATGCGTGGGAGGAAATCTGGAAAGAGGAGTGCGGGGATTTCATACAACGGGCGCCTGAGGTCAGATTGGTTCTAGGAGCGACGACGCAAGTTCCAATGCTCAATGCACGCACACCATGATGATCCTAGCTGTAATGGGCCCCAAAAGGGCTCCGAAACCAGATAATCTATGGTCAACATCCTTGCTGGATAGCTCGTCATGCATGTTAACTTGGGGTGGTAACTTTCTTGCAATTGTCTGCATGCCCTGAGCAAAATGTCGGAAAGGTGCGAATGCGGCCGTCTCTCCTTCTCCCATCGCTTGATCCTGACTCACCTTCGATTCCATCGTGCAGTGATAACCTGCTGAGAGTCCTTATCAGCACCGACAACCACCTGGTGCGTCTGTCACAAACACATGCTGCCTGACAGCGCATTAGCATAACCATCGACGCCTCCACAGTAATCGTTGTACGCTGAGGTACCTGAAGGGACAGACATCCAGTGTTTACCCCCACATGGGGATCCCCTTGCCCATGCAGATCAGCGGTGGGGTGCATGCTTCCGTCCCATGCGATGCGAAAATACTCCGCGCAAATTAACGCATGCGCCCCATCTGAACTAATCCATCCCCTTGTTGCGACACAAAAACCCTTTCCCCCCACCCCTTGAATCCCTCCCATGCCAACTTCCAGGGGGTCTGGGAGAAGGACGAGATTCGCAAGGATGACTCCTTCGTTTCCTTCGAAGAAGTTCTGACAAAAGCGAGCGAGCTGAAGGTGGATTTTGTGCTACTGGGAGGAGACTTGTTCCATGATAACAGGCCGTCGAGGGCTACTGTCGTGAGGACAATTCAAATCATCAAGAAGTACAGCTTCAATGACACAGCTGTTAGCTTCCAGATCCTGAGCGATCAGTCAAGCAACTTTGTTAGCGGGTGAGTGGGTGGAGTATGGCAGCCTGGGTAGTTCAATACGCTACGTTTGCGTCTCAAACACAGATATTGGAGGGTCTGCTATATTGCAGGAGCACTGCTTTCATGACAAGGCTATCAGCATCCAGATCCTGAGTGATCAATCAAGTAACTGTTAGCGGGTGAGTTGGTGGGTTATGGCAGCCTTTCAGTGATTACAGCTAGAATTAGAGTGTGCATTAAGATGCAAAGGCACCTGACCAGGCGAAATAGACCCGCGGAATGTATCCAGATCACTCTTTCTATGCAGATCTGATTTATTGCCTGCCTCTAGAAGGGCAACATTTCAGATATTCTTAGACATTGTATGCTGGATAGTGTGGTGAAGTACAGTACTGGAACTGATGAAACTCCAAGCATAATCACACCTCATTATTTATATTAATAATTTATTTGTTGTTATAATTATTAGTAACATTTAGAAAGAAACAATATAACACTGTAATTATTTTGGTAGCCTTTCTTCAGGCACCGAGCATCGTAAGGGTGCCTTCCATGAGTGGCAGAAGTCAGCTGGGTACACTCCTTGTCTCCAGTGTGTACGGGTGGGGCTTAAGCTGGAGGTAAAAGTGCGTGGGTGGGTGGGGGTGGGGTTAGGTATAGACTACCACCACAACTTCCATCCTGCACCTAAAGTTATACTGACGACTGTTATAATTGCGCATAAGTCTACGACTGTGTGTTTTGTATGTGACTTCTTCCAACTCACCTAGACAGCCTCCCTTGCACAACCACAGGATGGGAGGAACGAAATCTCTCTCATTCATGTGAGAGAGAACCCCGCCTAGCAAACGATACATAACCAAACTTTCTCCCTCCTTCTAGCCCCAGCAGGGGTTACTGGGGTTGCAGGGGTTACTGGCTTTTTTGGAATAGAAATTCAGTTTAGTTCAAGATTTTGGACTGCATCTACGACTTCAGTCTCATACCTAAAATTATACTCATGTCTGTTCCGATTGCATACAATTATGAATTTTGATGGTTTTGGGTGATGACACAGTTATCGATTGTTGGCAAAGATTCTTGCTGTTTTCATACTTAGCCTCTTTTTCAGCCTAACACAACCCTGTTTTGTAAGGTCTTTTTTTGCCTTCTCCCTCTCCCTCCTTTTTTTACAATTTTTCTTTTAGGTGGCAAACATTTTGCGACTTTTTACCTTCTCCCTCAGAATTATTTACCCCGCTATACATAGTGATCACCAGTTTTGACCCCGTTGTGGCGAAATAGTCGCTATTTAAATGTAAAAATGAACCCCCCTAAATGGCCCTAATAAACAAAAAAGGCTACAAAAGCTACAAAAAGCTGTCCCTGGAGGAGGCCTAAAACCGTTAAGCTAGAAAAAACTCGCTTTCAGATTTGAAAAACAAAACCCTTTTCTCCCTCTCCCACCTTTTTTTACCATTTTGCCTTTTGACTGTGCATGTAATCTACCGCCTAATCGTCACATTTTCCAGGCCACTGTTTTAGCTCTTTTGGATGGCAAACATTATACGATTTCCCTTCCCCTCTAATCCCTACCGCGTCACGTAAAAAGAATAGCCAACTACTTGGACCCCAATCTAAATGTGGGTCTCCCGTTTTCCAGGCCACTGTTTTCCAACTTTTGGATGGCAAACATTATACGATTTCCCTTCCCCTCTTATCTCTACCCCTAATTGTCACGTAAAAGGATAGCCAACTACTTGGACCCCAATCTAAATGTGGATCTCACGTTTTCCAGGCCACTGTTTTCCCTCTTTTGGATGGCGAACATCATACGATTTCCCTTCCCCTCTAATCTCTACCGCAAATTCATAGGGACCTGCACATCATATGATGTTGACCAAAGGCGAGTGTGATATCATACAAATTGCATCATATGATGTTTATAAATGGTAAACTTAAGCCTAGTCAGACTGCCGGTATCATATGATATAAAATGATGAAATGGTATCATATGATATCGCACTGCCGTTCCCTACCTAATCGTCACTCAAACGACCTACGACCTGACGACCTTGATTCCCTAACGATCCACTGAATTTCAATAAGCCATTATTTCGCCTTCTCCTTCTCCCTTTTTGTACCATTTTACCTTGTCACTTTTCATCTAATCTCTACCGCTTCTTCATCACCCAAACAGGATAGCCAACGTAAACAGTTGCAACAGTAGCAGCAACAGCAGCAAGCACACATGTATGCTCCCTGCATAGTGAACAAGCACATAATAAAGTGCCCCCCCCCCCCCCCCCCCCCCGCGCGCAAACAGGATCGCCAACTACTTGGACCCCAATCTAAATGTGGGCCTGCCAATCTTCACTATTCATGGCAATCATGATGACCCCTCTGGAGCTGACAGCCTGTCAGCCGTTGACATCCTATCCAGCTGTGGTCTGATCAACTACTTTGGAAAACATGTGAGATGTGCAGTACGTTATTTTATACTTCGGGGAGCTCGTGTAGCTAGCCTTGGTGTGCAAGACACCCTCCTTACTACCCCTGTCTCCACATCACCCCTCCCTTCCCGTCTATACAAAAGTAATGATAAAGCCTGGAGGGGTGTGGTATTAAGGGAGCCCTGTCTTATGGCGGTAGAGAACGGGCTGCTACTTTTCCTGGACAGTACTACCATGGCAGTTAACAGCGACCGCGAACACTAAAGCACACCCGTAGGGATTAGAACCTTGCCTCCCCCCTCTACTTTTATACTCCAACCCAGCTCCTCTGCCTCTAGCTACCCTACATGTCCAGCACACCCAAGCCCCTTGCTCCATTAGCACACGTTTTTATTAAGTACCTGGTTTTTATTTTTATTTTTTATTATTCAGCTTCATTATTCCTTTGTGCTAATGAATGAAGGAGCTTAGGAGTCTTGAACTTAGAGGTGACTGCAGTTTTTATTAAGTACCTGGTTTTTATCCTCCTAAGCTCCTTCCTTGACTGCAGTTTTTATTAAGTACCTGGTTTTTATCCTCCTAAGCTCCTTCCTTGACTGCAGTTTTTATTAAGTACCTGGTTTTTATCCTCCTAAGCTCCTTCCTTGACTGCAGTTTTTATTAAGTACCTGGTTTATATTTTTATATATTACCTGCAGTCAAGGAAGGAGCTTAGGAGTCTTGAACTTAGAGGTGACTGCAGTTTTTTCCTTTCAACTACGCGATGCCACTGCGTCGCCATTGCTACGTTGCATGGTGGCGCATTGGCTTGCTGATTCCTCTCTCCCTCTCTCCCTCTCTCTATCTCTCCCTCTTTCCCTCTTTCCCACCCACCCGCTCACCCACCCACTCACTAACTCGCTCACTCATCCACTCACTCACTCACTCACTCACTCACTCACTCACTCACTCACTCACTCACTCACTCACTTACTCACGCACTCACTCACTCACTGCGTCGCCATTGCTACGTAGCATGGTGACGCATTGGCTTGCTGATTCCTCTCTCCCTCTCTCCCTCTCTCCCTCTCTCCCTCTCTCCCTCTCTCCCTCTCTCCCTCTCTTCCTCTCTATCTCTCCCTCTCTCCCTCTTTCCCACCCACCCGCTCACCCGCTCACCCGCTCACTAACTCACTCATTCACTCACTCACTCACTCACTCACTCACTCACTCACTCACTCACTCACTCACTCACTCTAATCACTCTGATGAAACGGTTTACACTGTTAGACAGCGGTCCAGCCGCGATACATAGGCTCAGGCAATGTAAAATATTCAATGTAGCTAAAATATTAGTCAAAGTGTTTGCAGTAAATAGGATGCAAAACTATGCTCGGGTGTCTGGTCATAGGGCATCACAACGCTTTGACCTGAGGCGCCGCCTTAGACCTGATCTCGAGCTCAATAAATTCCAATGCCTAAGAACAAGTGTGCAAGCAATATCAATCTATTTATAGGGCAGGGTTATTTTGAAGGGAAATTGGCCACCCCCCTTTCATTGCAGTATTGGTTCTGGAGGCAATTGCCCAGAATCCAGAAAGTACAAAAATCGCAGGGTTCCCAAATCCCTTTGAATTCAAGTCAAAAAAAGCCAGGTCAGCCAGGCCAGGTCAGCTTCAGGCAAAATCCAGCCCACAGGGCCGAATCTCGAAACTATGGATTTCATCGCAGGGACGACTAAAAACAGGATGGGTTTTATCGCATAATGCAACATTTCGCGGCTAAAACAAAACCTGTTGTAGGGCTTACTCACTCACTCACTCACTCACTCACTCACTCACTTACTCACTCACTCACTCACTCACTCACTCACTCACTCACTCACTCACTCACCCACCCACCCACTCACCCACCCACCAACTCACTCACTCACTCACTCACCCACTCACATGATTTTCCTTGAACAGGTGATATCTGGCTCTTCCATTGGTCGCATCAACCTTTCGCCAATACTCATGCAGAAGGTGAGATGCCGGCACTGATACTTTTTGGTGGAGCCCTCTTCTTACCCATTCGTCCGTCCGACCGACCATCTGACCATCCATCCGTTTGAACGAGACTAAGCCTGACACGTCAGCCAACGGTCTCGTTACTAACTCGCCTCCGTTGCCACTTGTCGCTCCGTCGCGAACACCTCTCCGCTAATTTTTTACCTTGTTTAATTTTAAATTTTTCTTCCTTCGCTTGTGACACTGCATTTAACTTGTTTTGGCTACTCATGGCAGCTTCCAGCCAGCTCCACTGGCCAGACACTGCGTTATAGCAGTTCAGGGGATGATTTGGGAGTTGAGGTCAGACTTCGTACTTCGTCTCAGGCCAATTCTACCAGGATTCTACCAGAATTCTCAGGTTTCAGGCAAAATTTGAGATACTAAGTCCAAACCCCACCTTTTTTCGAAAATCCAACTCCCAAATCATCCCCTGAATTGCTACAATCCCATAGCTTTCAGCTGCTTTAGAATGCGTGTCATATCAGCTTCCATACGCACTTCCTAGCTTCAAGTTTAGCCCAGGACACAGAAAGGGAGCTACATAGAAGCTGCTACGTGAAGCCCAAAAGTGGGAACTGTGGATGCTGGGTTTGTTGCATTGCTGAATTCTGCCACTCCTCTCAGATCGGTCCAGACAGTTTTTTTGTGCGTTCAGCTTGGATTAAATCAAAATACCTATCAGGGTTTATGAGCAGGGTACTACAAAGTGCGCGCGGCAGCTTTTTAAGCCCAATTTCGCGTTTCGCACAGTTTTTCAACCCCCTGAGGGCGCAGCGCGCAGTTTTTGCGCTTTTTGCACTACAAAGCGCTGACCAATTTGACATTGGTGCGCTTTAAGCGCTGACCAATTTGACAAAATGTAGTACCCTGTTCATGAGCTCTGTTGCTTCTCCAGAAAGCCATCTGAACTCTCAATTTTGTGATTGCTGAAATTGGTTCCCCTACAAATCGTCAGGATACAATTCAATACCTGAGATCTAGAACTGCTAGATAATTGAAGTGTATGTTTATCTGTGACATGTCTGCATAGATAGATAGATAGATAGATAGATAGATAGATAGATAGATAGATAGATAGATAGATAGATAGATAGACGATTGAAGTTTACGTGTATTTGTGACATGTCTGCATGTTGCCTTGACCCTTGCATATTTACTTTCCTCCAGGGAGATACAAGGTTGGCCTTATATGGCCTTGGTGCTGTGCGGGATGAACGGCTGGGGAGACTCTTTCAGACACCTGGTATGGTGTCTTGGTAAGTGACAGGGGAAGAGGGTGGGGGGAGGGAGGGGGAGGGGGGGAGGAGGGTGTGTGTGTGGAAGGGGGGTGGGTGGGGAGGGGGAGGGGGGGAGGGGAGGGGTACAGGGTAAAAACAACAACTTCCTATGATGCGGTCTGATATCTTTATTCTTGCCCCCCCCTCCTCGTAAACATGTAAGTGTATATTATAGTTCAGGCGTAGCCAAGTAGGCTGAAAGGACTTGCCCAACCTGAAACCAGAAAAATGCCTCCCCTGTGCCCCTCCATGAGCAACCCTGGTATGGTGTCTTAGCAAGTGACGCAGGAAGATGATACAAGCTTATATGTTATGACTTCAGATCTAGCAGGATAAAAATATGAATTCAGATCTACCAGGATACAAATATGAATTCAGATTTACCAGGATACAAATATGACTTCAGATCTAGCAGGATACAAATATGAATTCAGATCTACCAGGATACACATATGACTGCAGATCTACTAGGATAAAAATATGACTTCAGATCTACCAGGATAAACATATGACTGCAGATCTACTAGGATACAAATGTGACTTCAGATCTACCAGGATACAAATATCAAATATGACTTTAGATCAACCAGTAAACAAGTATGAAATATGACTTCAGATCTACCAGGATACAAATATGACTTCAGATCTACCAGGGTACAAATATGACTTCAGATCTACAAGGATGCACATATGACTGCAGATCTACTAGGATACAAATATGAATTCAGATCTACCAGGATACAAATATGACTTCAGATCTACAAAAATATGGCTGTGGTGAAAGAATGGAACAACCAAAACTAACAATCAATTTTGAATACAGGTGTAGGTGGAACCAACCAACTAACTAACTAACTAACTAACTAACTAACTAACTAACTAACTAACTAACTAACCAACCAACTAGCTAACCAACCTGACAACCGATCAATTTTGAAAACAGATGTAGGTGGAACCAACCAACCAACCAACCAACCAACCAACCAACCAACCTGACAACCAATCAATATTGAATACAGGTTTAGGTGGAATCTACCAACCGACAATCAAACAAACAAGCAAACAAACAAAGAAGAAAAATAAAAGGCAAACAAACAAACAAGCACCCAACCAACTAGATGACCAACCAAACAACCAGCCTACCGACCAACCAAACAACTAAACAACCTAACTTAAAAACAGCACCCCAAAGCAGCATTAAAAACAGCACCCAAAGTATCAAATTTAAAAAACAGCACATTTACGCGAACCCTATTTTGTTTTCAAAATGTACAAAGCAGCACCCAAAGCAGCAAATTTACGCCCACACCTTTGAATGCCATTCCCTGCTGCATCAGACTCCGACCTATATTTAATAAAGTTAGGTATTTGACATACAATTGTAAGTGTCGTTTTATTACCCAGAGCCACCTTTTGAATGGTCTGCCATTCCCTGCTGCATCAGATTTCGACCTATTTTGATTAAGTTTGGTATTTAATACAGTTTTCTAAGTGTCGTTCTGTTACCCAGAATCCCCCTTTTAATGGTCTGCCATTTCCTGCTGCATCAGGCTCCGTCCAGAAGACACTCCTGATGCTAGCAGCGATGATTGGCTCAACATCATGGTGTTGCACCAAAACAGGGTGGCGCATGGAGGTGCACAGGTGAGGCAACAAATTGGAAATTGGAAATTGTTTTTCCTTGCAACGGGGCGTGAAGTTCAGGGAACCTTTGCGTACGATATCTCTGGGGGAGGCTACCATAGGTAACAGGCAGGGATTCTTTTCCAGGTCAGAAAGTGGTTTTGAATAACTATAAAGCTTTATTGGGTTAGGCCTCCTCCAGGGACAGCATTTCAGTAGCTTTGTATAGCTTTTTGGGATCATTAGGGCCATAGATTTGGGTTCTTTGGCAGCAATTAGGGACTAATTGGGGTCAAAAAAAGCTAAAGATATATATATCGGGGACAAGTCCTATGCAGCGTCGCAAGCGACGCGGAAATTTGGCGGATTGTGCTGGCAACGGAACGAAAGGCAGGGATTATTTTTCAGGTCAGAAAGTGGTTATGAATAGCTAGCAATTATAGCAGCAATTAGGGCCAAAATGGGGTCAAAAATAGCTATATAGCGGGGGAAATCTGGTGACAGGTGATAAATGCATTGCGATTGTGCTGTCTTATTCAGCTTTCTGTAGGTCCAGTTGTGTAGCAAAAGATGTGATGCAAGCCTCATTTCAGGATTTTGGCGAAGAACAGTGTAGGGCGAAGCGCAAAGCCCGGGGGACCGGGGACGCGCCCACCACTGACTTCTGCTACTACTATTCCTTCTGGACGGGGGGGGGGGGGGGGGGGGGGGGGGGGGGGGGGAGGGGGTCAGTTGACTGATGCAACCATTCTGCCCACAACCACCACCACTGACCGCAAAAAAAGGGTTTGCTTCAGGGTACTTCCATTAACCAAATTGGCCAGCGCTTTAGCATACTTGAAAGGGAAAAAACTGCGCTTTGTAGCGCAAAAAGCGCAAAATTTGCTTGCTGCGCCCACAGGGGGTTGCAAAAAACTGGGCGAAACGCGCTGTGGGGCTCAAATGGACAGCGCGCCAGCGCGCAAAAGCGCGCGCTTGGAAGTACCCTGGTTTGCTTGCTTCCGGTTGGGCAAGTCCTTTCAGCCTAGTTGGCTACGCCCGGACTGCAATATACACAAACATGTGCATGTTATTAGTTATTAGGTTATCTAATTCCTCTTGCTTGTTCCAGGTTGGGCAAACCCCTTCAGCTTAGCCATGCAAGGACTACAATGCACACGAGCATATCAATGTCATGAATTATCAGGCAACGTATTTAGGCTACAGGAACATAGCCAACTTTGAATATTCAGAATAGGTTTAAATAACCAGGAAGGGCTTATGTATGTATGTTACAGTCCAAGGGTAGGCCAAATAGGCTAAAGGGACTTGCCCAACCGTATAGGAAGGGCTTCAAAAGAAAAAGCACTGATGAACTGAGCCCCAAACAATCGTTTAACCGACGGGGGCCCTGAGTTCATGCTACAGTGATAATTTAATTCTACAACCAGGATGGGCTTACAAGGATTAAATGGATTAAAAGCACTTCATGCCATGGTCCCCAACAAATCACAAGAATAAAAATACCCAGTACCCCCCCCCCCCCCCCCCCCCAAGTACCCAATTCCTGTACTTACTTTCCCCCCCAAATGTAACCAGTCCCTAGCCCCCCCCCCCCCCCCCCGCCCCCAAGTACCCAATTCCTGTACTTACTCTCCCCCCCAAATGTAACCAGTCCTAGCCCCCCCCCCCCCCCCCCCCCCCCCCCACGTACCCAATTCCTGTACTTACTCTCCCCCCCCAAACGTATCCAGTATCTGTCCTTACTCCCCTCTTATTCTATCCCCCATGCTCCAGTCCAAGGCCTACATCCAAGAATCCTTTCTGCCACGATTCCTGGACCTGGTGGTGTGGGGCCACGAACATGAGTGCAGAGCAGACCCAGAGGTGTGTATCGGTGTTTAAATTAGTGTTTATATTCCTAGAAATGGTGTTTAAATTAGTGTTTATATTCCTGGAACTGGTGTTTTAATTAGTGTTTGTATATATATTAGCAATATATATTAAAAATTATTCCTGTATATTACTGTTTAAATTTGTGTTTATATTCCTGGACCTGGTGGTGAGGGGCCACGAACATGAGTGCAGAGCAGACCCAGAGGTTTGTATCAATGTTTAAGTTAGTGTTTATATTCCTGGAACTGGTGTTTAAATTAGTGTTAGTATATATATTAGTTTTTAATTAGTGTTTATATTCCTGGACCTGGTGGTGTGGGGCCACGAACATGAGTGCAGAGCAGACCCAGAGGTGTGTATCAGTGTTTAAATTAGTTTTTATATTCCTGGAACTGGTGTTTAAATTAGTGTTAGTATATATTAGTTTTTTAATTAGTGTTTATATTCCTGGGCCTGGTGGTGTGGGGCCACGAACATGAGTGCAGAGTAGCCCCAGAGGTTTATATAAGTGTTTAATTTGGAATGTACAAGACTGCGTAAATTTGAATGTACAAGACTGTTTAAATTTGAATGTACAAGACTCTTTCAATTTGAATGTACTTTCTGCCACGATTCCTGGACCTGGTGGTGTGGGGCCACGAACATGAGTGCAGAGCAGACCCAGAGGTGTGTATCAGTGTTTAAATTAGTGTTTATATTCCTGGAACTGGTGTTTAAATTAGTGTTTGTATATATAAGTGTTTAAATTAGTGTTTGTATTCCTGGACCTGGTGGTGTGGGGCCACGAACATGAGTGCAGAGCAGACCCAGAGGTGTGTAACAGTGTTTAAATTAGTGTTTATATTCCTGGAACTGGTGTTTAAATAAGTGTTTGTATATATAAGTGTTTAAATTAGTGTTTGTATTCCTGGACCTGGTGGTGTGGGGCCACGAACATGAGTGCAGAGCAGACCCAAAGGTTTGTAAAAGTGTTTAATTTGGAATGTACAAGACTGCTTCAATTTGAATGTACTAGACTGCTTAAATTTGAATGTACAAGACTGCTTAAATTTGAATGTACGTACTGCCACGATTCCTGGACCTGGTGGGGTGGGGCCATGAACATGAGTGCAGAGCAGACCCTGGGGTTTGTATAAGTGTTTAAATTTGAATGTATAAATGTTTAAATTGGAAACGTATTATTGCTTCAATGTATAAGTGTTTAAATTGGAATGTATAAGTGCTTCAATGTATATGTGTTTAAATTGGAACATATTAGTGCTTCAATGTATAAGTGTTTAAATTGGAATGTATAAGTGCTTAAATTGGAACGTATTAGTGTTTAAATAGGAATGATTTAGTGGTTAAATGGGAATGTATTAGTGCTTTAGTTGGATTGGAGTGCCGAGCAGACCCAGAAATGTGTAAATAGATTAAAGTACAATCAATAGTACTCTTTATTACAAGTCATGAGGTTGAGGGGCAAGCCCGTTTGCTTGCACTGAGGCCAACCACCAAAGAGGTCTGTATTAGTTTTCGAAATGGAATGTAGCGATAGACATGGACATTGGAATGTGTTTTAAGGCTGCAGTGCAGAGTGAGACTTGGGTGTTGGCTGAAGCAGGTGCTGGAGCCACTCCTGCATTCCCTCTCTGCCACTGACACCTTAGCTCAGGCGCGGTGGTGTTATGCGATGGTGTCATGTGGTGGTGGTGGTGGTGGTGGGGGGGGGGGGGGGGGGGGGGGGAGGAGGGGGTCCTTTGGGAAGAGTAAGTTATCCTCAGTGCAGTGCAGAGTGAGACTTGGGTGTTGGCTGAAGTAGGTGCTGGAGCCACTCCTGCATTCCCTCTCTGCCACTGACACCTTAGCTCAGGCGCGGTGTTTTATGCGATGGTGTCATGTGGTGGTGGTGGTGTGTGTGTGGGGGGGGGAGGGGGTCCTTTGGGAAGAGTAAGTTATCCTCAGTGCAGTGCAGAGTGAGACTTGGGTGTTGGCTGAAGTAGGTGCTGGAGCCACTCCTGCATTCCCTCTCTTCCACTGACACCTTAGCTCAGGCGCGGTGGTTTTATGTGATGGTGTCATATGGTGGTGGTGGT
>JACBWV010000730.1:13006884-13104964 GCA_013435795.1 Chlamydomonas sp. ICE-L
TCCAAACAAACGCTAAACAAACACTAAAAACACAAAACAACACACAAAACAAAGGCTAAACAAACGCTAAACAAACACCAAACAAACACCAAACTAAGGCTAAAGAAACACCAAACAAACACTAAACAAACGCTAAACATACACCTAACAAACACCAACAAAACAAAAAAACGGTGAACAAACACCAAACAAACATCAAAGAAGCACCGAACGAACGCTAAACAAACACAA
Source organism: Chlamydomonas sp. ICE-L (assembly GCA_013435795.1). Classification (NCBI taxonomy): domain Eukaryota; kingdom Viridiplantae; phylum Chlorophyta; class Chlorophyceae; order Chlamydomonadales; family Chlamydomonadaceae; genus Chlamydomonas; species Chlamydomonas sp. ICE-L. The sequence goes on from JACBWV010000730.1 coordinate 13,007,116, forward strand.
AACAAACACATGCAGAATCTAGCTGTAAAAGAAAACGAAGCAAACACAAAACATTAACACGACCACCCGCCATACACCAGCTAAACACCGATCAAGCAGACACTATACACGTACTCATGAGCAACCAAATATGCGTGGAACTAACACATGCAGAATTTAGCTATAAAAAAATAAAAACGAAGCAAACACAAAACATTGAAACAAACACCCGCCATACACAAGCTAAACACCGAACAAGCAGCAACTATACACGTCCTCATGAGCAACCAAATGTGCGTGGAACTGACACATGCAGAATCTACAAATTTAAAAAACGAAGTAAACACAAAACATTGAAACAAGCACCCGCCATACACAAGCTAAACACCGAACAAGCAGCAAGTATACACGTACTCATGAGCAACCAAATGTGTGTGGAATGAACATATGCAGAATCTAGCTCTCAAAGACGGCGGGTCGTCAGTAAAGCCAGAAGACCAAAACTCGGTCACACACTTCCTCGAGTCCAAGGTACCGTTGTCGTTCAATTATCCTTACTATATAAATATTATATATACATATAGTAACATTTATATGTATACATATTTAATCTACGCATTATAAATAACGCTTCCTCAAGTGCAAAGTGCCCCTATTGCTGAAGCGTTGTTATTCTCTAAATAGTATGTATAAATATACGAACATTGATATGTAGACATGTTAAATATAACAATTGTATAGAACACTTCCTCGAGTCCGATGTATCCCTATTACTGAGGGATTATTATTACATAAATGTAGCAACACTAATATATTTAAGTATTGGATGTTCACATTACATATAAGACTTCAAGTGAAAGGTACCCCTATTGATGAAGCATTATCATATACTATTATGTATACATATAGTAACATTTATATAATTATATATTTATATGTATACATATTCAATATACACAATATGTATAACGCTTCATTGAGTCCAAGGACCCCCTGTCGTTCAATTATTCTTATGATCTAAATAGTATATATAAATTACATATATACTATTTATTTATAATATATATACAAATGTTACTATTTATTTATAATATAAATTATATATATACTATTTATTTATAATATATATATATATCAATGTTACTATTTATTTATAATATAAATTATATATATACTATGTATTTATAATATATATATATATATATCAATGTTACTATTTATTTATAATATAAATTATATATACTATTTATTTATAATATACATATAAGTGTTACTATAAAGTAACATTTATATGTAAACATATTCAATATACACATTGTATATAAAGCTTCCTCGAGTCCGAGGTACCCCTATTGCTGAGGGACTATTAGTATAAAAATGTGACATAATATAATATGACATAATATACATAATATGTGACATATTATAGTCACAGTGACATAATATACATATAGTGACATAATATACATAATATACATAATATGTGACATAATATAGTCACATATTATGTATATGCATATTATATATACACATTATATATAATGCTTCCTCCAGTGCAAGGTACCCCTGTAGTTCAATTCTTATTTGTATCTAAGTATAAAATATTATATATTCACATAGTAGCACTTAAATATACATACCTGGACGTATAGTTAAAAGCTATATTGTGTTGACCCTGTAATACCAAAACTACTGGGTAGCACCTTTTTGGCGGAGCCCCCTCCTTCTGGGGGGCGGGAGCCCCCTGTGTTACCCATTTGTCCGTTCGTCCATCCATCCATCCATCCATCCATTTGTCTGACCGCGATGAAGCCCGACACGTCAGCCAACAGTCTCGTAACTAACTCGCTTCCGTTGCCATCTGTCGCTCCCTCGCGATCACTCACCGCCATTTTTTAGCGTTGCAGGCGACGCTGCATAGAACTTGTATCAGACGCATACACATTGTCTGTAACACTTTGCGTTTTGATCTGAGGTCCTTGGTCGCTTCTTCAAGTCTAAGGTACCCTTATTATTGAAGGTTTATGATCATACATGATATTATATCTAATATGATGTATAAATATAGTAACACTCGAGGGGGGGGGGGGGGGGGGGAAGCTGCCATACCTCATCTTCGCTTTAAATAGAGCTTATCCTCAAGATACGATTACAAGTTGAACAGGAAGTTTGAGGGGTCCAAAGTTGTTTTGACCTCAAGCGGCCTAAATCTTAATTCCGCGATAAATCACGTTTGGGCAACCCCATGAAAGATGTAAGAGCACAACTGGAATGGGCAAGAAAAGATCTTTCGAATGACCCCCATTTGGGGGGGGGGGGGGGGGGGGGGGGTAAGGGGGGTTTAGGGGTGGAGGTGGGTGGTAAAAACTTGTTCCCAACTTTATTCCCCCCCTCCTTTTGTTTGAAACTTCCACAATTCCCACTCCTATCTGAATTGTACACCGTTTTGAACAGGCGATCCAAGATCTTTCTTCCTGCCCCCACCTGGTAACACTTATTAATATGAATATTATGTATGCACAATTGCACATTATACATAACCCATCAGCCCCTTTCAGTGATATACAATAGTCTAGTGGTAGACCAGATCGCTTGAGGAGGAAGAGTCAGGGGTTCGACTCCCCCTTCGGTCGCTCTTGGCGTTGCAGGTCGTTGTCAACCGCGATGGTAGCTTGTCCAGTTGAGGTAGGAGACCGCTCCCCACCCGCGTACGACGGGCTCCCTTAACACCACGCCCCACCAGGCGTTATCATTACCTTTTATAACCCATCCTCGAGTCTAAGGTACCTGTATTGCTGAAGGATTATTATTCTCTGGATATAAGATATACACAAAGTAACACTAATAAATATGAATAGTTTTAGATATTATGTATACATATTATATATAAATATAGTAAAACTTATAAATATGAAAAGTATCAGGTATGATGTATAAATATACTTAAACTTATAAATATTAAAAATATCAGACATTATGTATACATGTTATTTGTAACGCTTGATGTCTTGGTCCCGGGTCTTCCTTTGCTTCCTCAAATCCAATGTACCCTAATTTTTGAAGGATTCTGATATAAATATTAATATACATATACTGGTATAGTATCACATATATATATATATATATTATTATGTGTAACCCTTAATGCCTCGGTCTCAGATCTCCCGTTGCTTCCTCGAGTCCAAGGTCCCCTATTTTTGAAAAATGGAAAAAGTATTTTGTTCGCGTTTACACATCCTGGTAAAAAACAAATACTGCCAAAGACGGCGAGCAGCCAAATCGCTGGCTGAAACTCTGTAACAAAGTTCAAGTTCAAGTTGAAAAATGCACGGATTGCAAACTGTGCAGTTGGTAACATTTCCTTCTACGCGCCTTAGCCCCTTTCAGTGATATACAATGGTCTAGTGGTAGACCAAATCGCTTGGGGATGAAGAGTCGGGGGTCCGACTCCCCCTTTGGTCGCTCTTGGCGTTGCAGGTCTTCGTCAACCGCGATGGTAGCTTGTCCAGTTGAGGTAGAAGACCGCTCCCCACGTACGACGGGCTCCCTTTACACCACGCCCCACCAGGCGTTTTTTTTCTTTTTCTTTTCTACACGCCTTGTAATCTGCTGTTTACTTACCACCAACACTACTACCACCAACACTTCTACCACGGCCACTACTACCACCACTACTACCACCCCCACTGCTACCAACACTACCACCACCACTACTACCACCGCCACTACTACCACCATAACTACCACCATAACTACCACCACTACCACCACCACTACTACCACCCCCACTGCTACCAACACTACCACCACCACTACTACCACCGCCACTACTACCACCATAACTACCACCATAACTACCACCACTACCACCACCACGGCCATAGTTTGACCCAAACCTGAAAACCGTGCAGTTGGCAAAATGCGCAGTTAGTCAAACCTCTTTCCACATTCGTGAAATATGCGGAATGTCTTGTTTGAAAACTGTGCAGTTAGTTACATCTTAAAAAAAATGAAAACACTAAAAGTGTTTCCATTTCTATTCCCAAACCTATGTATACACTCCTGTTTGTATGGTTAGCATTTCCTCATTGTCTTGGGATGAATGTGTGGTTAGTGAGGAAATCAGTGCAGAATGTGTGGTTGGCAAACTGTGCAGTTAGTTACATCTCAAACAAGTGTTTCCATTTCTATTCCCAAACCTATGTATACACTCCTGTTTGTATGGTTAGCATTTCCTCATTGTCTTGGGATCAATGTGTGGTTAGTGAGGAAATCAGTGCAGAATGTGTGGTTGGCAAACTGTGCAGTTAGTTACATCTCAACAAGTGTTTCCATTTCTATTCCCAAACCTATGTATACACTCCTGTTTGTATGGTTAGCATTTCCTCATTGTCTTGGGATCAATGTGTGGTTAGTGAGGAAATCAGTGCAGAATGTGTGGTTGGCAAACTGTGCAGTTAGTTACATCTCAAACAAGTGTTTCCATTTCTATTCCCAAACCTATGTATACACTCCTGTTTGTATGGTTAGCATTTCCTCATTGTCTTGGGATCAATGTGTGGTTAGTGAGGAAATCAGTGCAGAATGTGTGGTTGGCAAACTGTGCAGTTAGTTACATCTCAAACAAGTGTTTCCATTTCTATTCCCAAACCTATGTATACACTCCTGTTTGTATGGTTAGCATTTCCTCATTGTCTTGGGATCAATGTGTGGTTAGTGAGGAATCAGTGCAGAATGTGTGGTTGGCAAACTGTGCAGTTAGTTACATCTCAAACAAGTGTTTCCATTTCTATTCCCAAACCTATGTATACACTCCTGTTTGTATGGTTAGCATTTCCTCATTGTCTTGGGATGAATGTGTGGTTTGTGAGGAACTCTGTGCAGAATGTGTGGTTGGCAAACTGTGCAGTTAGTTACATCTCAAACAAGTGTTTCCATTTCTATTCCCAAACCTATGTATGCACTCCTGTTTGTATGGTTAGCATTTCCTCATTGTCTTGGGATGAATGTGTGGTTAGTGAGGAAATCAGTGCAGAATGTGTGGTTGGCAAACTGTGCAGTTAGTTACATCTCAAACAAGTGTTTCCATTTCTATTCCCAAACCTATGTATACACTCCTGTTTGTATGATTAGCATTTCATAATTGTCTTGGGATCAATGTGTGGTTTGTGAGGAACTCTGTGCAGAATGTGTGGTTGGCAAACTGTGCAGTTAGTTACATCTCAAACAAGTGTTTCCATTTCTATTCCCAAACCTATTTTAATGCTCATGTTTGTATGGTTAGCATTTCCACGTTATCTTGAGATGAATGTGTGGTTAGTGAGGAACTCTGTGGAACTCTGTGTAGGATGTGTGGTTTGCAAACTGTGTAGTTAGTTACATCTCCTCCCACATTCTCTCGAGATGAAGACTTCATTATAGTGTATCATTAAATGATCAGTGTAGCACGAAATCCGGCCCCAGATCGTTAAAACGATTGTTTGGGTTTCAGTTCACCAAAGCCTTTTTTATTTTTAGCCCTTCCTATCATGGTTGGGGGACTCCCTTCAGCATATTTGGCCTACCCCTGGACTGTAACATACATACATACACTGTGCATGCCACCCCCGCACCCCCTCAGATGAAGTACCATACCTGTGTCTATGCTATTTATCTATCTTAATGGCATATCAAATGGCGAAACAAGCAAGCAAGCAAGCACGCTAGTAGGACGGTACATTCAACCCTGGACTGTAACATACACACATACATTGAGCAGGTGAACGACATGATCCAGCAAGCGAATAGGGAGTACCCTCCTCTGCCTGATGTTTCACCAAGACTGCCTCTCATCAGACTTAAGGTGAGACACACTGTAACTAATACCGTCTGGGTAGAAAACATGATGTAAGGCTGGGTGAAGTCTTGTAATTGTAGCATTTGTTTACTGAACACACCCATTAAAAATGATGGTCTGGCAAACTAAGCAACTGTCTTGCTGACATGGTAGACCAAGCAGACAGGGAGTACCCTCCGCTGCCTGTTGTTTCACCAAGGCTGCATCTCATCAGGCTCAAGGTGAGACGCACTGTAACCTATACAGTCTGGGTGGAAAACATGATGTAAGGCTGGGTGAAGTCTCGTACTTGTAGCATTCGTTTACTACACGCACCCATTCAGAATGATGGTCTAACAAGCTAAGCGACTGACTTGCTGACATGGTAGACCAAGCGGACAGCGAGTACCCTCCTCCGGCATATGCTTAACCAAGGCTGCCTCTCATACTACACACACCCATTCAGAATGATGGTCTGGCAAACTAAGCAACTGGCTTTCTGACATGGCCGAGAACGCTACCTATCCCGATCGCCACCTCAAACCCGAATCTTCCTTATGGTCGCCCTACTAAAGCTGCCAGGACGCTGTCCCTGGAGGTGGCTTAAACCCATGAAGCTTCCAGGTAACTCACTTTCTTAACTACCTCAAAAATCTCTTGACTACCTCTCTTCAGTCTCAAAGTGAGCTGCAGCTTTTCTGAATGACAAAGATTATGCTTATCAACATCATCCTGGGGTATCATGCTATGTATTGTACGAAATAACATTTCACTTCAGTGTAAAAAGTGTTACCCACACCCCAAATGAGTGAGCGAGACTTTGGCAAACTCATGCGGTATCACACAATATATTGTACAATAACATGCTTGGCTACCCTAAGAATGATTGTCTGACAAACTAAGCATCTGACTTGCTGTCGTGCTGACCAAGCAGCCAACCAAAGTTATAGTCAGCTTATCTCTCTTTCATTCAACCAAGTTTCTGTTTCATTCAACTGTTTCATTCAACTGTTTCATTCAACTGTTTCATTCAACTGTTTCATTCAACTGTTTCATTCAACTGTTTCATTCAACTGTTTCATTCCACTGTTTCATTCAACTGTTTCATTCAACTGTTTCATTCAACCAGCCAAGAAACAAACGGCTTTTTACTAAGGTGCATGGTAATGTTTTGATCACCATCAGCAGCATAGCTTTTGTTTTCAGCTACTAGCAGCAGCTTCTAGGCAGCTCCCCTGGCTTTCTACCCAGCTGAACATAAAGCAACAAAGTGCATCTGAAAACTGACTGAATCATTTTTCCAATACTATTGAAATCTTGGGGCTTAGCCCAGTGGCTGGCTCAAGGAGCTGCCTAGAAGCTGCTTCTCGTAGCTGAAAAGAAAAGCTATGCTGATGATAGTGAGCCAAAGCAGTGTCCCACACACCAAAAGCAGTGTCACACACACACACACACCAACTTCCCATCTCACCAAGTCACCAACTTGAGAACCATCCAATTCACTTCAGAAAGTTCTACTGAGATACACAGCATTGTTCTGCTCACCATCAGCACAGCAGTGTCTAACACACCAACTTGCCATTGCACTAAGACACCAACTAAACAACCATCCAACTCACCTCAGAAAGTTTATACTGAGATACACAGCATTGTTTTGCTCACCATCAGCACAGCAGTGTCTAACACACCAACTTGCCATTGCACTAAGACACCAACTAAACAACCATCCAACTCACCTCAGAAAGTTTCTACTGAGATACACAGCATCGTTTTGCTCACCATCAGCACAGCAGTGTCTAACACACCAACTTCCCATCTCAGCAAGTCACCAACTAAACAACCATCCGACTCACCTTGGAAAGTTTATACTGAGGTACACAGCATTGTTTTGCTCACCATCAGCACAGCAGTGTCTAACTCACCAAATTTCCATCTCACCAAGTCACCGACTGACCAACCACCCAACTCTTACTTGCTCAAGTGCACAACTAGCACAAACTGGCACTTCCTGGCACATACTCACGTGCACACACTGGCACATATTGGCAAATACTCAAGTGCACAACTGGCACATACTGGCGCATACTGGCACATACTCACGTGCACACACTGGCACATATTGGCAAATACTCAAGTGCACAGCTGGCACATACTGGCGCATACTGGCACATACTCACGTGCACACACTGGCACATATTGGCAAATACTCAAGTGCACAACTGGCACATACTGGCGCATACTGGCACATACTGGCACCAACACAACTGACGTACGCAGGTGGACTATAGCAGCTTGTCCAAGACCAATGACATACTCAAGTGCACAACTGTCACATACTGGCACATACTGGAACCAACACAACTGACGTACGCAGGTGGACTATAGCGGCTTCTCCACGATCAATGCACAGCGCTTTGGACAGAGCTTTGTGAACAAGGTCGCTAACCCTCAAGATATTTTAACTTGGGCCAAGGCACAGGGGCAGCGCAGGTGTGGCTCTTAGAAATTTGATTTGGACCAGGTATACCTTATATAGAGACATGCCCGACCTCAAAACATAACGGTGCGTAGCATTGATCTTTATATGATTGGATTGTTACATGTTTTTTTAGCCAACTCTAGGCTGCTCACCGTCTTCCAATTCCAAGTCCTCCTGAGCGGTACCCACGAAAAACAGGGAGCCTGCTATGCAGATTAGACAGTTTCTAGCCCCTTTCAGTTGAATTAATTGGTCAACAGAATCAATTGGTCTAGTGGTACACCAAATCGCTTTGAGGGTGCAGGGTCGAGAGTTCGATTCCCCCTACGGTCGCCCTGAGCGTTGCAGGTCGTTGTCAACGGGGATGGTAGCTTGTCCAATTGAGGTTGAAGACCGCTCTCTACCCACATACGAAGGGTTCCCTTAATACCACGCCCCACCAGGCATTATCATTTCATTTTATTAGATAGTTTCCAGGTGAGGCTTTTTAAAGACTTATCTTGGTGAGGCTCTTAGATCTCCTCAACAGCACCTCCCATGAGTAGGGAGCGGCAATTAATATAAGTGGTTGAAAAATTAATATTAACTAATATTATTATAGTGTCACAGTAATTCAAATAAATTCAAAATTCTGGTGAGACGGCTCGTCAGCCTAATATTAACTAACATTCACTAATATTATTCATTCACTTATATTAAGTAACTTAGCCTTTCCCTGCCCATGAGTAGGGAATGGCAATATGGTATCATATGATATCATGTCATCATATGATATCATATGGTGCCGGCAGTCTGACTAGGCCAAAGTTACCATTTATATACCTTACCATATGATGCAGTTTGTGTGATACCATATAATATCATACTCGCCTTTGATCATCATCATATGATATGCCGGTCCCTGCCCATGAGGCTACTAAACTACTAGGCTATCAGACTAATGTATCAAACGCCTCGTCAAAGCTTTGTGAACAAAGTTGCCACCCCCCAGGATATTTTGACTTGGACCAAGACACAGGGGCAGCGCATCAGTGCTCAGTTCATCAGTGCTTTTTCTTTTTAAGCCCTTCCTATACGGTTGGGCAAGTCCCTTTAGCCTATTTGGCCTACCCCTGGACTGTAACATACATACATTCACATTCAGGGGCAGCGCATGTGAGGCTTCAAGAAAGCCCTCCTCACCAACATCCCACAAGACGGTCGCAGAGCAGCGGCACTAGACAGTACTATCATCATGCATGTGTATTTGTATTCCTACTGTCATCAAATGCTGTGCTTGCCTCAGGGTGAGGCCCGAGTGCGCTTCAGCGCACAATACTACATAGAATAAAATACGAAACGTGCATACAATAGAATACAATAGAATACAATAGAATACAATACAATACATACAATACAATACTACATCAATACTACCATCATGTATACCTAACTTGTTTTTCTGCCTACTATCATCAAATGCTGTGCTTGCCTCAGGGTGAAGCCCGAGCGCTCTTCAGCACATTAGGAGGTGGACATCCAGCAACCATACATGCTGCCATCATACATTTAGGTTGTAGGTCGCAAGCAAGAGAAGGTAGTGCAACAAGCAAAATGCCAGCACTGCCATCATGCATTTAGGTAGCAGGTTGCAAGCAAGATAAGGCAGTGCAAGAAGCAGAATGCAAGCACTAACATCATACATACATACATACATACATATCTATTTATTTATTTATGTTTATATCACCAAATGCTGTGCTTGCTCCAGGGTGAAACCTGAGGGCGCTCCAGAGGACAAAGACATAGACGTCCTGCAGCCCGAGGCACAATATTCAATGCATACTGCCGTCATACATTTAGGTATCAGGTTGCAAGCAAGATAGGGCAGTGCAACAATCGGAAAGCAAGCACTGCCATCAAACATTTAGGTAGCAGGTTGCAAGCAAGAGAAGGCAGTGCAACGTGCAGAATGCAAGCAATACCATCATACATCCGTACACACATACATACATACATATATTTATATTTATATCACCAAATGATGTGCTTGCCCCAGGGTGAAACCCGAGGGCGCTCCAGAGGATGAGGACATGGACGTCCTGCGGCCCGAGGCACAATATTCTGTCACTGCCATCATACATTTAGGTGGCAGGTTGCAAGCAAGATAAGGCAGTGCAACACGCAGAATGCAAGCACATACATACATACATACATACATGCATGCATACATACATATATTTGTATCTTATATCACCAAATGCTGTGCTTACCCCAGGGTAAAACCTGAGGGCGCTCCTGAGGACGAGGACATGGACATCCTGCGGCCCGAGGCATTAGACCAAGCCAGAATAGAGGACCTGGTTGCCCAGAACTTGCAGCAAGACCTGGAGGTGCTCCAAGAAGAGGACTTAGCCATAGCATTGCACGACTACGTTGAGAAGGACGACAAGGTAGGTCGTGTCATGAGCCACAAGGCCAAGTGAAGTGAAGTCCACCACAGCCAGTTCCTCCTCACACTGGCTCACCAGCACCAGCACACCCTTGCCCTCACCCACAATAGCAACAGGAACAGCACTCCCTCGTGGCAGCACACTCACAAACTCAGAAATATAATTGCCTTCAAGAGGAAGACCTAGCCATAGCATTGCACGACTGCGGTGAGAGGGACGACAAGGTAGGGCGTGCCATGAGCCACAAGGAGGCGTGTTACCTGCAGGGTACTTCCAAGCGCACGCTTTTGCGCGCTGCCTTTTTGAGCCCCACTGCGCGTTTCGCGCAGTTTTTTGCAATCCCCTGTGGACGCAGCAAGCATTTCTTGCGCTTTTAGCACCACAAAGCGCAGTTTTTTGTTTTCAAGTGCACTAAAGCGCTGGTCAATTTGGTCAATGGAAGTACCCTGTTTACCTGGTGTGAGTGCGAGGGTGGTGGAGATGGGGGCGGTGATGGTGGGTTGTGTGTGTGGGGTGGGTGGGGGGGGGGAGGGGGGGGGGGGGGTACCTTTCTAAACTGAAAACTTATTCCGATGACTTTCTAAACTGGGGGTGTAATAGACTTTCTAAACTGGGGGGTGTAACAGCCCTGAAGCATGGTAAGGTGGGTCAGCAGGCGTGTGGTGTGATCCGGTGTGAGTGTGTGTGGCTCCCAAGTGAAGCGAAGGCCACCACCGCCAGTTCCTCCTCACACCGGCTCACCAGCACCAGCACACCCTCGCCAGCACAACCTCGCCCTCACCAGCAACACCAACAGGAACAGCACACCCTCATGGCAGCACACTCACAAACTCAGAAACATAATTACCTCCAAGAGGAAGACTTAGCCATAGCATTGCACGACAAGTTGAGAAGGACGACAAGGTAGATCGTGTCATGAGCCACAAGGCCAAGTGAAGTGAAGGCCACCACAGCCAGTTCCTCCTCACACTGGCTCACCAGCACCAGCACACCCTTGCCCTCACCCGCAATAGCAACCGGAACAGCACACCTTCGTGGCAGCACACTCACAAACTCAGAAACATAATTACCTCCAAGAGGAAGACTTAGCCATAGCATTGCACGACTACGTTGAGGAGGACGACAAGGGAGGTCCCCTTGTTTAGTTTTTTGGGCGGAGCCCCCCTTTAGGGGGCCAGGAGCCCCCCAGGGTTGCCCCGTTGTCTATTTGACCGACCGACGGCCGAGATGAAGCCTGACACGTCAGCCAACGGTCTCGTAAGTAACTGGCTTCGGTCCTCTCGATTTCGTTGCCAGCACTCTCCGCCAATTTTCCGTGTCGCCTGCAACGCTGCCTAGGACTTGTTGCACCCTTGGTCACTCTGCACAATTGTGTTGAGAAGGTTGACCCGAGACCAATATGCCTGGAGCCCCATATAGCAATACATACTTATGTATATATAAAAACAAATCAATGAATTTTCAGTCAGGAATCTATCAGCAAAGATCAGATCTGAGAAAGCTGGGTGTTGTTAGTTGTACAGATTATTTTATTCCTAGCAAACAACCTGGCAATGGTGTGCAGCTTGCTCTAGTGCACGCCCACCTAGTTGTCAAAGCAAGATGCCCCCTCCCCCCCACACACACACCACCCCCACCCTCCCCCCTCCCACCACCACCATCACAAACCCACTCCAAACCCGAACCCAACCCTTTTCCTCCCCTGCCCACATCCCCTCCTCACCCTAACCAACCCAACCCCATGCACACCACACCACACCACACCACACCACACCCCGCCTCACCATGGTTTGCAGCTTACCCTAGCACGATGTCTCCCACCCCTCACCCCCCACCACCCCACCCCACCCTACACAACACAACACAACCCTACACAACACAACACAACGCAACGCAACGCTACCCTACCCTACCCTACCCTACCCTACCCTACCCTACCCTACCCTACCCAACCCTACCCAACCCAACCCAACCCTACCCAACCCAACCCAACCCAACCCTACCCAACCCAACCCAACCCTACCCAACCCTACCCAACCCAACCCAACCCTACCCTACCCTACCCAACCCTACCCCACACGCCACCCCTCCTTAACATGGTGTGCAGCTTGCCCTAGCACGATGCCTCCAACCCCCCACCCTAACCACCCCAACCCAACCCAACCCCACTCACCACGCACCCCACCCCCACCCCCAACCCAACCCCCTCCTCACCACGGTTTGCAGTTTGCCCTAGCAGAGGTGCCTCCCACCCCCCACCCGAACCACCCCTACCCAACCCCACTCACCACACACCCCATCCCCACCCCCACCCCCTCCTCACCATGGTTTGCAGCTTGCCCTAGCAGAGGTGCTGAAGCGCACGCTGCATGAGACGCAGATGAGCGCGATGCGTGACCCACGCGGCACTCTGATGGGAGACGGTGATGATGAGATCACTAAACTTGTAGGCTCCTGCGTAGAGCAATGGAAGGCGGAGAAGGTGGGTGCAGGGAAGACTATTATGATAAATGTGTGTGTGGTTGTGTGGGGTGGGTGGGGGGGTGGGGGGGTCACTGAGATGGGAGACGGTGACAAAGAGACCGTTGCACTAATAAGCTCTTGCGTGGAAAGCGGAAGGAAGGCGGAGAAGGTGGGTGCAGGGGAGACTAGTATGATACATGTGTGGGTGTATGTGTGGGTGGGTGTGTGGGTGGGTGGGTGGGTTGGGGAGGTGGAGACGTTGGGGCTCGTGTACTCAGTTAGAGATGAGAGGTGGTGACTGGTATGATTCATGTGTGGGTGTGGGTGGGTGAGGGGGAAGTGGAAGGTGGAGGAGGTGGGACTCATACAATCATTTGGCATTACCTGCTGCCCGTGCTGTGCATACTGCTGTTGCTGCTGCTCTTGCTCGTGGTTTTTCTCATGCTCATGCTGTTACTGTTACTGTTACACTACTTGTTTCTTACCCCCTGCACTGCTCTTTGGTTTGGGGTTAATCACAATGTCTATCAGCCCTCAGGCTGCTCACCGTCTGCTGCTGCTGCTCTTGCTCTTGCTGGTCCTGCTGCTCTTGCTGGTCCTGCTGCTCTTGCGGTTCCTGCTCTTGCTCTTGCTGCTGCTCGTGCTGCTCCTGCTGTTGCTCGTGCTGGTCTTGCTGCTCCTGCTCTTGCTCTTAATCCTTGCTGCTGCTCTTGCTTGTGCTCTTGCTCCTCCTGCCACTGTTACACTTGTTGTTTCTTACCCCCTGCACCACTCTTTGGTTTAGGCTTAATCACATCGTCTATCAGCCCTCAGGCTGCTCACCGTCTGCAGGCAGGAGTAAACGTAATAACGTAATAGAAGACACTGGTACAAGGGACTCCTGAACACAGAACTCCCCCTAACATACCTACATGCATTCATACTTACATACTTGCATACATGCAAACACACACACACATACACACATGCACGCATGGCAGGCCAGCCGACCACGAACTGTGGCTGACCGCGAGCTCCAGTCGATAGGGACCCCATCAGCGGCAGGGCCAGACTCCTTGCATCCAGCAGGAGGGGATGGCATAGAAGACGAGGACGCAAATCTCAACGGCCGAGCGACCACCTTTCCTCTCAAAGCAGCCCCATCCACGGCAAAGCGAGGAGCTGCTGTGAAAGTAGGAAGCACTGCCAAGCCACCAGCCAGCAGGTGTGGGTGGGTGGGTGGAGAGGGGGGGGGGGGGGGGGGGGGGGGGGGGCAGCCAGCAGGTGTGTGTGTGTGTGGTATGTTTCATTTTTATGTTTTATGAGTGTATGATATAGATTCTAGGTCGGCCATTTCGTGTATTTATGTTTCAGTCCTTTTCTTGCAAAGCCCAACATCCACTGTCAAGCAAGGAGCTGCTGTATAGCAAAGAAGCACTGCCACGCCGCCAACCAGCATGTCTATCTTCAGCCTCAACCTCATCCTCATCCTCAACATCAACCCCATCCTTATCCTTAACCTAATCCTCAACCTCCTCCTCATCATCAACCTGAACCTTAACCTCATCCCCAACCTCAACCTCAACCTCATTCTCAACCTTATCCTCGACCTCATCGTCAACCTCAACCTCATTGTCAACCTTATCCTCAACCTCATTGTCAACCTCAACCTCAACCTCATTGTCAACCTCATTCTCAACCTTATCCTCAACCTCATCCTCAACCTCATTCTCAACCTCATCCCCAACCTTATCCTCGACCTCATCGTCAACCTCAACCTCATCCTCAACATCATTCTCAACCTCATCCCCAACCTTATCCTCAACCTCATCGTCAACCTCAACCTCATCCTCATCCTCAACCTCATTCTCAACCTCATCCTCAACCTTAACCTCATCGTCAACCTCATTCTCAACCTCATCCTCAACCTCATCCTCAACCTCGTTCTCAACCTCATCCCCAACCTTATCCTCAACCTCAACCTCATCCTCAACCTCATTGTCAACCTCATCCCCAACCTTAACCTCATCGTCAACCTCAACCTCATTGTCAACCTCATCCTCAACCTCATCCTCAACCTCGTTCTCAACCTCATCCCCAACCTTATCCTCGACCTCATCGTCAAACTCAACCTCATTGTCAACCTCATCCCCAACCTCAACCTCATCCTCAACCTCATCCTCAACGTCATCACCAACCTCAACCTCATCCTCAACCTCAACCTCATCGTCAATCTCAACCTCAACCTTATCCTCATCCTCAACCTCCGAATTTATTCAACCTCATGACCCACTTCTCCAACTCAGCTGTCTCTGCAAATCAACACGAGGTGGTGGCACAGGCAGGAGGCAAAGTCCAACCCCCCCTCCCTCCTCCCCTCTCACCCTACCACCACCAACCCCTACCCCCAAATCCACCTCCACCCCACTCCCAACCCAAACCCAAGCCCCAAACACGAACCCCCCCTGACTCCACATGTCCAATTGACCTGTCTCTGTAAATCAGGACGAGGTGGGGCCACCGGTGGGCGGCAGAGTTAGCTGTTTGAGCAGCTTGCCCTGGTGCAAGCCCACGCAAATGCACGCCCCTTCCAGTTGACAAAGCAAGGTGCCCACCCCACTCCCCCAACCCTCCCCCAACCCCAACCTCACTGCCACCCCACTCCAACCCCAACCACAATCCCACTCCAACCCCACTCCAGTCAGCATGAGGTGGGGTCACAGGCGGGCGGCAGAGTCAGCTTTTTTAGCAGCTTGCCCAAG
This sequence comes from Chlamydomonas sp. ICE-L, assembly GCA_013435795.1. Classification (NCBI taxonomy): domain Eukaryota; kingdom Viridiplantae; phylum Chlorophyta; class Chlorophyceae; order Chlamydomonadales; family Chlamydomonadaceae; genus Chlamydomonas; species Chlamydomonas sp. ICE-L. The sequence continues at coordinate 13,023,025 of JACBWV010000730.1, forward strand.
TGCAAAAATGCATACCCACCTCAGGAGTAAAAAAAAAAGCTGCAAACGTCGAGCCTACAAAACCTGAGGGGGGCTGACCCCCCCCCCTCCCCCCCCCCACCCCCCTTTAAAAATACTTTCTTTTTACAACTTAGATATGGATTCAGAGGGCTTACAGTATGGCGCACTGTATGGCGCACACAATGGCGTCCTCGGATTTGTAGTGCAGGGATCGCACGATAGTCAAAACACAGTTCTGCACCCTAGGCCTACTCATGGGTGGTCTCAGAATTGCATTTGGAGGTCAGAGTAAAAAGTTAGCAAAAAAACAAATGAGGGCTGACCCCCCCCCCCCCCCCCCCCCCCCCCCCCCATCCCCTCCTAAATTAAATGCCCAGAAAAATCTGAAAACATGCTCAATAAATCGCAAATAATTATGTCATATACGATATATACACGGAATAAATCGATCGGCTTGAATGCTACCTCCTGCCCACCTGGTAAAAAAAGCAAGATGCCCGTCCCCCCTCCCCAAACCCTAACCCCACTCCAACCCCAGTCCAACCCCAATCCCACTCAGATCAGCTCGAGGCGGGGCCACAGGCGGGCGGCAGAGTCAGCTGTTTGAGGCGTTTCAGCGAGGTGCGGCAAACCAAGCCACTCAAAACACAACAGGTCGTGGGATGGGCAATACAGGCCAGATGCCACCCCCCTCCCCCGCCACCGCCCCAGTAGCTAGCAGCCGGAGCCGCCTCACCCCACTAGGCAAGAAACCCTCCTATGCGGCGGCTGACGACGACGATCTGATCATTGATGATGACGAGGAGGAGGAGCCAGTGGTGTCGCGGAGTGCTAGGGGCGCGGGAGGGAGCAGCAGTCGGAGTGGGGCGGCCAAGAGGCAACAGATGGTCATATCTGACGATGACGGTGGGTGCAGGGGAACAGGCTGGGTTTCTTTATCTCAGTGGAAAAGGTGATGTTCATTGTGTTAGGTATGTCTTGTAGTGCCAAGGGCCCAGGCAAGAGCAGCAGTCAGGGAAGGGGGGGGGGTATGAAGCAACAGGTGGTCATCTCTGATGATGATGGTGGCGGGTGCAGGGGATCAGACTGGGTTTCTCATCTCAGTGCCGTCAGTGGAAGAGGTGAAGTTGATTGTGTTAGGGGTGTCCTGTAGTGCCAGGACTACAAGTGGGAGCAGCTGTCAGGGTGGGTGGGGTGGTGGGTGGGTGAGGTTGGGGGGGGGGGGAGAGGCAACAGGTTTTCATATCAGATGATGGTGGGTGCAGGGGGACAGGCTGGGTTTCTTTATCTCAGTATCTTAGTGGAGGATGCAAAGCTGATTGTTCTAGGGGTGTCTTGCAGTGCTGGGGGAGCAGGCGGGAACAGCAGGCGGAGTGGGGCGGCCAAGAAGCAACAGATGGTAATCTTTGATGATGAGTGTGGGTGCATTGGGACAGGCTGGGTTTCTTATCTCAGTGGAAAAGGTGAAGTTGATTGTGTTAGGGGTGAGTTGTAGTGCCAGGGCTACAAGTGGGAGCAGCTGTCGGGGTGGGGGTGGGCGGGTGGGCAGGAGAGGCAACGGGTGGTCATAGCTGATGATGGTGGGTGCAGGGGAACATACTGGGTTTCTTTATCTCAGTATCGCCAGTATTGGAAGAGACAATGTTGATTGTGTTAGGGGTCTCTAGTAGTGCCAGGGCCTCAGGCAGGAGCAGCAGTCGGAGTGGGGCGTCCAAGAGGCAACAGCTGGTCATCTTTCATGATGACGGTGTGTGCAGGGGAACAAGCTGGGTTTCTTATCTCAGTGGGAGAAGTGAAGTTGATTGTGTTCAGGGTTTCTTGTAGTGCTAGGGGCGCAGGCGGGAGCAGCAGTCAGATTGGGGAGCGGCTACGAAGCAGCGGGTGGTCATCTCTGATGATGAAGGTGGGTGCAGGGGAACAGGCTGGGTTTCTTTATTTCAGTGGAAGAGGGGAAATTGATTGTGTCTTGTAGTGCCAGGGCCCCAGGCTGAAGCAGCAGTCGGTGGTGGGGAGAGGGGTGGGGGGGGCAATGAATGAATGATTAAAGGAATGAGTGAATGATTTGATGAAAGAGTGAAGGAACGAATGAGTGAACAAATAATTGACCTATTAGATGAAATAGTAAAGGAATTATTAAATGAAAGAGTGAAGGAATGAATGATTAGATGAAAGAGTGAAGGAATGAATTCATGTACAAAATGAATGGACGATTAGATGGAAGAGTAAAGGAATGATTAAATGAAAGAGTGAAGGAATGAAGGAATGATCAGATGAAAGACTGAAGGGACGAAGGAAGGAGTGAAAGTGAGCCATTCATCTATTTGTCGGGGGCAGAATTGATTTTGTTCATTCAGGTACAAAACCCACCTCACTCACAGCACATGCTTTCCCCTGTGTAGTTGATGATGACGACGACGATGAAGTTTTGAAGGGCGGCGCTGACTCTGATGTAGGTGCTACTGGGAGGTGTTCAATAAATAATAAATCAATAAGTAATCAATAAGTAATCAATAATAACTCATAAATGTAGGTGCTACTGGGAGGTGTTCAATAAATAATCAATCAATAAGTAATCAATAAGTAATCAATAATAAATCATAAATGTAGGTGCTACTGAGAGGTGTTCAATAAATAATAAATCAACAAGTAATCAATAATAAGTCAATAATAAATCATAAATGTAGGTGCTACTGAGAGGTGTTCAATAAATAATAAATAATAAATGTAGGTGCTACTGAGAGGTGTTTAAAATCAATAAATAGTACGCCTTGTTATGAGGCGTGAGGTTGAGGGGGTCAGCCCATTTGCTTGCACTGGAGCCAACTACCAATAGGGAGGGGGGGGGGGGGGGGGGGGGGGGGGGGGGTGGGGGGGCTGTCATCCCCCATGGGTGAGGTGGTAAGAAGTACATTGCAATCAGATTCTCTGCAGTAATGAGCTCTAACATAAAGAAAGAGAATAAAGAAATAAAACTGGTAAAAAGACAAGTCCTAGGCGCGTCGCAAAAAAATGGCGGAGGTTGTTGGCTATCGGAGCGACATGTGGCACCGGAATCGAGTGCAGCGGAAGCCAGGTTTTATGACAGGGCCAGGGGGCTAGTAAGAGCCAGGTTTAGGGCTTAGGACGCTTTGAGGACGTAGAGTCGGGGGGGCGGTTCCCCCTACGGTCGCTCTAAGCGTTGCAGGTCGTTGTCAACCGCGATGGTAGCTTGTCCAGTTGAGGTAGAAGACCGCTCTCTACCCGACTAATAAATACCTACTACACTTGCCCCTTCGCATGGGAGCTTGACAGTGATTCAGATGCACCCATATTAAAAAGAAAGAAAGAAAGATAGAGAGCCGAATCCTTGCGTCAATGCTTACACTTGCCCCTTCACATAGGAGCTTGACTGTGATTCAGATGCAGCCACATTAAAAAGAAATAATGTAAACTGCTTCCATGCTACAATCCTACACTTGCCCCTTCGCATAGGAGATTGATAGTGATTCAGATGCACCCACATTAGAAAGAAAGAATGAAAACTGGTTCCATGCTTCCATGTGTACGCATGCTGCTTCACATAGGAGATTGACAGTGACTCAGATGCACCCACGTCGTCATCATCATCATTATCAACTTCATCACCATCTTCATCACCAACTTCATTATCATCGCAAAAAGCCAAGTCCTTGCCAAAACCACCCTACACCAACCCCATGCATAGGCTATCGACAGTGACTCAGATGCACCCACTTCATCATCATCATCATCATCATCATCATCAACATTATCACCTTCATCACTAACTTCATTATCATACCAAAATCAGCCAAGTCCTTGCTAAAAAGCACCCTACACCAACCCCATGCATAGGAGATCGACAGTGATTCAGATGCACCCACTAGAGGCAGGAAGCGGCCTGCAGCATCTAAACAAAAGCAACCTCTAAAGCCATCAAAGGTAAGCCTAGCTGTGTGCCATTGTGCGTGTTTGTGCTCGCAGTCCTGGGGTATGAGTTATCTCAACAGACTCAGATGCACCCACTAGAGGCAGGAAGCGGCCTGCAGCATCTAAACAAAAGTAACCTCTAAAGCCATCAAGGGTAAGCCTAGCTGTGTTTATATTTGCGTGCATGTGCGTGTATGTGTGTGTGCCTAGCTATGCGTAGCTAGCTATGTGCCTAGCTATGTGTATGTGTGTATATGTCTGTGTTTGTGTTTGCAGTCCTAGAATGTGAGTTATGTCAATGGCCCAGGCAGAAGCGACCTCTAAAGCCATCGCGAGTAAGCCTAGCTGTGTGTATATGTCTGTGTTAGTGTTCACAGTCCTGGAATGTGAGTTATGTAACCGGCCCAGGCAAATGCAACCTCTAAAGCCATCGAGGGTAAGCCTAGCTAGGTGTGTACGTTTATTCGTGTTTTCGTACAACACACGTTTCGTGTGTTGTGGGTATAAATTATATCAACAGACTCAGGTGCACCCAATAGGAGCAGGAAGCTTGAACTTGAGCTTGGTTACATAGCTCCAGACAGCAATTTGTAGGATAATATTTATGGGATTTTATATATATTTGAATAAATAATATTTGAATAAATAATATTTGAATAAATAATATTTGAATAAATAATATATATAAATATATATTATCCTCCAAATTTGATTCGAGTACCGCGACGTCGTGCAATTGCCACGCAATCGCGCTAACGAACTCCCTTTCGAACAGGTTCGTGTTCAACCGATCCCGGAGGAAAAGATGCGCGAAATGGGGGGTCTGCGTGCGCTAACAGTGGACGACATGCGTTCTCTCACGCGTCCCAAACAGAGCTTGCCTGGACAGATTATCCCCGGGTCGTCCACATCTACTAATACGGACCGACCTAAGCACCAACCCATCAACACTCAGACGCGCCCCCCTCCTCTCATCCGCGAGCAGAAGACCACCGACGACTTTATCCTCCAAATATCATATACAGCAATTTGTCTTGGGGAGTACAAAACATTATCAGGAAAAATGGCTGGTAGCAGCCTGCATCTTGGCAAAAGCGACCTCTGAAGCCATCAACGGTATGCCTAGCTGTGTGTGTTTGTTTATTTTTGTGTTCGCAGTCCTAAGGTATAAGTTATGTCAACAGGTTTGTGTTGAGAGACCCACCTCCTGGGGTGAGATTCCTTTCACAACCAGGTCACAACTTCAAAAAAAAAACTCGGGTTTTCCCACTAGGAGCAGGAAGCTTGAACTTGAACGTGGTTACATAGCTCCAGCCAGCAAGTTGGCTGCCCCCCGTCTTTGGCAGTAAAAAGTATTGGCAGGAAGCGGCCTGCATCTTGACAAAAGCAACCTTTGAAGCCATCACGGGTGGTAGTATGCATGTGTGTGAGTGTGTGTGTGTGTGTGTGGTGGTGGTTTGTGTGGTGGGTGTGGTGGTGGTGGTATGCACAGGTAAGCCTAGCTGTGGTAGTGTGCATGTGTGTGTGAGAGTGTGTGTTTGCAGTCCTGATATATAAGTCATGTCACCGACTGAGAAGCATCCACAAGGTAAAAGCAACCTCTAAAGCCATCATGGGTTAGTCTAGCTGTGTATTTTTGTGTGTGTGTGTGTGCGCGTTCTGTGATATAAGTGATGTCACAGGCCCAGGCAAAAGCAACCTTTGAAGCCATCGCGGGTAAGCCTATATGTGGTAGTGTGCATGTGTTTGGGCGTATGTTTGCTTGTGCCTACCCCTCCCGCCCCTCCCACCCTCCTACCCCTCCGGTCCCTCCCACCGCTCCCCCCACCCCCCCACCCCCACCCCCACCCCCACCCCCACCCCACTCTTCCCACCCCTCCCACGCCTCTCACTTCACCAGCCACTCCCCCTCCTCCCACCTCCCCCCACCCCCACCCCCACTCCTCCCACCACTCCCACCACTCTCACTTCCTCCCCCTCCCACCCCCACCCCCACCCCCACCCCTTCCCCACCCCAATCCTCCCACCCCTCCCACGCCTCTCACTTCACATGCCACTCCCCCCCCCCTCCCACCACTCCCACCACACTCACTTCACCCCCCTCCCCCTCCCACCCCTCCCACTCACCCTTCCAGGTGAACGACAACAGCAGCGCATGGAGACGAGCATCTCCTGCCCTTCCCACTCCTCCCTCCCCTCCCACCCTCATACCCCTCCCACCCCTTCCAGGTGAACGACAACAGCAGCGCACGGAGACGGACATCTCCAGCCCCCACCCCTGGTAGGCAAGGCACACCAGGCACCACCCTTCAGAACGGAAACAACGACAACGAGATGACTATAGACTCCTCAGATGAGGAGAATGCAGGGACAAAGAACCAAGCGCCAGCTACCGCTGCCACCCCCTCAGCCACTCCCTCCACCACCACCGCCGGCGGACGGAAGCTCCCAGCCAGCATGATGTCCTCATTGCCAGCCAAGAGCAAGAAGAACTGGGGCACTGCAAAGCGATAAGGCCTGGGGTAAACTGGGGCACTGCAAGGCGATAAGGCCTGGGGCAAACTGGGGCACTGCAAAGCGATAAGGCCTGGGGCAAACTGGGGCACTGCAAGCGATAAGGCCTGGGGTAAACTGGGGCACTGCCAGGGATAAGGCCTGGGGCAAACTGGGGCACTGCAAGCGAGAAGAACTGGGGTACTGCAAAGCAAATTCAGAGCCCCTCTAGGCTATTTAGCAATCCCAGTCGCCCAGTGCATAAAAAAATAAATATTACGCCTTATTACAAGGCGTTAGGTTGAGGGGGCCAGCCCATTTGCTTTCACTGGGGCCAACCACCAAGCGTCCTGTGCACTATCTATCCAGACGGCCGGTGGTCAGAAGCATTCATCTAGCCTTACGTAACTCTGACAAGGCGGCTAAGGGCAACGTGAATTGAGGATCTGCAAAGGGATCAGTTTTTGTATGTACGGTATACCGTAAATAGACGGATGAGTGTGCAATAGGTGTCCAGGCCACGCCTCTGTCCAGGCCCCTGTCATTGTGAGACAGGCACATGCCTAGGCCATCAACCAGGCCTTGAAGAAGAAGTAGAAGACGAAGAGGAATAATTTTAACATGCTTCTATACGCCGTCAGACTTCTTGGTTGTGAGTTTCATTACTTTCTATACGCCGTCAGACTTCTTGGTTGTGAGTTTCATTACTTTCTATACGCCGTCAGACTTCTTGGTTGTGAGTTTCATTACTTTCTATACGCCGTCAGACTTCTTGGTTGTGAGTTTCATTACTTTCTATACGCTGCCAGACTTCTTGCCGTCTGCAGAAAACAAATCGTTCCCCGGGACCAAGGAGCACAACCACAGGATTCTTACCCAGGACGACTACTGGTTTCGCTTAAGCCAGGCTGTGTCCAGATTGTTTGTTGGGTTTTAATACATGATATATCAAGCTTCAGAAGAAGAATTGTTACAAGTTTCTATTCGCATTTCAGCAATTCGGCGTCTGACCGACTGCAGAATACAATTCTTCCCCCCTTGAGGTACCCAGAGAAAACAGGGAGTCACAGGGTTCAAAGCCAGACCGATTATAGTCATGTACAGGTCTCTGCACAGACAGTTTAACGACTTGTCAAGCTTCAGGCTGGTCACCACCAGGTTTGTCCAAAACGTTACATTTCATGTCTCGGACGCAAATTGGGAGAGGCTGTCACGTCTCAAACGTAGATTTTGCCCTATGAAATACAGATTTGGGCTCATGAGACGTAGATTGGATTGATGAAACGCAGATTGTGAAGTACCCTTAAACGACCTGCGGGCCGATTGGACATGTCTACACGAGTTCTGGAAACTTGAACTTGGTTACATGGCTCCAGCCTTAAAGGCTGCTCGGAGTGCTTGCTTAAGCAAAGTGCTGGCTGAAGCTATGTAACCAAGTTCAAGTTCAAGTTCAAGTAAAAGAATCCATTCAAATCAAAGCATCATGAATTTATGATCAAAATTGATTTGATCCAATCTCTTCATGGTATACAAAGAAAACTTATCACGATATTCCAGCTCTGGGTTGCACACCATATAATGCAAAGGAATCATTTTGTTCTCGGATTGGGAAATCAGGTTGCGATAATCAGTGTTTTTCTATGTCCGATTAATCGCGCACGCCCGATTATTAATGTTTATTTCCGTTTTGGTCCATCGGGCTCCCAGGTGTGGGTAATGTTTTCGGATTTCAGATCTCTGGGTGGAGCATCGGGCGTGCCATTTACTTAATGTTTACTTCTGTCAGATGCCTGGCTGGAGCATCACGCGTGCCATAAACTTAATGTTTATGGCTTTCGGATGCTTGAGTGGAGCATCGCGCTGCCAGATATATAATATTCTTGGATTGTAGATACTTGGCAGCAGCAGCACGCAGGTCACCACCAGGTGGTGACGTGGCCGTGTGTGACATGGACGATGGACAGTCGGAATCAAAAAGCTGACAGGGCGACCACGAATATGAAAATAATAACTGCCTGGGCCCTGTTTCCTAGGGCTGTCAAAAAGAGGTCACAGCAGCCCAGGTGTAAAGAGTCAACCCAATCCAAGATGCTAAAAAAACATTAAAGCAGAATTTGATAAACAGGGCTAGGTACCAAGGCTCGTTCTAAGTGTATGGATTTATTTCTAATTGAGATTAAAGCAACACAATATTTTTGTATCAAACAAATTTGGGAAATTCCCCAGCCAGATTTTCATGTAACCACTTGTAAGCAATATCGGGCTCGCCAGATACTTAATGTTTATGCTTTTCCAAATTTACACCTGGGCATCATGGTGCCATATACAGATATACTTAATGTTTCTGTCCCACCAAAGTCTACACCAGGGTATATGGCTGCCATATACTTAATGTTTATGGCCAATTCCATAGGAAAAACACTGGTGATAATGAAGTAGTTAAAAAAACGTGTACACCACACTCCCGAGTTCAGAAAGTTTTCACGCTGGTGTCGGTATTGCCATTGTAACTTTGGTTCCATAGAGCGTCATATGTTCACAGTACCATTCTCAAACTCGGTTACATGGCCCCAGCCAGCAATTCGGTTGCTCGCCATCTCCAACAGTAAAAGCAAAAATACTGAACAGGCCGGAACAGGTATTTATAATTTAAAAACCCATCAAAGTTCTTCAGATGTAAGTTTGGCTTGAATTTGGTTTGGTTTATTTCGGGTTGTTTACACGGTCGTTAGTTCAATTTTGGGGGGCAAGCATGGTAGCTTCCAGTCAGCTCCATTAGCCAGTCCCTGGGCCGATGCCAAAGCTTTCAGCTGCATTCGAATGCCCTCTGCGTCCACTTTCTGGCACACTAGCTTCAGATTTGGCCCAAGGACAGGGAAAGGGAGCTTCCTAGAAGCTGCTATGTGTTGCCCCCAAAACAAATAGTCAAGGTTGTATGAAGTAGCAGTCTCCTGGCACTGTACACTTGTATAGGTCATCGAGTGATATTGATGACAGTAGTGCCTGACAGGGTACTACTTTTTGCCGAATTGGCCAGCGCTTAAAGCGCACAAACGTCAAATTGGTCAGCGCTTTTTAGTGCAAAAAGCGCAAAAACTGCGCGCTGCGCCCACTGGAGGTTGAAAACACTGCGCGAAACGCGCAGAGGGGCTCTAAAAGGCAGCGCGGCGCCGCGCTGCTGCGCGCGCTTAGTAGTACCCTGGTGCCCGACAGGTCAGAGCCGGCTTAGCAGCTATCAGGGACTGCGTTCCCTGATTGCTCCACTGTGTTACACAAGCGCCAGATATCACAGATGGATAATTAAGGCACATCTTCCACTAGTGCGTATAAAGCCCCTTCTGGTAATATAGTCCCAATACTGACTATTCGAGGTTAGGCACAGGGCATTTCCATTGACCAATCTGGCAAGCGCTTTAGCGCACTTGAAAAAGAAAATGAAATGCGCTTTGTAGTGCAAAAAGCGCAAAAATGCTTGCTGTGCCCACAGGGGGTTGCAAAAAACTGCGCGAAACGCATAGTGGGGCTCAATAAGGCAGCGCGCCAGCGCGCGCTTGGAAGTACCCTGTTGGGCAGATCCCTCAAGCTTGTTTGCCTATCACTGGACTGCAACAAACAACAACGGTTAATCAGCCTTTAGGCTGCTCAATGCTCTGCAGGCGGAGTAGGCGTGGTCAGTGTAAACATTATGAGAAAAATAAAAAAAACGAGACCACAATCCCGAGTGCAAGATGTAATCACACGGGTAAAATAACAACCAGGGTACTACTTCTTGCCAAATTGGTCAGCGCTTAAAGCGCACAAACGTCAAATTGGTCAGCACTTCTTAGTGCAAAAAGCGCAAAACTGCGCGCTGCGCCCACAGGGGGTTGAAAAAACTGCGCGAAACGCGCAGAGGGGCTCTATAAGGCAGCGCGGCACCGCGCTGACGCGCGCGCTTGGTAGTACCCTGAAAACAACCATTGACTGGCAATTTGGAAGTACAGTGAATCCCAGGAAACTTGGTGATACACTGTGATAACCAAGGAGACGGTGATAACCAAGTAGAAGAGGTATTGAATATATTACTTATATCACAATCTCAATGGTGTTTCAGAATTTCATTTGGAGGTCTGAGTTAAAAGATAGCAAAAACTGGAGGAGGCCTTCCCCCCCCCCCCCCCCCCCCCCCCCCCCATCCACCCACCCACCACCACCACAAATAAGAGGTGCTCAGGAAGATCCGAAATGCTAAAAGATCGCAGGTATGCATGTCATAGTCCAGGCCCCCCCCCTAGGACCATTGGGCCTTCCCCCCAGGGCCCCCCCCCTGGAGCCATTGGAGAACTCTTACGAATTCTAAATTTGGGAGGACCCAAGGCTATCCACCTTGCAATCCTCCTTTGGACAGCTTCCTTAATCACGCCGAACTGGCGAACTGGTTTTCTTTTCTTTACATTATAGGCTCAAACACACACATTCAGGGCCTATGCAGCAAGACTCCAAGACCGCCGGGCTCTTAAAATAACTTCCGCCGTTTAGTGAAGTAGTGCCATGGAGTAGGGTCGGTGAAAATAGGACTACGGTCGCCAATCATGACCACAGTCTTATGCCGCTGGAAAACATTAAGGGGAATCTTATGCATCACCTCTACTGGAGTTCGGTCCACAAAAAAGGGGGTCGCATTCACAGCGAGCGTTCCCGCACCTTCCCTCCCAGCCCAACCGAAATCCCCGCATCCAGCGCACTACGTGCTGCTCTGAGCCGGCTACGAGCAATAAGCACTGTTAGTCTCACCTCATTAAAGCTCCCAAGTCAATGCCGCGCTCCTCAGAGACCTTCTCGCTCCGAGTCGGAGTTTGTCCTCGTATAGGCCAGGTGGGGCCGAAAGAGACACTTCGCTGATAAATGTTGCCTTGAATACTAGCAAGTAGACATTTCGAATACGCAGCAGAAAAGCAGCTCGACAAACGTTGCCGCGCATGCATGTCTCGGCCCTGTTTGCTGTCCAAAGTTTCCTCAACAAAAGGCAGGCCCATGCCTCAACCGCCCCAACTGACACCAACCTACACAACTCAACCTTCGCAACTCGTTAAAATCTGTGAATCTCGAGAAATTACACAGGTGTATGCGTTCGCCTTTGCATGCAAGCTTGATTTCTTCGTGGGGGCTGGTGGGGGTCGGAATATCTCCGAATCGCACCACACTGTCCATGGCTGACGACCTGATCTTGACAGAATGTTCAGGTTTTCTGCGCCCGACAAAAATGTGCCTTGTACCGGGATCGAACCGGTGACCTTGTGCGTGTTAAGCACACGTGATAACCAACTACACCAACAAGACGATGTCATGCATGTAAAACTTAGATATTTATTCCCGCAACGAGGCCGCAACTCAAAACAAAATTGCTCAAAATGGCTCAAAATTGTAGTTTGGATTCTCCCTTTTCTCCTTGGGGTGTGTTTGTTTGTTCTCCTAGGCACTCTTGTCCTTATTTGCAAGAAGGTGGTGCGGGGTTTGTTTAGCGCTTTTTTCTGTTCGGGGCATTATCGCTGCACATTAAGGTGCTCATAGCGCGTGCCCTTGATTGGTCTTTTGCTCTTTTGGCTCAGCCCTCTTCTCTTGTGTTTGTTGGGCTTGTTGCTCTGGATTGCCTGCCTCAGCATCCCTCCCCTTCACGCTCCCCTTTCCGCTCTTCTTTCCGCCACTAGTTTGTTTCCTTTTTTTGGACTTGACCTAGTTTGTTTTCAGATTTGTGGGGGTGCCTTCAAAACCCTCGCGCTTTCGTGTTATAAAATTGGATGGTTGGCAGGCTGTGCTGCTGTCCAGTCTCGGCAGTGATTTGCTGAGTTTATGTAACGAACCCTCTCTCTCTCTTGCTCGAAAAGTCGAAAAGAACCATTCCTCCAGCCATTTGCTTCTCTCCCAGAATGAGCTTCTTCCCCTGCTCCTCCCTGACATCCTGGATGACTAGCACATACTTGTTCTTTTCCCTTTGTAGCAACAGTCTTGTTTGTGGTGGCGTAGGTTATGGGGGTAGTTTCTGTTTTCACATCTCAAGTCTCCGTCCGACTCTTTGTTTGGTTGCTCTCCCGTGCCCTCTCTCCTTCCTTTAGCTTGATGGATCTTAGCTAGATAGGCTATGAATTATGGACTCTATTATATTTGTACCGCTGGTATTTGTCTTTCGCATTTCCACACGCATCTGATGTTGTTTGTAGTTCTGCTTAGGCTGTTAAGTGTCCTTTCTTAGCGGCGCTTTTCCTTGTGGCATTGTGACTGGCGGCATGGTCTCGTATTTATTTATATGAGATCATACTCGCCTTTGGTTATCATCGGATAATGCCGGTCCCTATTAATACCACGCCCCAAAATGCGTAATCATTTTGTTTTCCATTCATTTCGGCCCAGGGGGTGAGCCGAGATCCAATCCGAGATCAGATCAGATCCTGTCCTGCCTATGGATTACACTCTAGTAAATACTTTGGGGTACGTAGTGTAGTGATTGTGTACAGTCATGTGGATCATTGAGATATGAGCCCCCCCCAAAAGCTATAACACAATCAATATCAACAACAACAGCAGCAGCAACAACAATACATAAATAGTACGCCTTATTACGAGGCGTGAGGTTGAGGGGGCTGGGCGCCAGGCCGTTTGCTTGCACTGGGGCCAACCAGGCAACCACCAAGCAGAAACAAAAGCAATACAGTTGTGCAGTCTTCAGGGTGGAGGAGGTGCTGCAACTGTGGCAAGCAGTGTGTTCAAACATCTGTCGCTAAAATCTGACAGGAACTTCCTGGTAGGGTGACTAATGCATTGCTGCTCAGTAGATATAAGCTATGCCTACTTTTATAAACATGGGATGCGAGAACAAATACCGTATAATGTAATAAATTCGTTTTTTAAAGTTGTGAAAGGAATTTCACCCCAGATGGTTGGTCTTCCAACACCAACGAGTGACACCGAGGATTCAGTTCGAATGGCATTGCCACTCCTACACATGAGTAGGCGCACTTAGGGCTTTTACCCTCCACAGATTCCCAAGATCCTCCTTCTTGGTCCTTGCCCAAGACAAGGTATCTGATCAAGCCTTTAAACCGTCTAATCCACTTAGTGCCCCATGGTTTCCGTGAGTATCGCACGGGGGGGGGGGGGAGGGGGGGGGGGGGGGGCTTGGAATTGAGAGAAGGTGGGCAGCATAGAGTTGGCTGAAAAAGATGTAAGAATCCAATCCAAGACAGGGCATCCGTATGAGCATGGGGATAGATAGGCATAGGGAACTTCCTCGTCCCTCAAGGGATGGTCCTAATTACCTACCTCCTCCTACTTGGTCCTTGTGCGTTGTCTTGGGCAAGGACCAAGTAGGAGGAGGTAGGTAATTAGCACCTGACCAAGCCTTTAGATGGGATAATCCGCTTGGTATGCTCCCTGGTGTTCGTGGGTATCACACAGGGGACTTGGATTTATGGGAACGGTGGTCAGCATAGCGTTGGCTGAAAAACAATGTAAGAATCCAATCCAAGACCGGGCATGAGCCTACAATAGCACTGAAGCAGCTACAATAGCACTGAAGCAGCTACAATAGCACTGAAGCAAGAACTCAGGGCTCCCGTCGATAAAACAATTGTTAGTGGTTCAGTTTATCATTTTGTTTTTATTTCATGGTTGGAAAGGTCCTTTAAGCCCATTAGGCTACTCCTGGACTGTATCAACATACATACATGGGGATAGAAATGCCTCCAACCTCAAAGGATGGTCTGTAGGGTGCCAATATCGTTGTGGTCCCCAGAAATTGAGTACGATATTGTACCGTACATGGTACCTAACATACATATATATTAATATATAGCATATGATATTGTACTTGACAACCCCAATGGTTTGTATTCCACAGAGATCCCAATGAGAATGCCTCCAGATGCTTGCTGCTTGCTTGTGGGTTGTCCTTGCTCATGCTAGCCTCTACACCCGTTTCAGTGTGGGGATAGCGCTGCCTCCAATCTCAAGGGATGGTTTGTAGGGCTATCAATATCGTACTGGTCCCCACAAAATATTGCACGACATCGTACAATACATGGTACTATATATCTATATAGTACACGATAGGACGTAATATAGATCTATCGTACACTATACATATCTCCCCCCCCCCCCCCCCCCCCCCCCCCCCCCCCCCCGGACTGAGAAGGCGTCAACATCTTTAGAAACTTGTTGTTTTTTGTCGTGCCCTTTCTCGAGACAAGGCGCGTGCATGTGTGGGGTAGGAAACACCTTCCATGGAGATTGGTGGTCTGCCATTGCTCAAGCCAGCGCACCCACTTCATTGTGGGGGTAGAGCTACCTCTAATTCCAAGGGATGTTTTATAGGGCTGCCAATAAACTGGTTGCCATAAATGTTGTATGATATCATAGAACACATCTATATGTGGGTTGGTATCTCTCACCAACCCTAATGCGCCTACTTTGCTTATTGTAGGAGTGGCACCACCATTCAAACTGAATCCTCCGTGTCGCTGGTTTGTGTCGGGAGACCCACCTCCTGGGTTGAAAGTCCTTTCGCAACTAAAAAAAAAGAAGTGTAGTTTAAGATATCATACTTGGCAATTCTAAGGGTTTATATTCTATGGAGATCATGCCGAGACTGCTTCCAGAGGATCGCTACTTGTTGGTGGTGTGTCCTTGCTCAAGACAAGTCCCCCGTTGGGTCCCACACCGACGTGGATGCTATCCTCGTTGACGAAGTCGCCCCGGAGGATGGCCTTCGCAAGAGCTGTCTCGAGCTCCCTCTGGACCGCTCTCTTCACAGGTCTGTAGGATTGAGTTAGAGGGTGTGTGTTGGAGGGTGTTGGAGGGTGTTGGAGGGTGTTGGAGGGTTCATAGTCAACTTTAAAATGGGATACATACAAATGGTTATTACTGTGTTGGTACGTTGCTCCCTATGGACCGCCCTCTTCACAGGTCTGTAAGAGAGAATTGGAGGGGTATTGTCAAATTACGGTATACATAAACATGGCACTTCACCTTTACCCTCTTCACAGGTCTGCAAGACAGAGTTGGAGGGGTATTGTCAAATTACAGTATATTTAAACATGGCACTTCACCTTTAACCTCTTCACAGGACTGTAAGAGAGAATTGGAGGGGTATTGTCAAATTGCAATTGGTGTACATAAAAATGGTATAAATGCAAACAGTATACATAAACTTGGCACTTCACCTTTACCCTCTTCACAGGTCGGTAGGATTGAGTTAGAGGGTGCGTGTTGGAGGGTGTTGGAGGGTGTTGGAGGGTGTTGGAGGGTTCATAGTCAACTTAAAAATGGGACACATACAAATGGTTATTACTGTGTTGGTACGTTGCTCCCTATGGACCGCCCTCTTCACAGGTCTGCAAGACAGAGTTGGAGGGGTATTGTCAAATTACAGTATATTCAAACTTGGCACTTCACCTTTACCCTCTTCACAGGTCGGTAGGAGTGAGTTAGAGGGTGTGTTGGTGGTTGGCTCCTGTGCAAGCAATTGGGCTGGCCCCCTCAACCTCACGCCTCGTAATAAGGCGTACTAATTGTTTATTTAGAGGGTGTATGTTTGAGGGTATTTGAGGATTCATAGTCAACATAAAAATGGGATACATACATATGATTATTGCTGTGTTGTTACGTAGCTCCCTCTGGACCGCCCCCTTTACAGGTGTGCAGATGTGTATTAGAGGGAGTTTGTGACAGGGTGTATGTTGGAGGGTGTATGTTGGAGGGTGCATGTTAGAGTGTGTGTGTTGAAGGGTGTGTGTTTAAGTGTGTACATTGGAAGGTGTATGTTGGTGTGTGTGCTGGAGTGTGTGTGTTTTAAGTGTGTATGTTGGAGGGTGTTGGGGGGGGTCATTGTGGTTAAATTAAAAAGGGCATACATACAAATGTTTATAACTGTGTTGTTACATATGTAAGTACGTTACGGTCCAGGGGTAGCCACTTTGGCTTCAGGGTCTTGCCCAAGCTCAAATAATCAAATAATATGAACTATATATTTTCAGGAGGGGCTAATTGAAAGAAACACTTGTTGAACTGATCCCCAACAAATGGTACTTGATCTCTCATTTTGAAGGGAATTGGCGCAGTGATTTTGTTGCGGAGTGAGGCTACAGTGTTAAGCTGCGACTTTGTTGTCAAGTTACAGACTTTGTTGTTCTTGTTAACTTGCGTTTTGTTACGCAGTTAAGCTTCACTGTTAAGCTGCATGTGGGGTAGACAGTTGTTAGCGGAATGCCCCTTTCCTTGTCGCCAGGCGGCCGAATAGAAAAAGTAAAGGACAGCAACAGTTAGTTTTCGCCCCCTCCGTCTGCCGACCAATTACAAGGAGAAACTAAATTTTGATGAAATCTACTACAGACTTAGGTCCTCCGTCATGCTCTTGCGATTTTTGGGGGGCCTCCATCAACTGGAACCCAACTGGACTTGTTGGGGGCCTCCGTCATGCTCTTGCAATTTGTTGGGGGCCTAGGTCAACTGGAACCCAACTGGACCCCAACTGGACTTGTTGGGGGCCTCCGTCATGCTCTTGCAATTTGTTGGGGGCCTAGGTCAACTGGACCCCAACTGGACCCCAACTGGACTTGTTGGGGGCCTCCGTCATGCTCTTGCAATTTGTTGGGGGCCTAGGTCAACTGGAACCCAACTGGACCCCAACTGGACTTGTTGGGGGCCTCCGTCATGCTCTTGCAATTTGTTGGGGGCCTAGGTCAACTGGACCCCAACTGGACCCCAACTGGACTTGTTGGGGGCCTCCGTCATGCTCTCGCAATTTGTTGGGGGCCTAGGTCAACTGGACCCCAACTGGACCCCAACTGGACTTGTTGGGGGCCTCCGTCATGCTCTTGCGATTTGTTGGGGGCCTAGGTCAACTGGACCCCAACTGGACCCCAACTGGACTTGTTGGGGGCCTCCGTCATGCTCTCGCAATTTGTTGGGGGCCTTGGTCAACTGGAACCCAACTGGACTTGTTGGGGGCCTCCGTCATGCTCTCGCCATTTGTTGGGGGCCTAGGTCAACTGGACCCCAACTGGACCCCAACTGGACTTGTTTAAGGCCTCCGTCATGCTCTTGCAATTTGTTGGGGGCCAGATCATGAATTGGTTGACTAAAGCAGAATATAACTAACTATGCAAAACAGCATTTATAAAAATAACAAGAGTTCTCTCGAATAAATAAGTCCACTCCAAGTAGGAGTGTATTTGACGAATATATTTTGAGAATCAATTTGAGGACCAGGTAAAAACAAGTGCTTGTTGTCTATCCCCCCTGCAATCCAGAATGCGATTGATTATTTGAAGTTAGGCAAACTACTGCAGTCAGCCCCTGGAATGTAACATACATTTATTGTTTGTGTGGACACTGAATGTTGTAACGAGTCTAGCAAATTGATCAGGTGATTGTGAGAGTGTTGTGTGTGTGTGTGTGTGTGTGTGTGTGTGTGTTGGGGGGGGAGGGGGGGGGGGGGGGGGGGATTGTGTGTGTGTGTGTGTGTGTTGGGGGAGGGGGGGGGGGGGGGGGGGATTGTGTGCCTGCACCCCTGCACAGTTGGTGTGTGTGTGTGATCCGGGAGGTCTAGCACACTGCCGGCTGGCGTCGCCCAAGGGCGCGATAATCAAATCTCGTAAATCCCACAGACAAACCCTATATACCAGGGGGCCCCTGCTGTACACGCTCTCATTCTTGGCATGGGCAACGGTCTCGGTCTTGGCATAGGCACAGGTGCAGTCCAGGGATTTTCATTTCCGCTATATACAGCGATCGCTAGTTTTGACCCCGTTTTAGCAAAGTTATCGCTATAAAAAAAGTAAGGAAAAAGTGTTTTTTGTGTGCTCTCAATGGCCTTAAAAAGCTACAGAAAGCACTAAAACGCTATCCCTGGAGGAGGCCTAAAACAATTAAGCCAGAAGAAACCCACTTTTAGATTTGAAAAACAAATCACTGGTGCAGTCAGAGCCACAGGTCATGTGCACCGCCGGCCAGCGTCGCCCGAGGTCGCCCAGGAGCGCCGAACCCCCAGGTTACTGGAGACTCCGCCTCCTTCGCCGCTGACGGCGGTACGCCTGCCGTACTGGGTTTCATCTCGATTCAGAAGGCGGTACACATATTCTCTTATACTTTTACCTTGCTCCACAAAGTTTACCCAGTAACCTTGCTCCTAAACATGGTAAGGGTTTGTTTAAAAAATGACAATTCGTGACAGTACTAAATAGGACTAATTTGGAAGTTACAAGTATTTACAATGCTTGCCTGGCTCCATACACGGGGTCGCAACCATCCTTGGCCAGGTGGGGGTTGAGAGTGGGGTTGGGGGTTGGGTAGGTGGGGAGGGAGAGGTGGGGAGGGAGAGGTGGGTAGGGTGAGGTGGGTAGGGTGAGGTGGTAGGGGCTTACCTGGCTCCATGCACGGGGTCGTAGCCAACCTTGGCCAGGAGGGGGGTGAGGGTTAAGGGCTGGGGGTGGGTGGATGGGTGGGGAGGGAGAGGTGAGGAGGGAGAGGTGGGGAGGGGCTTACCTGGCTCAATGCACGGGGTCGTAGCCAACCTTGGCCAGGAGGGGGGTGGGGGTTAAGGGCTGGGGGTGGGTGGATGGGTGGGGAGGGAGAGGTGGGGAGGGGCTTACCTGGCTCCATGCACGGGGTCGTAGTCAACCTCGGCTAGGTGGGGGTTTAGTGTTGGGGGTGGGTAGGTGGGGGGTGGGTAGGTGGGTAGGCGGGGAGGGAGAGGTGGGGAGGGAGAGGTGGGGAGGGGCTTACCTGGCTCCATACACAGGGTCGTAGCCAACCTTGGCTAGGTGGTCCAGGGCAGCATCATCCACACTGAGACTCATCTTCTTGTCCGCTAGACGTTCAGCGACGCGCTGCACCTGATAAAGGATGGAAGGAATGCGGCGGAGATGTTTACAATTTTGTCGGGGACCAATTCATACAGTTTTTCTTTCACTTAGCCACTTCTGGAAAGTGGAGACCAGTTTATCAAGTGCTTCTTTCACTTAGCACCTCCTGGAAACTGGGAACCAGTTTGTAAAGTGTTTCTTTCACTTAGCTCCTCCTGGAAATAGGGGACCAATTCATCAAGTTTGTATTTCACTTTGCCTCTCCTAATAATCCATACCTAATCTTGGTTGTACGAGGGTGGGCAAGTCCCTCAAGACAATTTGGCTACCCCTGGACTGTAACATACACACAAACACACATGCGTGTGCCCCCACCACAGATTGATAGACTCAAATATTTAAACCTGGAGGCAGTGGTTCTGACACACAGTGTGACGGATATAGACCCTTACATCGAGCCCACTCGACTCCAGGAGCAGTCTCATACTCAAGCGTGACGGGGCTTAACGGTATGTAACCAGTCACGCTGACGCACGACGAGACGCTGACGCACGACAAACCTAGACCCGAACCCTACGTCTCCCAGGTGTTGTGTGCACGAGCTTCAACGCTCCAAGGCAAGAGGACATCAAGGATCATCTCCTTGACATCTGGTTAATTCCTATTCACGTTTAGACGTATTCCACACGTCACACACAGGCTTCGCGATTAACCTATCATGTATTCATGCATGCATCTTACATTTACAAACACTGTCTGGCTGCTCTCGAACTGGAATTCCAATTCAAGAGCAGCCAGACAGTGTTTGTATGCTGCAGTCCAGGGTTAGCCAAAATGGTTGTAAGGATTAGCACAACCTTGGACTATCAAGAAGATATTCAACCACTGGCATTCCTGCTCAAGAGCAGCCAGGCAGTGTTTGTATGCTGCAGTCCAGGGGTAGCCAAAATGGTTATAAGGATTAGCACAACCTTGGACAATCAAGAAGATATGCAGCCACTGGTATTCAGGTTTGAGGGCAGTCAGACAGTGCTTGTATGCTGCAGTCCAGGGGTAGCCAAAATGGTTATAAAGACTAGCACAACCTTGGACAATCAAGAAGATATTCAGCCACTGGTAGGGCAAGGCAACAAATATTAGTATTTGAAAAACTAATATTAACTAATATGATTAAATTGTCACAATAATATTAGTTTTTCAAATCAATTCGAAATTCTGGTGAGACGGCTCGTTCGACTAATATGATATAATACTACATAATACGGTATTATTTATTCACTAATATTAGACAACATAGCCGACCCCTAGCCACTGGTTTTCCAGCCACTGGTCTTCTAGCCTCTGGTCTTCCAGTCACTGGTCTTCCAGCCACTGGTCGTCCAGCCACTGGACTTCAAGCCACTGGTCTTCCAGCCTCTGGTCTTACAGGCACTGGTCATCCAGCCTCTGGTCTTCCAGCCACTGGTCTTCCGGTTCGGGGGCAGCCAGACAGTGTTTGTATGCTGCAGTCCAGGGGACGCCCAATAGGCTGAATGGACTTGCCTGATCTAGAAGGTGCATTATCTCACTAACCTGGAGTTGAACAATGCTCCAGATCTTCCCCAAATCTTGTATCTTACATCATTCATCTTTGATATTATATTGTATTTGTTCTATGTCCTTGTTCTATGTTCTATCATATATCATGCATCATACATCTTATAACATGTATTCATGTATCAAGCTTCATACATCTCATATAATATATCATGTAATCATACATAATGTATCATACATCATATAATATGTATTCATGTATCATACATCATATATCATGTATTCATGTATCATGTATCATACATCATTTATCATGTATTCATACATCATGCATCATGTATCATACATCATTTTTAATGTATTCATGTATCGTACATCTTATAACATGTATTCATACATCTTACAACATGTATTCATACATCATATACCATGTATTCATGTATCATGTATTCATACATATTTAATATGTGTTCATGCTTCATGTATTCATGTATCATGTATCATACATCATATATCATGTATCATACATCATGTATTATCATACATCATATATCATGCATTATATAGCATGTATTTATGCAGCATGTATTATATATCATGTATTCATGTACCGTACATCATATTACATGTATTCATACATCTTATAACATGTATTCATACATCTGATAACATGTATTCATGTATCATGTATTCATTTATCATGCATTCATGTATCATGTTTGCATGTATCATGAATCATATCATCATGTATTCATGTATCATATATTCATGCATCATATGTTATGTATCATATATCATGGACCATACGTCATATAACCATGTTTCATATGTCATATACCGGTTTCTTGTATCTTCTATCTAACTCACAATAGCCCCTTTCAGTGATATACAATGGTCTAGTGGTAGACCAGATCGCTTGAGGATGAAGAGTCGGGGGTTCGACTCCCCCTTCGGTTGCTCTTGGCGTTGCAGGTCGTTGTCAACCGCGATGGTAGCTTGTCCAGTTGAGGTAGGAGACCGCTCCCCACCCGCGCACGACGGGCTCCCTTAACCCCACGCCCCACCAGGCGTTATCATTATCTGTCATATCAGTTTTCACCATTTGCCAAGTCATATACCGGTGTGTGGAGCTCTGGCGTTAGTGCGTGTGGTGCATTTGTGTTGGTCTGGTGGTGGTGGTGCCTTGTTTGTGGAGTTTGTGCTTGTCCCTAGGTTTATTGTATCTTCTATCTCACTTAGCAGGAGCTGAACAATGCTTCGAATCTGCTTCAGCCTGAGAGGGTCAAAGACTCCGTTTTCTTCTATCGTCTACCATATATCTTCTATCTCGTATCTCACTTATTTCCCTCTGTGCTGTCGCGCAGTAGTCTGAGCTCAGGCGCAGTAGCCGTCTGCGAAACCAAAACCCACAGTAACCATTCCCTAGTGCAAGAGAACGGGCAGATCCTTCAAACTCACGCCGCGTGTCAAGGCGTTTCAATTTTCTATTTTCCATTTCGCTTACCTGGAGTTGAACAATGCTTCGGATCTGCTTCAGCCTGAGAGGGTCAAAGACGATGAACTCGTCAATGCGGTTCACGAACTCTGGCCTGAAGTGGCCGCGAACCTGCAGAAACAAAGATTGTGTACAATGTGGTCTAGAGAGGATATTTTTACTGGCATTTGTTTGCTTGCTTGTTTTGTTGTGTTAATTAGTTAGTTGCTTGGTAAGTTAGTTAGTAAGAAACAGAGTTAGTTTTGTGTGTTTCTTTGGTAGGTTGGCTGAGTATCGTCAGGTGTCTGTTGGTAGCCATGCTGTTGGAAATACTTGGCAAAGGCTAGCCAGCCGTCTCAGATTCGACTCAAATTCGGTCTGGCAAACAACCAAGTAATTTGCCAATTAGTACTGCGCGTAAGGTAACAAGGCAGGTATGCACCCAACGTGCTCGTATCGGAAAGACCTGGTTATGTTGTCTGGTTGATTGGTAGGACCCTTGGGCTGTCCCATACAAACACGGTCCTGGAATATGCGGAGGCCCCGGAAGAGGTGGAGACCTGGCAGTCACATACCTACCTTCCTACCTACCTACCTACCTACCTACCTTCATTAGTTAATGAATTAGTTAGTTAGTTAGATAGTTGGTTGGTTGGTCAGCTGGTTATTTAGTTAGTCAGTTAGTTATATATTTATTTAGTTAGTCAGTTAGTTAGTTAGTTAGTTAGTTAGTTAGTTAGTAAGATAATTAGTTAAGTAGTTAAGTAATTAGTTAGTTTGTTAGTTGGTTTGTTGGTTAGTTAATCGGGTTGGTAGGTAGGTTGATTGGTAGGACCCTTGGGCTGTCCCATACGAACACGGTCCTGGAATAGGAGGAGGCCCTGGAAGAGGTGGAGACCTGGCTGCCACATACACATACATACCTTTATTATAGTAAATTAGTTGGGTACTTGGCCCCAGTGCAAGCAAACTGGCTGGTACCCTCAACCTCACGCCTCGTAATACGGCGTACTATTTATTTATTTATTTATTCAGGGGGAGGGGGCAGAAAGACAGATTTTGGACCGCACCTTCGATATGGTGTCCGATTCAGATGGGAGTTGGAATTGTGGACGTTTCATACAAAAAGAGGGGGGAAATAAAGTTGGCTAAAAGTTTTTTTACCCCCCCCCCTCCACCCCCCCCCCCCCCACCCCTCCTAAAACCCAATTACCTCACCCTACCCCCCCTAAAATGGGGGTCATTCGAAAGATCTTTTAAAGCCCATTTCATTTATGCTCTTACATCTTTCATGGGGTTACCCAAACGTGATTTATCGCGAAGTTAAGATTTGGGCCGCTTTGGTTGAAAAAAACTTTGAACCCCTCCAGACCCCTCTAACTTTTGTACAACTTTATTTTTGGCTAAAAAAAAACATTTTTTTGTTATATAGTTTGAGGATAGGCTGTATCCAAAGCAAAGGTGCGGTACGGCAGCTTTTTTCTGGCCCCCCCTCGTATTTATTTATGTTGTTGTTAGTCAGTTAGTTAGTTATTTAGTAGGTTATTTAGTTAGTTAATTAATTGGTGGGTTAGTTAGATGGGTTGGTTGGTAGGTAGGCTGATTGGCAGGACCCTTGGACTGTCACATACAAACGTACATCATCATCATCATCATCATCATACACAATGATCATCATCATCATCATTGTCATCATCATACGCAATCATCATCATCATCATCATCATCATCATACACAATTATCATCATCATCATCATTGTCATCATCATACGCAATTATCATCATCATCATCATCATCATCATCATCATCATACCTGCGACATTACAGTGTCCCTCATCAAAGCCTTGTCATCGCCCATATCCAGAATAGCGTTGGAACCCAGGTTGGAGGTCATGATGATGATGCTGTTCTTGAAGCTCACCACTCGCCCTTGGGAATCCGTCACATGTCCATCGTCAAGGATCTGTAGGACAATAATAACATGGGTATGATGTGTGTGTGTGGGGTGTGTGTGTGGGGGGGGGCTGTGGGGTGTGTGGGGTGTGTGGTGTGTGGTGTGTGTGTGTGGTGGGGGGCTGTGTGGGGGGGCTGTGGGGTGTGTGGGGTGT
This sequence comes from Chlamydomonas sp. ICE-L, assembly GCA_013435795.1. Lineage (NCBI taxonomy): Eukaryota > Viridiplantae > Chlorophyta > Chlorophyceae > Chlamydomonadales > Chlamydomonadaceae > Chlamydomonas > Chlamydomonas sp. ICE-L. The sequence continues at coordinate 13,047,401 of JACBWV010000730.1, forward strand.
GGGGTGTGGGGTGTGTGTGTGTGTGGGGGGGCTGTGGGGTGTGTGTATGGGGTGTGTGTGGTGGTGGTGGGGTGTGTGGGGTGTGTGGGGTGTGTGTAAGGGGGGGGGGGGGGGGGGGGGGGGGGGGGGGTCTCCCTCCCCCCCCCTCCCCCTAAATCTAACCCCAGCAACAACAATAACAACAACAAAAACAGCAGCAACAGCAATGGGAGGATATGGGAGGTACATGAAGCAGAATGTTGAACATGGGTATGAGGATGTGTGTGTGGGGTGCGTGTGTGGGGTGTGTGGGGTGGGTGGGTGGCTCTCCCTCCCCCCCCCCCCCCCCCCCCCCCTACCCCTAGCAACAACAACAACAACAACAACAACAACAACAACAACAATGGAAGGATATGGGAGGTTCCTGAAGCAGAATGTTGAACGTGGGCATGAGGATGTGTATGTGGTGTGGGTGGTGTGGTGTGGGTGGGTGGCTCTCCCTCCCCCCCCCTAACCCTAACCCCTACCCCTCGCAACAACAATAACAACAACAACAACAACAACAATGGGAGGATATGGGAGGTACCTGAAGCAGAATGTTGAACATGGGCATGAGGATGTGTGTGTGGTGTGTGTGGTGTGGTGTGGGTGGGTGGCTCTCCCTCCCCCCCCCTACCTCTAACCCCTACCCCTCGCAACAACAATAACAACAACAATAACAACAACAATGGGAGGATATGGGAGGTACCTGAAGCAGAATATTGAACATGGGCATGAGGATGTGTGTGTGGTGTGTGTGGGGGGGCTCCCCCCCTCCCCCCCCCTAACCCTAGTAACATCAATAACAACAACAATAACAACAGCAACAACAACAATGGGAGGATATGGGAGGTACCTGAAGCAGAATATTGAACATAGATCTGAGGATGTGTGTGTGGTGTGTGTGGGGGGGCTCCCCCCCTCCCCCCCCCCTAACCCTACTAACAACAATAACAACAATAACAACAGCAACAGCAACAACAACAATGGGAGGATATGGGAGGTACCTGAAGCAGAATGTTGAACACGTCAGGGTGAGCCTTCTCCACCTCGTCAAAAAGAATGACACTGTAAGGCCGACGACGAACTGCCTCTGTCAGCTGCCCTCCCTCATCGTATCCCACGTAGCCTGGACAGAGTGGAATATTCAGGTCAGATTCTGGTTAGATTCTGGTTAGATTCAGGTAACATTCAGCTGCCCGCCCTCATCGTATCCCACGTAGCCTGGACAGAGTGGAATATTCAGGTCAGATTCTGGTTATATTCAGGTTAGATTCTGGTTATATTCAGGTAACATTCAGCTGCCCGCCCTCATCGTATCCCACGTAGCCTGGACAGAGTGGAATATTCAGGTCAGATTCTGGTTAGATTCTGGTTAGATTCAGGTAAGATTCAGCTGCCCGCCCTCATCGTATCTCACATAGCTTGGACAGAGTGGAACCCCTGGACTTAACATACATAACATTACACAACACAACATAAGATAACATAACAAAACATAACAAATCACATCATACATACATAAGAGAACATAACATACATAATATAACATAACATAACAAAACACAACTTAACATACAAAGCACAACATAGCATAAGCATAACAAAACCATACCTGATGGTGCCCCGATATCAGTATATCACATCAATTCACCTAAAATAACATAACACAACATAACAAAACATACAACAAAAACAGAATATTATATAAAATAACACAACTCAATATAAAGTAACATACCTGGTGGAGCCCCAATGAGGCGGCTGACTGCATGTCTCTCCATGTACTCACTCATGTCAATTCGGACCTGCACAATGGAGACACATGTCGGTATGGAGATGCATGTATGTATGTATGTATGTATGTATGTATGTATGTATGTATGTATGTACGTATGTATGTATGTATGTATGTATGTATGTATGTATGTAAGTATGTATGCATGCATGCATGTATGTATGTATGTATGTATGTATGTATGTATGTATGTATGTATGTATGCATGCATGTATGTATGTATGTATGTATGTATGTATGTATGTATGTATGTATGTATGTATGTACAGTCCAGGGGTAGCCAAATAGGCTGAAGGGACTTGCCCAACCTTAAAAACAGCAAGCAATGGTGAACTGAACCCCAATTCGGTCATGCGCAATTGGGTCACATGTCTAGGGAACGGCAACTAATATTAGTGTTAAAAAAAAAAAAAAATGTTATTATTGTGTCACAATAATATTAGTTTTTCAAATAAATCCAAAATTCTGGTCAGACTGCTCGTTCGTCTAATATTAGTTGACGTTCACTAATATTATTAATTCACTCATATTAACTAACTTAGCCTTTACCTACACCTGTCACACAGCTCATAAATTGCGAATTTAGGAGGTCTTTGGCCGGTCTTAAGCACCCTTTTCTGCACCCCTGCGGCACCCTTTTCACCCATAATGCACCCTTTTCTGCACCCCTGCAGCACCCCTGCGGCACCCCTTTCACCCATAATGCACCCTTTTCTGCACCCCTGCAGCACCCCTGCGGCACCCCTTTCACCCATAATGCACCCTTTTCTTCACCCCTGCAGCACCCCTCACACCCATAATGCACCCTTTTCTTCACCCCTGCGGGGTCCCTCACACCCATAATGAACTCTTTTCTTCACCCCCGCGGCCCCCCTCTCACCCATAATGCACCCTTTCAAGTCAAATAGAAGGTTACACAGGTGTGCAGGGTGTTAAACACCTATTCAACAACCAAATGTTTAACCAATGATGTACATAAACAGGTGTTTAGCACCCGTAACACCTGTTTAACAACCTCAACAGGGAGCAGGGTACTGTAGTGTTGCCCAGCTCAGTCTTTCCCACACCAGTGGGCCCCAGGAACATGAATGCCTCATGTAACCAAACATGTATACTTACATACAGAACTCTTAATGGCCTTCTTCACATCTTCATCTCCCCCCCCCCCCGGCTGATTCCCTCCCCTGCTCCTCACCACAGCATTGTCTGAGTCAAACAAGGAGTTAGCCAGGGCCTTGCCCAGCTCAGTCTTTTCCACACCAGTGGGCCCCAGGAACATGAAACTAGCCATGGGGCGGTTGGGATCGGACAGGTCTGCCCAGCTCAATCCTTCCCACGCCAGTGGGCCCCAGGAACATGAATGCCTCATGACCCCAAACATACAGACATATATACGTGCACCACTCCAAACTCCCTTTTTCACATCTTCATATACCCCCCCACCCGACTGATTCCCTCTCCTGCTCCTCACCACAGCATCGTCTGAGTCATACAAGAAGTTAGCCAGGGCCTTGCCCAGCTCAGTCTTACCCACACCAGCGGGCCCCAGGAACATGAACGCTGTATGACCCCAAACATGCAGACATATATTTGCTCACCCCTCCAAACGCCCTTTTTCACATCTTTATCTCCCCCCCACCCCCACCCCGGCCGAATTCTTCCCCTGTTCCTCACCACAGCGTCGACCGAGTCAAACAAGAAGTTGGCCAGGGCCTTGCCCAGCTCAGTCTTTCCCACGCCAGAGGGCCCCAGGAACATGAATGCCTCATGACCCCAAACATGCTTGCAGACATATATACGTACACCCCTCCAAACGCCCTTTTCACATCTTCATCTCCCCCCCCCCACCCCACCCCCTCCACCCGGCCGAATCCCTCCCTCTTTTCCCTCCCTCTTTTCTTTCCACCCCCTGTTCCTCACCACAGCGTCGTCCGAGTCAAACAAGAAGTTGGCCAGGGCCTTGCCCAGCTCAGTCTTTCCCACGCCAGTGGGCCCCAGGAACATGAAACTGGCGATGGGGCGGTTGGGATCGGACAGGCCTGCCCTGGAGCGCTGAATGGCCTCTGCAACAGCCGCCACTGCATCGTCCTGTCCCACCACACGGTGATGCAACTGTTCAGGAAGGTTCAAAAGCTTCTCCCTCTCTGATGACACCAACCTAGCTACTGGGATACCTACACAGGGAATGTGTATGTTTACAAGCATGTCCGTTACAGGCAAACAAGTGTGTACGGTGCAGCGGTGCCTGCCCAGGGAATGTGTATGTATGCAAGTCTGTTCAGGTAAACATGTGTGTGGTGCCGTGTTGATAAGAATGCCGTTTCCTGCCAGAGCCGGTACACCATGGGCAATAGCCGCAACTGCATCATTCTGGCCCTCCACACGGTGGTGCACTGGTATAAAAAGCACTAAAACGCTGTCCCTGGAGGAGGCCTACAACCATAGAGCTAGAATGAACTATGAGACTGTAAAAGCTATAAAAAACACTAAAAACACAGTAAAACGCTGTCCCTGGAGGAGGCCTCAACCATGCAGCTAGAATAAACCCACTTTCAGATTGAAAACAAGTCCTAAGCAGCGTCGCGAGCGGCACGGAATATTGGCCGAGTGTGTTGGCACCGGAAGCCAGCTAGTTGGTCGGCCGCCTAAGGGGGACAGACCTATGCGATACTTACGCGAAATCGTCAAATCTTCAAATTTCCCAAGATCGCCGGTCAAATCTGACTGGCCTGAAATGTAAGAGACCCGTGTTTGATTCCCGTCGGGGGCGGATAACCTCGGAGGGCACTTTTTAGCGTACGTATCTCAGGGTTGCGGACTGTGGACGCGGCGTTTTCATTTGTCGTTTCCCTCCTGTCTTGTGGACTCAATCTAGGGACCTGGAGCATGTCTACGATTTCCCCTTCAAAATTCGCTTCTTCATGCCTCTCGTAGCTCATTGCATCAGCGCATTGTGCTTGACAAGGAAATCTACTATTTCGCACTAGTTCCTGCAGGTTGCGCAGTAGCAACTGTAGCCTCGGGAGTTGCTGCACCTGCCTCCAGGGAACTTCGGGAAGTCAGTGAGCTAATAAGTTCATCAGCCTTACAGGCCACCAAGTTGAATAATAATGCCATACCATGCTACATTGATTCTTGACCCCCCCAATATTAAATTGTACGGATAAGTAAGCAACTGCCTGTGCATCCATCACCAAGGAGGCTGCCACTGCTGCTTGACGAACATTACACCACCCCCGGGGGCGACCTCCAGGGGACCCGCCAGGGCCCCCTACTATTATGAGACAGTTGGCTGACGCGTCACCATTCCGTCGCTGCATGGCGACGCATGGGTCCGGCTGAACGAGTCAGAAATGCCCTTGCGAACCCCCTGGGCTCTGCGTTTCGCGCTCTGCGCGGTTCTGGGGACAGCGGGATCGGGTCGCACTGAGTCGCTCAATTTGCGACGATTCGTACGGAAACAAAACAGTGGCTACTGGGGTACCTGTGCAGAGAATGTGTAATGAAAAGTAATGATAACGCCTGGTGGGGTGTGATCTTAAGGAGCCCTGTCTTACAGTGGTAGGGGACGGGCTGCTACTTCACCTGGACAAAGCTACCATGGCGTTTGACAGCGACACCAAACACCGACACCAAACACCAACACCAACCTGTCCACCAACACGCACCAACCTGTCCACCAAACAACTTGCCAAAGACATGCTCAAACCTGCCGTTTCTCTTGACAAGTTTTTGTATCCACCAACGCCCATCAACCTGTCCACTTAACACCAAACACCAACACCTACTTGTCCACCAACACACACCAACCTGTCGACCAAACACCAAACACCAACACCGACACCAACACACACCAACCTGTCCACTTGGAAATTATCTCTGCAATGTCAGCTGTAGTCACCACAAACAACTTGACAAACAACTTGACAAACACCAAACACAAACACCAACTTGTCCACTTGGAAATGATCTCTGCAATTTCAGATGTAGTCACCACAAACAACTTGACAAACACCAAACACCAACACCCTGTCCACTTGGAAATGATCTCTGCAATTTCAGATGTAGTCACCACAAACAACTTGACAAACACCTACCTGTCCACTTGGAAATGATCTCCGCAATGTCAGCTTCCGTCACCTCTTCACGTAGCATCTTCACTCCGCTGTCCTCCTTTTTCAACACCTCCTCAGCTCCTGCCAGCTGCTTGGCCAGCTCAGTGAGAGTGCCGTATTTCAACTCGGCAGCCCTGTGTAACAGAACCAGGTTGTAAAACATTAAAAATACATTTCTGATTAAGGTGGCGAGCAGGCTTAAAGGCTGGAGGCAGATAACCAAGCTCAAGTTCAAATACACACCTAAAACCAGCTCACTCTTGTAGCTTGCCCAGCTAAGTCAGAGTGCCGTATTTCAAGTCGGCAGCCCTGTGTAACAGAAGCAGGTAGTAGAAACTTACAGTCGTAAAACAGCACATTGTTTTATATTTTAATAAATCTAAGTTTTTAAAACATAAGCATCTTCACTCCACTGTCCTCCTTTTGTTACACCTCCTTAGCTCCCGCCAGCTGCTTGGCCTGCTAAGTAAGAGTGCCGTATTTCAACTTGGCAGCCCTATGTAACAGAAGCAGGTAGTAGAAACTTACAGTCGTAAAACAGCACATTTGTTTTATATTTTAATAAATCTAAGTTTTTAAAACATAAGCATCTTCACTCCACTGTCCTCCTTTTGTTACACCTCCTTAGCTCCCGCCAGCTGCTTGGCCTGCTAAGTAAGAGTGCCGTATTTCAACTTGGCAGCCCTATGTAACAGAAGCAGGTAGTAGAAGCTTACAGTAGTAAAACAGAACATTTGTTTCATCTTTTAATAAATATAAGTTTTTGAAACATGACTACATGAGCATCTTCACTCCACTGCCCTCCTTTTCAAAACTTCGAGCTCTCCACCAGATGCATTGGCCAGGACTCAGTGAGAGTTGCGGTTTCTGGGCCAGCCATATGTAACAGAAGCAGGTAGAAGAAACTTAAAAACAGTACATTTTTTTAATATTTTAATTCATTTTAAATCTAAGACATGAGGTCTCTTTACTCCACTGTCTCCTTTTTCAACACCTCCTCCAGGTCGATGAGGCCATTGTACTGCACCCTGGGGGTACCAGCTACGAGAGAGTGGCGGATACACCGATTTTTCAAGGTAACCATGTATAGTCTTAGCCCAGAAGTAATAATAGAAGAATGAGAGGAGGAGAAGAACAAGACTAAGATGATTATTAATAGATACTAAATAATAATATAATAATAATGAAATAATAATTTTAATAATACTAATAAGAATATAATATTATTATCCATAACCCTCCTACTTATTAATATTCAATATTATAATAATGATATCATCCTCCTCCTAATAATCATAATATAAAATATAAAATACTAATACTTATACTAATAACTAATACTACTACTAATCCTTACTATAACTAATACTAATAATAATAGTAATAATAAGTGTAAACATTACTAGACAGCAAGCAGACTTAAAGTCTGGAGCCATGTAACCAAGTTCAAGTTCATGTGAAAACATTAAAGGATCAACTTTGTTCAAAACAAAACACGTAATAATGGTACAACATTTTGTCACTGATTGTTTTGCCGTTTTTTGTATTTGTACAGTCCAGAGGTAGCTCGATAGGCTAAAGAGACTTTCCAAACATTAAAAACAGGAAATGCAGTTTTGATTGTTTCGCATGAGTACGAAGTTGGCGTCAGTTGTTCTCCGTCTCACGAAGTCCTCAATAAAAATGGAAATTGAGTATGAAGCCTTGCCACGGGGCGTGAGGTTGAAGGAACCTTCCCGTTCGCTTGCACTGGAGTATCCCCAGTGGGGAATGGTTGCTGTGGGTTTTGCTTTAGCAGACCACCACGAGTTTTTTTCCTTCAAATTTCTGCTGCCCAGGTTGAGTAGCTACTTGGGCTACTCAACCCTGATTTCAGGATAGTTGCGCAGCCATCGTATGGCGGAGCGTGAAGCGCGGAGCCTGGAGAGGGGGGGGTCAGGGGGCAGCGCGTTTTGGTATCGAGGGGTCCGGGGGGTGCAGCATTCGACAGAATTGCAACGCGTTGTCAAAAAAAGAAACACTGACCACCACTGCGCCAGAGCTGGGACTAGAGCGCCAAGTCCTCAGATCTTAGAATTGTAGATTTAAATTATCACTGTAGCAAGAACTCAGGGCCCCCGTCGGTTAAACGATTGTTTGGGGTTCAGTTCATCAGTGCTTTTTCTTTGTAAGCTCTTCCTAACAGTTGGGCAAGTCCCTTTAGCCTATTTGGCCTACCCCTGGACTGTAACATACATACAATTGTGAATGATCGTGACACAAACTCAGTGGTGCTTTCAGCAGGAAAGTATCCAATACAAAAAGTAGCTGCACTTGAATTGTCTCAACCTGAGCCGCACTTACAGGGTGAGCAGCAGGAGGGGCAGCAGCGATACCAGCAGCAGCAGGACCACCAGCAGGAATGTAATGCTATGTATGAATGTAATGTAATGTAATGTATGCATGTAGTGTAATCAGCATTGTCATCGCTGGTGCTCTGACTCCTGCCTCCTGGCTGCTCCTCACTTGCCTCCTCTCCTCCGAGTAAAACCCACACTTTATGGAAATAACTTAATATAAATTCAAAGGATGATTTTGATTTTGATTTTTCGAAACAGGTTGCAAGTCGTACTTTATGTACCGGTAGCCAAATTGGGTCTGAAATGTTTGAGACTTCTGGGAGAATTGTCATACATTTGGCCTGGGTAGTCGAGTGGCTATGCAATTTGGCGATTTGACCTGTCGAGCTGTCTAACCCAAGTCATCCCCTGAATGTCTAGAAAAGCTTTCCAGCACAAAGGATGCTCAGAACACCAGACAGATTTGTTTCACATTTTGTGGTAGGTCTATGCTATGATTGTTCAAGGTTGGGCAAGTCCCTTATGCCTATTTGGCTAACCCTGGACTAGCAAATATTTTAAAAGGCAGAAAAACATGGTATGCAGAGCCAGGGCAACGAGACAACCGAAAGCAACAATCATTAAAATGATCAAACAACAGGAAGACAGGAAAAAGATAACAATCACACATGCAAATGCAAATGCAAGTGCATAGGCCTGGAAGCAATACACATTTAGGTGTCAAGGTGCAAGCACGATCAGGCAGTGCAACAAGCAGAATAAACATGGCAGGTAGGCATCCGAGGTGCTCGTATCAATGGGGCCTGGTAGTGTTGTCTGCAGGCATAGGGTACCCCCTGATTCACGAACAAGAACATACATATGTACAACTTGCCTGTTTAGGTCGTAGTCCCTTTCTGCTGCCAAAATTTCAAGGTTCACTCTCTCAATCTCTTCTTTCAGGTCCTGCATGTATGTACGTATGTATGTATGTATGTATGTATGTATGTATGTATGTATGTATGTATGTATGTATGCATGCATGTATGCATATATGTATGTATGTATGTATGTATGTATGTATGTATGTATGTATGTATGTATGTATGTGTGTATGTATGTATGTACGTATGTATAAATCCATGTTACAGTCCAGGAGTGGCCAAATATAATCAAATATTGTATATACACACACACATATATATATATATATATATATGTGTGTGTGTGTGTGTGTGTGTGTACGACATAGTAACATGTAGTGGGAGGCACATGGACATTCACCACCAGCAAAAGGCGGTGACCAATCTGGAAATATGACCGAGGGGAGGTGTGTGTGAATGTGTTTGTGCAGTGGTGGTGGTGATGGTGGTGGTGTATTTGTGGGGTGGATGTGTGGAAGGGTGGGTGGGTGACTCAACAGCATAGCGCATGGGCCCTAGTGGGAGGCACGTGGATGTTCATCACCAGTCAAGGGCAGTGATCAATCTGTAAATGTGACCGAGGGTGGTGTGTTGTTGTATGTGTGCATGTGGGTGCGGTGGTGGTGTGTTTGTGGGTTGGGAGGTGGGGGTTGGGAGTTGGGGCTTGGGAGGTGGTGGCAAGGTTGAAGTGAGAGCTGTTCTCTATACTATGAGTTGCCTTTAATCTGCTGCACTGCCCCCCTTTTATTATTTAGCCTATTTAGCTTCGCCTTCAACGGCTAGACTGTGGAAACAAAAACAAAAAACACACAGCATAAGCAAAACTGAAGTTCTGACGTTTGATGACTTAGGAATTTATGTGGATTTTGGAAACCATAATAATTATGAGACAATAAAACAGACGGAGATCAGTGTGGCGCGATACATGGAACCCAATGTCTGGAGAGTGGATGTTTATGCATGCATCATACTATGCAGGGTTAGGCAATAGCCAAATCTTGAACCATCAAGATCACCTGAAAGCCCTGGATTTTTTCTGCTCTATATAGCGATCGCTAGTTTTGACCCCGTTTTAGCAAAATTCTCGCTATACAAAAGTTTTAAAAACATTCGTTGTTGCCCTGAATAGCCGGGAATGGTAAAAAGCTACGAAAAGCTATAAAAAGCACTTTAACGCTGTCCCTGTAGGAGGCCTAAAACCAGAAAGCTAGAAAAAAACCACTTTCAGATTTGTAAAAAAAACTGCTGAAAGCATAACTAGGGAACGGCAATATGATATCATATGATATCATGTCATCATAAGATGCCAGCAGTTTGACTAGGCTGAAGTTACCATGTATATACAATATCATATGGTGCAGTTTGTATGATATCATATGATCCCATACTTGCCTTTGGTCAACATTATATGATATGCTGGTCCCTACTCATGAGACATGATTACATGAACACAGAAACCTAATATCTACAACTAACTCCATTCGCCAAAAAACAGAAACCTGATATCTATAAGTATCTGAAATCGAGACCTGATATCTAAAACGAACTGCATTCGCAAAAAAACAGAAACCTGATATCTAAAACGAACTGCATTCGCAAAAAAACAGAAGCCTGACAACTAATTGCAATCGGCAATGATGCATGAAACAAATGAAGGAACTTCACACAGGTGGCGGATGGTTTGCCTGCCCCTAAGTATAACTCACCGAGACACGCTTCACCTCATTCTTCTCCCTCCGCCATTGCTCAGTAATGCCCGAGCTCTGCTGTTTCAAGTCCCCAAGGTCAGCATCCAGCACAGCCAGGCGGCTGGCTGCGCCGCGGTCATCTTTAGAGGCTTTGGTGAGAGACAGGCGCTCCATCTCAAGTTGAATAATCTGAATTTGAATTTGGATTTGAATTTATTTAGAGGCTTTGGTGAGAGACAGGCGCTCCGTCTCAAGATGATTTTTTTTTCAAGGCTTTGGTGTAAGTATGGATTTAAAACATGAGTGACCATCATAAGATTTGGTTTGAATTTATATAGAGCCATTGGCTGAGAGACATCCGCTCCATCTCAAGTTTAATAATCTGCACAGACATACAAATGGCTTTAAATCAACAGGAGGGGCTAAACCGAAAAAGCACTGACAAGAGCATGCATTTACATCGTGGTTGCTCATCATGCGTTTGATATGATCTATAATCATGAGTGCTCATTGGGAATTGAACATTCTTGCATACTGCCACGAGGCGTGAGTTTGAAGGAAACTTCCCGTTCACTTGCACTGGGGAATGGTAATTGTGGTTTTTTACTTTCGCAGACTGGTACTGTGCCTGAGCTCGGACATGAGTGCTCATCATAATCCTGAACGCACAGAACGCTTATTCAAAAGGCAGGCACTACATCTTGAGCTGAATAATGTGCACACGCAGGAACATGCATTTACATTTTTACCCATCATACACTTAGATATAATGATATATTAATTTGATAGAATTATATAATGATGTAGTTATATAATGATATATGATTATATAGTAACATAATCATAATCATAATGATAGTATAAAATGATACAATAATGATATAGTTATATGATTGCTCCTCGTAAGCTTTAATACGCATTATGCCTGCTTAAAGACAGGCACAGCATCTTGAGTTGAGTGATATGCACAGACAGGAAAATGAATTTAAATCATAAGAGCCATCACAAGCTTTGATGCAATTATACGCGTAGAGGTCTTTTTTATTTATGTGTTATATTTGCGAGTATATTTGTATTCGTATTATACAAAGTGATATATTTATTTCTGCATTTTTGTATTGATGCGAAGTGATATCTTTATTTATGTGTATTTGTATTCATGATATGCGAAGTGATATGTATATTTATGCGTATTTGTATTCATGATATGCAAAGTGATGTATATTGATCTATGCGTATTTGTATTTATTGCATGCCAAGTAATTTTTTGCATTTATGTTTGTTATGATACGCATTAATATATATATATATATATATATATATATACATATATATTGCATGCGAAGTGATTAATATTATTTAAGTGTATTTGCATGTCTGATACGCAAAGCGATTTATTGTTTTTATATTTGTTCTTTATGATATGCAAAGCGATGTATTGTTTTGTATTTATTTTTATTTATGATATGCAAGTCTTAATATATTATAGTTAGTTACAGTTGTACATGAACAATCTTACAAGTGTAGGCACTTCAAACAAACAAGTCTTATGCAGCGTCGGAAGCGATGACGAAAATTGGCGGAGTGTGTTGGCAACGGAACGACAGGAGGTAACGGACTGGAGCTGACCGAAGCCAGCTAGTTGTGAGACTGTTGGCTGACGTGTCAGGCTTCCATTTTTTTGTCGTTCGGGCGGACGATCGGACACACAAATGGACAACGGGGTAACCCTGGGGGCTACCGACCCCTTGAAGAGGGGGCTGCTAAAACAAAATAAGAAACCTGTGATCTCTGAAGTGCTGCCTTAGGTGAACAAATGTTAGGTGAACAAATGTTACAGGTGTACACGAACAAATTGTTACAGGTGTACATGAACAAATTGTTACAGGTGTACATGAACAAATTGTTACAGGTGTACATGAACAAATTGTTACAGGTGTACATGAACAAATTGTTACAGGTGTACATGAACAAATTGTTACAGGTGTACATGAACAAATGTTACAGGTGTACATGAACAAAATGTACAGGTGTACGTGAACAAATGTTACAGGTGTACATGAACCAATTGTTACAAATATAGATGAACACATGTTACAGGCCACTTCATACAAAATAAAAGTGATCTCCGAATGGCTTCCTGATCTTACCTTTCTGTCGATCTCATCAAGTGCCTCAGGTTTGCTTGTGATCTCCATTTTCAGCTTCGCTGCAGCTTCATCAATCAGATCTATGGCCTGGGGTGGATTGGATTGCATATGCTTATTACAAGCTTTTTCGGCCAGCTCTCAAAAACATACAGGAGATCGAATGCATGTGCATAGGCCTATGCATGTGCATGTATGTATGTATGTATGCATGCATGCATGCATGTATGTATGCATGTATGTATGTGTATGTGTATGTGCATGTGGTATCATAAATATACAGGAGAGCGAATGCATGTGAATAGGCCTATGCATGTGCATGTATGTATGTTACAGTCCAGGGGTAGGCAAAATATGCATAATAAGGGACTTGCCCAACCATGACAGGAAGGGCTAAAAAGAAAAGGCATTGATGAACTGAACCCCAAACAATCGTCTTACCGCACGTGCATAGATGCTAACCTCGAGGTGATCTGGTATTGGATACCCTTTGTCCGTATTTTGACTAGAACTCAATGTCGTTGTTCGGGGCCGTGCCGACCGATGCAGAAACTGCGCGATGAACACGTCTTTAGAGCCTCGAGGTGCTCTACCAACCAACAACATTGCTAGACTGTAAGAACCCACCAACCACCAACCACCAACATCCCTAGACTGTAAGAACCCACCAACCACCAACCATCAACCACCAACCAACAACATTGCTAGACTGTAAGAACCCACCAACCACCAACCTCCAACATCCCTAGACTGTAAGAACCCACCGACCACCAACCATCAACCACCAAACACCAACATCGCTAGACTGTTATATCCCACCAACCACCAACCATCAACCACCAGCATCGCTAGACTGTAAGAACCCACCAACCACCAACCATTAACCACGAACCACCAACAACGCTAGACTGTTAGAACCCACCAACCACCAACCATCAACCACCAACATTGCTAGACTGTAAGAACCCACCAACCACCAACCATCAACCACCAACCATCAACCACCAACCAACAACATAGCTAGACTGTAAGAACCTACCAACCATTAACTACCAACATTGCTAGACTGTAAGAACCCACAAACTACCAACCATCAACCACCAACCACCAACATTGCTAGACTGTAAGAACCCACAAACCACCAACCACGAACATCCCTAGACTGTAAGAACCCACCAACCACCAACCATCAACTACCAACCACCAACCACCAACATCGCTAGACTGTTAGAACCCACCAACCACCAACCATTAACCACCAACCACCAGCATCGCTAGAATTTTAGAACCCACCAACCACCAACCATCAACCACCAACATCGCTAGACTGTTAGAACCCACCAACCACCAACCATCAACCACCAACATCGCTAGACTGTAAAAACCCACCAACCACCAACCATTAACCACCAACCACCAACATCGCTAGACTGTTAGAACCCACCGACCACCAACCACCAACATCCCTAGACTGTTAGAACCCGCCAACCACCAACTATCAACCACCAACCACCAACATCGCTAGACTGTAAGAACCCACCGACAACCAACCATCAACCACCAACATCACTAGACTGTAAGAATACATGTGCAAGAAGAATTAAGTAACAAGTGAGAAAGGGATTGTTAGGAAGCTGTTTGTGTACCCTACGCTCATACGTTGTTGTATTTTGCATACCCCCCCCCCCCCCCCCCCCCCCCCCACACACACACACCGAATGGTTTCCATAGTTCGAGGGCTTACGACTCCTTAAGGCCCCGGATTACGCGTGTGGTACACAAGCAACTTTTCAATGCCCCCCCGCAAGTGATCGGGCTTTGTCAGGGATGAACGGTTTAGGGTTTAGGCTTTAGGGTTTAGGGATCGCACCTTGTCAGGAAGGAAGGGTTTAGAGTTTAGTCTTTAGGGTTTAGGGATCGCACCCTGTCAGGAAGGAAGGGTTTAGGGTTTAGGGATCGCACCTTGTCAGGGAGGAAGCGGTCAGCAATGTAGCGCTCAGACAGAACAGCCGCATCCACCAACGCAGAGTCTGAGATGCGAACACCGTGGTGAACCTCGTAACGTTCGCGCAGACCTCGCAGGATGGACACTGTCTCAGATACACTGGGCTGGTCGACAAGAACCTGTGCACAAGGGTACATGGTGAGTGGACGGGAAGGGGTGGGTGGGTGGGTTTGGCTGGTCTACAAGAACCTGCGCACAAGGTACATGGTGAGTGGGCAGGGAGGGGTTGGGTGGGTGGGTGGGTCTACAAGAATCTACACCAAGGGTGCAAGGTGAGTGGGTGGGTGGGGTGGGGCTGGTCTACAAGAACCTATGCATAAGGGTACAAGGTGGGTGGGCAGGGAGGTGTGGTGTGATGGGGTGGGTAGGTGGGTGGGCTGGTCTACAAGAATCTGCGCACAGGGTACATGGCGAGTGGGCGGGGAGAGGTGGGTCGGTGGGTGGGTGGGTTGGTTGGCTGGTAGACAAGAACCTTCGCACAAGGGGTACATGGTAATGGGCAGGGAGGGGGTGGGTGGGTGGGTTGGCTGGTCTACAAGAACCTGCGCACAAGGGTACTGGTGAGTGGGCAGGGAGGGGTTGGGTGGGTGGGTGGGTCTACAAGACCCTACACACAAAGGTGCAAGGTGAGTGGGTGGGTGGGTGGGCTGGTCCTACACGAACCTACGCACAAGGGTACATGGTGAGTGGGCAGGGGAGGGGTTGGGTGGGTGGGTGGGTCTACAAGAACCCTACACACAAAGGTGCAAGGTGAGTGGGCAGGGAGGTGTGGGAGGATGGGTGGGGTAGGTGGGTGGGTGGGGTGGGCTGGGAGGTGTGGGTGGATGGGTGGGTAAGTGGGTGGGTGGGTGGGCAGGGAGGTGTGGGTGGATGGGTGGTTAGGTGGTGGGTGGGTGTGGGCTGGTAGACAAGAACCTTCGCACAAGGGTACATAGTGAGTGGGCAGGGAGGGGTGGGTGGGTGGTGGGTGTGGGGTGGGCTGGTAGACAAGAACCTTCGCACAAGGGTACATAGTGAGTGGGCTGGGAAGGGTGGGTGGGTGGGTGGGTTGGGCTGGTAGACAAGAACCTTCGCACAAGGGTACATAGTGAGTGGGCTGGGAAGGGTGGGTGGTGGGTGGGTGGGCTGGTAGACAAGAACCTTCGCACAAGGGTACATAGTGAGTGGGCTGGGAGGGGTGGGTGGGTGGGTGGGTGGGCTGGTAGACAAGAACCTTCGCACAAGGGTACATAGTGAGTGGGCTGGGAGGGGTGGGTGGGTGGGTGGGTGGGCTGGTAGACAAGAATCTGCGCTCAAGGGTACATGGTGAGTGGGCGGGGTGGGGTGGGGGGTGGGATGGGGGCAAAATCTTAGCCAACAAACATTAGTAGTCATCCAGTGCTACCCCTAGGAATACAAACTAACCACATTGAACACATTGAACATAGTAATGATAACGCCTGGTGGGGCGTGGTAATAAGGGAACCCGATGTACGCGGGTAGAGAGCGGTCTTCTACCTCAACTGGACAAGCTACCATCGCGGTTGGCAACGACCTGCAACGCTCAGGGCGGCCAAAGGGGGAATCAAACTCCCTACCCTGCATCCTCAAAGCGATGTGGTGTACCACTAGACCAATTGATTCGCTGAAAGGGGCATTGAACATACTCTCTCCTGCTGGAACCTCCTTCCAAGCATAGCATCCTTCTCAATATACTTGTGGTACTCATACTGGTGGTACTGGTGGTACTCATCCAGTACTACTGCAGGACTGCAGACAACACAAATTTACTCTTATCTTATAAATTTAGAACACATACTATGTATGATATTATATTATGTATTATATTATGTATTATATTATATTATATTATATTATATTATATTATATTATATTATAATATATTATATTATAATATATTATATTATATTATATTGTATATATATTATACATTTAAACACATCAAATCAAGCTTATATCTCTTATCATTGATGCTCACCTGATGGAACGTCTTATAAAGCGTAACGTCCTTCTCAATTTACTTGCGCTACTCATCCAGTGCTAATGCGCGACTACCGACAGCGCACATTGACTCTTAACTCCGAAGACATTTCAACGCACATACTTACATCCATACACATACATCTATACAAGTACATACAAATACATACATCCACCCTCCACATACATACAATCCACACACATACATACATACATACATACATACATACATACACACACATACATACATCCACCATCCACATGCATGCATGGGATCTGGGTCCTGCTCTTGGGGGTTCAATACCTGCGCTACCAAAACAGTGATGTAATGGGGGTTTTTGGTTTGTGGGTGCTTTTTCTTTTTGTTTTAAGCACAAAGTCTCGTACACCCTCGCGGTGTCAAGTAGACTTTAACATGAAATGTCATGTCATGTCATGTCATGTCATGTAACATCCACAAACTTACGTACATACAAACAGTTAAGGTGCTCTCCTGCTAGAACCGCAACACACTGCTGGAAACACACGATGACTCATACAACACATGATGACCATGAGTGACTTGCATGAATGTATGTACTGCCCCACGTACCCACTCATGCATGATGTCACGATCAGCATATGCACTAACGTGCAGATCTGTGTGTTCATTACTCATGGGGACTGATAGAACATTATCTTATTGAACACACATGACTACATGCAATTGTATATTTACATCTGTATGTATGTATGTATGTCACAGTCCAGTTGTCAACCGCGATGGTAGCTTGTCCAGTTGAGGTAGGAGACAGCTCCCAACCCGCGTACGACGGGCGCCCTTAACACCACGCCCCACAAGGCGTTATCATTACCTTTGTCACAGTATAGGGGTTGCCAAATAGGCTTAAGGGACCTGTATCAAATCAATATTATATCTCTTATCATTAGGAACTGGTATATCATATGATGTTGACCAAAGGCGAGTATGATATCATACAAATTACATCATATGATATTGTATACACATGGAAACTTTAGCACTGTCAGACTACCGGCAACATATGACATCATATGGTGACACGATGGCATATGTCATCATATAGTGACACGATATCATATGACATCAGATTGACATTCTCTACTTATCATTGATGCTCACCAGGGAACTACAATTTGACAAATTGGTCAGCCATGCAGCCCCAGCTTTCCTAGTGCGGGCGCAGGGGCGTCTGTTGTTTTAGATACCTTTGGGTGGGGGGTTGAGAGGGGGACTGACAAAGCTTCAGTGTTATCTGGAAAGGGAGCTGTTAGCCTGTGACTGTTTGAGGTTGACTGCCACCAGGGAACTACATTTTGTCAAATTGGTCAGCGCTTCAAGCGCACAAACGTCAAATTGGTCAGCGCTTCAAGCGCACAAACGCCAAATTGGTCAGCGCTTTGCAGTGCAAAAAGTGCAAAAACTGCGCGCTGCACCCACAACCGGTTGACTAAACTGCGCATAACACGCAGTGGGGCTCAAAAAGCGTGCCGCGCACGCTTTGTAGTACCCTGATGCTCACCTGCTGGAAGCATCATATGATATTGTATATAAATGAAACTTTAGCATAGTCAGACTGCCGGCATCATATGATATCATATGGTGACACGATATCATAAGATATCATATTGACATATGCACCCCTCACCCTCACCCTGTACCTCCACATGTATACACCCACTCACATTTCTCAGCCAGCCAGCCAGCTAGCTAGCCAGCCAACCTGCCAGCCAGCCATCCATTCAACCATCCATCCACACACCCATCCATCCACCCACTCATATGTATACAAACAATCAGCATACATACAAGCACCATACATTGATCATTGAGGCACACCTGCTGGAACCTCCTCTCAAGCGCCCTGTCCTTCTCGATGTACTTCCGGTACTCATCTAGTGTAGTCGCACCAATGCAGCGCAGCTCCCCTCGTCCCAACATGGGCTTCAGCAGGTTGCTGGCATCCATGGAGCCTCCAGTGGCACCCGCACCCACAACGGTGTGGATCTGGGAAACGGTGAGGAATGGAATTCAGTGCTTTTCTTATCAGCTACAAGTAGCAGCTTCTAGGCAGCTCCCCCCCCCCCCCCCCCCCCCCCCCCCCAACATAGGCTTCAGCAGATTGCTTGCATCCATGGATCTTCCAGTGACACCCGCACCATCATGGTGTGGATCTGGGAAAACAGTGAGAAAGTGCTTTTCTTTTCAGCTATGAGTAGCAGCTTCTAGGCAGCTCCCCCCACCCCACCCCACCCCCCCACACACACACGAACACACACACACACACATGGGCTTGAGCAGATTGCTGGGATCAATGGAACTGCCAGTGGCATCCGCACCCACAATGGTGTGGAGCTGGGGGATAAGTGTGGAGTATAATTCATTTATGAGTGCGTATATTTATATATGTATTTTTATATTTTTACATATATGAGTGTGCATTTTTATATTATATATATATCCTGTATGTATTTATATTTATTTATATAAGATACACACATGAGTGTGTATTTTTTATTTACATTTTTATTTTTATATTTATACAGTATCGCAGGTAGCCAAATAGGTTGAAGGGACTTGCCCAACCTTAAAAACAGGAAAGGCAGTTTAACAAGTTCTATGCAGCGATGCCTGCGACGCTAAAAATTGGCGGACAGTGATCGCGACGGAGCGACAGGTGCACCTGCAGGTGGCAACGGAAGCGAGTTAGTTACGAGACCGTTGGCTGACGTGTCAGGCTTCATCACGGTCAGACTGTCGGTCGGTCGGTCGGTCGAACGGACAAATGGGTAGACATGGGGTGAAGAGGTTGCTCTGCCAAAAATGAAGCTCTGGTGAACTGAACCCCAACAAATCGTAAACGACGGGTGTCTGGTCGTCACAACATGGGCTACAGCAGATGACAGCTAACCCATCACTATAGGTAACCCCAGGTGGCGTGGCCCCCTGAGGTAACCCTAGCAGGAGTGACTCCCCCCACACACACTCAAACACACACATGGGCTTCAGCATATGACATCCTTACCAGCACTTTAGGTGACCCCAGGTGGCGTGGCCCCCTGAGGTAACCCTAGCTGGAGTGACCCCCCCATACACACTCAAAAACGAAAATGGGCTTCAGCATATGACATCCTTACCAGCACTTTAGGTGACCCCAGGTGGCGTGGCCCCCTGAGGTAACCCTAGCTGGAGTGACCCCCCCCATACACACACCCAAAACACACACTCACATGGGCTTCAGCGGATGACAGCCTGACACACCACTTTAGGTAACCCCAGGTGGCGTGCCCCCCCCCTGAGGTAACCCTAGCTGGATTGACCCCCCCCAAAGACACCCAACATGGGCTGTAACCCTGATTTGGCTACCCCTGGACTGTATAAATATAAGTATAAATATAATTATAAATATAAATACAAATATAATGAAGAAATACAATGACACAATACTCACCTCGTGAATGAAGAGGATGATTTTCCCATTTGAGCTTGTAACTTCTTTGACGACTGTATGATAGGAGAGCGGATTTTATGCAAGCGATTAAAGTTGTATAATATTGGTGGTCTTACCTCGTCAATGAAGAGGATGATCTGCCCGTTTGAGCTGGTGACTTCTTTGATGACTGCCTTCAGACGGTCTTCAAACTCTCCTCGGAACTTTGCACCTGCAAGAGAAACAAAGAATCAATAAAAAAAATGTTTTTAATAAATTTATAATTCAGAAAAGTGAATTATTCATCTTATAAAATCCACTTCTTTGGTGGTCGCCTCAAGACGGTCCTCAAACTCTCCTCGAAACTTTGCACCTGCAAGAGAAACAAATAATCAATAAAAAAATTAATTGTTTTAAATAAATTTACAATTCAGAAAAGTGAATCATTCATGTTATAAAATCCACTTCTTTGGTGGTCGCCTCAAGACGGTCCTCAAACTCTCCTCGGAACTTTGCACCTGCAAGAGACACAAATAATCAATTATAAAAATGTAAGAAAAAAGCGAATCATTCATGGTATAAAATCCACCCAACAGCGCAAACAAAGTGATCGATGCGGGTCACAGGTCGAGGTCATAGAGTACTAGGGTGTGGGGTCATTGAGTGCTAGGGTGTGAACTCAGTGAGTACTAGTGTGTAGAGTCATAGAGTACGAGTGTGTAAAGTCATAGAGTACGAGGGTGTGAGGTCATAGAGTGATTGTTATTCAGTGATTGCCGTGCCTCCTGGTAATTAAGAGGTGACCTTGATTATTTGAAGTTGGGCAGGTCCCTTGGCCTATTTGGCTAACCCAGGACTGGAACATACAGCACCAGGGTACTACTAAGTGCGCGCGGCAGCGCGGTGCCGCGCTGCCTTTTTGAGCCCCTCTGCGCGTTTCGCACAGTTTTTTCAACCCCCTGTGGGCGCAGAGCACAGTTTTTGCGTTTTTGCACTAAAAAGCGCTGACCAATTTAACTTTTGTGCGCTTTAAGCGCTGACCAATTTGGGCAGATGTAGTACGCTGTACAGCACCACTGTGGTTTTATAGGAAGCACAAAAAGTGGCCTATGGTGAGATGTTAGAAAAAAGCGGAAAAGAGATAAACGGAAACTCCCTATGAACACCACAAAAATATGATTTGTAATGCCGGTCCTATGGGCAGCACACTGTTGCTCCGAGTAGCACTTTTACATGTATTGTGCTCTGTGCAGTGACTATAGCTAGCTCCGGCTTACGCTGTGGTGTCCTTAACTTCACGTCCTGTGAGTAACTGTATTACACGGATGTAACAATTTCAGTTCCAATTGTGCTCTGTGCTCTGTGCTGTGCTCGTCCTTCCGCCGTTGCATGGTGACATATGACCACCCCAAACCCTCGGGGCTCCACACTTTGCTCTGGGTACAACATACAGTATGATAAGTGAGACCGGCTTCCAACGGAATCAGATTGATGGATGCGGGATCACCATCGACAGAAGCACAGTGTTTTTTGTTTCAGATTTATGTAGGCCAAGTTGAGAAGCTACTCTTTTATTTTAAGGGCGGACCATCCTTTTCAGGATTTTAAGATTTTGAAATTTCAAGGATTTTAAGATTTTAAGATATTAATATTTTCATATTTTTATTTTTGAAGGATTTTAAGGATTTTTATATTTCGAGGGCAAAGCCCCCATAAACCCCCATAAATAGGGGGAGAGATACACTATGGACCCTTTGGCTAAGCAAGCCTGATTTCGAAATTGTTGCGTAGCCATCGCATGGTGGAGCGCAAAGTGCGGAGCCCCGAGGGTTTGGGGTGGTCATATGTCACCATGCAACGGCGGAAGGACGATGCAGTGACGACGCGGCGTTGCAAACAAAAAAGTGCAGAAGCAAATGATCGATCTGAGCTCTTTTGCTCTCCCCTCCGGCACACCTTCCCCACACCCTTCCCCAACCCACCAGTAATGAGGGCCCCTATATCCAGAGACATGAGAGTACCTCAGGTCTTTTGATCTCCCCTCCATCCCAGCATCAGTCTAACTCAACCCACCTGCCCCTCAATCCACCTGCCCCCCGCCTTCCCCCCCCCCCCCCACACACACACACAACCCACCCCCACCCCACCTTCCCCTCAACCTACCAGCAATGAGAGCCCCCATATCCAGAGACATGAGCTTCTGGCATTGAAGGGTTGATGGTACATCATTCGCAACTATGCTCTGTGCTAGTCCCTCTGCCCCCACCTGCCTCTAAATCCCCCCCCCCACCACCACACACACACACACACACACACACACAAATACACACAAACATCCCACCTACGCCCCACCTGCCCCCGAATCCCCCCCCCCCCCCCCCCCCCCCACCCCCCACCCCACCCCACCCCCGCACACACGTGCACATACACACTCAAACACACAACCCACCAGACCCCCACCCCCACCTGCCCCTCAACCTACCAGCAATGAGAGCCCCCATATCTTTAGACATGAGCTTGCGGCCTTGACGGGACGATGGTACATCGTTCGCAACGATGCGCTGAGCTAGTCCCTCTGCAACTGCTGTCTTGCCCCCCCCCCCCCCCCCCCCCCCCCCCTACCGCACACACACAAACACACACACACACACACACATAACCCACCTGACCCCCACCCCCACCCCCACCCCCACCTGCCCCTCAACCTACCAGCAATGAGAGCCCCCATATCCAGAGACATGAGCTTCCGGCCTTGAAGGGACGATGGAACATCGTTCGCAACGATGCGCTGAGCTAGTCCCTCCGCAACCGCCGTCTTGCCCACGCCAGGTTCTCCTATGAGCACGGGGTTGTTCTTGGTGCGGCGAGACAGGATCTGGATAGCTCTGTGGCAACAACAAGCGAGTGGAAGAATTTGAAATAATATCTGCAGAAATCTTGAATTTGAACTTGAACTTGTGCCCTGAGCTAGTCCCTCTGCAACAGCTGTCTTGCCCACGCCAGGCTCTCCTATGAGCACCGGATTGTTCTTGGTGCGGCGAGACAGAATCTGGATAGCTCTACGGCAACAACAGGTGTGAGGAAGACTTTGAAATGAAATGTTTAGAAAAATTGAACTTAAACTTGGTTACATCGCTCCAGCCAGCAATTTGGGTGCTCGCTGGCAAACAAACTGCAGTCAAGGGACCAGTGTTGATGCGGCAGGACAGGATCTGGGTAGCTTTGCGTCAACAACAAGTGAGTAAAAGAATTTGAAATGAAATGGCTTCAGCCAGCTATTTGGGTGCTCGCTGGCAAACAAACTGCAGTCAAGGGAGCAGTGTTAAGGTTGGTGGGGAGAGGCAGCATCTGGATAGATCTGCAGCAATAATAGTTGTATGGAAGAATTTAAAATGAAATCTGCAGACAAAACTTGAACTTAAACCCTGAAAGCCTAAACCCTAAACCCTGAAATAGGTCGCTGCTCACCTTCTGACCTCGTCGTCCCGGCCAATGACAGGATCTAGCTTATAGGTCGTTGCTCACCTTCTGACCTCGTCGTCCCGGCCAATGACAGGATCTAGCTTATAGGTCGTTGCTCACCTTCTGACCTCGTCGTCCCGGCCAATGACAGGATCTAGCTTATAGGTCGTTGCTCACCTTCTGACCTCGTCGTCCCGGCCAATGACAGGATCTAGCTTATAGGTCGTTGCTCACCTTCTGACCTCGTCGTCCCGGCCAATGACAGGATCTAGCTTATAGGTCGTTGCTCACCTTCTGACCTTGTCGTCCCGGCCAATGACAGGATCTAGCTTGCCCTCCCTCGCAGCCTGCGTCAAATCTTGAGCGTACTTCTTCAGAGCCTCGTACTTGCTCTCAGGATCTTGGTCTGTCACCGTCTTGTTGCCACGCACCTCCTTGATAGCCTGCATGGGAGGTTAATAAATGTGTGTGTGTGTGTGTGTAACCGCCTCATACTTGCCCTCTGGATCTTGGCCTGTTACAGTCTTGTTGCCACGCACCTCATTGATAGCCTGCTTGGGAGTTCAATAAAGACGTAGGGGAAATAACAATTTGTGTGTGTGTGTGTGTGTATGCACGTTATCCTCGAACTTTCTCACTGGATCTTGGTCTGTCACTGTCTTGTTGCCACGCACCTCCTTGATAGCCTGCATGGGAGGTTAATAAATGTGTGTGTGTGTGTGAGTGTGTGCGCGTTATCCTCATACCGGCTCTCGGGATCTTGGTCTGTCATTGTCTTGTTGCCATGCACCTCCTTGATAGCCTGGGAGTTTAATAAATGCGTTGGGAAAATCAAAACAGTTGTGTGTGTGTGTGTTGTATGTGTTCGATTGAGTATCAGGGGTTTGATCTAAAAAATTTGTTGTATATGAAACAAAGCCCAAAGGCAATATGTGTGTGTTCGTATGGGTTCATAACATAGCGTGGGGGTAGCAAGGTAAGCTACACATGACTTGCGCACCTCGTACGTACACGTGGTGTGGGTGTAGGTGTGAGTGTGGGTGTGGGTGTGGGTGTGTATTTGTTGGATACAATACCAGAGGATTTAACATAAAACAAAGCCCAAAGGCAATATGTGTGTGTTCGTATGGGTTCATAACATAGCGTGGGGGTAGCAAGGTAAGCTACACATGACTTGCGCACCTCGTACGTACACGTGGTGTGGGTGTAGGTGTGAGTGTGGGTGTGGGTGTGGGTGTGTATTTGTTTGATACAATACCAGAGGATTTAACATAAAACAAAGCCCAAAGGCAATATGTGTGTGTTCGTATGGGTTCATAACATAGCGTGGGGGTAGCAAGGTAAGCTACATATGACTTGCGCACCTCGTACGTACACGTGGTGTGGGTGTAGGTGTGAGTGTGGGTGTGGGTGTGTATTTGTTGGATACAATACCAGAGGAATTAACATAAAACAAAGCCCAAAGGCAATATGTGTGTGTTCGTATGGGTTCATAACATAGCGTGGGGGTAGCAAGGTAAGCTACACATGACTTGCGCACCTCGTACGTACACGTGGTGTGGGTGTAGGTGTGAGTGTGGGTGTGGGTGTGGGTGTGTATTTGTTGGATACAATACCAGAGGATTTAACATAAAACAAAGCCCAAAGGCAATATGTGTGTGTTCGTATGGGTTCATAACATAGCGTGGGGGTAGCAAGGTAAGCTACACATGACTTGCGCACCTCGTACGTACACGTGGTGTGGGTGTAGGTGTGAGTGTGGGTGTGGGTGTGGGTGTGTATTTGTTTGATACAATACCAGAGGATTTAACATAAAACAAAGCCCAAAGGCAATATGTGTGTGTTCGTATGGGTTCATAACATAGCGTGGGGGTAGCAAGGTAAGCTACATATGACTTGCGCACCTCGTACGTACACGTGGTGTGGGTGTAGGTGTGAGTGTGGGTGTGGGTGTGTATTTGTTGGATACAATACCAGAGGAATTAACATAAAACAAAGCCCAAAGGCAATATGTGTGTGTTCGTATGGGTTCATAACATAGCGTGGGGGTAGCAAGGTAAGCTACACATGACTTGCGCACCTCGTACGTACACGTGGTGTGGGTGTAGGTGTGAGTGTGGGTGTGGGTGTGGGTGTGGGTGTGGGTGTGTATTTGTTGGATACAATACCTGAGGATTTGACATAAAACAAAGCCCAAAGGCAATATGTATGTGTTCGTATGGGTTCATAACATAGCGTGGGGGTAGCAAGGTATGCTACATATGACTTGCGCACCTCGTACGTACACGTGGTGTGGGTGTAGGTGTGAGTGTAGGTGTGGGTGTGGGTGTGTATGTTTTGTTTGATACAATTCCAGAGGATTTGATATAAAACAAAGCCCAGAGGCAATCTGTGTGTGTTCGTATGGGTTCATAACATAGCCTAGGGGTAGCTAGGTAAGCTACACATGACTTGCGCACCTTGTACGTACACGTGTGTTGGGTTTGTTTGTGGGTGTGGGTGTGTGTTTGTGGCGTATGTGTTAGATCAAATACCAAAGCGAGGGTCATCAGCCAATGCTAGCACCATTTGCTCCACGCTAATGAATTGGTCCCTCTGAATTAAGATGTCTTTGTTTACTGTGCGGCTGGACCGCAATGTATCCAAGTAGGGACTTGCCCAAAACAACCCCCAGCTGCTTGCTGCAGGAGCACCCCATCCACCCACCCCACCCCAGTGTGTGTATACATGTTACAGTCCAGGTGTAGGCCAAATAGGGACTTGCCCAAAACAACCCCCGGCTGCTTGCTGAAGTAGCACCCCATCCACCCACCCCACCCCAGTGTGTGTATACATGTTACAGTCCAGGGGTAGGCCAAATAGGGACTTGCCCAAAACAACCCCCGGCTGCTTGCTGAAGGAGCACCCCATCCACCCACCCCACCCCAGTGTGTGTATACATGTTACAGTCCAGGGGTAGGCCAAATAGGGACTTGCCCAATGTATGGATGTATGTATGTTTGTATGTTACAGTCTAGGGGTAGGCCTGATAGGATAAAGGGACTTGCCCAGCCGTGTAGGAAGGGCTTAAAAAGATAATGCACAATATACGCAATACAATTGTGTAACACAATCTTTACACTTTTTTGATGGGGTTCAATCAACTCACCAATTCTAGCTTATCTTTAGACAACTTCTCCATCTTGAACAGGGATTCCCCAAAGCGAGGGTCAACAGCCAATGCTAGCACCACGTGCTCCACGCTAATAGATTGCAATTAAATTGGGTATCAGCTTTACCAGATAGAGAGAGGGCATTCAACTCACCGCGTCTAGCTTGTTTTTAGATAGCTTTTCATCCTTGAACAAGGATTCCCCAAAGCGAGGGTCATCGGCCAATGCTAGCACCATGTGCTCTACGCTAATGAATTGGTCCCTCCATTTCTTCTTGATCTTTTCAGCCCTGGTCAGCGCAGCATCCAACTGCTGCCCCAGTACCTGCAACGGGGATTATTTGTTTTGTTTACAATTTTTTGATGGGGTTCAGTTCACAAGTGCTTGGCTTGTCGGCAGGTTTCAATATCGGAGTGTTGAGAAGGCAATAGAGTTGCGTGTATTACACGATGATCAAACAGCCTAGGCGCTGATTGATAGAAGGAGATCGACAGTACCTCAGGCGGTACTGCGTGGCACAGCATGAGGCACCTGCTCGATGTCACTCTACAGACGGCAGGAAAGCCGGACAATAACAGTGCAGGAAGGGGGGGGGGGGGGGGGTCTGGGTGGTCACCTGGTCGCACCTATTGGGGGTGGGAGTGGGGGATGATGGTTGTGGGGGTGTAGGTGTGGGTTTGGGTGTATGCGTGGGTGTAGGTGTGGGTGGTGTAGAGACGGCAGGAAAGCCGGACAATAACAGCAGACATTCCCAATACTGAGGTTGGGAAAGTACATTTAGCCTATTTGGCTATGCCTTCACCTGCTAGACTGTGCATAAAAAGCCTCAAAGGGTGGGTCTCCGTGTATGTATGTTTGTTACAGTCCAGGGGTAGACTAAATAGGCTAAAGGGACTTGCCCAACCGTGATAGAAAGGGCTTAAAAATAAAAAGCATTGGTGAACTGAACCCCAAACAATCGTTCTACCCACGGGGGCCCTGAGTTTGTGCTACAGTGATAATTGATCTGTCCGTGCGATAGCCCTAGACTCCAGGATTTTGTCAATGTGATCTCGGGCAGGGGAGTCACTCGTACTTCAGTGAGGGAGTGGGAACCAGGGTACTACAAAGCGCACAGTTTTTTCAACCCCCTGTGGGCGCAGCGCGCAGTTTGTGTGCTTTTTGCACAACAAAGCGCTGACCAATTTGACGTTTGTGCGCTTGAAGCGCTGACCAATTTGACAAAATGTAGTACCCTGGTGGGAACAAAAGAATGAGAATTGAAAATTGCTACGCCGTTCCATGGGTCGTGAGATTTAAGGAACCTTCCTGTTCGCTAGCACTGGGAAATGGTTGCTGTGGGTTTCGCTTTCACAGACCGGTAATTCGCCTGAGCTTGGACTACCGCCCGAAAGTACGGACATTCATTTTCATTTTTTTTATAGTCCGCAAGTAGACTACTTCGGCATAGTTTTTATTTGCAGCAACAAGCAGCAGCTCCCTGGGCTCTCCCTGCATCCAAACCTGGAGCAACCAAGGCGCCTGGAAGCTGATATCGTGAGCTTTCCAGTGCTCCTGGCATCTTTGGGGTCGTACCAGCGGCAGTCTCAGGGAGCAGCCTAGAAGCTGGTGCTGGTAGCCGAAACGAAAAACAGGGTACTTAGCAGGGTACTTCAAATGGCCAAATTGGCCAGCGCTTTAGCGCACTTGAAAACAAAAATACTGCACTTTGTAGTGCAAAAAGCGCAAAAATTGCTTGCAGCGTCCACAGGGGGTTGCAAAAAACTGCGCTTAAAGCGCAGAGGGGGTCAAAAAGACAGCGCTCAAAAGCGCAAAAGCGCGCGCTTTGAATTACCCTGGTACTTAGGCAAGGTCATAGCAACAAGAGCACCACAGGCATCTCTCATCTCTGTTAGTCCAGGGATTTTTATTTCCGCTATTTATAGCGATCGCTAGTTTGACCCTGTTTTAGCGAAATTATCGCTATAAAAAAAGTAAACAAAAAGTTTTTTTGTGTGCCCTAAATGGCCCCAAAAAGCTATAAAAGGGTAAAAATAAATCACTAAAACGCTGTCCCTGGAGGAGCCCTGAAACCATTAAGCTAAAAGAAACCCACTTTCAGATTTGAAAAAACAATCACTGTGTTAGTCTCACTTGCACTGCTCACCGTGTTTTGTCCTGCCTAATCAATAAGGCGTTAAGTCCAGGGGCTAGCAAACCGTGTTTTGTCCTGCCTAATTGCTCACCGTGTTTTGTCCATTGCTCACCGTGTTTTGTCCATTGCTCACCGTGTTTTGTCCATTGCTCACAGTGTTTTGTTCATTGCTCACCGTGTTTTGTCCATTGCTCACCGTGTTTTGTCCATTGCTCACCGTGTTTTGTCCTGCCTAATCAATAAGGCGTTAAGTCCAGGGGCTGGCAAACTAAGCTAAAAGGACTTGCCCAACCTCCAACAATCAAGATCAATCCCAGATGCCCCTGCTAGAATGCAGGATAGTTTAGGGAATAGTGACATAGACTGTGAGAAATCGTCCACTTCAAAACATAGAGGAGAGGTTGAAGATAGTTCAAAAATAATACAGAGCTTAAAATGTAAATGATATTAGATCATATTTAATATTCAATACTAAACTAGTTGAGAGTTTAAAGATAGTTTTAAGATAATACAGAGCTTAAAATGTAAATGGTATTTGATAATATTTCATAGTAAACACTCAACTACTAGAGAGGTTAAAGATTGTTTAAAGAGAATACAGAGGCCGTATTTCCCACACAGTAGTGGGAGAAATGGAGTATTCAGACGCGCGTCGCAGGATTCCGCAGGATGACTTCAAATTTTAAATACCCGTAAACCCCGGGCAAAACCAGGAGTAACCACCGCCAGTGATTTCAACTAGTACCCTGTCCTGCCCGGTACAAAAGCGAAAGCACAGCAACCGAGGCCACTAAATTTTTAGTGCTCCAAGCTGCCAAAGCCTTCTATCTTTACAAGCTTTTCTAGTTCCCACCACCATCCCTCCGTCCCACAGGAGTTATATCTTCCAGAAGCTACCAGAGCCTCCCAGGGGAAGTGACTCTGTTATTATTTGACAGTAGCGACTCTTTTGGTAGTAGCACAAAGACAGACCTGAACAGTCTGGACTTACAAGCTAGATAGTGCAGTTGAATTTATTTTAATGGTAACAGCTGATAAGACCAGTAAGGCCAGCCAGTGGTGTGATATGCCCCCTAATTAAGGGAAATATCGCACACAGAGCTAAAACCTTCCAAGGCCCAGCATACAACTTAAATATGTATACTAGCACTTGTACCAATGGGGGCCCCATCTGAAAGATCGCTGGACCTCTCGTGCAGTGACTCAATGTCCAGCAAGCAGGCCCCCAACTTTTGCAAATATAAGTACTGACAATGATGAAGCCTGCATGTGCTTATTTCCTAAACCCTCAAGGGTAAATTATGTACTTGGAAATATGAAAAGCAACTGCAAAGGAATCTAAGTCAACCGTCTGAATCTTAAAATTTAAATGATATTAGATAATATTTCATATTCGATACTAAACTAGTAGAGAGGTTAAAGATAGTTTAAAAATAATACAGAGCTTAAAATTTAAATGATATTAGATAATATTTCATAGTAAACACTCAACTAGTAGAGAGGTTAAAGATAGTTAAAAAATAATACAGAGCTTGAAATTTAAATGATATTAGATAATATTTTGTAGTCAGCACCAACCGAGTTAAAAGCAACTCCGTAACAGTTTTCTAGCCTATTTGGCTACTCCTGGACTGTTACATACAAATATACAATGCGTTTGTATGTACCGGGGACCTGGTCATGGAGTGCTTGTTAGTATAGCCCCTCCTATTGTATGGTGGTCGAGAGGTATCTTGATTATTCAAAATAGAGGTCAAAGATAGTAGAAAATAGTACAGAGCTTAAACTCTAAATGGGGGACCAGGTCATGAAGTACTTGTTATTATAGCCCCTCTTAGTAGTCGAGCGGTATCTTGATTATTCAAGGTTGGGTAAGTCCCTTAAGCCTTATTGGCTACCCCCTGGACTGTCACATACATACACATGTACATCAGTATGAGCGGCGGTCAGCCAAACCTCTTATGTACGACCCACCCACCCACCCCACTGACTTGCGGCTGCTTCATGACGAACCAGTTTCTTGGATTCATATTAAGGCAGAAAAGAAAGAGTAGAGAATGCACATTCGTTTACGTACTCGCAAACATCAGACTCAGGGCTAGCCAACCCACTTATCTGCGAGCCGTCACCCCCAGTGAGATCAGTGTTTCTTTTTTCGACGACGCGTTGCCATTCCGTCGCCATTCCGTCGAATGCTACATCCCCCGGACCCCCCGATATCAGGACACGCTGCCTCCCAAGCCCCCCAGGCTCCGCGTTTTTCGCTCCGCCATGCAATGGCTACGCAAATATCCTGAAATCAGGGTTGAGTAGTCCAAGTAGCTACTCAACCTGGACCACAGAAATCTGAAATAAATAACACTGAGTGAGATTCGGATGCTTTTTGATGACCTGGTCCGCTTTCTCCAGAAGCTTGCTTGCACTGTGACCTACTTTAGAAATGACTTGACAGTCATACGCACACATACATACATAAGTGTCTGAATCGGGGCTAGCCAACCCACTAACCTGCGAGCCATCACCCCCAGTCACTTTCAGCTGCTTCTTGATGACCTGGTCCGCAAACTCCAGAGGCTTGCTTGCACTATGGCCTGCTTTAGACAGGACCTGACAGTCATACACATACATAAAGACATAAATACATAAGTACATGAATCAGGGCTAGCCAACCCACTGGGGCCTGCTTTAGACAGGACCTGACAGTCATGCACATACATAAAGACATTAGTCAGGGCTAGCCCAACCTCTTACCTGCGACCCATCTCCTCCTCTGTCACTTTCGGCTGCTTCTTGATGAACTGCTCTGTTTTCTACAGAAGCTTGCTTGCGCTGGAGCCTACTTTAGACAGGACCTGACAGTCACACATACATACATACATAAGTATATGGATCAGGGCTAGCCCAACCTCTTACCTGCGACCCATCTCCTCCTGTCACTTTCGGCTGCTTCTTGATGAACTGCTCTGTTTTCTCAAGAAGCTTGCTTGCATTGGATCCTACTTTTGAGAAGATCTGACGGGCCAAACCGTTGGGCTGCTCCAACAGAGCCTTCAGCAGATGCTCTGTCTCAACCAACTGGTGGCTGTAGTCCTTTGCAACTTCGGGGGCAGCGACCAGAGCCTGGCGTGTGTGTATGGGTGTGTGAGTATGGGTGCGTTTGTGTATGTGTGTGTGTATGAGCCTACTTTGGATATGAGCTGCCAGGCGAAACCATTTGACTGATCGAACCATCTGATGGCTGTAGTCCTTTGCAACTTCAGGGGCAGCTACCAGAGCCTGGCGTGTGTGCACGACTGAACAGATAGTACATGGTCAAGAATGAGTCAAGCGGTAAATCTTATAAGTGACTCGTGTAAGGAGAAATCAGCGTCTAACTTAAAACAAACCGCATACCTGCCATGCCTTCTCAGTGAAATTTTCGGGAGAAAACTGTCGACCACCTGGGGGTGTGACTGCCGTGGTGATGCTCCTAGTAGATGGCCTGGCAGCAGGATGGGGATGAGGATGAGGATGGGGGTGAGGATGGGGATGAGGATGATGAGGATGGGGATGAGGATGAGCAACACCACCTGATGGAGTGACTGCTGTGATGAAACTCCTAGTAGATGGCCCGACAGCAGAAGAAGGGACAAGGATATTAGAGAGGGAGTTGTACATTATGAGGAACCAGGGGTGGGGGGGGGGGGGCAAGGGTGTGTGTGTGGGTGTGCGGGTGTGTGGGGAGGGGGGGGGGGGGGGGAGTTGTTGTTCTGTAGGGGTGCAACTTTGGTCAAAGAGTGGCCACAGGGTTGGGGGTGTGACTGCTGCGGCGGCACTCCTTGTAGATGGCCTGGCAGCAGGATGAAGGGCGGGGATATTAGTAAGCGAGTTGTATATTATGAGGGACCAGGGGTGGTGGTGGTGGGCGGGGATGGTGTGGGGTGGTGTGGGGTGGGGCTGGTGGGGCAGGGGGTATCAGGGATATTAGAAAGGAGGGTGCATATTGGAAGGGACCAGGTATGTGTGGGTGGGGCAGGGGGTATCAGAGGCAGGGTTGCAGTTCGAGAGGGGTACACGTTTGGTCAAAGAATGGCCATAGCGTTGAATAAGGAGGCTGCACGCGGAGTTATGTCAGTTATGAACCTCATTTGCAGAGAGGACTTGAAGGGATGGCTAAGTTGGGTTGGAAAGGAGGAGGGAATAGATGCAGGAGCTGTTGGCCTGCCTGGAATCTTTTTTTTTCTGCTACCGGCAGCTAGCCTGATTGCTAATTCAGACCCTGTTTTGGCCGAATTATTTTGCTCCTTGAGACTCGAATCGTGATCCCAGCACTCAGACCCAAATCGCCACCCAGTACCCCAAAGGACACAATTAGCTACTAAAGCTACCAGGACGCTGTCCCTGGAGGATGCGTATACGCAAGAAGCTACCAGGTCAACCACTTTCTGAACTGAAAATAAATGTGGAATACCATGACTTTGCTTACTCCTGCTGGTGTTACAGGTTTGAAACATTCTTTTGAGAATATCAGGAACGGAAGAACAGAAGTACACAGAGGAGAGGAGAGGGGAAGAGATCGTAGCTACAGATGGTGGTTGCCCCCAGTGCAAGCAGACGGGCTGGCCACCTCGACCTCACACCTTGTAATCAGGCGTACTATTTATTTATTAGGAGGGGTAAAGAGATTGTAGCTACAGATGGTGGATGCCCCCAGTGCAAGCAGACGGGCTGGCCACCTCGACCTCACACCTTGTAATCAGGCGTACTATTTATTTATTAGGAGGGGTAAAGAGATTGTAGCTACAGATGGTGGTTGCCCCCAGTGCAAGCAGACGGGCTGGCCACCTCGACCTCACACCTTGTAATCAGGCGTACTATTTATTTATTAGGAGGGGTAAAGAGATTGTAGCTACAGATGGTGGTTGCCCCCAGTGCAAGCAGACGGGCTGGCCACCTCGACCTCACACCTTGTAATCAGGCGTACTATTTATTTATTAGGAGGGGTAAAGAGATTGTAGCTACAGATGGTGGTTGCCCCCAGTGCAAGCAGACGGGCTGGCCACCTCGACCTCACACCTTGTAATCAGGCGTACTATTTATTTATTAGGAGGGGTAAGAGATTGTAGCTACAGATGGTGGATGCCCCCAGTGCAAGCAGACGGGCTGGCCACCTCGACCTCACACCTTGTAATCAGGCGTACTATTTATTTATTAGGAGGGGTAAAGAGATTGTAGCTACAGATGGTGGATGCCCCCAGTGCAAGCAGACGGGCTGGCCACCTCGACCTCACACCTTGTAATCAGGCGTACTATTTATTTATTAGGAGGGGTAAAGAGATTGTAGCTACAGATGGTGGTGCCCCCAGTGCAAGCAGACGGGCTGGCCACCTCGACCTCACACCTTGTAATCAGGCGTACTATTTATTTATTAGGAGGGGTAAAGAGATTGTAGCTACAGATGGTGGATGCCCCCAGTGCAAGCAGACGGGCTGGCCACCTCGACCTCACACCTTGTAATCAGGCGTACTATTTATTTATTAGGAGGGGTAAAGAGATTGTAGCTACAGATGGTGGATGCCCCCAGTGCAAGCAGACGGGCTGGCCACCTCGACCTCACACCTTGTAATCAGGCGTACTATTTATTTATTAGGAGGGGTAAAGAGATTGTAGCTACAGATGGTGGATGCCCCCAGTGCAAGCAGACGGGCTGGCCACCTCGACCTCACACCTTGTAATCAGGCGTACTATTTATTTATTAGGAGGGGTAAAGAGATTGTAGCTACAGATGGTGATTCCCCCAGTGCAAGCAGACGGGCTGGCCACCTCGACCTCACACCTGTAATCAGGCGTACTATTTATTTTAGAGGGGTAAAGATTGTAGCTACAGATGGTGGAAGTGCCCCCAGTGCAATCAGACGGGGCTGCCACCACTCGACTCACAACCTTGGAGCAGGCGTACTATTTATTTTATTAGGAGGGGTAAAGAGGGGTAGCTACATGATGGTGGTGGCCCCCAGCGCAGCAGCGGGCTTGGCCACCTCGACCTCACAACCTTTGTTAATCAGGCGTACTATATTTATTAATTATTAGGTGTAATAAAGCATACTATTTATTTATTGAATGGCTGATTTGTTTATGTATGTATCCATTTATTTGTTTGCGTATTTTTATTTATTTTATTTATGTATTCATTTATTTGTTTGTGTATTTCTTTCTTTCTTTCTTTATTTAGTTAGTTATTTAGTTATTAATGTATTTATGTATGTTTGTCTTTCTTTCTTTCTTTCTTTCTTTCTTTCTTTCTTTCTTTCTTTCTTTCTTCCTTTCTTTCTTTCTTTCTTTCTTTCTTTATTTCTTTCTTTCTTTCTTTCTTTTTCTTTCTTTCTTTCTTAGGAGGGGGGAAGAGATTGCAGCTACAGATGACATTTCTAGAGTGCCATGATTGGTCTAATGGCTCATTCAGTTGTGCAAATGACGTATCTGGAGTACCATATGTCCCCCTTGACTCCAACAGTGCCTGTGCTGCCCCATCTAACACTGCAACACAACTAAACAACAGTTAAGGAGAGTCTACCCTGTACATGTTGAAGTGCGGTGAGCCACTAAAGGGCGCAGACCCTACTGCGTCCTTTAGGACCAAGACCTGGGCCAGACCCCCCTGTGCTGCCTCGCACAACACTACAACACAACAAAACAACAGTCGAGGAGATTCTACCCTGTACCTGTTGAAATGCAGTGACGCACTAAAGGGCACCGGCACTGTTGCATGCCAGGACATGGGCAAGACCCTCCTGTGATGAATCAGAGAGGGGCCAGGCATAGCCGAGTGTGCAGATTGGGAGGCATGGGCCCAATGGTGCACTTGGGGCACTTGGGGCCAGGCAAGGCCGGGAGGCATGGGCCCAATGGTGCACTTGGGGCCAAGCAAGGCCGAGTGTGTAGATTGGGAGGCATGGGCCCAATGGTGCACTTGGCGCTCTTGGGGTGGGGCTGCGGTGCCCGTTAACTTCAGACCTGTAAGGATGTAGTGGCGAGGGTTTTATTTGTACATTACACTAAATTGTCATAGGCAGGCCAGTGTTGACCCAACACCCAAGCCCAAACACAACTTCCGAGGTGGTCTTCCAGCTATTCTCTCATAATCAACAGAATGCAGGTGTTACATGCAGTACAAATGCCAGATTCCGTACCTCAGTGTTTTGGGGGTGCTACGATAGTGTTGACCCAAGACCCAAGCCCACACTACAACCACCGGGGTGGTCTTCCCGCTATCCTTGCGTAATCAACAGAATGCAGGTGCAACATTCAGTACAAGTGCTTAGGGAATGGCAGTATGATATCATGTCATCATATCATATCATATGATGCCAGCAGTCTACCTAGGCTAAAGGTACCATTTATAGACAATATCATATGATGCATTTTTTATGATATCATCTGATATCATACTCGCTTTAGGTAAATATCATATGATTCACCGGTCCCTACAAGTGCTAGATTCCGTACCTCAGTGTTTTGAGGGTGCTACGTTACAGTTTTTGGCGGAGCCCCCTCTTCAAGGGGGTGTGAGCCCCCATGTTTACCCATTTGTCCGTCCGTGCGACCGACCGACCGGCAACCACCTGACTGCGCTGAAGCCTGACACATCAGCCAACGGTCTCGTAACTTACTCGCTTCCGTTGCCACCTGTCGCTCCCTCGTGATAACTCTCCGCCAATCTTTAGCGTCGCAGGCGACGCTGCATAGAACTTGTTTTAGGATGGATTATGGGGCAAAAAAGGAATATTACACCCAAAGTTGCTACATAAAGACACTGGTTCCATTCCCTCAAAACAAACCCAAAGGCCACTATGAGCGCCATGGTGCTATATAAAGAGACTGGTTCCTTTTCTTGAAAACAGCCCTGGTTTATGAGTCCAGGTTTGGACTTTCAGTTCTGACAAAATCCAAGCAAACTCTGTGCCTTATAAATTCCAACACACTTAGTGCTGATAAGTTCAAGCACCACTGATTCTGAAAGATTCGAACTTAGTGCTGGCAAAGCCTGCCCTGCCCATTCCCAAATGCCCAGCTGCCCTCTAGGCTTTGTGTTCCAATTCCTTGGTATAGGGAAAGATACGGGCAGCTAGAGAAGGGATAGAATGTCATTTTAGATGACGCAATTTTTGAGAATATCATTTAGAGAAAGCTATTTTCTAGCCTTGGGACAGGCATGGGCCAGGATGGATATCACACGCACACAAACACACACACAAAATATAATAATACCATGCATACCCACACACACACAAGCACACACACACACACACACACAAACACACATGCAAACACACACACACACATGCAAACACACACACACACGCACACACAGCACCCCTATGCATGCAACCTCCTGACCAACCCTCTGCCCCCATGCACTGAACCCTAGTTTGGGTATGATGATAAAGTCTATCAGCCTCAGGCTTCTCAACATCTGTGGCAGAGCTGTTTAGTCTTGTACAATTATTAGTAGCACCTGACATCAGCACCCCTATGCATGCAACCTCCAGACCAACCCTCTGCCCCCATGCACTGAATCCCAGTTTGGGTATGATCACATAGTTTATCAGCTTTCAGGCTGCTCAACATCTGGTGGCGGAACTGTTTAGCCGTGCACAATTATGTGTAGCACCTGACATCAGCACCTTCTCGGCATGCAACCTCCTCACCAACCCAACACCCCCTATGCATGCAACCTCCTCACCAACCCAACACCCCCTATGCATGCAACCTCCTCACTAACCCAACACCCACATGCACTGAACCCAAGTGAGGGTATAATGAGATGGTCTATCAGGCTTCAGGTTGCTCAACATCTGTGAGCGGATCTGCTTTGTCACTTACAATTCATTGTAGCACATGTGCATCCCACTTCATGAAAGTCTAGATCGAACATAGGCATTATCACGTTTCACAGTTATGATGACAACTAGAAGAAAAAAAGAAAAGCGAAACCAGGGTCTGCTGAAACCTCTTCAACCCTCTTCGACCCTCTTCAACTCTCTTTGTGCGCCATGAAGAGGGTCGAAGAGGTTTACGCAGACACAGGTTTCGCTTTTCCTTTTTCTTCAAGTTGTCATCATAATGGTGAAAACACAACTACACCACACGCATTGAGGTTGGGCAAGTCCTTTTAGCCTATTTGGCCACCACTGGACTGTAACATATATACTATGCCTACAGAATGCAACCACATGGGTCAATATAGCTGCTAGAGACACACCCATGCCCATGCATAGATTGCAAGCCCCTCTACTTGCTTTAGCTGGCCAGCGAGACACACACTCATGCGTACAGAATTTGACTGCATGGGTGAAAAAGTGAAATCTATGTCCTAGTTCATGCATGGAGTGCCAGACCCCCTACCTGCCTGAGCTGTTCATCCCAGCAAGCCACACTCATGCATATAGAATGCTAATACATGGTTAAAGACAGTGAAAATATATGGCCAGGTCCATGCATGGAGTGTCAGACCCCCTATTTACCTGAGCTGGCCAGAGAGCTACCAAGCAGCTGGGGCAAGCACCGAACAGTTTGCTCTACTATTAGCTGAGCACCCCCGGGCGGCACGAAATGCGCAAGCATCGTTCGCAGGCTGTGGCACCCCCGATGCTCGACTTGTCCAGAACCAAGGTTCGGTTGCAAAAGCGGTTGGTGCCAACGATTCGACGGGGCCTAGGCCTACGTTATACTTTATGACAAGGTTCGGAAAAAGCAGAGAGGGGCTGCAAGCCGTACTGGGATGTAAACAACGTTGGACGAGGTGGAGAGAGGGGAAGACAACGGGGGGGAGTCGTGGCTTCGGATCAGGGTACGTCGGGGTACGTGAGTGTGTGGATGATCTACACGTTGGTCCGCGTTGGTCCGAAGAGCTGTGTCTTTTCAATGGGAAGGGGTGTATTTGAACGGGATTCGACGTAGTTCAGTGTGCAGAAGCAGTATAAGTGGATGCGAAAGCGCGGTGGTCGGTTGTGCGGGGACTTGCGTGGGGCGGGAAGAAAAACGATGTGGAAGAGAGGGTGGGCTGAAATGCGGAAGACTGGGAAGACTCCAGATCGGCGCATGATCTGGAACTCGCCAGACGGGCCATCTGGAACTCGCCAGAAGGGCCGTCCCAGAAGCTGGCAGAAGGTGCATCGGGAACCGAATTTCCGGAACTTCTTCCACAGTCCACACCGTGACAGGTCTGAACGTCAACCTAAGATACATGGCATGTACGTAAAACTACGGGTCGCGACATCGACGGTTGCACCCGTTGGTACGTTAAGTTGGCGTTGAGGAGTGAGCTGGACGGGACGTACCGTTCACGTCTGGGCTGGGCCCAAAAATGCAATACCTTGTCTCATTTTTCTTGCATCAAATTCTTAAAAATAAAGCCAATCTACATGCATGATTTGCATAACATTACAGGAAAGTTCAATACTGCTTAAAATCAACAACCCTTCAAAAACTCCCTCGTTCATCACTTTAAAGTCAACAATGCTACAACCTCCATCGAATCAATGAAATTCAATTACACCAAATTAAATTAAATTAAATCCGATTCGAATTGATTAAATCCAAAGCAATTAAATGCATTCAAATCACGTTGATCAAATTTATATGAATGGAATAAAACCGAATTAAAATAACACAACATTAAATAAACTAAAATCAAAACCAATTAAAATCAATTGAATTTATAATTCTGATAATTACATTCGGGACGCGCCTCCATGCGCCCTTGATGAATACTTCCGGGGGAAAAGCCCATACAATGTTCGACCCCAACAAACGTCAACAAGGGCGTGACCGCCCTTGTATTGGATTGGACCAATTGGACCAAGGGATCCGCTGGTGGCTAGGGATGGTAATGGGTAGCCCCGCTGTAACCATGAAGGGGCGCTAACTAGGGTTGTTTTGTGTGCGGTGTGCGGTGCGTGCAACCTTGTTCTGCCCTCGTGTTAGGTATGAGGATCCGCTGGGGATGGGGAGCTAGGGTTGTTTGGTGTGCGATATGCGTAACCTTGTTGCTGCCCTCGTGGCTATTCTTGCGGAACGCATGTCTCGTTTAACTCGCTTTGGTATACAGTTGCGCGTTACGTCATAAACTAAGGCTGTGCACCCTCCGGCTGTGCTAGGCAGTCTCCTTCGAGGTGACTTGACTGCCGAATTTTAACGTCTAGTGGTTTGGGGCGCAGTTTAACTTAAATGTACCTGGAAGATGAGGTGACGTGACTGCAAATACAACTTGTCTGAAATTTGCTTCGAGTCAGAGTGGAGGTGGCTGTATTTGCGAGTTTCTCGAGCTGCCTGCCGTTTGCAAACGTCAGTTGGTGCGGTCCAAATGCACTTTGTAGGGCGAACCCTTAGGTTCCCTAGCGCACCCGTTTGGTGCATCCGTTTGGCGCCTCCGTTTTGCTCATCCGTTTTGCTCGTCCGGCAGTACACCTGATGTACCGAAGTCGCTACCCATGGAGGGGCGGTAAACAGATAATATCATTATTTTTGATGATGACTTTGAACGTATTGTCGTGTACTCCAGCATGTGCATTACTGCTGATGTTTAAAGTTAGTAGCTTAAGCAACTCCCTACTTGTTTCCTATTCCTGGTGTCTTAGTGGGAAGAAATAAGTAAATAACTCTTTCTTCTCGACAAACATACGATCCCTGATGAACCACACTCGTTGAGTGCGAGACCCAAGGATGGCAAGAAATGCGGAATCTAGACATGTCAGCTTACGTGCTCCGTGCACTTGGGTGAATAAAAAAGGGCCTGAAATGTTAAATCAGACTTTTCAAGCTCTGCACTCCTCCATTACAACAAGAACTAATTGATGTTGACGGGTGAAACGACGACCGTTCACATTTCACAATTCTGTCATGTCGGATGCTACGCGATGTCTTCTTCTTCAGAGAACCCGTGTAACACCCTGGCTCCTCATACCGATACTCGTATGATAAAGCCTGACTTCCTGGATAACGATTTCGCATAAGCCGAGGCAAAAATCATTTGTACCATATACACTAACTAGAGGCAATCATGGCGTTGTATGAATGTGATTGCGGTTTTGGCTCAAGAAAAGGAGCCACTGAACAGAGCATCCTCGAGCACGTCCGTGGAAAACACGATTTGGATGTGAGACTTGGAAATTGCCATTTTGCTCATTGCAATGAGGTGACATGCACCCGGTCAAATGGTCACGGCAGGAGACTGGGTAGCTGGTATGCTCTCTTCCAGCACTTGGAAAACCGCCACTACGTCTGCATTACCGAGTTCCCCGTCGAACCCGAGTCCCCCGTGCCGTTTCATGAATGTCATTGCGGTTTTGGCTCAAGAAACGGAGCCACTGAACAGAGCATCGTCGACCACGTCCGTGGAAACCATGTGGAGGTGAGACTTGGAAATTTCCATTTTGCTCATTGCAATGAGGACCAATGCACCCGCTCAAATGGTCTCGGCAGGAAATTTGGTAGCTGGCATGCTCTCGTCCAGCACTTGGAAGACCGCCACTGCGTCTGTATTACCGAGTTTTAATCGTGAAAAGCGAAACCTCGATGAGGCATCCGTCCTACATTTACCTGCAGTCGATTCAAAAGCTCAGCAAAGCCCCCAGAGTCTTTCGATTTTGTCCAGTGCTTCAGGAAGCACTGGATTATTCCGTCCTCACGATTGATGATGATAATTCCTCCTGGCGGATTCAGCCAGGCGATATCAGTGTGCTAGAAGCAACTGGTATATCTATACGAGTTCGACAGATGATCGAACAAACTTCCAAAGGCACCAGTGGTGCCTGTAGTATGTAAGTATGTTACTACTTGAGCTCTCTGTGGGCTTCAGATATGTCCCAGATTCTGGAACACAGGAAATTGTGGCGAGGGAGTTATTTGTCTTCTCCTCGTAGTTCAGCGAATCGTTTTAGCACGAGTAATAAGTAGGTCACGCACGGCCTCCAGCTCTATTACATCGAGCAAGTAGCATGAGCGCTATCTGAAAGCCGCTGTCGCCTCTAATAGTGCCACGACTGAAGGGAGCCTGTCTTCCAGTATTTGCAGCAAGGCAGCCTAGCTAGGAGAGTCCATCTTGAATCATTAGCACTCGATGCAAATCATTGTCTTCGAGGACGGGAATAATATACGGTACTCGGCTAGCTCGTCTCTCGATCTCTTTCCGATGGAAACTGGTCACAATCACGTTTCTTGATTCGATGGAAGCGGCCTGATTGGTTGAAAAAAACGAAAAACAAATAGTGCACCTTCCGCTTCCTCGACAATATGTGTTGACGATTGGTGTGCCTCAAGCCACATGTTGGCGTCAGCTACGTCGAGGCGCAAAAAGGCCAGAGCTGGCGTCAGGCCAGCAGGTCTGAGCTGGTTTGATCTGTGAAGTGTGAAACGAAGCTGTTTGTCAATTGTTGCCAGAGATTCCTAGAAGTTGCCTTGTTACTCTGTTACAGTTGCGTAGCCTGTTAGCACCTGTTACCATAGCAAGCTTTGAGTTATAAGTTTTCTGAGTTTATTTCTCTTGTAACCAACATCACCTAGCGATCCGTTCTGGTATGCTCTGCTACCTTCTCCATCCTACTTCTCCATCAACAGCATTCGGGATGCCAAATTACCAAGCATTCAAATCCCAGGACACATACGATTGCATCTCGTCTTGGGCTACCAATGTATGGGCCCATGCCAGGACTTGTGCCGCACAGGCTGTTATGCACAACCCTCACACCTGTGTGGCAAAGGCCGCGACAGCGTAGGCACACACATCAAGGAGGTTGATTCCTTCACAACAGGTAATCCGATATTTACCAAGGACTTTTTGAGTGTTGAAGACAACCGCCTTGGTTTTAGTTTCTGGCCATTGCCGTAGGCACCAGGGTCAGGTAGGGCATGTGTGTGTGTGTAGGGGGCGGGGGGGAGTGTGTGTGTGTGTGTGGTGGTGGGGGTGGTGTGGTGGGGTCAGGTAGGGTATGTTTGTGTGTGTGGAGGGGGCAGGAGGGGGGGGTGGGGGGGCAGGCCTCCCTTGTGGCATACGTCATTTCGTCCAAAGTGGGAGTGCACATGACTCCCACAACTAATTCAGGATCCCCATTATCATGAAATTCCATCACTCCACTACATCAGCAAAAGGTATGTCGACCGGCTTGCAAGTTGATGGTTCTATCAATCGGATCCACAATCCACAGTAGCTGTATGGCATGGTGCGTGTGGCATGGTGCAGTATGGGCTCGAAGAGCTGTGTTGTTTGTTTGTGCTGGTTGTTGCAAACCTTGGCTTGATTTGTGTTTCTATCCTTGGACTGCCATATAGACTGTCATCTACATCAGTAGCATGAGAGTTCGCAGAGTTGTGTTGTTTGTGGACAGCTCTCGGCCTGGTTGCTGCAAACCTTGGCTTGATTTGTTTGTTTATCCGAGTTTGAGGCAGAGTTATTGCCTTTGCGTGTGTAAAATGTCAGAGGGCTTTGAACAAGCTTGGACAGCCCTGGTTGTTGCAAACCTTGGCTTGATTTGATTGTTTATCCTAGTATTAGGCAGAGTTATCGCCTTTGCGTGTGTAAACTGTCAGCGGGCTTTGAACAAGCTTGGACAGAACTACACCAAATTCTTGAATGCAGATCCAGGTACTGGCAACTTTGTGGGGCACTTAGCCTTTAGATGTTGTATCCCCTTTCTAGTCCATTAATTGCATTCAATTGGTACATGGGTTTCTAGTCATACCTACATCAGTAGCTGAAGCAGATGAATCATCACCACCACCACCATCATTATCATCATCACCACGACGATTATCATCGTCAGTTTCATTCTTGTCTTGTTCA
This sequence comes from Chlamydomonas sp. ICE-L, assembly GCA_013435795.1. Classification (NCBI taxonomy): domain Eukaryota; kingdom Viridiplantae; phylum Chlorophyta; class Chlorophyceae; order Chlamydomonadales; family Chlamydomonadaceae; genus Chlamydomonas; species Chlamydomonas sp. ICE-L. Next base: position 13,091,408 of record JACBWV010000730.1, read on the forward strand.
GCGTCATCAACGTCAAAACCTGCATCAAATCCATCGCCACCATCACCCTGCCATAACTCCAAACCTCACCATGTCTCATGCATATGGGATACTGAGCACCACTATCACCACCACCAACAACAACAGCAAACCACTTCTCCATGTTTCGTGCACAGGGGATACATACCGCTGCTCAGGGCTGCCCTTTGATTGTGCCGCCATCTGCAAAGGCTGTTCTCGGCCACCTCACCATGCCCCATGCACAGGGGATACTGAGCACCACTGTCACCACCACCACCACCACCAAAACACTTCTCCATGTCCCATGCACTGGAGATTCTGAGCACCACTATCACCACGACCACCCACTAATAAAACACTTCTCCATGTCCCATGCACATGGGATACATCATACATACCCCTGCACACGTCATCCTTCTGATTTTGCTGATTTCTCATGCACATACAGGGGATACATACCGCTGCTCAGGGCTGCCTTTTGATTTGGCCGCCATCTGCAAATGCTGTTCTCAGCCACCTCACCATGTCCCATGCACAGAGGATACTGAGCACCACCAACCACCTCCTCCACCACCACCACCACCGAACCACTTCTCCATGTCTCATGCACAGGGGATACCGAACCCTGCTTAGGGCAGCCCTTTGATTTGGCCGACATCTACAAATGTGCCTGTTCTCGGCCACCGACAGATGTGGTAGAAGCTCTAAAGCAACGGCAGCAACTCTCAAGCAACAGCGCAAGCACCTGGGTCTGAGAACTGGGTTCAGAAACGCTCTGTCCAAGGTAAGTCCGTAGTTTTTGGCGGAGCTCCCCCTTCTGGGGGGCGGGAGCCCCCAGTGTTCCCCATTTGTCCGGTCGACCGACCGACCGTCTGACCATGATGAAGCCAGACACGTCAGCCAACGGTCTCATTACCAACTCGCTTCCCTTGCCACCTGTTGCTCCGTCGCGATCACTCTCCGCCATTGTTTAGCGTCGCAGGCGACGCTGCATCGAACTTGTTTCCTAAAGATGCTATATATAGCACACGTGCGTCATCATGAACCTTGGTGTGTTGGGGATGCGACATTTGAGTCGTTTGGGGTTGACTTCGGAGCCCCAAAGCTGCAAGTAGCACCCCAAAAGCTACTAGGAGCACAGTGATGCTACGTTACATTACATTACATGTAAAAGTCTACTTGACACCGCGAGGGTGTATGAGACTCTGTGCTTTAATCAAAAAGAAAAAGCACCCACACAGCAAAAAACCCCATTACATCAGGGGTGTGTCGAGGACAAACAAAACTCCCAACCACCGTTTTGGTGGCGTAGGTATTAAACCCCCTAGAGCAGGACCCAGATCTCAACCACTAACAGTAGCAGAGGTAAGAAGCTAATAAATTAGAAGTCACAAGAAAAAAAGGAGAAAAAATTACAGTGCCACTAAGCAGTCCAAGGCTTCCTGTCTTGCTCTTCTACAAGTAGAAAGATAGTCGGCTAGGTTGCTCCAAAAAGTCTTAGTGCCATTTCCATTCAAAAAGGTTCTGAAGGTGGAATCGCAGAATTATACATTCCATACGGTCAAGTCGGTATCCTCATGGACATGCCTAAAAATATCTGTAAACAGCTTCTGGTAGCAGAGGGGAATATCATTATAAAAGGGCACTCAAACATATGCATTGCATCCTCAGGTTTTTGGAACCCACACAGTTGACAGTGTCTCATTGAACGGGGGATGTGTGCTCGATCCACCACCCTCATTCTTTCTGTGTTCAGCCAATGGGAGCCCATTCTAAACTGTGCTATAGAACGAATCAGATCCCGCTTATGTAAGGGGGATGTAAAGGGAATCAAGCCATTCTCATCATTGCTGTTGGCTGCTAACCATTTCTGGTATCGGAGGCGTTTAAAGCCAGCCCTTCTCTCATTAGGGATGTCTCTGACTGCATTGGTGTCACTTGGGTACTTAAACCTACATGACTAAAAAACTTCAGACATAATACCTTCGACATCGACAGCCTCCAAAATGTTGAGGTTTTTACTGGATCCTAGCTTGTGGAGAGCACAGCATAAGTCATGAACCCAGCCAGTGTTGGAATCCAAAGATTCTTCAAGAGCCATTCTAATGAGATCCTCAGTTTCTTTATCTATGATCTTGTCCCAGAAGCGCAAAGCTTGTTTAAGCCAAGCAAAACACACCGGGCTTCTACCCAGCTCTTCCATGAAAATACTAGAATATGACATGAAGACACTGGTTCCTTTTCTTAGAAAACTCCTTGTAAGTCAGTCCAAGTATAGGCTAGCTCCAATGTACCAGGATAGCCTGCTACTAGTCTATCTTGACCAGGGATTTTTCAGTGTTTTTTATTTCAGAAGTCTCCAGGCCAAGTTGGTAGCCACAAGTGGTGACCCAAGCCTCATTCTGTGACGGTGCGGTAGCACCGTCTGTAGGGCGTAAGCCTGGCAGGAAGCGCCACTACCTTTAAGAGGGGCAAGAGGGGCATAGTCCCCCGGGATTTTTTTGGGGGGGGGGCTTAAAAAACATGCATTTTGCACACGGATAACATAAGTAATACTGGTTTGTAACAACTTTGTCAAGCCTCTAATTGTATAGAACAGTCAACGCTAGTCTAGTACTACAATCTAGCCCGGTAAACCTAAAAAATACTCACTATTACGTTATACACATACAATACACATTCTTTGCGCATCATAAGAAAAAGGTCTGCTTGATCATATCACATTATGCAATTTTTGATCCTATCAAGTGTGGTGTCAGCATTGGTTTGTGTGTGTGTGTGTGGGGGGGGGGGGATGGGGGGGGGGGGTGGGGGGGGGGGAAGGGGGGGTCTTCAAGAAAACATGTATTTTATTTTACACACGTCTATTTGTCCAGGCATCTACACAATACACGCGCAAGACATACATACACACACAAGCACAATAACTACCCTCATCACACCTGTCTCCTCTGTTGGTGCAACCTCTGCCGGTATGGCCTAGACCTCAGCCTAAGCAATTTCCCTAACGCAGGGCCTAGCCATCAACACAGGGGGTGAGGGTGAGGGGGCCATGCCCAAGGTCAGACTTCTCCCATGAAGTTGACGACTAGAGATGGTGGTGGTGCTTTGGTGGACATTGGAAGAGGGGTGGGTGGTGCGTATAGACTCGCATGGCTGTTCTAACAGGGTTCAAAGGAGTACCCGCGACTGGCTTGAAGACGCCCGACAAACGAGCCGCGCAGGCGCGTGCGGTTTAGAACGGTAAAGTTCGCTCGTGCCTCGTGCCTTTGCAACAATCAACCAATCTACCATCAGTCAAACAAAGTAACGTCGCTCGACTCAAGGACTCGACTAGTTCAGGACTCGAGTTGTACATCTGTATTGTCTGGCTTGGGCAGGTAGGCCCATGCATGATCCATGGGGTCACTTTCACAGTTCTGACTAGGTAACTTCCACCAGGGGTAGGCCTGAGCTAGCTACCTGGGCTGGGCCTGTGCGACCCAGGTGCGACCCAGGGCACGAATCACTCACCTGAGGGTCACACTCGTGGCGCCCAAGGGCCCATTTCGCCCTAATCTGGCACACCTGAGGGTCGCGCGGGGGTGCGACCGCGAGACACAATGTGCGACCGGTCGCACACAAAGAATAACTGGATTTTTTTCCCGCTATATGTAGCGATCGCTAGTTTTGATCCCGTTTTAGCGAAATTGCCGATATAACAAAGTTTTTTACAAAAGTTGTTTTTACTTAAACGGCCCTAAAAAGCTACAAAAAACTATGAAAAGCACTGAAGCGCTATCTCTGGAGGAGGCCTAATGTTTGTCCTGGGTTGCCGGGTATAAGCGGTAATACCCCCAAATTGATTAGGGAAAGTGGAATAAAAAGGGTCATATCTCCTCAAATTGGATGGGGATTTTTACAGCGTTCTCTTAAAGAGTAGTAGAACACACAATTATCGCCCAATAAGCTATAGTGGTACATCCACATGTTGAATTTGAATTTGAAAATAGTATGTTTTCCGAAAAATCAAATTCAAAATTAAAATATCTGTAGATGTCTTGAGACCCCAGCTATAAGCCTCAGGCTCTCAGAATCCCTTGGGGACATGGTTAAGAAGTTGTCCCACAATCTGGTCGAGGTCAGACTACTGCCTCCTCCTATTCGAAGGAAAGAGGTCAATTTTTCTCTATCGCGCGCGCGGACGTTGTGTGCTTGCAGAAACAGCCTCTCGCACTGTTCGGGGATCAGATAGCCTCCCAAAAATTATAAGACACCCACCTACATGCGCACATGTGTTCGTGGGTGGTTGGTTTGTATGTGTGGGAAGTTAATGGTGTCAATGTGTCATACGCCCACCTGCATGGACAGCCACCTACATGTATGTGGGTGTTTGTGGGTGGTTGGTGTGTGAGCGAGGGAAATTGGTGGTGTCAATGTGTCATACACACACGCATGGACACGCACCTACATGCATGTGTGTGTATGTGTGTGCCCTTGCATGTGTGTGCTTGTGTCTATGCTTGTGTATGTGTCCATGCATGTGGGTGTGTTTGCATGTGAGACAAATCACCTGTGTATGTGTGTGTGTGTGAATGAGTTAGGATGCATATTGTCCATTCATGCAAGTGTGTGTGTTGGTGTGCTTGTGTGTGTAGATATGTGTGTGTGTAAAACCATAAAGCTAGAAAAAATCGACTTTCAGATTTGAAAAAATCCTTGATCTTGACATCTCACGTTTGTCTTTTCGATATGTCCCATCGGTCTAGTTCCGTCACATTCAAGGTAGGGTAGCTCAAGGTAAGTCAGACGCTCTCAAGCAACAACAGCAGCAGGAGCAGTATAAGTCCCACCAATACGTGTCTAACATTCTCCTCTAGGTACCTCCCCAATACTCCCATTGTTGTTGTTGTTGTTGTTGTTGTTGTTGTTGTTGTTGTTTGTTGTTGTTGTTGTTGTTGTTGTTGTTGTTGTTGTTGTTACATTACATTACATTACATTACATTACATTACATTACATTACATTACATTACATTACATTACATTACATTACATTACATTACATTACATTACATTACATTACATTACATTACATTACATTACATTACATTACATTACATTACATTACATTACATTACATTACATTACATTACATTACATTACATTACATTACATTACATTACATTACATTACATTACATTACATTACATTACATTACATTACATTACATTACATTACATTACATTACATTACATTACATTACATTACATTACATTACATTACATTACATTACATTACATTACATTACATTACATTACATTACATTACATGTTAAAGTCTACTTGACACCGCGAGGGTGTATGAGACTCTGTGCTTTAAACAAAAAGAAAAAGCACCCACAAAGCAAAAAAACCCCATTACATCAGGGGTGTGTCGAGGACAAACAAACCAAACTCCCAACCACCGTTTTGGTGGCGTAGTATTAAACCCCCTAGAGCAGGACCCAGATCTCAACCACTTACAGTGGCGGAGGTAAGAAGCTAACAAATGAGAAGTCACAAGAAGAAGAAAAGGGATAATAAATTACGGTGCCTCTAAGCAGTCCAGGGCTTCCTGTCTTGCTCTTCTACAAGTAGAAAGATAGTCGGCTAGGTTGCTCCAAAAAGACTTAGTGCCATTTCCATTCATGAAGGTTCTGAATGCGGAATCGCAGAATTCCACATTCCATACGGTTAAGTCGGTATCCTCATGGGCATGCCTATAAATATCTGTAAACAGCTTCTGGTAGCGAAGGCGAATATCATTATAAAAAGGGCACTCAAACATATGCATTGCATCCTCAGGTTTTTGGAACCCACACATTTGACAGTGTCTCATTGAGCGAGGGATGTGTGCTCTATCCACCACCCTCATTCTTTCTGTGTTCAGCCAATGGGAACCCATTCTAAACTGTGCTATAGAACGAATCTGATCCTGCTTATGTAAGGCGGATGTAAAGGGGAATCAAGCCATTCTCATCATTGCTGTTGGCTGCGAACCATTTTTGGTATCGGAGGCGTTTAAAGCCAACCCTTCTCTCATCAGGGATGTCTCTAACTGCATTGGTGTCACTTGGGTACTTAAACCTCCATGACTCAAAAACTTCAGACATAATACCTTCGACATCGACAGCCTCCAAAATGTTGATGTTTTTACTGGATCCTAGCTTCTTGTTGTTGTTGTTGTTGTTGTTGTTGTTGTTGTTGTTACATTACATTAAATTACATTACATTACATTACATTACATGTTAAAGTCTACTTGACACTGCGAGGGTGTATGAGACTCTGTGCTTTAAACAAAAAGAAAAAGCACCCACAAAGCAAAAAACCCCATTACATCAGGGGTGTGTCGAGGACAAACAAACCAAACTCCCAACCACCGTTTTGGTGGCGTAGGTATTAAACCCCCTAGAGCAGGACCCAGCTCTCAACCACTTACAGTGGCGGAGGTAAAAAGCTAACAAATGAGAAGTCACAAGAAGAAGAAAAGGGATAATAAATTACAGTGCCTCTAAGCAGTCCAGGGCTTCCTGTCTTGCTCTTCTACAAGTAGAAAGATAGTCGACTAGGTTGCTCCAAAAAGACTTAGTGCCATTTCCATTCATGAAGGTTCTGAATGCGGAATCGCAGAATTCCACATTCCATACGGTTAAGTCGGTATCCTCATGGGCATGCCTATAAATATCTGTAAACAGCTTCTGGTAGCGAAGGCGAATATCATTATAAAAGGGCACTCAAACATATGCATTGCATCCTCAGGTTTTTGGAACCCACACATTTGACAGTGTCTCATTGAGCGAGGGATGTGTGCTCTATCCACCACCCTCATTCTTTCTGTGTTCAGCCAATGGGAACCCATTCTAAACTGTGCTATAGAACGAATCTGATCCTGCTTATGTAAGGCGGATGTAAAGGGAATCAAGCCATTCTCATCATTGCTGTTGGCTGCGAACCATTTTTGGTATCGGAGGCGTTTAAAGCCAACCCTTCTCTCATCAGGGATGTCTCTAACTGCATTGGTGTCACTTGGGTACTTAAACCTCCATGACTCAAAAACTTCAGACATAATACCTTCGACATCGACAGCCTCCAAAATGTTAATGTTTTTACTGGATCCTAGCTTGTTGTTGTTGTTGTTGTTGTTGTTGTTGTTGTTGTTGTTGTTGTTGTTGTTGTTACATTACATTAAATTACATTACATTACATTACATTACATTACATTACATGTTAAAGTCTACTTGACACTGCGAGGGTGTATGAGACTCTGTGCTTTAAACAAAAAGAAAAAGCACCCACAAAGCAAAAACCCCATTACATCAGGGGTGTGTCGAGGACAAACAAACCAAACTCCCAACCACCGTTTTGGTGGCGTAGGTATTAAACCCCCTAGAGCAGGACCCAGCTCTCAACCACTTACAGTGGCGGAGGTAAAAAGCTAACAAATGAGAAGTCACAAGAAGAAGAAAAGGGATAATAAATTACAGTGCCTCTAAGCAGTCCAGGGCTTCCTGTCTTGCTCTTCTACAAGTAGAAAGATAGTCGGCTAGGTTGCTCCAAAAAGACTTAGTGCCATTTCCATTCATGAAGGTTCTGAATGCGGAATCGCAGAATTCCACATTCCATACGGTTAAGTCGGTATCCTCATGGGCATGCCTATAAATATCTGTAAACAGCTTCTGGTAGCGAAGGCGAATATCATTATAAAAAGGGCACTCAAACATATGCATTGCATCCTCAGGTTTTTGGAACCCACACATTTGACAGTGTCTCATTGAGCGAGGGATGTGTGCTCTATCCACCACCCTCATTCTTTCTGTGTTCAGCCAATGGGAACCCATTCTAAACTGTGCTATAGAACGAATCTGATCCTGCTTATGTAAGGCGGATGTAAAGGGAATCAAGCCATTCTCATCATTGCTGTTGGCTGCGAACCATTTTTGGTATCGGAGGCGTTTAAAGCCAACCCTTCTCTCATCAGGGATGTCTCTAACTGCATTGGTGTCACTTGGGTACTTAAACCTCCATGACTCAAAAACTTCAGACATAATACCTTCGACATCGACAGCCTCCAAAATGTTAATGTTTTTACTGGATCCTAGCTTGTTGTTGTTGTTGTTGTTGTTGTTGTTGTTGTTGTTGTTGTTGTTGTTGTTGTTACATTACATTAAATTACATTACATTACATTACATTACATTACATTACATGTTAAAGTCTACTTGACACTGCGAGGGTGTATGAGACTCTGTGCTTTAAACAAAAAGAAAAAGCACCCACAAAGCAAAAAACCCCATTACATCAGGGGTGTGTCGAGGACAAACAAACCAAACTCCCAACCACCGTTTTGGTGGCGTAGGTATTAAACCCCCTAGAGCAGGACCCAGCTCTCAACCACTTACAGTGGCGGAGGTAAAAAGCTAACAAATGAGAAGTCACAAGAAGAAGAAAAGGGATAATAAATTACAGTGCCTCTAAGCAGTCCAGGGCTTCCTGTCTTGCTCTTCTACAAGTAGAAAGATAGTCGGCTAGGTTTGCTCCAAAAAGACTTAGTGCCATTTCCATTCATGAAGGTTCTGAATGCGGAATCGCAGAATTCCACATTCCATACGGTTAAGTCGGTATCCTCATGGGCATGCCTATAAATATCTGTAAACAGCTTCTGGTAGCGAAGGCGAATATCATTATAAAAAGGGCACTCAAACATATGCATTGCATCCTCAGGTTTTTGGAACCCACACATTTGACAGTGTCTCATTGAGCGAGGGATGTGTGCTCTATCCACCACCCTCATTCTTTCTGTGTTCAGCCAATGGGAACCCATTCTAAACTGTGCTATAGAACGAATCTGATCCTGCTTATGTAAGGCGGATGTAAAGGGAATCAAGCCATTCTCATCATTGCTGTTGGCTGCGAACCATTTTTGGTATCGGAGGCGTTTAAAGCCAACCCTTCTCTCATCAGGGATGTCTCTAACTGCATTGGTGTCACTTGGGTACTTAAACCTCCATGACTCAAAAACTTCAGACATAATACCTTCGACATCGACAGCCTCCAAAATGTTAATGTTTTTACTGGATCCTAGCTTGTTGTTGTTGTTGTTGTTGTTGTTGTTGTTGTTGTTGTTGTTGTTGTTGTTGTTGTAGTTGTTACATTACATTACATTACATTACATTACATTACATTACATTACATTACATTACATTACATTACATTACATTACATTACATTACATTACATTACATTACATTACATTACATTACATGTTAAAGTCTACTTGACACCGCGAGGGTGTATGAGACTCTGTGCTTTAAACAAAAAGAAAAAGCACCCACAAAGCAAAAAACCCCATTACATCAGGGGTGTGTCGAGGACAAACAAACCAAACTCCCAACCACCGTTTTGGTGGCGTAGGTATTAAACCCCCTAGAGCAGGACCCAGATCTCAACCACTTACAGTGGCGGAGGTAAGAAGCTAACAAATGAGAAGTCACAAGAAGAAGAAAAGGGATAATAAATTACGGTGCCTCTAAGCAGTCCAGGGCTTCCTGTCTTGCTCTTCTACAAGTAGAAAGATAGTCGGCTAGGTTGCTCCAAAAAGACTTAGTGCCATTTCCATTCATGAAGGTTCTGAATGCGGAATCGCAGAATTCCACATTCCATACGGTTAAGTCGGTATCCTCATGGGCATGCCTATAAATATCTGTAAACAGCTTCTGGTAGCGAAGGCGAATATCATTATAAAAAGGGCACTCAAACATATGCATTGCATCCTCAGGTTTTTGGAACCCACACATTTGACAGTGTCTCATTGAGCGAGGGATGTGTGCTCTATCCACCACCCTCATTCTTTCTGTGTTCAGCCAATGGGAACCCATTCTAAACTGTGCTATAGAACGAATCTGATCCTGCTTATGTAAGGCGGATGTAAAGGGAATCAAGCCATTCTCATCATTGCTGTTGGCTGCGAACCATTTTTGGTATCGGAGGCGTTTAAAGCCAACCCTTCTCTCATCAGGGATGTCTCTAACTGCATTGGTGTCACTTGGGTACTTAAACCTCCATGACTCAAAAACTTCAGACATAATACCTTCGACATCGACAGCCTCCAAAATGTTGATGTTTTTACTGGATCCTAGCTTGTTGTTGTTGTTGTTGTTGTTGTTGTTGTTGTTGTTGTTGTTACATTACATTAAATTACATTACATTACATTACATTACATGTTAAAGTCTACTTGACACTGCGAGGGTGTATGAGACTCTGTGCTTTAAACAAAAAGAAAAAGCACCCACAAAGCAAAAAACCCCATTACATCAGGGGTGTGTCGAGGACAAACAAACCAAACTCCCAACCACCGTTTGGTGGCGTAGGTATTAAACCCCCTAGAGCAGGACCCAGCTCTCAACCACTTACAGTGGCGGAGGTAAGAAGCTAACAAATGAGAAGTCACAAGAAGAAGAAAAGGGATAATAAATTACAGTGCCTCTAAGCAGTCCAGGGCTTCCTGTCTTGCTCTTCTACAAGTAGAAAGATAGTCGGCTAGGTTGCTCCAAAAAGACTTAGTGCCATTTCCATTCATGAAAGGTTCTGAATGCGGAATCGCAGAATTCCACATTCATACGGTTAAGTCGGTATCCTCATGGGCATGCCTATAAATATCTGTAAACAGCTTCTGGTAGCGAGACGAATATCATTATAAAAGGGCACTCAAACATATGCATTGCATCCTCAGGTTTTTGGAACCCACACATTTGACAGTGTCTCATTGAGCGAGGGATGTGTGCTCTATCCACCACCCTCATTCTTTCTGTGTTCAGCCAATGGGAACCCATTCTAAACTGTGCTATAGAACGAATCTGATCCTGCTTATGTAAGGCGGATGTAAAGGGAATCAAGCCATTCTCATCATTGCTGTTGGCTGCGAACCATTTTTGGTATCGGAGGCGTTTAAAGCCAACCCTTCTCTCATCAGGGATGTCTCTAACTGCATTGGTGTCACTTGGGTACTTAAACCTCCATGACTCAAAAACTTCAGACATAATACCTTCGACATCGAAGCCTTCCAAAATGTTAAGGTGTTACTGGTCCTAGCTTGTTGTTGTGTGTTGTTGTTGTTGTTGTTGTTGTTGGATTGTTGTTGTGTTGTTGTTGTTTGTTTGTTGTTGTTTGTTTTGTTGTTGTTTACATTACATTAATTACATTACATACATTACTTACATTACATTACAATTACATTTACATTACATACAATTCCATTACCTTACTTACATTACATTACATTACTTAATTTACACATGTTAAAGTCCACGTGACACCGCGATTGTGTATGAGACCTGTGCTTTAAAACAAAAGAAAAAGCCCCACCAAAGCAAAAAACCATTACATCAGGGTGTTCGAGGAACAACAAACCAAACTCCCAACCACGTTTTGGTGGCGCTCAGGTTTACACCCCCAGAGCCGGACCCAGATCTCAACACTTGCAGTGGCGGAGTAAGAGCTAACAATGAGAATCACAAGAAGAAGAAACTGGATATAAATTACGGTGCTCTAAGCAGTTCCAGGGTTCCGGTCTTGCTCTTCTACAATAGAAGATAGTCCTGCTAGGTTTACTCCAAAAAGACTTAGTGCCATTTCCATTCATGAAGGTTTCTGAATGCGGAATCGCGAAGTCCACATTCCATACGGTTTTAATCGGTATCCTCATGCATGCCTATAATATCTGTAAACAGCTTCTTGGGAGCGAAGCGAATATCATTATAAAAGGGCACTCACACATATGCATTGCATCCTCAGTTTTGGACCACACCTTTGACAGTGTCTCCATTGACGGTCTGTGTGCTCTATCCCCCCACCCTCATTCTTTTCGTGTTCAGCCAATGGGACCCCTTCAACTGTGCTATAGACGAATCTGATCCTGCTTATGTCAGGCCGTATGTAAAGGATCAACCATTCTCATAATTGCTGTTGGCGTGGTCGAACCATTTTTGGTATCGAGGCTTTTAAAGCCACCGTCTCTCTCAGGGATATCTCTAACTGCAATTGGTGTCAATTGGTATTAAACCTCCATGACCAAAACGTCGACATAATACCTTCGACATCGCCAGCCTCCAAAATGTTAATGTTTTACTGGATCCTAGCTGTTGTTGTTGTTGTTGGTTTGTTGTTGTTGTTGTGTTGTTGTTGGATTGTTGTTGTTGTTGTTGTTGGTGTTGTGTGTTGTTGTTTGTGTTGTTGTAGTTGTTGTTACATACATTAATTACATTACATTCATTACATTACATTACATTACATTACATACATTACATTACATTACATTACATTACATTACATTACCTTGTTAAAGTCTACTTGCACCGCGAGGATGTATGAGACTCTTGCTTTAAACAAAAGAAAAGCCCCACAAAAGCAAAAAACCCCCATTACTCAGGGTTTGTCGAGGACAACAACCAAACTCCCAACCACCGTTTTGGTGGCGAGGTATTAAACCCCCTATAGCGGACCCAGATCTCACCACTACATTGGCGGAGGTAAAGAAGCTAACAATGAGAGTCATAAAAACAAAGAAGAGAAAAGGGATAAGACATTACGGTGGCCTCTAAGCCTCCATGGCTTCCTGTCTTGCTCTGCTACAGTAGAAAGATAGTCGGCTAGTTGCTCCAAAAGACTAGTGCATTTTCCTCATGAAGGTTCTGATGCGGAATCGCCGAATTCCACATTCCATAGGTTAATCGTACCTCATGGGCATGCCTATAATATCTTAACAGCTTCTGGTATCGAAGGCGAATATCATTATAAAAAGGCACTCAACATATGCATTGCATCCTCAGGTTTTGACCCACACATGGGGGGGGAAGGGGGCCGCAGTGAGCGAGGGAGTGTCTCTATCCACCACCCTCATTCTTTATGTGTTCACCATGGACCCGTCTAAACATGTGCTATAGAACGAATCTGATCCTGCTTATGTAAGGCGGATGAAAGGGAATCAACCATTCTCATCATTGCTGTTGCTGCGAACCATTTTTGTATCGAGGCGTTAAACCAACCTTCTCTCATCAGGATGTCTCTACTGCAATGTCCACTTGGTACTTAAACCTCCATGACTCAAAAACTTCAGACATAATACCTTCGACATCGCAGCCTCCAAAATGTTTGATTTTTTACTGATCCTAGCTTGTGTTGTTGTTGTTGTTGTTGTTGTTGTTGTTGTGTTTAGCATTACATTAATTACCTTACATTACATTAGCATTACCTTACTTACATGCTTAAAGTCTACTTGACAGGCGAAGTGTAACTGAACTCTGTGCTTAAACAAAAAAGAAAAAGCACACAAAGGCAAAACCCCCATTACATCAGGTGTGTGTCGAGACAAACAACCAACTCCCACCACCGTTTTGGTGGCGTAGGTATATTAACCCCGTAAGCAGGACCGCAGCTCTCACCACTTACATGCTGAGGTAAAAGCTAACAAAGAGAAGTTCACAAGAAGAGAAAGGGATAATAAATTACTGCTCAATCAGTCCAGGCTTCTGTCTGCTCTTCACAA